>PYHX02000494.1:24122692-24783610 GCA_004302925.2 Cochliomyia hominivorax
TAACTATAAATCCTATAAGCTTTAAAGCATTGTGCATCAGCTGTAGACGTAATATTTTATTAAATTATTTCAAATGATGGAAATGTTACATAATTTTTTCCAAAAATCGACTTTGAAACACTGTACAAAGTAAGAAGAAACACAAGAAAAATGTTGTGATGTCTTGTAGATTATCTTATTTAGCGAATTTGTATTCGAAACAAAAAATTTTTAATTCTGTGTAGAAATGTCTGTAATGTATTTTTGTTTAATTTACTAACTTAACATACTAGTTTTTACCCGTTCCGCTTTGCGGCACGAAAAATTCTCCTAGTTCTGGATTGGTAAGGAAGAATACCTCAGAGGGAGAGGTTCCCATCTTTATAAATTTGTATTGAAAATGTTTTAGGTATTTTATTTAGACAACTAAAGTAATGACAACAATTATGTTTGACTTTTATTTACGTAAAGAGTTAAGAAAATCTGTTAATAATTATGTAAATAATTCAACTAAATATATTATGATCATGTTGAACATACATGATCTTATATACAGTATTGTTCGATACTTTAGCATTTTTTTTTCACCACAAATACTTATAGTCTTATAACTGTGGGATTTGAGCCTGGTCGCACACGATCGGGTAGACCCCACTAGGGGTTAAGACTGATGGCAGTTAAAACTAATATTGAAACGACCGTTGTATTTGACTGAATAGGACGAAGAGAGATGACTGTATATGACAAGAATATTCTAGAATCGACAAAAACTGACGAGTAACGATTAGATCTCAATAGACGGTCAATTCCGTATATAGTTGAGTTTGAGCACTGGTCCAGGGCAGTCGTAGTCTAAAGTTGAAAGAGTTAAGTTGTTAAGTTCTTAAGTTGTAAAGTTGTAGGAAGTCAAGTGATAAATTTAAGTTGTGAAAGTGTCTTAAAATCAAAGTGAATAAATATATTTGATTATTTAATTAAACTATAAATACCCCCTAGACTTAAGCCTAATATACATAATATATAATAAACTAAATTCTATTAAAGAATTGTGTTTTAATCAAAGTCATCAAACTTTGTAATAAAACTATCCCACAAATTGGGGACTCGACCGGGATTGTGCCAGTGAAAAGTGTAAAAAAAATAGTTGGAAAAACAATTTATAAATTTAAATTTGGTGAACTGTGTTGAAGTTAATTTAAAATTGCTATATATAAGAGAAATAATAAATATATTAAACATGTGTACCCATAAAGACGAAATGTAAAAACACAAGTTTAATTAAATTACAAGAGAACAGAAAAAGAGGACTTTTAAGTTAAAGAGTATTTATGAGAAGTGTAAAATCTCTAAAAAGTTCTAGAAAGAAAATATTTAATTTTCGTTTATATAAAAGTGTATTTATGTACATAAAACTTAAGAGATAACAAAAATAACATAAACATTAACATACAAGTTTAAAATTAAGAGCAAAAACATTTATGCACACAAATAATATAGAACAGCGTAAGTGTTTTCAGAGCATAAGTGCTTTTAGAGCATAAGTGTTTTCAGAGAAATGTGTTTAATCGCTGAAAACGACCGTTAAATTAAACTAGTAAAAGCTTATACAAAAGAATGATAAGATAAAGCGAGTGCAGTGGAGAACTTGATCATATAATTCAAGAGAGGAAAACGACGAGTAAAAGTTGTGCTAGTTATCTCATGTGGAAGTTAGTTACTAAAGAGCTTTGAGAAGAAGAGACTGAGCAGCTGATGTTCTCGGGAGAGGTTGAACGAGTATTACAATAAGATAAGTAGTTTTAACATTTTTGTATGTTAATTTGTAAGCTTTTAATTTTTATGACATGAATGTAACTTATTTTCTTTAATTCATATTTTATGTTTTGTTCGGTTCTGTTTAATTCAATGTTAATTTTAAATTCAATGTTAATTTTAGAGCTTAATGTTAATTTTCTTATGTTTACATTCTGTTAAATTGAATTTGTATGTAACTTTATACTACTATAGAATTCTTGAAAAGTTTCTGTTGAGAAGTATTATTCATATGATAAATTACGTTTTTTTTCTTTGGAATTTTCAATATTTCTTTTCAAGTGTTATTTTTCATTATATTTTTATTAATATATTCATTATTGTATAATTTATTATATAATTAATTAAGTATTATAGTAGGGAATTCGAGAATATTTGATTTTGTAAGAGTGTTTCTGGACTATTTTAATCATGGACGTTGACAACATTATGGCAATGAATTGTGACGCTTTACGGGGAAAATTGACTGAGTTAGGATTGGACAATACAGGTTTGAAGGCAGTGTTACGCGACAGGCTACTCCAACATTTCGGTCACCAAATCGATGGGGATGACTCTGAATCTTTAAATTCTGAGTATCAGGATGTAAGTGCTAGAACACATCCGGAGTTTCGCCTTAGTGGTCCTGTCTTCACTTTGAAGGACATTGCAGATAGTCTGTCATCATTCAGTGGGACTGATTCTTTGGAAGTTAGAAATTGGGTACAAGATTTTGAAGAGAACGCCGAAATAGTAGGTGGAATTCTGTACAGAAATTTATTTATGGAAAACAATTATTAAAGGGTGCGGGCGAAATTATTTGTTGCAAGTCAGTCCGGATTGAAGAATTGGTCGGCATTGAATAAATGCTTTGGATTGAAGAATTCGGTGAAACATTATCGTCATCGGAGATACACAGGGTTTTGAGAAACCGTCGCAAACATCCAGGTGAGAGTTATCGCGAATACTTATATGCTTTAATGGAGATAGCAAGCAATAAAATTTGGACGTTCCGAGTTTGCTTGATTATTTCGTTGAAGGTATTCCAGATTCACGTTTTAATAAGAGTATTTTGTACCAGGCAAAAACTGTTGAACAGATGAAGGAACAAATTAAAGATTTACGAGAAGATTCGTACTCCACTCGATAGGGTAACAGGAAATATTATTCTTCAAATGACGTGAAAATTACGACCAGATAGAGAAGGACAGACAAGAACAGAAAATGCTTTAAATGCGGAAATCTCGAACATTTGGCGAAGGATTGTAGGGAAACTCAATTCAAGGTTTTCAATGTGTAATACTCCTGGACACCGTGCAGCCGAATGTAATGAGAAATAAACGGAAAGTCAAACTGGAGCCGCGCAGCAATATGAACATTTGAGCTATAATAAGGAACCTTTTGAAGCCGGGAATGAAATACAAGAAATTTCGAATTAGTGACATCAATATTTATGGCTTATTGATACCGGTTGCAGTATTTGCATCGATAAGGAGCGATGTTATGAAAAGTTACGTGACGTATTTAAGATGACATCAGAACATAAAAGATTAAAAGGTGCTGGTGCTGGAGTATTCTATACCCAGGGTTACATTGATGCTCCGATTATTGTTAAAATATTCAGCTGCAATTAAGATTTATGTGGTGCGAGCGGGAGGATATTGACTATCCGGCAATTTTGGGTAGTAATTTGTACAATTTGTCGATTTAATGTTCAGCGAAGATGAGGTGAAATTTCTTCCTAAATCAACCATGAGTATTGAACATAAGACAGGTGAGACTTTCAGAGGAATGATTCGTTGGAACGTATTAGCAATTTCCAAGATCTATGTTTGATATAGAAAATGATGAAAAAACAGTAGCTGGATAAAGAATACGAACGATTCGACCCTCGGAAGAAAAAACTTTGGCGATCGAGAATTTTCCACTACCCAACGATAGAAGAGTTTACAACGATTCCTAGGTTTTAACGTCATATTTTCGTAGATTTGTTGATGGTTATGCTGTATTGTCGAAACCGAGACTAATTTGTTGCGGAAAGGCAATGAGTTCAAGGTAGATGACGAAGTGATTTCTTCATTTGAGCAACTGGAAAATAGCATTGACGAAGGATCCGGTACTTAAATTATATAATCCAAATGCTTTGACTGAGGTCCATACAGACGCTAGTAAATTTGGATATGGTGCAGTCCTGTTGCAGGAAGATTCCGAGGATCACGTAGGACCCATGGCATTGATAGATAAACAATATAATCACATACCTGTAGTCGTAGATGGATTTTCAAATTTGTTTGGTTGTATCCCACAAGGATACTGGACAGATGCTGTTATGGATCGGTTAGAACGTCAGGCTGCTGTATTTGGTAACCCGAAGAGAATAATTTCTGATAGAGGGTCTGCATTCACTTCTAACGCTTTGGAGAATACTCGAAGAATTTCCTAATATTAAGGAAATTATGGAGGAACAAATCTACAGGAAATGCAAAAGGAAAGAGAAAGAGATAGAGAAGCATTTCAACGCAAACCGCAGAGATGAGGAGAAGTATGAGATTAACGATTTAGTCGCTATAAGACGCACCCAATATGGAGTCGGTTTGAAATTAAGGGGTAAATATTACGGTCCTTACAAGGTGATACGAAAAATGAATCGTGGCAGATATGAAATCGAAAAAGTAGGCGAAGTCGAGGGCCCACGTAGGACATTTACAGTGGCTGAGTATATGAAACGGTGGACGCCAGTATTCGAGTCGAATACCTCGTCAGGAGGGCCGAATGTGGGATTTGAGCCTGGTCGCACACGATCGGGTAGACCCCACTAGGGGTTAAGACTGATGGCAGTTAAAACTAATATTGAAACGACCGTTGTATTTGACTGAATAGGACGAAGAGAGATGACTGTATATGACAAGAATATTCTAGAATCGACAAAAACTGACGAGTAACGATTAGATCTCAATAGACGGTCAATTCCGTATATAGTTGAGTTTGAGCACTGGTCCAGGGCAGTCGTAGTCTAAAGTTGAAAGAGTTAAGTTGTTAAGTTCTTAAGTTGTAAAGTTGTAGGAAGTCAAGTGATAAATTTAAGTTGTGAAAGTGTCTTAAAATCAAAGTGAATAAATATATTTGATTATTTAATTAAACTATAAATACCCCCTAGACTTAAGCCTAATATACATAATATATAATAAACTAAATTCTATTAAAGAATTGTGTTTTAATCAAAGTCATCAAACTTTGTAATAAAACTATCCCACATAACGAAAACCTTTCTCTTTTACTTGAAAATAAAATAAATTCTACCTCATTGGCTGTAATTGTAAAACAAAAACAAAATTAATTCTGAAAACGCTGTTCAAATCCTAAGCAACTTTAACATTGTTATATTTTGTACAAAATTATGACTTATCAGAATATCTCTATCAAATCAATTGAACAATAAAAAATAATTTCAAGAAGATTTGTTAGCTTGTTTCTTGGACTATAAGAACTTGAAGGACTATATTCTTTTCAACGACAAGTGCTCTATAAATACAAATATTTATATCTACAAAAAAGGCTCCCTCCATTCATAAGCTTCATAATGTGTCCACTTATTTTGATTCGACATCCTGTCACTACGGAAATCAAGCCCTTGAATGGTACAAGAACAATAATGTGAAATTTACACCAAAAGAGGCAAATTCGGAGCAAAAGAACCCAATCATTTGAAACAACATGTTCTACAAATACCGAAATTTGCTTTAAAGAATGTCTACAAAGAAAGCTGCTTCTGTTCATAAAATTTCATTTTATCTCCACTTATTTTTAACTTGATTTGACATTCTGTCACTACGGAAAACAACCCCTGGAATAGTAGAAGAACAATAATGTGGTATATGTATCAAGGGAGGCAAATCCTACTAACTGACCGGAGCTTAGACCAGTTGAGAGATATTGGACACTTGTTATAAGAGAATTGAAGAGCACAAAAAGGGTGTCCAAAAGCGTGATAGATTTTAAAGGGAGATGTGCAAAAAACACTATATAAACTATAATAAAAGGGTTTCCGAAAAAAGTTTTAAAATTTTGTCGCAAGTGATTAATACTATAATTATTCTGTAAATTGTAATAATTATTACAATCAAATTAAACTGTAAGTTTAGTGGTTTTGTTTTCATTAACATATATGAATGTTAAGAATTTTTCGATCTCACTTCCTTTAACGAAATCTCGCTTCTTTTAGGAAAAAGTGTCTTAAGTTTCGAACAATACTGAATGTATTAAACCTTGACTTAATTCTATATTATCTAAGAAAGTCTTTGTAGATTCACTTTCTTTCAAAAAATATTTTTATTCCACTCAAATAACAAATATGACATCAATTTTTTTCCATCTCTCCTTGAAAGACATTTAACAATATTGAAACTTCTCATGTTGAACGGCAAATAACAACTAAGAATTTGATATTTTTATAAAAAAAATTTTTGTTTTTTAATTTCTATTTCATTTGATATTAAAATGCTTTTTCTGAAATTTCATATCATGTCAACTGATTATATTAACTAATGACTATTTTTTAGTATTGTTTTGAAGAGGGACTATCCTAATAAACGTACGTGCCTACATACATATACTACCATTAACCAATATCCCCTCTGCCAGCTCCTCCTGATCTATGAAAGTAAAAAAAACATATGGTAATGGTTTTTGAAGAAAAAAAAAAAAAACAAATCTAATAATAAAATGAAATAAAAACGTGTTTATATGAAATGCTTGCTCATTTTTTATTGTTTAGCCTACTAAAGAGCTCGACAAATAATTTATACAAACAAACATTCATACATATAAAATGATGATATTTCTAATCAGCCGGGAAATTATATGACAATTTCAATATTTAAGGCCTTTTTAAATATTTTTAAAACTTTTTCAACAAAATCTTTAAAATTTTAATTATAAAAATTCTAAAAGTTTTATTCTCTTCTAAGGAGTGTGATTGACAAATTTTTAACATACATATATGTTAATTAAAACGAAACCACTAAACATATAGTTTGGAGGATTTGCCTCTCTTGGTACACATACATTATTGTTCTAATACCACCATTTATAGAGCCCCTTGTAACAAATAATTGGCTAATTTTGCGGCAACTGCACATTTCTTGCCATAACAAGAATATTTTGGAAAATTTTAATTATTTTTCTTCAACATTCCCTTGAGCGTCAGCAATATGAAATAAAATGGTTAGAATAAGTCAAGACGAAGCCTAATTTGGGTTGGATTTTCATGAAAACGAAGGCATAAAAGATCTATAATTTTTAAATTAAATATAAGTGGAACGTAATTTGATGCCAACAACAATCTAAAAACTTTTATTTTTTCAATTTGATCGTCAAAGAATCGCCATATCGCCAATTGCACGCTAAAGCCAATAAAAAATCACTCATTTAAATCAGTTTAACAATATAATATTCATTTGACACTAAACATTTCAAATTAATATCTTTTATAAAGAAAACTTGATAAAAGAACAAATAATACTTGAGATAAACGAGAAAAGTGAAAAGCGTGTGAAGAATTTTTCCATCTCACTCCTTACATTTACTAGAAGTCTGCGATGTTATATTTTAGATCTATGAAATAACAAGTTTAAATTATAATCGGCCAAGCCCGACTAATTTGTGCTTAAGAGTGCAGTATATTATGGCACTAATGTATGATTTGTGAGCTTTAATAGGACTTCTTCTAAGGGGATAATACGGGAGCTAACTTTTGTATGAGGACTAGGTGAAATAATGTACTCATCATCACCAATATCAATAGGCATTATACTTGGGCCAAAAGAATAAAACATGCCAAGTTTCATTGAGGTACTCAAAATGTGCGATCTGCATTTTGTTCACAATGTTTACATTGGCAGTGGCTGACTGTTCAGACGGACGGAAAGAAGTGATTCTGAGTCGAACATTATACAAGTGGTGGTAGTAATATTTTCTTCTGTGCGTTACAAACTTAAGCATAACCCACCTAAAGTATTGTAGGGTATAAAAAGCACCTTCAACCGTTGGCGAAAAAGCAAAATTTCAACTGAAAATTTATGATCATTCTTGTGTGTTGCAAATATTTATAAAAATTTGTGTCCTACTGTATGTATATAATAAATATGTTTGCCATCTACGTAAGTACATAAATATGTACATATATATATATACATGTCGCTGTTTATATTTCAAACAGACACAACTACAAATTTTGTTTGCGTTTTTTTTTTTTTTTTGCTTAAAAAAATTCACATCAGAAATTTTTATACCCTACAACTTGTGCTTGTGTGATTTTAAGTACAACGCATGAATTAGGATCACTTTCTGAGTCGATTTAATATGACAATACTTATGTCTGACCGGCTGGCAAACTGACTGACTCGCTGTCTATGTAAACAAATTGCAGGCCGCAGTTTTAAAGACATAATTTTTGGATACAGCCAAACTCTAACAACAAATGTTCCTACCGAAATGGGGTTTTTGAGATCACAAAAATCCTATATATAAATCTATTTTTATTAAATTTGACACAAATTATTCTTATGATATTTTAAAACGATGTGCCAAATAATACGTGGATTGGTCTATTATTTCTCATGGGTCCCACATAATCCCCCTTCCAAATATTACCTTGAAGGGCTTAAATCTCACATTACGTTGGCATTGTAATAAAAATTGAGCAAATCTAGAAAAATATAATCAAAAGTCAATATGAGAAATTCGGTTCATAATTTCTTATAGCTCCCGTGTTACGCCCGCAAAAAATTCTTTAGAATGATGTTAGTAGCAATTCTACTCTTAAGCGTAAATTTAAATTAAACGAGGATGGTTCATTAATTTTTGGCAGCTACCACTAATAACCAACAATGTGGTGTAGGGTATTAAATAGCGGACTTGACCGACTAAAATTTCTTACTTGTTATAATTCGAGTTGTTTTTATTAAAAATTATAATTTTTTACTATTGTTATTTTCATTTCGTTGTTTTTTTGTTTTCTTTATTTCTATTTTTTATTATGATTTAATTTAGGTATTTTATACATGTGTATACACAATCATACACACATATGTATGTATTTATATATGTACAAATGTATATGTTTGATTTAAAGAGATTTTATTAAATGTTTGTTGCTTTTTATCGTTGATTTTATTTTGTGCTTTTAATTTGTTTACAATTAGAAGAAATAGAAAAAATACCAATTAATATAAATTCTGTATATAGTTCAGTGTATAATTGTTGTTGTATTTTAAGATATTGTTTTTTTCTTTGCAAAAATAGAAATATTGTTTTTAATTTGGTTCATCATTTATTTATGTATTTTAGGAATAAAATTCAATTTTTTTTACATTAAAAAAAATCAAATATTGAAATAACTAAAATTTTGAAATTTAACTGATTTAAAAAAGGTCTAAGGAGTGAGATTGAAAAATGTTTAACATAAAAACTTTTAACTCACGTATTATTTGTTTTTTTTTAATACAGATACATTTACAAAACATTTAAAACATTTTCCAAAGAGCTCCCAACATATACGATAGGAAAACAACCCGTCAAGCTCAGTGCTCATACTATTTGATAGGAAAAGTTTAAGTTAATACAGGTTTAAGAATAGGTTTAATTTAAGGTTTAAGAATATAGAAGGTACAAAATGTTATCGACAGGAACATTGCTAAAAATTTACAGGCCAAAATAGAGCACGCATAATGGATGACGAAATGTATGTTTTGGCATTTTTTCGCAACTTCTTGATTAGAAATTTTATGTTGCTGATGCTAGAGGGAATGTTGAAAAAAGTTTAGGACCCAAAAGCTTTCAAAACATCAAAAAAATACTTAGCGGTTTCTATACATTCCGAAATTTACATCAAAGAATGTTTATAAAAGAGGCAACATCCATTTATAAGACGCCATAATGTGTATACTTATTTTTAGTCTTACTTGGCATTCTGTCATTATGGTAAATAAACCCTTGAGTGCTACAAGAATAAAAATGACGTATTTCCGCAAATCTTCCAAACTGGCTGAAGCTAAGGCCAGTGGAAAGGTATTGGGCTTTAAAAGATAATTGAGGGACACAAAAAAGTGTCCAACATCGATTCCTTTGATTAAAGCTTCCGAAAAGGGTTTACTGATTAAAACTATAATTATTTTTGTAAATTTTTATAAAAATAAAAAACTTAATGTTTAGTGGTTTCATTTTTATTATGTTAAGAACTTTTCTATCGCACTATTTATTATTATGGAGAATTTATTATATATTAGTCTGTTATCCTGTGATGGTAATAGAAAACATATAAGTGTGTAGTGCCGGGAATTTAATAAGATCGGCTATATAATACTCTACACTATGACAGAACCAATTACATACTGGCCCTCGTAAAATTTTATTTCATGATTTGTTCTTATATAAAACATACATATTTAAAATATTTTTCGTTACTCAGAAATTACTATTTGAGATGATTTTCGGAAATTGCTAAGATCTTCGAATATATGAAGAAGTAATATACTGATATTCAAGTTCCTTATGAAAGTCGTTCTTGGAGACCGCCCACTTTACATCGCGTACATTAAACAAAATCTTCAAAGGTCTACAAGAGTAGTTCTAACACAACTAAGATAGATAAGGAGAAATTGATTCAATGCCATTGACCAGAAGACCTAAGGACTCATCTTATAGAGGAGGCACAATTTCTTGGCCTGTCGTTAAACCAGAACATAAATCACTAAAATTATATAACTTGTTTTTGCAACTGTTAGGGACGGAGGTACAGATATCTTCAAATTTACTCAGGAAAAGATTTTTAATCGAAATGTATACTTAAATGTGGTACAAACTTAATTTTTCCACTTATGGTGGTGTACAGCAAGAAATTGTTGGTTGTTTAAAATATGAATAAGCATTACATAATTAGTAATAGAAGATACTAAGACTATTAAGACTAATTATGCACCGTCTTTATTTTGTTTACGATATTTAATAAATTGAAGTTAAAAACGTTACCTGTTTAAAGAAATCCACACACTGTGAATAGAATACAAAATTTCTGGGATATTTTTGAAGAAATGTTTGCCTTAAAGCGTTTGTTAGAGAAAAAGACTCATCGTCGTTACTGGGTTTTACAATTGAATTGTTGTTGGAAGACGTCGTTGTTGTTGTTATTGCTGATGTTGCAACCAATGAGTTGTTGCAATCATTAGACGATTGTTGCATAGCAACAGCTGCTACTGTTGCATTATTTTCTTTTAAGTCAGCTGTTGCAACAGCTGCAGTTGTTGCAGCCGGCAGTTGTTGTTGCTGCTGCTGCTGCGATTGCTGCTTTTGTTGGCTGCTATTATTATTGCTTGTAGCAATAAAATTTAGACATTTGCACGAGATCAACATAATGATGATGGATTTTGATTTGATTCTATTAAAGATGAAATAAAATTTATAAACACTCACACAAAGACACAAAATTATCTATTTTATTTTCCGTTGTATTAATGTGTGTATTCTTTGTTAGGAGTATTAATTATGGCCACTTTTATTGTTGTATTTTCTTTTACAAAGAACAATTTTTTTACTTTACTTTGAATTCATTCACTTGTGCGTTTTATTTTCTCGTTTTCCTTTTTTCTCAGCTTTTTCTTTTATTTTGTCTTTGCCTCTTTTACACACCACACTCTTTTTCCATTAATTTTCTTTCTATATTTAATGGCTTTTTTGAAATTACGTTCTATCTTTTGATTATAATTATTCCCTTTATGCAAATTAATTGATTATCTGTTAAATTTTTCATCAAAAATTGTTTAATAATTTTTCAAATATACTTGTATTCCAGCTTTTTTCTTTTATAAAAAGTAGGAATTTTTTGAAAAATCTTTTGATTAACGCTTAACAAAATAGAATTAATTTTTCTATCTTTCTTCTACACCACGAAAAAAATCTTGATATCTTACTTCCCAAACACCGAACGAAATTCTCACCAAAGAAAAACAGAGACGAGTAAAATTTTCGGCGGCTGTTCGCAATAAAATTTGCGGCGATTATTAAAAACCCTAAGCCACCAATGAAACGAAAAAGAATAAATGTTTTATTCTACTATGTCGAATCTTCAATACCCTCCATCACAAATGCATATACATTCACATATACACCATACAATATATAAAATTTTTTCTTAAATACAATCTGGAACACGTAATAAGTCATTTATATTTTTGGCTACAACTTTTTGTACTGAACCAATTTTTATAATTTTTGAAATAGAAATGAAGTACATTAGGTAATATAGAAAAGTTATTCTTATCTTTTGACTAATAATTAAATGTTTTACAAAAGTTCTTTGCTAGAATTTAGATGTTGCCTCAGATAACGGTCTATATCTATTAATATTCTGAACCGATTGTGCTAATAATTTTCAAGAAATAAGTTCCCAAAAGTCGCCACATAACTGTACCCCTAAGGAGATACAACCAACATACATAATATTTTTCCATGACTTTATCAAAAATACCACTAACTCAATAAGTATCGATATAACGATATTCATAACAAACTTGCAGCCATCATTCAAGCTTTCTTTTGACACCCGTTTTATAACCTTTATTCATTAAGTACTTAAGATATGGGACTAGAAATATCAATCGTTTCAATAATTCCTCTTTTTCATTACCAATATTTGGAGACTTTTTATTTGCATAAAATTATGTTATTGGAATTTATTGTATTATTATTGGAAATAATTTTATTTAAATTGCTTTTAAATTACATTTCTGTATAGGTTAGTATTTCTATGCGAACGGTATTCTGCCAGATAAAAGACTTCCTCCTCTGTGAAAAAACAAAAGTTTGCAAACTATCCGAGAACCAAATAGAATTTGTAGTTGGTTTTATTTTTTGTGCGAAGATCCTTGGTAATATTAAAAAAGTCAGATAATTTAAAATTAAACCGGCGTTGCTTTTTTATTTTCAGACAAAGTTCTGGTAGTGACTTTAAATTATGTCTAATAGTACAAGTGTGTAGTGGTAAATAATGACAGTGTTGAATTACTTGATTTAAATTTAGCAAGTTTATTTTCGTTAAAAAAAGTTTTGATATATAAAACAATTTATCCCGTTAGTTATTAGGCATCGTTGTAAACAATGTTGGAAAGAACTTTCCAATGATGTATGAAAATTGTCATACCAAGAGTCCTTGTAGAGATGATTAATTATTTTGAAAATGTTTAGCTTGACTTTTGATCGATCGTTATAAGAGTAATTTCATTAATTTGAAAATTTATAGACAACCTTGAACCTTGATTATCATTTTAGAACCAAATCATTAAATCAATGTTATATATTGAACCGATTTTTGCACACTTATTTCTAAGTTATTTTTGTAGTATTTTGCATTAGCATAAGTTTCTAGCTCTTTTCGAGCCGGGAGCCTATTTTTAATCAAATCATTAAGAAAATATTGCCGATTTTTGGAGATCCCCTTACCGACCTCTGGTCCCACTAGCGACACATCCTTCAATCAGTTTTAAAAAATCTAGAATGACCAACTGAAATTTCTTTAAAAAAATTGCGAAAATTATTTTCAAAAAGCGTTTTGGAAACAATATTTAAACCGAAATTGACAACACCATTTTTTGATTGTTTAAAAAATTATTTAGTCTGGTAACTCTTTACTTTATTCACCACGGTTTGTTGTCAGATTTTATTTTACCGCAGAGCTGAGAACACCAGAAGAATATACGTCGGCTATTATTTTGTAGTATCTTTAGCAATTTATTCTTGTTAAATTGTAAAAAATCTTTTAATTTATACTTAAAAAGGTATTTCAAACATAATTTAAAATTGGGAAAAATATTTGTTTTATAATAAACTAAAACAGGTCGAATAACAATAAACATAAACTAGAAAAAGAAAAAAACAAGTGACGAAAGAGGAAAGAAAATTGATGACGGTGACATTTTTAATTGGTGCCAGCAATAAACAGATTTTTCTTGTGATATTCTTACTGACATACATTTGGAATAAAATTTAATTAAAAGAATTCTTTTGTAGTTAACTTGAATTGTTTTTCTTAAAAAAACACAAACAAGATGAAAATTAAAGAGTTACAAAAAACAGTGAACATAGCTTGGTCACCATTACCTCAGCATCCAATTTATTTAGCAGCCGGCACTGCAGCACAACAACTCGATTCAAATGTAAATTCTACGTTGGAAATTTATTCGACAAATTTTAGTGATCCCAGCTATGATTTGGAATTAAAAGCATCGGTGCCAAGTCAATATAGGTAAGAAAATTGTAATTTTGTTTTATATGAGAATATATTTATTGTTTAATATATTTTTTTTATGTGTACAGATTTCAGAAACTTATTTGGAGTCCTACGGGTTATGGGACTACACATAAAAATGGTTTAATTGTGGGTGGTTGTGAAGGTGGTCATGTTATGATTTATTCGCCAGCCAAAATGTTAGCGAATGAAGATGGCCTTATTGCTCGCCAAGACAAACATACTGGTCCTGTTAGTGGTTTGGATTTTAATCCCTTCCAAACGAATCTCTTGGCTTCTTGTGCCTCAGAATCGGAAATTTTCATATGGGATCTTAACAATACCACAACTCATATGAATCCGGGTACTAAAACCCAACCTTTTGAAGATGTTAAAAATGTGGCCTGGAATCGTCAAGTACAACATATTTTAGCTTCCGTTTTTAGTTCACGTTGTGTTATATGGGATTTACGTAAAAGTGAACAAATTATTAAATTATCTGACACACAATCAAGAGTAAGATGGCATGCCATACAATGGCATCCAGAAGTTGCTACACAAGTGTGGTTGGCCTCGGAGGATGATCAGGCGCCGGTGGTTCAACTTTGGGATTTACGATATGCCACAGCTCCAGCCAAAACTATGCAAATACACCAACGTGGTATGTTGGGTATGTCCTGGTGTCCCAGAGATATTGATTTGATGGTTTCATGCGGTAAAGATAATCGCATCTTCTGTTGGAATCCCAATACTCAAGCAGCAGAAGGTGAAATTCTATCTGAAGTGGCCACCACAGCTACTTGGTATTCCGATGTGCAGTGGTGTCCCAGAAATCCTGCTTTAATAGCCAGTTCCAGTTTAGATGGTAATGTTTCAATTTATTCTTTATTCGGCGGTGTACAACAACAAGTGCAAACAGCAAATAAAATAGCTGATTCCTTTCCGGGTATGGATCAGTTTGCTCAAGCACCCATGCCTCAGCAAACAGCTCCTGTGGTCTATCATGATTTAAAATATGCTCCCAAATGGATCAAGAAACCCTGTGGTGTAACTTTTGGTGTAAGTTAATCAAGAATTTTTGCATTTTTATAAATTATAAGTTATATTTTTTATTATTTTTGTTTTTTTTACTTATAGTTTGGTGGCAAATTGGTTTCATTCAATAATAAATCCAAAACTATAAACATTTCTCAAGTAACCACAGAGC
This sequence comes from Cochliomyia hominivorax, assembly GCA_004302925.2. Classification (NCBI taxonomy): domain Eukaryota; kingdom Metazoa; phylum Arthropoda; class Insecta; order Diptera; family Calliphoridae; genus Cochliomyia; species Cochliomyia hominivorax. Next base: position 24,137,947 of record PYHX02000494.1, read on the forward strand.
CAATGTTGGTGGAAAAAGCTAAAGCCTTGGAAAAATCTTTAAGTGAAGCCAATTTTATAGATTATTGTCGCCAAAAGGCCGATGAAATGAATGATCAAAATGGCCGTTATTTATGGTATTTCATTAAAGCCAATTTCGAAAGAAATCCCAAAGAGGAAATTCTCAATTTATTAGGTTAATTTATGAGTATTTCATATTTGATTTTCTTTTTAATAAAAATATCTTTTTGTTTATATGCTTTAGGTTTTAATAAGGAAGATATTGAAAGTAAATTCTCCAAATATGTTCCCGAAGAGGAAACAAATCAACAAAACCAAGATGTGGATCAATTAAGCAATCGTATGGCTCAGCTAACACATGTAAGTTTAATAAAAAACTCTTTCTTCACAAGAAAAAAATCTTAAAACTACTAATTGATAAGAAACTCCACGTGGCATCTTTATAATCATTATTATTTTTTGTTTATTTACTTTAGTGCACACTCTATGCACATTTCCTTTTACTTCATTTACCATACAATATGTTTTCTTATCACCATCTATTTCCTGATTATCTTCACTCTCTTTAAATGTACAAAAGCTAATAAAAAGTTTTTTTCGGCATCTCTTATCATTTCTTGTTTAAAAGTGATTAAGATTTTTTTTTTTAATATTTAAAATAAACAAAATTGATTTTTACATTTATTTTAATATTTAACACATATTTTACATTTCACTTTCATTCTTTTTTATTATAAATTAAAAACACTTTGTAAAATAATTCATAACATTTATATAAACAAAAATACCATATAATACAAGAGTGATTCAACGGATGTTGAATGTGATCAAAGTACAGATGACAGCACAAATAGTTATATGGTAAGCTTGTAACTAAAATTATGCATAAACATTAATTCATCAATTCATTTCAAAATATTTATTCCAAATATTTCATTTCTTTTGTAAATTATAAAATTTAATATTTATTTTTGTCTATGTTACAGCAACAGTTTGACAATAATACTGTATTTGATGGTATTGCTGCTGCTCAAAAAGACTTTAATGCTAGTGAAGAGATACAAAAACCTCTGACACAATTTAAAATACCATGTGGAGAACGTAAGTATAGTTATTATTAGAATTAGAATAAATATTTCTATTAATTCAACTAAGACTTCATTTAAAATATTGTTAACTAAAAATTTTATGTTTTAATTTATTTTTCTTAACTTAATTTTAAAGTTTAATTGCCTTTTTTTATGGTATTTTTCTATAAAAACACTTAAGTTTATCAATTTCTTTAGCATTATTAATAATGGGTGGATGATTCTTTGTCAAAAATAGAGTCTGCTATTGATTCCCCAAATTTTTTTTTAGTAGATCGGAATCAATTTCCCCCCAACTCGTTTTTATTTAATTTTAGCTCTGTCAAAGTCATTGTGCTTTCATTTTCGGCCTGTCTAACAATTAAAGCGAGAAGAACACCTTCCAGTTATTCGTTATAAATTGTGTTATTCATTTCCATAATTCCACATAAGAACATTTGATCGATAAGTTAAAGAACGAGAGTAAGAACTAAATCTTGTAATGTTAAGTTGCCTCTAATTAGAAAATGTCAACTTTATTTTCGGATGAGAACAATAAAGATAAAAGAAAAATAGAGAAAGAATTTTAATGCGCTTATAGAAATATGCATCGGGGTATATAACATCCTCTGGCAATTTAAAGATGGATGTTCACATATAAAAGTCTTAAATATTTCAATAGAAGTTCTTGTAGAACTCTAAAATTATGTGACGAAAATCAGAGTATCGATGGCATACAAGTCCGATTTCAGAATATTTCCTTAAAGTGCATATATAATTCACATGCATGTTGAAATATGAAATATGAAGTAATTTCATCATGAATTTATTTATTTCTTTTTCTATTCTTAAAATATTTTAATTCGATGTTGAGTAGTCAAATTTTAATCTTCATATCTTAAAATAATTGTTTTATTTTGTATCCCATTATTTGACAGATGCTGATAGTCTTATAACTGAAGCCATACTAACTGGGAATTTAGAGGCTGCTGTACATTTGTGTCTTAATTCTAAACGCACAGCTGAAGCTTTGATAATTGCTTCAACGGCTGGCATTGAATTCTTGACTAAAATTCAAAATAACTATTTGAAAGAACAACAATGTGAACTATCAAATATTATTTCCGCCCTGATAACCAGAGATTGGATGGATTTTGTTACACGTTGTACCATAGATTCTTGGAAAGAGGCTTTAGTGGCTGCTCTTAAGCATAGTGAACGTAAAGTGGTGGATATATGTGAAAAACTGGGAGATCGTTTATTAAATGAGTCCTCTGCTACCTCAAATATTGAATACACACGCAATGCCATGTTGTGTTACATATGTGCTGGTAACATTGATAAGCTAGTCTTGGCCTGGTATCAATTGAAACAGTTGGAAAATCAAAATATCAATTACAAATTGAATACCGAAGAATTACAAGAATTGGCAGAAATTGTTATGTTAATGAATAAATCTCTAGAGGAGCAGGGTATAGCTGTTGAATTGAATTCAAAAGTGGCTGATTTTATCAAAGAATATGGTGGTTTATTGGTGGCTCAGGGTGCTTTTACTGCAGCTCTTGCTTATATAGTAGAAATTAAAGCCTCTGCCACACATCCCGATCTGGATGATTTGAGGCAAAGAATTTATAGTATTGTGCAGCCCGCACAACCTAAAGCGGCGATGTTAGGAAATCAGCAAAGTATGCCACAGCAGAATATGTATCAACGTCAACAACAACCAAGAGGTTCCTTCTCTGCAGCAGGAAATTTGGGTTATCCTGGCGCAGCAGCACCAACACCAATGTCTCAACCTACACCTTTAACTAATCCTTATGGTCCACCTCCAACTAATAACTGGAATTCAAATCCAGTTAATAATCCGATGACTTCACCATTTGCTACTCAACCTATACCAGCTGCCAATAGTGTTCCCTCAGTTCCTCCCACCATGTTTAATCCAGCTGCAGCAATACCGGCTGCCGTTAAGCCACCCATAAATGATAATCTAACACAACCACCACGACCCCTAAGTACGGCCAGTTCACAAGGCGGGGGTTCCTCAACTGGAGGTGGTTTAACCTCTAGATCTAAATACGTTTTAGATCCCTCAGTAGCACCAGGGGGTCCCATGGGTGGTTATGGTAATACTTATAATCCAATACCAGCGCCTCAACCTACAGTACCCTCCAGCTTTAATACTACACAATTTAATACTAATCCCATATCAGCTCCGGCTCCTTCTATTATGCAACCTACTTTTAATTCTACTACCTTCAGTAATAACTCCTATATGCCAGGTATACCACCAATTGAAACAGCACAAGCTGTTGTACCACCACCACCCATGCAGAACATACAACGTAATCCAACACCACCACCTGGTTGGAATGATCCTCCAGCCTTAAAAACTACTAGACAGGTAAGAGTTTTGCAAAAATGTCTATAAAATTTCTAAATTAAGTTTTGGAATTTTACAAATATTTTGTAACGTTTAAGTATAATTTAGACATTTAAAATAGAGGCGCTTTCAACATGACAATGATAAATAATTATATGGTCAACGTTAACCGATATTTATAAGCAGATTGATTCTTAATAATTTCGTTATATTCCATGACGTCAAAGACAGCTGTGATGTCTTTGGCGACTGTCTAAAAAGAGACACTATAATTTACTTGCAAGGTTTAGTTAATTGTTATAATTCTGGTTCTGGTTAAACTCCAGGTAAAGAAATTGTGCCACTTCTATTTGAAGAGTTCATAGGTCTTCTGAACTAAAAGTAGTAAAATTTGCGCGGTCCAACCTGATCGTATTTGTGCTAGAACTACTCTTGTAGACATCGGCAGATTTTGTTCAATATCTGTAATAAGAGATGGGCGACTTCTAAGTACGACATTCATATGGTAACTTAAAACCGTGGAATTTGTGGTGTCTCGGGGAATGTCGCTGCTTTATATGAATCCAAATCAAAAGCATTGTGGACATACCTCAGTATGTTTCTTAACCAGTAAGATCTTCGTCTTCTCTCAAATAGATGTTGTATTGAGAACATACATAATTTTTCCATTAATAATTTATAAATGTATTTCGCTTTGGCTTTAAGTAAAGTCCTATAGCCAGTGATGCTCAAGGAAATACATCTTTGATTCCTTGTCTCCATCGAGATTTAAATTCGATTTCCCAACAGAGATGCAACAAGCATAGTACGTTTATGAAAAATGTTGAAAACACTTCTCTCATACATTCGATTTGCAAAGTAACACATTGATGCATATTTCTATAAACGCATGTAATTTTTTTCTTTGTTGTTCTCATCTAAAAGTAAAGTTGAAGTTTTTTTAATTGAGGCAATTAAAGGTACTTTTTAAAAGTAAAGAAGATTTTTTCTCGCTCTTGAGTTTTGCCTTATTCGTGCTATTAAATGCTCATAGTGTTATTTTATGTTGAATATTTCTATAAAAGCAGACGAGAAAAATCCTTAAAAAAATATCAAAAATAAAATGTTGCAAATCTCTGCTTCTTATATATAAAAGTTGTTTTTAATGACAATATTTCAATTGTACTGCAAAAATTCCTTATTTAATCGAAAAATTTCTTAACGTTTAAATATGCCAAATCGAACTTTTCTGACCGATCAAGAAACAATTCAAAAAGGTAATTTTCTGTGACAAAAAAAAAAAATATTTAGTCGACTCTATTTTATTGGCACGATTTGTGATCAAACGATATTCCGATTTCAAAACGCAATTTCGGCGGCGGTAGTTTTATGGGTTGAGCAGTATTTTCTGCAGTTGACAAATCTAAAATTTGTTTTGTTTCAACAAAAATGAATAGCACACTTTATAGCGAATTGCTGGAATATACTCTTCTCTCTTTTATGGGTGAGGATAAATGACCTGTAAAGTTCATGCAAATAATGCCCAAAACGAAAGCAGGTTTAAACTAAAAATAAATCAAGTTCGTGAAAATATTAATTCCGATATTTTTAAGAAATAGTGGAGTCACTATTTTTATGTGCGTCTATAGGAATATGCATCAGTATAATTTAGCATGCCACTATATGCTGCTAATGGGTAATGTAAATAAGTACCTTTTAAGTCGTTATGGAATTTTTAAAGCAATTTGGCTTGAAATTGAAAATTTATTGCAAATTTTAGAATTATATAAATTACAAAGGATTGAGAATCGAAAAAATTCTTAACATACAATTTTAACTTACAATTTTAATTGTATTAAATATTTAATTGAAATTGTAATTATAATTTACCAAAAAATATTTCTAATTTCGTGATGAAATTTTAAAACTTTTTCGGAAACCCTTCCAATAACGATTTTATAATGCTTCCTGACACACTACACGAAAACCATTTCAAATCGTCTACATTTTTGGATACGTTTTTGTGCTTTCTCCTTACGGCCTTAGCTTCGGTCAGCTTGTATGTTTTTCCTCTGTTGGTACAATACTTCTACCATTCTTGACTTGTTTGCCGTAGTCAAGCAAAAAAATAAATGGAAATATTATAAGGTCTTATGAATGGAAGCAGTCATTTTTTGTAAACATTCCTTGGTGTAAATTTCGGTATTTATAAAGACCGTTTCTGCTGCAACTGCAGGAAATACCATATCAAGAACTTTTTAAAAGCATTAGCAATATTAATATTGACCAGGAAGTTGTGAGAAATCTGCCAGTTCATACGTTTTGTCATCAATTATGCTGCAAGAATATTTATTTCAATAACATGACTTCAAATTTCGTGCACCGTTTTTGGCCTCTAAATATTTAGCGGAGTCCTTTGAGTCTTCTATGTTTTTAAACCTGCTTTAGCTTTAACTCTTCGTTCCAAATATTTGGAGCACTAGCTAATCGGGTTGCTTTCCTACGGGATGTATTGCTTTCTATTTTTTGGTTTTAGAAACATCACGAGGATCATTTCTTTCTCGTGGCTCAGGTTATCTATCAACAGAAAAGTTCTCCCTGTTTTGTTTAATAACATTGGAAACAGTTTAACGGTAGATCTTTTAATGCTTTTCCAACATTTTGCAGGACCAAGTTGGGATTTTTCGAAAATATTTCATAATTTTGTACGCTCTCTATTTTGGTCATTTCTTTCAATCAGAGTAATAATATATTCATTTGTTTGATATTAAACATACTGACTGACATGTTTAACAAAATTAATACTTGAGTTTTAATCAAAAGCGTGTGTTAAAGATGTTCGATCTCACTCATTAAAAAATTAATTACTTTATTTTACGTTTATTATTATTTGTTTTTTTTTCGTTGCATTTTTTGGTTTATTGTTTTTTTTATTTTGCCATTAGTTTTAATTTTAATTATATGTATTAATTGTTTATTTAAATTCTTTTATTTCTAATTCTTTGATGCTTAGAATATGTATTTCTACTCACAGACAAAAAATGAAATGTCTGCACAACATGCGGGCACCCGCAAATGGCAAAAAATTATTAATCATGAAAAGGATACAACAACATCTACTACATTTGCTAATAACAATAATAACAATTATAATGAATTCAATATTTCACCTATAAATTTCAATAATAATAATAATGATTTCAATTCTACTTCTTCAACTTCTAATAATAATTTTCAAAACTCTACAATTTATCAGGTATTCAAAAAACCTGCAAATTGTGTTTTGTTCATTTTTTTGTTACTTTTTTCATTTTGCTTAAATTATAATTGATTTTGCATTTTAGATAAATATTTTTCAACAAAAAATCGAAACTAATAAAAATAATTAGGGAAAACATTTTTAATTTCGGTCTTTTTCCAAATTAATAATTTATTTTAAACAAATTGCTTACAGCTTTTGTTATGTTGCTTTCGTTTAAATTTTCCTTGGTTTGTTTGTTTGTTTGTTTTAACTAAAATTTTCTATATCTTAAACGATATTTTACATACAAATTTATTAATTTCCTTTTATTGTAGACTAAAAAAATTGAAACTACCACAACTGCAGCACCTATTACACATCCCTTATTTGGTGTTGATCCAAATCAAAATCAAAATGGTTATATGGATCCTAATGCTCATTACCAACAAGTTAGTAAAAAAATATTTAATTAAATTGTTTTTAAATTTTATAAATAATATTTTTTGATTTTTTTTAAAGGGTATGCCACCACCACCCTCCCAAACTGGTTTACCACCTCAACAGACGAATCTTTTAAATCCCAGTCAACCAGCCATGATGGGTTCATATTATAATCCAACTGGCAATCCAATGCAGCAAAATAATAATTTACCCAATCAGCCAATGAATTTTCAAACGTCTGCTATTCCCAACTCACAACAGACACTAAATCAACAACCTTGGCAAAATATTCCTACACAATCAGGAATGATGGGTTATAATGATCCTTCGGCAGGCCAACAACAAGCGCAATTAAATCAAAGACAACCGGAACCGCCTAAGGAAAAGAAACCTTTGCCAGAGGAATATATTTATTTACAGACTGTTTTGGAAGAGTTGAAGACAAATTGTTTGAATTCTGCTAATGATCCGGTAAGTTTTTTTTGTTTATTTGCGATAAAAAACAATACAAAAGAAATGTTTAAAGAGATTTCTCAAGACAAGGACCGTCTATTATAATTCATTCTGTTCATGAACCCTATAGCTGGCGAAGTCTACCTCAAAGTATCGACTGCTCAATAATTTTTGTCAAGGACTTAAAAACTAGAACAATCACATAACATGAGATGCCCTTTCCTTATTCCTATGCCTATCGAGTTTATGAACCGTTAGAACTCTTGAAATCCACCCTGGAATTGCTAATGATACCTTAGCATGGGCAGGGTTAACCTTAATCCTTGGCCATAAGGTTCTTTCCAACCTCCTGTCATAACATTTATCCATCGAATGATTCGCCCATTTCTCCAACTTTCTTCTAAATAAAAATGTTATATTCAGTTTTCATAAAAGTTTTCTGTCTTCTCTGGAATGTGTCTCCTGATCAGCTCATTTGAATTTATGACTAAAAAGGTCTTCCTTGGTAGACTATTTGATTTTTTTGTTTCTTCTATTTGTTACTGATTTATCAATTAATTTGTTTAGCTATATTTCTAGTTCGTTACTTTCTTCAATCTCAGGTGAAATATTGGCTTTCGTTGCTATGTGAAATTGTTGAGAATTTAGACATCTTAGATATTCACTTATTTTGCATTCCCATCTCATGGTGTTTGGTATTTCGTTTATAGATAAATTTTTGGCGAATTTTGAAAATCAACATATCCGAAGTGGCCGGGTATGTCAGCTATATATACTCCTTTATCCGGAGACTGTGTTCATTTTGAACCCTTTTCACAACTTATGCAAGGTTGCTGTCCTATTAAGGGGGAAAGAGAAAGAAAGAGAAATAGAAGAGAGTGACCATTTGCAAATTAGAAAATAGCCAGTATGATCACCTTCGGAATCTTCCCGAAATTATGTTCAGTGTCCTTGTAGTCAGACGATTTACAAATCTCCCTTCCATATTCACCGAGTTTCAATTTATATATGATCCTGAGTGTCCATATGTGGTACGTAGTCCTCAATAGGGAGTAGTTCAAGAATCATCAAGATGGGTAGGTGTGCTTCTGATGGCTGTCATTATGCCTAAGAAGTCTACACAGAAGATCACTTCTATTGCCAATCTCCAATGGAGTTCCTGCATGCATAGTAGGCGTTAAGACCTCCTGTATATTCCTCTTCCAGGATATCTTACCATCCCGATAGATGCCTTGTGTATAAAAACCACTCTAATCTCCCTCCAGATACTAGGAATATACCAGAGGCTCGATTAAACTCACTAAGTGAAGTAGCGCCGTTTCAACAGATCTATCTTCTAGTAAGCATGTTGAGCCTTGCTGAAGGCAGGAGTAACAATCACATCCCTCAGATAAAGATCAATCAGTCCCACCAAAATCTTCAACAAGAAATCCTTAGGTTTGGAGTGGTTACCCTTGCCTGCCTTGTGTATAAAAACCATCCTAAACTCTCACCAGCTCCTAAGAATATACTTCAATTCGAGACAAGACCTAAAGACGACCACAAGTATACCCGAATTAGACAACATTGGAGTGTCACATTATTTTATTAGTTCTCTTCCGTTTCATAAGTCATAATATTTTTTTTTTAATTTTTTCTAGCGCACTAAACGTAAATTCGTTGATGTTAATAAACGTTTGGAAAATCTCTATGACTGTTTGAGAGATGGTCGTGTAAGTTTGAAAATTTTTTTAAATTATCTTTTTCCATAAAAAATGTATTTAATTTTGTTATTATTTTTTTCATTTAAATTTCAGCTTAATCCAGCTACAATTGAAGCATTAAATCAAATTGTACAATATTTACAAATTGGTGACTATGGAAATGCTTTGCAGGTTCATACACAAATCGCTTTTGGTTCTGACTTTTCACAATGTGCTGGTTTCATGCCCGGTCTTAAGGTGCTCATACAATCAGCCAACGAATTACAAGTATATTTGCGATAAATTCTAAAATTTGTGTTTAAACTACTAACACTACTAGTAACTAAATAACTAATTAACTCTACATTTAATTTGATTACTTTTGCAATATTATTCCATTATCATTATCAATATTAACAAAAATGATATGACAGAGTAAATATTTGTTTTTTTTTTTAATTTTTCATTCTCTTTTAAGTTGCATTTCAATTTTTTTAATTTTAAAATTAAAAAGAAAATCTATTGATTATAAAATTTACTCGTCTTTTGTCTGTTGAATTTTTAAAGAAAAGTGTTTGTCATTATTATGTTGTATCATTATAATTATTTTTGCTTCTTAAAAAATGTTTTAAATGCAATTATGTTTTAAACAAATTAATATCATCGCGTTATATAAACGAGTAATAAAAATATAGATATATAAAAATTAATTATATTAAAAATAATTCAAAATGTTTTATTTTAATGACTTTTCTTTTTTATTACTTACGAAAGGTTCAAATTTGGTTGTTGCAACAGCTGTAAAAAACGAGTTAATTAATTATTGTGTTTCAGGTTTTGGTTTAGCTCCAGGCCTTTTATAGGATTTTGCCAAAAAAAATTAACTTTTTATGGGCGATACCCCTCTCCTGGTCTCATCTGTATATATTTTATCCAATAAAATAATTCCTTGAGAAAGTTGTCGGGACCAAATTTGAACACTCTTGCTTTAATAGTTCATTAGATATTCGATAATCAGCATTTGCTTCGTATGGGGAACACATTTGAAAACTCTCATTGTTGTAATTCTTAAGATATTCGTTAATCAATATTTGCTTTGTATGGGGATTACATCTTACCCTGGTCCTATCGGAAATTTTTATAGCCGATGTTACTTTCGGGTATTTTGGGATCATTCTGTGAAATTTTCATTAAATTTGTTCCAACCGTTTTAGAGTCTATACGTTACATATATACACACTTCCTATTTTATATATATAGTTAGGATGAGTCCATAGATCTTCTGCACTAAGAGTGGTAGGATTGGCTTGGCAGTTAAACAAATGTTGTGTATCATGTGGTCCTTGGCCACATGCAGGACAAAAATTGGGGTCAACATGGTCAATACGAGCTCCATCCTAAACGTAGTTGTACCAGAACTACTCTTGTAGACCTCGGCAGATTTCTTTCCATGTTTGCAATGGGAGGTGGGTGGCCTCCGTAGAATTCATAGCGTCTCTATGAATGTCGTTCGAAGCTGCCATATATGAACCTCCATTAGGAGGATCATGCACACATCTATATATACTCTGTTCATATATACAAAGATCTTTTCTAATATGCCTCGCGGGTAACTCCAATTGTGTTATATTGAAGTTAGGACGATACCTTCGATGACATCTGAGAAGGAACTGTTTACTTAGCATTTCATAATGTTCCTCAACTGGTAAGATCTTTGTTTTCTCTTGTCAATGTTGTATTGAGGACATTTAGTTCTTAAATCTACATTTTGGCAACTTTGAATATTTCTCCATTGCGTAACACTTGGCAAAGGAGACCACACTTTGTCCTAAGTACGGCTAATGCTTTGAGAACCTTATTCCTACTAAATAATTTTTACGTGATTGCAGTGGCATGAGCTGAAGAGGTATGTAGGTTGTCAAATGTAACTCCTAAGATCTTCGGGTGGTTAACAGTCAAAATTTGGATTCCATCGACTACGATGCCGAAATTTGTATGTAGTGCAGGTGGTGAAGAGAAGAAGAGAAGTTGTGGTATTAGGAAAAAATAAGGTAAAAAAGATCTATTTGATGTAGACTAATGGCTCCAACCGACACGGAACTGTTATTAAGAAAGGTTCTTTTTTGAGGTTTACAGTATTAGAATATCCTTAAGAATACTGAGGGAGATTTCTGCCACTACAAGGATGGCCAGCTGCCTAGGGCATAATCGATTATCGAGAGATATCATAATGTTTAACGATATCAAACTGGCCATCAGATCTATAACAGATAGATTGTCTGATTAGAACTCCTGGTCACAATAACTGTTCTAAGCCAGCCAAAGTACGATGCCTCGGCCAGCTGGTTGGACAATCTCTGGCATGCTTTAGGAGGAGTTTGTGGAAAAAATATGTGAAAAAGCACAGATTAACTTAGTTAACATGTTGCACTTCTGCCGTTATTTGCCCAAGATTCGAAGGACTAGGCGGTTAACCTCCTTTAATGGAAAACCGTTTTGGCTCCTGGTGTTGATTATAATTGGATATTGTATTTTGAGAGCCGGTAAGAGAAGGATGGGTCTTGCCCACAATAGCTTTTTTCGCAGTTGTTATGATGAACTAGAGGAAACGACAGTTTTTCACCTGCTTAGAGAACTGTATTTGGAACATTAACTCTTGAGCAAGGTGATTTATGTAATGTAAATCTAAGGTCGCTACTTTGCTTCCTTTCAGGTACTAGTTGATTGGGAGAAGCTAAGGAATGAAATCAAAAAAGTTTTTCATTAAAACTTTTAACCCAAGCGATATTTTTTGTTTTGATCAAGTGACCTTTACATGTTAATCTGATTGAAATGAGTGACTAGAAAAAAAACGTATAAAAACTATTAAATATGTTCATAAAATCTATCTATATTAAATATGTTCCTACAAAAAGTTGACAACGCATTCAAAGGTTTGTCATCAAACTGTTTCCAATGTTTTGTAATAGTAAAGGGAGAACTTTTCCGTTGATAGAAATATAGGTTCAAATAGAAGGAATGATCCACATTGTGTTTCCAAAGCCTAAAAATAGAAAGCATTTTCAAAAGAGCTTTCAATACATTCAGTGAACGGACTATTCGGTTCTAAAAGTTAAAGATAATGCCAGTTTAAAATCATAGAAGGTTCAAATAAATCCTGACAGGAATGCTGCTAAAAATTTAGAGACCAAAAATAGAGCGCGGAAATTAATGTCAGTTGAAAAAATATTCTTGCTGCACAAAGATGACGATACGTATGTTCAGAAAGATTTTTCTTAACTTAACTTAGTAAATATTGTATGTTTGCTGATGCTCGAGGGAATATTTAAGAAAAATTTTAGGATCCAGAAGCAGTCAAAATTTTCCAAAATGTTTTTGGTATGGCAAGCAATATGCAGTTGCGGCAAAAGAAGAATATACTTGTTTGGAACAAGAACAATAATGTAGTATTTGTATCGAGAAAGGCAAATACTCCAAACTGAGCGGAGCTAAGGTCATTGAAGAGATATTGGTCTCTTGTTAAAAGAGAACTGAAGAGCACATAAAGGTGTTTAAAAGTTTGGTAGATTTTAAACGGAGATGGACGGAGACTACCTGTTCGATCAAAGTGACAAAAAGCACTACAAAAGCGTTAATGGTAGGGTTTCCGTAACAGGTTCAAAAATTGTCCTCTTCCTCTTCTCTGAAATTTCTAAAAATAGTATATATTTGTTGGACTCTTTTCAATTTCACCAGACTTCATCGCGGATCTCATTCGATACAACACTTGAGTGTTATTATAAAACAACTTTGTATTGATGGACTGTAGAAAAGATCAACGTAGTTTCCATTTGTATTTACTTTAAATAAAATTGCATTTTATTTCAATATTTTTTTGCAGAAAATATTTCTTAAATATATATAAGAGAGCTAAGCTAATCAAAATATACAAAAAAAATATACTAAATAAAATAAAAAACAATATTAAATATAACAACAATTACTATTTCGTAAGCCAATCGGTTATAATTTCTTCGGTAGGAAAATTATCTACTGAAATCTAAAAAAAAGTAAACAATAATAATATAAATGTGTAGATTAATCTAACACTTCACTTACATCCTGAGTATTTAATATGGCTTGTGTGGCAGCTTCTGTTTCATCTAAATAACTATGAGGCAAAGAATTTTGTATATTTTCTTCATGATCTACTTGATTGCTGAACACCACCTCGTCCCCATTATTCATAACTTCATTTTGATTTTCAGCAATCTCCTGCTCTACGTTTTCGTCGTCATCAGCTACATCAGCATTTAAAAAATGTAATTGTGAACTGCTAGCTTCTTGGGCGGCATTCATTAATATGGCTGTTTCAGCATCCAATTCTTTGTGAACATTGTGGCTATTTGGACTAGATGAGGTAGCTAATAATTGCGTTGGATCTATATCGATATTATGTTGTTCTTTAAGATGGAAACGTAAAGCAAATAGACGAGCATAAGAGGCACCACAAATATTACAACGATTTTTAAGATTTTTATTAGCCTTATGGCATTTATTGTGTGTCTTCATGTGTATTTTAACCGCATATAAAGAGGCAAAAGGACGATTACATTCAGTACAATTGTAGGGTTTACTATGGATATTTTTGTGTCCACTTAGTTGCACAGAAGTGCGAAAACTTTTCCCACAAACATCACATTTATAATCACGTTCTACAACATGAGTTTTAAGATGATGCACATAAACTGACTGTTGTTTAAAGCGTTTATTACAAGTGGCACAAACATAAGGTCTTATGTCGGTATGAGTTCTCAAATGTAAAGTTAATGAATAGGAAACCCTAAAAGTTTTGCCACATACTTCACATTCATAGGGTTTTTCACCTGTATGCACACGTTCATGTTTAACTTTTTCATAGGGTCGTAAAAATTCTTTGCCACAATATTGACAGGCATGTTTACGTTTTCCATTTGAATTAGAAATCTGCGTCGAAGTGTTTGCTACGCCTTCATCAGTATTTTTCTTTGCAGTTTTCTTGGATTTGGCCATATTATCTACATGCATTTGCATGTGTATCTCATAGCTGGGTAAATTTTCAAATTGTTTATTACATTTTCCACAATTATATTCTTCCACGTTTTGATGCATATTCTTGTGGATAACTAAAAGTTTTTGGTCGAAACTTTTATTGGGTATGGAAAAGAATCTTATAAGTTATGACTAAACTAAATTTATAGATAAAAATAAATACCTTTTATTGCAAATTTCGCAAAAGAACTGATTTAAATCTTTGTATTCATTTTGAGCACCAACTGGCAAAGCATCTTGAATGGTTTTAATGGCTTGTTTTTTATGCATTTTCATATGTAACCTTAACAAAGAAAATTATAAAAAAAAATACAAATTAAATTATTTTCTAATAGCACTAATCAATACTTAGTCTATATGAGACCACTGGACCAAATTGTTCGTAAACGCATTTTTGACATATTTTGTACTTTTTTGTTTTTATAACTTTCGACTTAACGTGGTCAATTCGAAAAAGATTGCTAGAGAGTGAGTTTCTGACATCAACGCTGCTAAAAAATTTAAAGGCTAAAAATGGAACACGGAAATTTAAGTCAAGTTTTCAAAAAATGCAAAAGAATGTTCTTTTGAGGCAAAAGAACGGGCTCTGTAAATACCGAAATTATCATCAAGGAATGTTTGCTACTTTCATTAATAAAACTTCATAATATGTCAAATTTATTTTTGACCTGACTTGCCATCCTGTCACTATGGCAAATAAGCCCTGCTACTGGAGCAGTTGCTCCAAACTGCCCGGAGCCAAGGCCAGTGGAAAGATATTTACTGTTGTTAATAGAATAGAATAGAATTTAAGAGAACAGAAATAGTGTCCAAAAGAGTGGTAGATTTAAAACGGAGATGTACTAACTGTTCGATTGAAGAGATAGAAAGTACTAAAAAAGTTTCAAAATACTCCAAAAAAGGTTTTTATTAACATATATGTATGTTAAGAATTTTTAGATCTCACTACTTATTAGTGTAGATATTTTGCGTTTCAATATGCTTAAAAAATCCATATTAACCTCAATTTTAGACCACAGTGAAATATTTCAAACATATATTTATACTCACTTTAAATTCTTTTCTGAAGCAAAAATTGTATTACACAGTTCACAGACAACGGCAACATCATGTAAAGTTTTCGTATGTCCCAGTAATTGTTCAGATTTTTTATGCCAACGTTGATGATTATTAAATGAACGTAAAGATGTGTAGTCTTTATCACATAAATGACAATGAAATACATTATTATGTTCCTCTGTATTATCTACAAGTAAAGTAGATTTTGGCTAAAAGAAGGATAATTCAAAATATGTACACAAAAATTAGCTAAATAGCAATTTACCTCCGATTGTTCGTCATTATTGTTTTGTGTTTGATTAGTACAATCATGATTTTCTGCTGAAGTTAAATCGGTAAATACTTGTTGACAGTCATAACAAAAATAACGTTCACCATCTAATTCCATGTCATTATTTGATGTTTCATTTATAGCATTTGGTTTCACATCGATGTCTTCTTCCACTATATGAACATTATTATCATCTGTTTCTTCTAAATTTTCAACTAAATCCCATAATTTATTTTCCGTTTCATTAATTATAGTAACCGAATGCTGTTGTTGTTCCTGTTCTTGTTGTTCGGGAGGTTCTGTTAAAAGTTCCGTACAGGGATGATAATCTAGAAAATCCTCTATAGTATTAAAGGCTAAATTACATTCCTGACACAAATAACCTTCCACCAGTTGGCCATTTTCATCAATGGTTTCTCTTAAAATTAAATTATGTTTAGATAAATCTACATTTTCACCTTGCGGCTGCTGTTCTTCAACTTCTTCATTTAATACTTCATTATCTTGTACATCTTGTTCGTTAATGTTATTATTATTCATTAATTCATTATTATCACATTCATATTGATATGCAGCTGGCTCATTATCACTTTCAACTAAATCCGTAGATTCAATGTAAATGAATTGTTGTTCATCATTTATTTCATTGAATGCATTATTCACTTCATTATTATCCTCTGTTTTATTTTCCTTTGTGGTATAATATATCCAATTTTCTATTTCATCATTAGTTTCTTCTATTAAATCGACCGTTTCGTCTGCGAAAAATAAATATTCGTTTTTTAATTTTTTGTTTGTGTTTTGTTGCCAGCAGCACATGGTTTGTGTTTTTGTTAAGTTTTTTGCTTACCAGCCATTATTCTTTTATTACTTTTTTCACCGAAATTTCATAGATTAACTTAGAAACAATAAAAATAATTATTGTTTTGAATTTAAATAAAAAACAATTTAAAAATAAAAATTTGTTCACATCTAACTTCACGTGGATGATATTTTTTATTTATTTTTTTTTATGTGAACATATGGTTTTGACAATCCGTTTAAAGTATGTTGGATATTAGTTTTATAAAGTGGTGAATTTAAACGGTACAGTGTATAGGATGATTATTATACCTACCACTACCAGAAATGGTGATGAGGGTATATTTTCATCAAATCTAAATTTGAGTCGATCTGTCTGTCCGTCTGTCTGTTGGAAACATTCTCATGCCTAGAATAATTGTGCGAATTTAATGAAATTTCCTTCGCGGAAAACAATTTTGAATGGTTAAAAAATTATTATATGAATATAATAGGTCCATATTTTACTACAGTTGCCAATTAAGTCTCGTTTTCGAAAAAAAACTTTAAGACTCCTTCGCAGAAAATGGTTTAAATTTGGTACATATTTTAAACTGTCTTTAATAAATGAAACCTGTTTGATAATCATTGGGTCATATTTTTATAAACCCACTTTCCGTAATAAAAATATGAACCAATTTCATCGAAATTTAGATAATTAGATAATTATCTTCAATATAGTGGTGAGAATATTTATATTGCAGCTGAGTATAGCACTTTTTTTGAGGAACAAATCTAGATCTCTACATTGTTGAATTGATACTTTTTTTGAATATTATGAAAAGACTTCGTACAAAAATGAAACAAAGTATATTTTTCACTCTTTCTCAATTTTCAAGATATAAGGACCAAAATTTTTGATATTTATTTTTCTTGTGCCATGTTAAATATAAAATATTTTAATTTTCTAAGATTTTTTATATGACTTATTTTACAAAAGTTCAAATATTTTGAAATGGTCGCAATATAATGCTATTTTCATTAATATCAGAACTTGTAGAAAACACATCAAGGGTATAAACTTTAACTTACTGAATACAAAAAAATCAAGGACTAGAACACCTTTTAAACGATAACCACTCATTAACAGTGAAACGAGAAAAAGTAATCCATATATCATTTCAGGTATATACATATATATATATATATATATATATATATATATATATATATATATATATATATATATATATATATATATATATATATATATATATATATATATATATATATATATATATATATATATATATATATATATATATATATATATATATATATATATATATAGCGAAAACCATCAGATATCGGATGAAAATTTCTATTCTATTTTATTTTATGTCTGAAGGGTTTTCATTTTATTATAATAAAATGTGTGGCTTAAATAGTGCCGGGATCTAGAATTAATCCGATATCTTAATAATTTTAATGAGCTCATTGCTGAGGTACTTTAGACTTGATTAGGAGGATTACACGTTCCTATTCATTTTTATTAAGTTATGTCCAACTATTGTTTGTCTCCGAAATTAAAATGTAATTATGTAATTTATAGTACTCGTTATCTCATGAACACTTCCTTTACCACAACTGAAAAATATAAGGTTACCACGAAAAACAAACATTTTTATCGCCTGCAAATGAAAAATAAACCACTTTATAAAAACAGATATTAAATTTAAGATAAATTCTTTAATATTTACAACAATGGAAAATTTAATATAGAAAATCTAGACATGACCTTTAATAACCTAAAAATACAGCAAGCAATAATAGTTGAATTGATAACGCAAGGAAAAGCAATTAATTGTTGTTGGCTTTTGTAAAATTCTCTACGATATTTTTCATTTTATTTTTTTTTTAATTGCAGAGTAAACGAGATATTAACAATATGAAATAAATAATGTTTTTAACTTCCAGGATAACTGTAAATAAATTCCAATGGGTGTTAATAGATCAAAGAAAGGGTCCATAAAAAGTAGAAATGTTGACAGTTGTTTATTTTCCATGCGGTTGTTATTGGATTTATCTAATACAGTTCTCTATTATCTAGAGATTTTATTTTTTATAAACGTTCTGTTAGTTTCCGAGTTATATGCAAGAAGATTGATATAGAAAAAGAGCTTATTTTATTCTTCATTTGTTTATTCTAACATTTGCAATACACAATTTCCGATCGGTTGGTTGGATCTATATAAAATTTGATAATAAAATGTATTTGTAATATAGTAACCGGGTAAACCTGCGATATAAGGATCTAAATATCTTCACCGATAGTCACACGGCTATCTGGGTTATTTCATTCAAGGATACTAAGCGTAGAAATATCCTGGTGTGTGAAGTTGCCATCAACGAATACTCTAAGGTTGGAAGAGTATTCATCCAATGACAAGGCAAATCATCCAGCAATCATTGCTAGAAGGCTGCAGACATATAAGCCTGCGAAATCGAATGCCTTTTAATGCTTTAGGGACGATGCTAAAAGAATGGGCGAAAGCAAAATGTAGGCCACTGTGAAACAACGAAACAGTTGTCAGTATTAAAAAGATACTTTGGTGTGACCCAAAAGTGGGAAAAACCATGAGTATAAGATGAGCAAAATAATATGATGGGTGTCTTAACAGGACACTCTACTCTTCTAACACATTTAAAAAGGACATTGAAACTAGTTTTATAATATTCTAAGATGGTTTATCAAATTATATGAGGATCGTTCCATTATTTCTCATTGGTTCCATACAACTCCCCTTAAAAATAACATTTTGACTTAAATCTCATATATACGTTAGTGTTGCTATAAGAATTGGTCAAAGTAAAATAAACATAATTAGCTTTCATATAACGTCCAAAAAATATCTTTATACGAGGATAGTTCATTAACTTTCAGTTTTTAACGCTTATAACCAACAATGTGGTGTAAAGTATTAAATAATCACGTTTTACCGACCTAACTACTTGTTCTTTATTGATGGTTATAACACAAATTCCAAAAAATGCCTGTTGTTTTTCTTACCGTGTAACTTTTTCTATCATGACACTAACATAATAGATTTTTATTTGTATATCTTTATATAAACTAATTTGTATAGACTGCCTTTTTAAAATTGATACCGGAATGAGAAATGGTAACACTGGCTTTATGCAACACTGTAGAATATGCAATATTCACCACTAGTTAAGTATTAAAAGATCTTATTTGAATTTGTTTTTGTTTTCACGAGTATGTTTTGTGTTTGTGCAATATTTTTCTATTTAATATTTTTAAATTAAAATTTATTTTTAAAATAAAAACGGCCATTTTTATATAGACATCAAAGTAAGAGAAAAATGTTCCAACCAGAAACTGAGGATATGTTGCCTAGAATGGCACCAAAACCTAGTGCTGCAATTCCAAGTGGTGTTAGTAGCGAAGGTATTGTTCGTCCTCAAGTGCCTGAAGTATCTATATTATTTGGACAGCAGGAAACCAATTTGCCACAACAACCATTGAATTCAAAAAATAATGCACCACAGCAAAGTTATGCTGCTTGGAAAAAACAAATGTTACCCAAAGTTACATATCCATCTGCAGCTGCAAATATGGCAGATATTCAACAGATGCCAGAGCAATGCAATAATAATATGATTGTGCATGATTACAATGCACCAAGAACAAATTTGTATCCTCTTAGAACAAACACAAATCCAAATATAAATATCGCTACTAATGTTAACGGCAATGGCTACAGTGGAGTAACAAACCCCTTAACTTATCGCCGTAGTTTGGAAAGTTGTAACAATAATATGGCTTTTCAACAAATACAACAGTTATCACCTTTAGCCACACAAACGCCTTTTACCGCTTTAAAGACGGTCACTATGCCCACATCTGTCACAAATTCTAGAGATGTTTTAACCATATGTGCTGGTACACAGACAGATGCAATTGTTGAGTCAACTAGTAATTATGCTCAAAATATGCAAAATGGTCTACACACAAATCTAGCCACTAGAGAGGATGTTGATGGGGTGCGACAAATGTTGGTGGAAATGCAACATGAACAACAACGTATAGCTAAAATGTTGGAAGCTTTATTATTTAATGCTAAACAGCAAGCCACCGTAAAAACGCAAACTAGAGATATTGCTGTCCAAGCAGAATGTATAGAGAGTGGTAAGTATAAAAGATCTTTATATGTGAATGTTTATGAAGTAATATTTTATTGTTTCTTAGATAACGATCCTTATGTAAACGGTGGCATTCCATTGTTATCAGAACAGCCTAAAAATAAATTTCTTCAACATTTGAAACCAGCTAATAATGTTTTGCAAACCCCTAAAGGAAAGCCTATGGCACAATCAACCACATATCGTCCCAATACTCCCCAATCTCAACCAGAAATGGCATCTGGTGATATATATCAACAAATGACCAGTAAACCTCCCACAGTAATACCTAAATCAGCATCCGATACCAGTTTAGCTATGAATGAACTAGCTTTAAAATATTTACCTAATGAAAAATTGGCGGAATTGTTAAAAGAACTAAATATGGATTGTCCGACCACCACAACAGCAAATGTCTTACCCGCAACACCGGTAAGAGGTAATATAGAGAAATTTGAAAAGGGTCCCTCGGATATATCAAATGCTTCTTATAAGTATTTAAAGAAATATCGACTTTTACCTGAAGACCATGAGGAGGATGACAGTAACAATAATAACAATAATTTAGTGGAGAATATAGAAAATGTCAATGAGAATCAAATGCCATTGTATAATTCACCACAATATAATAATATACGTAATACACCACTTAATCAAAGACAAACACCAACAAACAAATGTTCACCATACGCTGTGGCTACTAATCGTTTGCCATTGTCACCGTTGGCTAGAGCATCACCACCTCCCCTACAATCAACTGCAACGCAACAGCACATAGTGAATTTAGAAAACATAAAACACCAGCCAAAATTTTTATAAAGCGTTAATTTAGTATGCTGTAATTGTAAGTAGTTAATGAAATTGTTTTGTTCTTGAGAAAAAGTGAAAGAAAGAAAAAAAATTATATATTAAGAGTTGGTATTGCCAGAGATGTAAAGAGAAAAGGAAGAGGTGGCAATGTAGTTTTTTGCTTTGTTTAACCAGGTTTACACAGAAATAAAGCATATGTAAATGTGTTTGTATAATTGTTTGATTTGTGTGGTGGGTTTGTTGTTGACCACAGCTGTTTGATTTTTCACCTTAACTGACAGCTGATCAAATTGGGACAGCAACAACAAAATATAAACAAAAGTAAGAAAACAATTTTGGCGCGTTTGCAACGACGTTGACAGAGGCCTTTAAAAACGTCAAGTAAACGTCAACGTCATCGTCGTATGTAGTGACTGATCTTTTGGAGGGAAAAACTCTTGTCAGTAGAAATTTGAGCGGGATAACACATAGACGTGTGGCTAAAGAACCAACAAGCAGCAACAAAAGCAATCAGTCGGTGATTATATTACTTCATACACACTTGCATGTAGAGAAGAAGAAAAGTGAATTAAAAGAAATTTTAAAGTAATTCAAATAAAAAAGCTACACCGTGTGTTTAATAAAAACCGCGTTTAAATAGAAAACATTAATTAAAAAAATTATAAATAAAATAAAAAATAATAATTAAATATATTTTAAAAACTAACAAATTTATAAGAACAAAAAATGGCTCAACCTTCAATAGCTGCCTTTTTTAATACTAGGAAACGTGCTGCAGCGGAAGATGTAACCAGCCATAAAAATAGAGTAAGTTTTTTTTTATTAATTTACTTAGTTTTTTCTATATAAAACTATTTGAAAGACGCCACGATGCTAAGGAATTTTTGTATGGTCTTAATAATTATGCTAAGTAATTTGTTAAAAGCAAACTCACCCTTAAAATAGTCTCTCTTAACTGACTGCATCGTGGCTGTTCTTGTTGTTGTTTTTATATATGTATATGATAATATCTTTAAGGGTAACAAACAATAAGAGAGAGTCTTAAGGAGTTTTATTCTCCGTTTTTATTGGTAAAATGAAGTAAACATTTTTCTCTTTATATTTCTTTATGAAAAATTTTAGCGTCTTCTGGAGAGTACAGAATCTACCACTCAAAATACAACTAATACCAACTCTGAACCCCAAACAAATGATAACCAACAACAATTACAAGATCAACATGATGACATTGCTGCTCTTAAGAAAATGGGTATGCGTACCCGTTCGGGTCGTTCCACCACTGTGGTTAAACGTATTGGTGTACAAGATCCAGTCCAAATACCCGACAGTGGTGTTTCACCCAAGAAAATGTCCAAAATTGAAGAGAATATTAAACAGCAAAAGCTAGTGCAATTTATACAAAAGGGTCCCTTGTCACCACGCAAAAAATCCTCAGCTACCCCTAAAGCTAATACTAGACAAAAACAAAATGAACATACACCCTCTACCACATTAATTACAGCATTCACTTCCAAAAACAATGCCAATAACATGGAAAAAGGTTTAAAGACTCCCACTAAACAAATAATTAAAGGTTCTAATACTCCCATTAAACAGGGTGAAATTAAATCGATGGTTAAAAAAGAATTAAATTTTGATGAAGTTAAGACAAAAATAACACGTAGTGCTAAACTACAAGAACTTAAAGCCTCTTTGGCACGCATACAAGAATTGGAAAAGACACGCAAGGCTCAAGAGGAACGTAATCGCAAATTGAAAGAAGGTCTCTTGTCACCGGCTAAGAAAACTCCTGTAGTACAATTGAAAGAATTTGACAAAATCGAATTGGAAGTTTTAACTAGGTGAGTTAATTATTTTATTTTTTATTTAATTTTAATTTTTATACATGAAACTCAAGTGATTTTTTGGTGATTGATGATTTTGAAATTTATTTATATGCTTCCATTATTATATCCCATACAATCTTACTTCTGAATATCGCTTTGAATTGCATAAATCTGATATATACGTTGGCCTTGTAGTATTATTTTGATTGAATTTAGCAGAAATTGTTTTACGAACTGTACGAGTTTATGTCCTTGTTTTTCTATGTTTCCCATTATTTTCCTCCATACAAAATTATTTAAAAATGCATAAATCTAATTCAAATGTTATTAGTACTTAGAATGTATTGCAGAAAATCGTAAAACGAAATTAAAAAGGGGTAATGTAGTAATTATAATTTTAAGGAGTGATATTGAAAAATTCTTAACATACATATATGTTAATAATAATGAAGCAATTAAACATAAAATTATTATTACAATTTATAAAGAAAAAAATATAGTTTTAACCACTAATAATCACTCTTCCATTAACGTTTTATAGTGCTTTCTGTCTTGAAAAACTATCACACTTTTGAAATCTTTTTTTTTTTTTTTTCTCACAAAAGCCCAACTCGAACAGGTTTTCCATCTCCGTTTAAAATCTACCACACTTTTGGACACCTTTTTTCTTCTTTTTTATTCACTTCTAAGAAGAGCCTAATATCTCTCCAGTTACCTTGGCTCCGGCAAGTTTGGAGGATTAACCTCCTCTCTTGGTACAAATAACAGGCCAAACAGTCTCTTGTGTAAGCATTTCATTGTAACAAATGATTGTCTTCTTTTGTCGCTACTGCATATTGCTTGTCATACCAAGAACTTTTTTGAAAATTTTTTACCAGAAATTTTGAAAATTCTGCCAGAACATACATTTTGTCATCCATTAAGTAGCAAGAATGTTTTTTAGAAAACTTGTCTTCAATTTGAGACTTGTGTTATATCTTAGCTTCAACTTTTCATACCAAATAGTCCGAGCACTGAGCTAACCGGGCTGCTATGCTTCTTACTGGATGTGTTGGGAGCACTTTTGAAAATGCTTTCTATTTTCTGGCTTTAAATATATTATGAGAAACATGTTTTCAATCAAAGGACAAGTTCTCCCGGTACAGTTAAATAACATTGGAAACAGTTTCAATGTTTGGCCAACATTCTTTAGGACCAAATTGGGTCTATATGAAACATTTTACAAGATTATTTTTATCAATAAATTAAAAAAAATCGAAAACTACTTGGGTTAAAATTGTTAATGAAAAATGTTCTCCTTATATTATCACATTTTCTGCATAATAACCCTGACCTATCCCTTTATAATACTACAGCGTTGACAGAATATTTCCCGTTCTATTTATAATAATAAAACTTTAATTACATAAATAAACTAATTTATTTATATACTAAATTATTTTAAATACTTATGACATTCATATAAAATTCTTGGTTTAAACTATAAACGATGGTTGGCCTACAAAAATTTATTTAAGCAAAAAAGTAAACCCGGTCTCTTCTTCATAGCTTTTTTTTGCTTTTAATACATTTTTTAACTTTAACTTGCACTAGTAACAATAAAAATAAATAATTGAGGTCATATTTTGAATATGAAAACAATTAAATTGAAAAAAATAAATATCGTTTTGTTTATAGAGAAATAAAGAGTAAATGTTGATTATTTTGGGTTTAAAATTAATAAAGGAAATTAATTAAATAAGTCCTTTAATGGTACCCCCCTCTGCCAGTTTGTGAATTCACATGTATAATTTTCTAAATTAAATTTTTATCATAAAATACTTTCATTATTATCATTTTTTTCTTTTTAATTTTTCAAAAAAAAATTTGCTTACATTTTTAAAATTTTGTCAAGAAGTTAATGAAAATGATTGTGACCACCATATGTTTTCAGTTTTGAAATGTTTACGTTTTAATTGAATAGTTTTGGATTTTAGCTTATGTAAACGAAAAATAAAACAACTCAAAACCATCATAACTTAGTTTACAAATAGTATTCGTTGTTGTTGTTGTAATTGCATTTCATAAACACTTTCTTATTACTCTGTTCCTGGGAATAATCAATTTTCTTTTATCCTAAAAGGGGGGTGGTTTTTTGTCCGTTACAAAACTATATATTTTTCTCAAATTACTTTTGTTTTTGTTTTCTATTTAATAAGAAAATTTATTTTTATTTTCAAGATAGAGAGAGAGAGAGAGATAGAGAGAGAAAACAAACAGCTTGTTTATTTTCTCAACTGATAAGCCCTATAATTTTTTATATACATTTTATAAAACTAGTTTCTTTAACGTCTCTCCTGTCTGTCCTTTTGCCTTCGGTTCAGGTAGCTAAGATGATTTTTAGTTTTTTCTATTTCAAATTTCTTTTAGCTGCTAAATTCTCAGCTTGAGAGATCAATTCCAACCCTTAGACATTTATGATTATTATCACGTACTTGTTTTGTTTACATGCATAAAAATGTATGTATCACAATTTGTGTAGATCGTTTTAAGAAAGGAAGAAATTGTAAATTTGAATTAACCCATGTTTGACCATTTTGGCATTTTTTTTGTCTCGCAACTTCAACGTTTTTTTGTAGTTTTTTTTAATATTTTAGAAAAATATCATACACGAAACCATGCTGCCAACATCTTCGAGAAGACAGTCCATCTTAAAATCTACAAGACATTTGCACACCTTTTTTGAGTTTTTCAATTCTCTTTTTTACAAAACCCAATATCAGTTTGGAGGATCTCTTGGTACAAATATCACATTATTGTTCTTGTACCATTTAAGACTTGTTTACCACAATTACATGATGCCAAGCCTTATGAAGTCTTATAAATGGAATCAGGCTTTCCTGTAAACATTCTTTAATGTTAATTTCGATATTTTTAATAAATTGTGACTGCTTTTGGGTCCTAAATTTTTCTTCAACATTAAGTCAGAACATACGTTTCGTCATCCATTATACACCAAGAATATTTTATAGAAAACTTGACTTTGGTTTTTGTGCTCTGTTTTTGGTCTTTAGTTTTTAGTAGCCTTCATGTCAGGAACTTTTTTAAGCCTTGTTTGTTTTAAATCTGCATTCGCTTTGACTTTTCGTACCAGCACTGAACTTTGCTTTGCTACCGCATGTGTTGGGAGTTCTTTTTCGGCTTTAGAGCAGGTTTGGTTTGGCGTATAAACTAATGCCGTGTATCATGTAGTGCTTGGCCACACGTATGATAAGGGTTTGAGACGATACGTTCAAAACAGGACTAGTAGACATTGAGTCTTTTTTTGGTCTGTAGGCGGCCTCCAAATAACTTGAAATCGTTTAATTTTGGTAACTGTGTTAATCTTGTTGAAAACTGCCATATACAAATCCCTATTAAAAGGTTCTTGTACATATCTGAGCATGCTCTGTTCGTGTATTTGAAGGTCGTTTCTGACATGCATAGCAAGCAACTACAATTGTGTAACTAAGCAATGCTTTATTCTCCTGGCAGGGAGAGTGGTTAATAGTCAGAATTTGGAATTTAATCCATCTAATGACGTGACCAGTTACTAGACCGATTAGATCACCATAATTGTACAGTCTTTCGCACTAAATGTGACAAGTTCCTTTAATATTTATTAATAAATTCAATTCTTTCTTTATATTCAACTTTAACAATTTTTTTCCAATTTTAATTTCAGCCCTTCGAAAACCTTTAAAACACCCACAAAATTACCCCCCAAAACTCCAGACAAAAATGAACTTATGTCACCCCGTCATACCGATGTCTCGAAACGTGTACTCTTCAGTCCAGCCAAGTTGGGTTCACCATCAAAAATGGTGGTACCACCAGCCTATCAACGTTTCATGTCTTTGGCTGAAAGCAGTAAAGCTGGTCAATTACCTTTACCCTATAAATACCGTCATTTGATAGAGATTTTCAAAGCCTTGGACTCGGTATGTGCAATGTTCCATAATCGCAAGGAATGCATTACATTTAAGAAACTCAAACCTGCTGTACAAAGGATGATGCGTAAGAATTTCTATGAAACACATTTGGCCCAAATCAAACATCTGTATCCAGAGGCTTTTGTTTTTACTCAAATGAAAATGCGTAATTATGGTTCAGCCTCTAAAGCAGATTATTTCCAATTGGTGATAACACCAAATGTAGAAAATTTACCAGATAAATTGAAACTTAATAAAATTGATGAAGATGATGTTTTGGCTGCGGCCCAAAGTAATGCCATGAATCCTCATGTTATGACTGAAAGATTACAAAAATTCCAGTTTGCATTATTGGAGAAAGTGAAAAATGAACATGATAAATTTTTGAAATCATTGGATCCTCCTCTTTCGATACCCAAGGAAAAAGTAACACGTTGGCATCCAGATTTTGATTTGGAAAATTGTCCAGAAATTGAATTGGGTCATTTGCCTCAGCCACCAAATGTCGAGAAATATTCATCGGCCAAAGATATTTTATCTACAGCTAGAAATCTATTTAACTGTTCCACACCCATGGAAAGGGTTATGGAAAGATATGAAGCAAAATTGGAAGCCGACAAAGTAAAAGCAGAAAATATGAAAAATTTAGAAGCATCAACTAGTAAAGCGGAAACAAGCAATAACAGTTTAACAGCCAATAAATCATCAGCAACAACATCCACAGCAACAACAAGTGCAACAACTACAACAACTGCAGAAAAACCTGCAGCCGTAGCAGATACCAGTAGCTTATTAAAGGGTGTACCTAAATCATTATTAGAAAAAATACGTGCTAAACAAGCGGCCAAAGCTTTAGATGCTATGACACGAAGACCTTCACAAGATCAAGAGGCTACTAAATACTCACGTCTACCTGAATTGGCACGTCATTTACGTAATGTTTTTATAACCGAACGCAAAGGTGTTCTCACCCAAGAAATTGTTATTAAAAAAATACAAAACAGTTTCCGGACCTGCCTGACACCCCAAGAAATTGAAAATCATTTACAACTTATGGCCAAAGAAGTGCCAGCCTGGTTGGCTTTCCATGAAGTACGCAAAACTATGTATTTGAAAATTAACAAAGATATGGACTTAACAAAAATTATAGAACGTTTGGAAACAGTAGCCAATGAGAAAAGTAAAATGTAATTACTGAACTCTTATTTTCTTTTTTCACAAAAACAATACGCTTGAAATAATTTTCTTTATAAAACCCTTATTATATTATAAGTAAATATTATTAATATAAAAATTTAAGTTTAACAAAAATCCTTAACATTTGAAATGTTCCATTTAATATTTTTTCTTATCTCTTTTCCCTTTAAGTATGAACACCATCGTATTCGTTTTCTTTAATTTTGGACTTTCTTTTGCTTATTATTAATAACAATATTTTATTTTAGTTATAGTTTTATTAGTTATTTGTTAATATATATTCAAATTTAGTTTTAGTTAATAATTAATAAAGTTTATATATTTATATTGGTAAGCGTTTGATTTCCTTTGTTTTTTTTTTGTAGAAATAAGTATTTAAACACTTAAAAAATCCTTTAAATTTTTACTTGTATTTGTTGTTAGTTTATTTGGAATCCCCATAAATCTAATCATCACATTAATTATATCGTATTCCCTCACAATAACCACATCCAACAATAACTTGATAACTACATACTTACATACATATGGTAAATTTAATTAATCTTTTATATTTAATTTAATTTTAAGTTATTTACAATTAAAAACAAAATAGTACAATAAAATTATTATTTTACATTTAATAAAGTTGCTAAATAGCAATAAAATCCTTGGCTGTCTATTTTTAAGTTGATTTACTATCACAGGGACCATTATAAATAGGCCTCTGATGTCATACAGTGTTTTCAAATCGATCTATATTTTGAAAATATGTTTACATGTGAAGGTTGCACTTTTTAGTTTCAAAGGTACTCAAATCATATTAAATTGTTTATATTTAAAAAAGCGGTCTTAATGTATTAAGATCCAAACATTTTTATTTGTAGGGGTTTCCCTACAAAATTCTATCATATATTTAACCCAGAAATAATCTTTTTATCAAGAGACTTTTGTATAACATGTCAGTTAAGGAGTGAGATCGAAATCATTTTTATATGTTAATAAAAATTATTGAAATTATTATAACAATTTATTAAAAAATATTCTTAGTTTTTATCAATAATGATGAAATGTTGAACCTTTTTCGGAAATCCTTCCATTAACGATTTTGTAGTGCTTTTTGTCATTTTGCCCGAACAGGTAATCCAAATCTTTTCTTGATTTTCCATACTTTTTTGCTGCAACTGTATGCTGTTTGTCATACCAATTTTGGGAAATTTCTTACTGCTTTTGGGCCCTAAACCTCTGCTCAA
The DNA here is from genome assembly GCA_004302925.2 of Cochliomyia hominivorax. Taxonomy (NCBI): domain Eukaryota; kingdom Metazoa; phylum Arthropoda; class Insecta; order Diptera; family Calliphoridae; genus Cochliomyia; species Cochliomyia hominivorax. The sequence goes on from PYHX02000494.1 coordinate 24,167,590, forward strand.
GGTTTTGCTATCGGGAGCTCTTTTGAAAATGCTTTTTATTGTTTTGACTTCAAAAACAACATTTTATGAACTATTCCTTCTAACTTAACCGGGTTTTCCATTTAGGTACTGTTGAATAACTTTAAAATGAGTGACTAGAAAAAAGTGCGTTCTTAAATTATTAAATATAAAAAAACAGAATTGGTTCCACAAAAAGTTGGCCAAACATTTAAAAAATGTGTGCCATCAAAATATCTCCATTCCTATTAAACAGTATCGGGAGAACTTCATCGTTCATACAAAACCTGGTTCAGGTAGAAGAATGGTCCACATAATGTTTCTAAAGCCCAAAGGTGGAATACATTTTCAAAAGAGCTTCCAACACCTCCGGTAGAAAAGCATTCAGTACTCGTACTATTTGGTACGAAGAGTTTAAGGTTTTAAAACATACGAGGGGCAAAAAGATCTTGACAGGTAAATCGCTAATAATTTAGAGGCCAAAAACAGTGTATGAAACTTGAAGTCAAGTTATTTAAAAATATATTCTTGATGCATAGTGAATGACGAAACGTATGTTCGGACAGATTTCTTACAGCTTCCTGGACAAAAATTTTATGTTACTGATGCTCGAGGGAATGTTGATGAAAAGTTTAAGACCCAAAAGCATTCAAAATATCGTAAAAAAGTTCTTCTTGAAAGCGCAAGTAGAAGCCCATCATTATTTGCAATGAACTCTATAAATATCGAAATTTACATCAAAGGACTTCATAATGTGGCCACTTATTTTTGGCCTAGCTTGACATCCTGTCAAAACAATAATGTGGTATTTGTACCAAGAGAGGCAAATCCTCCAAACTGCCGGGAACTAAGGCCAGTGGGAATATATATGGTGCACTTGTTCAAAGAGAATTGTAAAGCACAAAAAAGGTGTCCAAAAATGTGGCAGAATTTAAACGGAGATTGACAACCTGTTCGAGCAAAGTGACAGAAAATACTATAAAAACTTTAATGGAAGGGATTCACTAGTGATTAAAACCACCGACCTACATTTTGTCCAGCAAAACGGTTTCTACTACTTGGGAAAGTAATTGGTATGGACTCTCTCACTTTGATAATACTTTAGAAATTCGATAACTAATATTTATTTTTTTAACGGGGCCACCTATTTCGATTCGTTCTATATTTTGTCTAGTAAAACTTTTCCTTAGGAAAGTAATTGGGATAAAATCTAAATGCCCAGTAAATGAATACTTTGGAAAGTAGTTGGGAGCAAATTTTAGAACTCTTGCTGTTATAGCTCTTCAGATATTGGACAATTAATATTTGCTTTGTATGGGAGGTACCCCTTCCCCAGAACTATTAGTTTCAGAACTATTAAAAAAACAGTTCAAATGAATTTCTTGAGAAATACTTGTTTTACTTTTGAACCATCTTAATGGAATTTCACATGTTAAGAGCTGAGATGTTTTATAGTTCATTTAGAGGAGTGCAGGCCTCTTTCTGGTCAGGGACTTAGTGGGCGACCCTCCAAACTTTACACAGTATTTTGATTTTTTGAAAACGTCTACTTAAGTTTATTTTTTTTAATTGGTGTCTTACTAAAGGTTCTAAACCTTCTATAAATAGGTGTCAGGTACCCTATTAAATTCTAGTATATTATAATTATTCAGATATCTCTAAGGGTTCAAAAATTACAAACGATCGTTTTGGAACCACTGTGCATTGCTTTTTAGTTCAAATAAATAATTTGTTTAGTTAACGTTAAGTCGCTTTAATTGTGTTTTTGACAAAAACAAATTTAAGCTGGCAATGCTCTAGTAAATAGAAACCACTGTGTTTAAGCAAAGTTACGAACCTAACAAAAGTGAAAAATAAGTTAAAACTAAAACCTTCAAGTTAAAATTTTACTTTATTTACAAAATTGATAAATTAATTGCTTATAATTCCCATATTCTTTTTTGTCTTTCCATCAATACAAATACCATAAGTTAAATTGCCTATTTTGTGTAGTTCAAAAGGAGAGCAAGTTAGCACTCCCCTAGACAAGGATGGAATCACATAAATGGTCGGAATAGGCACAGACAAGTTCCGGCCGCCAATTTTTTAATTTATACTTTTTAAATTAAATTTTTCATAAATTTTTTTTTCACATTTAATGACTAAAATTATTTATTGCAATTAAGTTGTGTCAGAGAAAAAGAAACTAAATAATTAATTAACAAATTTTATCAAATGCCAACATAAAAAACAAAAATTAACAAATTATAATTAAAAAAAAGAAGTCTAAAATAACAATGAATAACAATGGCAACCAAGATGTTTAATGAAATTGGCCATAACATAGAGACTGGCTGAAATTGCCACAAATATTGTTAACCAATCCAAAAAACTAAAACTTTGTGACCCCTTTGGTCGGATGTGCTGTTGCAAACCCAACCAACCACCACGTTCTGCCAGCCACTGTACCAAATCATCTTCAATAATGTCACCCACACCATCAATTAGAAATTGCAAATAATCGTAATGACCCTGACGCACACAATCAATGGCGAAACCACCACAAACAGCAAATACTGAAATTATTTTAGCCCATGTTATGCGTTCCTTATCGTGATTCCGTGAGAATAATTCTTTGGCCACCAGATTTAGTAGCATTGGTGCTGTATCACTGTCCACCAATTCGCCATAAGGTGCTCGAGATAATTGCCGTGAGATATTTGTATAAACACGAGGATGCATACGTTCCAGTTCTTCACCCATCTGGAAAATTGGAGAAGTTTTTCATTTTTTCTTTTTTTAATTTTGTAGATTTACTCACACTATTTAGTGCTGGAAAGACTTCATACACAATATCCGATGATGGTTCTAATATAATACGTAACCGTTGTATGGCTTTACGATTTAATACTCCAGCTCTTCTCAGTCTTGCCCGAATATATTGGCCACAAAGACATTTTCCCTGAAATAAAAGAAAATACCGATATAAAACTTATTTTTCATGTTTAATTGATTTTAAAAAATCGTTGATTCGATTTCCAGCATGAAAAACTATTAATAAAAAGTTTTAGACCAAAATCTATTATAACCTCAAAATTCCTAAGTACATTTCTAAATGTTTTAATAAAAAGTTATTGGATTTAAACAGAATTTAAGCAAACTGCTATAAGCACTTCATCATCGTTCATAGTCTAAAATATGCAAAATTTTGATACAAATCAAAATCACAGTGTCAAAAAGGTTTCAATTTTGAATATTATTACTTCGATATACAAATCAACCCATAAAAAACTAGATTGTGCTGGTGCCATTATTTGATCTAGCTTTCATATAATGCCCATTCCCGGAATAGGGTTTAAAGCTTATATTATATATATAGCTCTCATATAAGGCCCTTTCCTGGAAAAGAATTTTGAGCTTGAATATCATTAAAATCGATAACGTTTCTATCAGTCTTTAATATGTTTCAAATTTGACTAATATCAGTCTATTTTTGGCTAAGGGCACTATTTAAGGCCCCTTCCCGGATGGGGATTTAAGATTATAAAACTATAACTAATAAATTTATAGTCTTATGTTTTTTAAACCGTCCTTAATATATGTATCTAATTTGACATATTCGCTTATAAGTAGTGAGGTCGAAAAATTCTTAACATGCATATATGTTAATAAATACGAAAACACTAAATTTACAATTTTAATATTTTTTATTTAATTAAAATTATTATTACAATTTACTAAAAAAATATTTTTCGGAAACTCTTCTATTACCGTTTTTATAGTGCTTTCTGTCACTTTTGGACACCTTTTTTGTTCTTTAATTCCCTTTTAAAGAAGCCCAATATCTTTCCACTGTCCTTAGTTCCGGGCAGTTTGCTGGATTTGCTTCTCTTGGTACAAATACCAAATTATTGTTCTTTACCACTTAAGGTCTTGTTTCCCAGTGTGACAGGTTGTCAAGTCAGGTCAAAAATAAGTGGACAAAATTTGAATTCTTATGAATGAAAAAGGCTTTCTTTGTAAACTTTCCTTGATATACATTTCGTTATATATAGAGCCCGATGTGGCAAATGTTTGGCTTCTTTTGTCACAACTGCATATTACTTGTAATACCAAGAGGTTTTTGGGAAATTTTGAATTGCTTTTGGGTCCCGAAACTTCTCTTAAACATTCCCTCGAACATCAGCAATATAAATTGTTTAACAGTCAGTTGCGTAAAATCTGCCAGAATATATGATTCGTCATCCATTATGCAGCACGAATATTTTTTATGAAACCTGACTTCAATTTCCGTGCTTTGTTTTTGGCTTATAGATTTTTAGGACTTTCCTGTCAGGAACTTTTTGAGTCTTGTATGTTTTTAAACCTTTATTAGCTTTAATTTTTTCTACCAAATAGTCCGAGCACTGAGCTAACCGGGTTTGCTTTCCTACCGGATGTATTGGAAGATTTTTTGAAATTGTTTTCTATTTATTAAAAGAAACGTCATTTGAATCATAACTTCTATCTGAACCAGGTTTTCTATCAACGGAAAAGTTCTGACTGTTTAATAACATTAGAAAGAGTTTGACATTCAAATGCTTGGCCAACCTTTTGTAGGACCAAAGTGGATTTACTTGAAAATATTTGATTTCCTACTGGATGTATTGGAAGCTTTTTTGAAATTGTTTTCTATTTTTTTATAGAAACATCATATGGATCATAACTGTTTAATAAGATTAGAAACAGTTAGAAGGCAAACCTTCGAATGTTGGACCAAATTTGGTTTTATTGAAAATATTTAATAATTTTACTACGCACTTTTTTCTGATCACCCAATTAAATAAGATTCATTTGTGGGAAAAATAGTTTTAATGAAGAATGTGTGTTAAGAATTTGTCGATATCATTCTTTATGCTACCAAACCCTAAATCTTTATATTCTAAAGATTTCGTAGATATCGAATACTTGTAAAAGGAGTATATAACTTTGTTTAAACTCCCATCTAAAGTTGGCTCCCTCTTACCCAAATAAAGCTCACTCTTTTCCATGCATTTAAAGAATTATTTAAAAATGGAGTTGTTTTGGAACCACTGTGCATTTAAGCAATTTTCTTATTGAAAATCTGATCAATTTTTTTTTATGAGTCTACAAATTTCTTTTCAATAATTTTTGAATGACACGAGGTCATAAAATTATTGTGTTTTGTGAAAAATTAGAAAAAAATGATCACAAAGAAAAAGTAAAAATGACGTTTATTATTTCAATGTTGCTTCGGAAAAAAATGTTCACAAATTAAGATCTTTTTTCGAACATTTGGTTCTAAATAGCATGACAAAAGCTTATTGTTTCTGTATAAATAACAATGAAAAGAGTGTAATAAGCGATAAAGACCGACTATGTAAATTCCTTAACCAGGTTGTTGTTATAAAAAATTATGGAACGACTATCGTAGGTTTTAAATGAATTGTATTTATTTAAAATATAAGAATTTAAAATTTCCTTTTTAATAAGGAGTGAGATCGTTGAATTCTTAACTCACGTTTTTCATAAAAACACAAATCATATATGAATTATTTTGATCAAGTTACATGTCAGTTCATAGTTCATCTGATTGAAGTGAGAGACCCGAAAAAAGTGCGTACTAGAATTATTAGATATTTTCAACAACATCTAATTTGATCCTACAAAAAGTTGGCCAAGCAGTTAAAGGTCTGCCGTCAAACTCTTTTCAATTTTATTAAATAGTATCGTGACAACTTGTCCGAGAAAACCTAGTTCATGCAGAAAGCATGATTCTAAAGCCCTAAAAATGAAAAAGAGCTCCCAACACATCCGGTAGGAAAGCAAACTGGTTAGCTCAGTGCTCGGACTATTTGGTGCAAGTCAAAAAATCTTAAAAGGCTCAAAAAGTTCCTTGCAAAGACGCTGCTAAAAATTTAGAGGTCACAAAACAGAGCTCAATATTAAAGTCAAGTTGTATAAAAATAATATTCTTGCTGCATAATGGATGAGGAAACCTGTGAAAATATTTTAAGTGCAGTCAAAATTTTCCATGCGAAAAACTCTTGGTATGACAAGCAATATGCAATTGAAGCAAAGGAAGTCAATCATTTGTTACAACGGGCTCTATATATATACCGAAATTTATACCAAGGAACGTTTACATATAATGCTTCTTCTTTTATTCAGAAGATTTCATAATGTGTCCATTTATTTTTGACCTAATTTGGCATCCTGTAACTGTGGTAAACAATAATATGATATTTGTACTAAGAGAGGCAAATTATCCAAGCTGCCGGATCTAAAACCAGTGGAAAATATTCGTCTCTTGTTAAAAGAGAATTGAAGAGCATAAAAAAGGTGTTTAAAAATCTGGCTGATTTTAAATGGGAGATGGTCTACCTGTTCGAGTAAAGTGACAGAAAGTACTATAATAATTTAATAATTTTTATCACTATAATCTTTTTCAAAATTGTAATAATTTTAATCTTAATTTTAAAGGACATATATGTATGTTAAGAATTTTTCGATCTCACTCCTTATATCCAAAGTTCTTTTGTCTTATTTCATAAATGAACTTTTGCTGAACTCAAACAAGAAATTATTCTACCCGATTTGGCCGAATATAGATTTTGATCGTCTACGCTCCTGAGCACATAAGACTTTGTACTCCCACAAAATCAAATCAGCTCAAACCATGTAAAATTTCATTAAGATATCTCAAACGTTTTAAAAGTTAAAGATTCGGATACACTTCGCATTTTTTAATCGATTTAGAAAGTGATTTTAATTCGATCACTCAAGAGAGGGATTTTCACGTTGTTTTGTATGTTACAAACGCATAATATGCAACCCAACCATCTCTGCTAATGTAGGGTATATGTATATGTAACATATTGTTGTATTTCCTTTATTAACAATACAAAGGGGCTGGAATTAAAGTGTTATTTACATTTAGTTGACAACAAATTAAATAATAATTCATACAAGTAAAAATGTTATAGTCGGTCAAGACCGACCATGAGATACCCTAAACCACATTGTTGGTTGTAAATAACTGCTACGAAGAATTTATTAACGGCCCTCGCATAATTTGCTTATTCTTATTTATGCTTATTATGTGCAACTGATTATTGTGATATGTGAAATTTACGGAGTTTTTTCTGGAAGTTTATATGAGAATTAAAAAATATTATGGACCGACTCTCGTTTAATTTGGCACATCGGTTTTGGCTTAGATTTATCTTAATATGACTAAATATTTTTACAATACCCACGTGTGTGTAAGTGTGATTTATTAATTTCAAAGAGATATTTGGAATGGTGGTTGTATGGGATCTATGAGAAATAATGGACCGATCCAAGCATAATTTGGCATATCCATAATAAGACTTATTTTGACAAAATTTGATTAAAATCATTTTGTATTTAGAAATTTTATGGATCCAAAAACCCCATTAAGGGGGGACATTTATATGGATCTTATATGAAATAATGAACCGATTATAACCAATTTCAATAGGCATCCTTCTTGGGCCAAAATAATTCTACATGCCAAATTTCATTAAGATATTTTCAAAACTGTGAACAAGCTTTACATGGACAATCAGACGGACAGAGTGACTTAAATGTGGTGGTCGGTCTACTTTTTCAGCCCGTTACAAACATTTGCACAAACGCATAGTACCCCCACCATCTATGATGGTGTAGGGTATAAATAACAACATTGTATATTATAGTGCTTTTTGCGCTATGACATTATTATTTCTATTTTTCTAATCTATTTCAATAATTTTTTTTTTTTTTTAACGAAATCATTTTTTAACCTGCAAAATGTCATTTCACACCTAAACAAATATAAACATACGATAACTATATATTTTTCTATGTTTGTCTCAGATCTGTTGAAGTCTATAAAATACATTCGTATGTATTTATGTATGTTATTTGTAAATAACTGCTACGAAGAATTTATTAACGGCCCTCGCATAATTTGCTTATTCTTATTTATGCTTATTATGTGCAACTGATTATTATGATATGTGAAATTTACGGAGTTTTTTCTGGAAGTTTATATGAGAATTAAAAAATATTATGGACCGACTCTCGTTTAATTTGGAACATCGGTTTTGGCTTAGATTTATCTTAATTTGACTATATATTTTGACAATACCCACGTATGTGTAAGTGTGATTTAGGAGTTTTAAAGTGATATTTGGAAAGGTGGTTGTATGGGATCTATGAGAAATAATGGACCGATCCAAGCATAATTTGGCATATCCATAATAAGACTTATTTTGACAAAATTTGATTAAAATCATTTTGTATTTAGGAATTTTATGCATCAAAACCCCATTAAGGGGGGACATTTATATGGATCTTATATGAAATAATGAACCGATTATAACCAATTTCAATAGGCATCCTTCTTGGGCCAAAATAATTGTACATGACAAATTTCATTAAGATATTTTCAAAACTGTGAACAAGCTTTACATGGACAATCAGACGGGCAGAGTGACTCTGACTCGAACGGTATACTTAAATGTGGTGGTCGGTCTACTTTTTCTGTCCGTTACAAACATCTGCACAAACGCATATTACCCCTACCATCTATGATGGTGTAGGGTATAAATAACAACATTGTATATTATAGTGCTTTTTGCGCTATGACATTGTTATTTCTATTTTTCAAATCTATTTCAATAATTTTTTTTTTATTTTTAACGAAATCGTTTTTCTAACCTGCAAAATGTCATTTCACACCTAAACAAATATAAACATACGATAACTATATATTTTTCTATGTTTGTCTCAGATCTGTTGAAGTCTATAAAATACATTCGTATGTATTTATGTATGTTATTTTATTATTATACCCTCCACCACTAGAAGTGGTGAAAAGGTTATAATGACTTTGTCATTCCGTGTGTAATGCCAAGAAGGAATCATCCAAGACACCTTAATGTATATATATTCTGGCATCAAATCAAAATATGAGTCGATTTATTTGGCACACTCAAATCCGCAATAATTGACAGAGCTCAATGAAATTTCGTCAGAGTATTGATTATAGTCCTGAGAAGTTTCCTTTTTAAAAACTGCAAAATCGGTTTAGTATGTTAAGAGATATAAGCCGATATCTGAGATAACCTCTAAATTAAAGCGAAGAACTTCCGTAAAATTAGCAATTATTTCTGAGTATGTGTGAAAGTGTATGTGCGTATAATTTACATGTGCGAAACATTATTTATTTCTTAGGCTGAGTATTGAAGAATCGGCAGAGTTGAATTAAAGTACATAAAGTTTGTCCGTAACATCAAAAATGAAGAATCCGTAATAATAAATATATTTTTTCAGAACGGGTCCAATTCCAAAATAATTGTTCTTTAAATAAAAAAACGAATTTAAAAATGTCACTTGCGTGAAAAGTGACATTTAGACGTTTTTAGAAGGGTATCACCTGTAAATTTTATAGTTTATAGGCGAAGGTTAATTGAGAGCCGTATTTATATAACGACATATTTGAAGCCTAATTAAGTAAGACCGATAAAATATTTGAAACCATTATTCAGAAACGAAAAGTTATGGACCGACCTGTATAAAAGTTTATGTGACATTTTCATTTGAGTCGATTTTTCAAAATTAGAGTTATTGGAGGGCTATACAGGAAATTATGGACCAACCCATTGCTTGACATTCCGGTACTGTATTTTCTGGTTGTATAAATCTTAAATATAAATAAAGCGAAAGACGTTTCAATCTATTTCACCACAAACTTAAAAACATTTTATTTCAACTGAATGAAAAGAATTTAACATTGTCTAAAATTAACTATGATCAACGTTGATTTTGCTTAAAGTTTTTTTTTGTGAAACCCTAATCCGAGAGGTCATAGAGAAATAAACATTGGCTTCAATTCGCTTTTTGAATGTCTTTTAAACTAAATTTGACTTGGACATTTTCGAAATATTTTCCAATTAATATGTTTCTAGTGGATCCTGGGGTAGGGAAATAGATTTCCAGGTGGCAGTATCAAAAAAGTATCTACACAGTGAATCTATACTGATAGCTCTTAGATAAACTGATCTAGTATTTAGAAATCTTAAAGCTCTTGTCGCGACCAAAAAAAATAAAAAAAAAAAACTAACTAACGTGTCCTAAAGTTTTCGAGTTATTTGCATTTGTATTTTCAGTTTTCAAAATTGAGCAAGATCTTGAGTCAGTTTTTTAAAATATATTTAAAAGTATTGCCCCAATCATTCTTAATATGGTTTTAACGTAAAATTATTTATAAAATAAAAAAGAGATCGAGGCCGATATCTCTGTTCAGATCAAAAATTAACAATTTTCTATTCAATATTTTCTATTCAAATTTTTCTAAAATCCTGAATTTTAAAACAGAAAGCAGTTTTGAAAACTGTAATATGTTTATAAATATCCGGTGACGATTTTTAACGGTCTTCCAATAAATGTGGACTCTTTAGACAAAGAAGAAAAAAAGAATTAAGTTTTTGATTTTCTTCCCAATTTTGAGAATGTTAGGAAATCCTTTCAATACTTTTATTGAGAATCACAAAATCCACATTTCCCGAAAATTACGAAAAGATATCATTCTTAATACAAGATCGCTAAAACTGTAAATATTGTTTTCGAAAAAATTAAGTGAAAATATCTAAAACTTTTTTTTTGGTGAAGTGTATTGATGATTCGTCGCAATCGATATTATTCAAGAATAAATATTCTAGAAATTAACTAATAAAATTTCCACTTTTATGCGTAAACATTTGCGATCAGTTGCGGAAAGTAATTATTTGTTATTTTGAAATTTATTTCAGAAATTTTCTGAAAATAACTTTAATGTTCTTGTACTTAAGAGTTTAATAATAATAAAAAAAATAATATTGTGCGGCTAAAGTATAAATTTTTTTCAAATTTAAGTGAAACAAACATTAACGAGCTAAATTAATAATAAACAATTAACGAGCTAAATTAATAATTAAATTATTTAACCCATTACAGTACAGTACGTTTTAGGAAGTAATCCAACAGTGTATCTAAATTGATTTTTGGTAAATAATTCTGTAATTTTTTATTCGTTACAGATATCTGAATGAAATTACACATTGTTAGAGCTAAGAATTGACACAAAAACAATTTATATGTATATACTCCTTGTATATTTCATATAAATATAAAAAAATATAAATTTTAACATGATTTTTATGAATTTGTCCACGAATAAAAGAATTAAAAAGATTCCCATTTTTTTTGTGCTGAAATGCCCAAAATCTCACCACCTGTAAATCATATTAAAAATCTTTACTTTTTTTACTGAAATGATCACCCTGTCGTTGTAAGGATTATCCGGCCGAAAATTATTTTTTTGGTGTTTACCTTACATGGGTAATTATAAGGAGTGAGATGAGAAAAATTCTCAACGCACGTTTTTTATTAAAATTTTTAACTCAATTATTATTTAATTGTTCTCTTGATCATGTCAGTAATTATGTTTATTGAAAAATTAATGAAAATGTTGTTAATCCGTTTATAATGAGTGACCACAAAAAAGTGCGTTCTAATATTATCATATTTTTTTCAACAAAATCCAACTTGGTCCTACAAAAAGTTGGCCAAGCAATTAAAGGTCTTCCTTTAAACTGTTACAAATATTATTAAACAGTACCGGCAGAACTCTGTTGAAAGAAAACCCAAAAATAGAATGAAATTTCCGAAGAGCTCTCAACACACCCGGTAGGAATGCAGCCCTTTTGGCTCAGTGCTCGGGCTATTGATGCAGGTTTAAAAATGGATGACGAAACGTATGTACTGGTATATTTTTGGCAACTTCCTGTTGAAAAATTTTAGGCTGCTGATGCTTAAGGGAATATAGAAAAAATTTTAGGACCAAAAGGCAGCCAAACTTTCCCAAAAACTTCTTGAAATGGCAGGTAATATACACTTGCACATTTGTTACATCTCTCAAGAAATGTTTACTTGCCTTCCACTCATAAGACTTCATAATGTGTCCACTTATTATTGGCCTCATTTGGCATCCTGGCCTTTGAGTGGTACAGGAACAATAATATGGCATTTGCACGAAGAGGGGAAAATCCATCAAGCTACCTAAGGCTAAGGGAAATGGATAGATATTCGGCTCTTGTGAAAAGAGAATTGAAGAGCACAAAAAATTATCTGAAAGTGTGGTAGATTTCAAACGGATATAGAGCACCTGTTCTAGCAAAGTGTCAGAAAGCACTACAAAAACGTTACAAGAAGGGTTTTACAAAAAGAGGTTCAAAATTTCATTACCTGCGATTAAAACTATAAAAAATTTATATTTTTTTGTAAATTGTAATAATAATTTCAATCACATAATTCATAAATATAATTGTATGTTAAGAATTTTTTAATTTCACTCTATATATTTCTTTACATCTTCCTACCATGAGTCAGAATCGATTTTTTTTGCGAAATAAAACTTTAACTGTAAATCGACTGGATGGATTTATATGAAATTTAACATACTGATAGCAGACGAGTTTGGCTTTATAAACCTTAAAGCTTAGAACTCATAACTGATTTAAGGACAGGGTTATGACGCTTCGAAAATCTTTATCTTCAAATTCTTAACTGGGTGCCAAATTTTTATTTCTTATCCAAATCCAATTCTTTTTAGCTTTTCCAAAAGGAAACTTTTTGAATATTGGCTGAACACATTCGAATATATTAAAAAAAAATTTACTCAAGATCTTACAAAATTCTGAAAATCGAAAATACGAAATAATTCGATAACAGAAATTTTTGAAAATTAATTTTAAATTTAAAAATAGTTTTTATCAATAAATTGAATTTAATTATAATTTTTGTAAACGTTGAAAGTCTAGATTTTATAAATAAATTTCACCACAAAATATAAAAAAATCGTTGAAAACTTTTTTATACCCTACAACACCGTTGGAGTATTATGTGTTTGTGTTGATATTTGTAATATACAGAAAAATGGTGTTCAAGTACACCATTCGACTCAGAATCATTTTTTCAGTCGATTTGGAGATGTCCGTCCATCCGTCCGTATGTCTGTCTGGCTGGCTGTCCATGTAAACGTTGTGAACACTCTACAGATCGCAATTTTTGGATATATCTTGATAAAATTTGGTACAAGTTATTATTTTGGCTCAATAACGATGTCTATTGAAATTGGTCATATTGGGTCTAAAATTTTGGATACCTCCCATAGAAATGTCCTCACGGAATTGGGTTTTTAGCTCACAAAAATGCCAAATGTAAAGCGATTTTAACGAAATTTTTTAAACATAAGAGTTATTATATTCTTGCGATGGTCGGTCCCCTTATTCTCACAGGTCCCATACAAGATCTCTACCAAAAATCACTTCAATTATACTTTGGTATTGCAATAATAAGTGGTCCAATTAATATAAATAAGAGCAAAAATTTATGTGCAAAATTATACGAGGGTCGGTTCATAATTTTTTCTAGGTACCATATAACTTCCCAGGAAAATCCATATTAAAACTAAATTTCACATAAATGTAAGTTTCACCATAAAATACTTTAAAATAAATCAAAGAATAAAGCTATACGAGGGTCGTTCATTAATTTTCTTTAACTGATTTTACAAATTTTTCTTAAATAAAATATGAAATAAAAATTAACAAATTAAAATAAATTTGTTCTTATAAAAAAATAAAATAATTAAAAAAAAGTATAACATTTTTAAATTTATTAAATAAATAAATTTTTCAAAAACCAAAGACGGCAAAATATATTTATTTATAAAAAAAATTAAGTGATTATTTAAACAGCTTTATCAGGAAAATAAAGCAAAAAAAGTATATATATGTATATATAAATACAGTTGCGTTCAGAAAAATAGTACTATCAATATATAACAGAGTGAAAAAAACTTCATATTGTTTAGATATTTTGTATGTGTAAAAATTTGGCCACATCTTCGAGCCATATAGTTAAATAAGTCCCGACAATGCATTTTCCAAAATAAATGCCATGAATCCCAGATTGCAGCTTAGAATTCATCAGCACTTGATGTTATCTCGTCAGCAATACACTAATTGATGTCTATTAAATATTATTTGATGAAAATGAAATCATCGTATTAAAAGTTTTTCGACTTTTCATCAATTCCATTTGTTTAGGACAAACCCATCTGCTAAACTTCTAAAATGTTTCAGATCGTCTTACTATGAAAAATTCTTTTAATACACATATTCCATTCGTAATAAAGTAGCACTATATTTTACATGATTTTTGTGTAAACATTGAAGATTGATGACCGTTTCGCTTAATGTAATAATAGACCAAATCCATAGTATGAAAAGTATTTCTATATCATATTTTTAAAATTCTATCGTTCAACTATATATTATCATTAAAATTCTATACTCTATATCGAATAACGAGTATATTGATTGGATATAGATCCATCAAATAATAACTGTCATCTGTCCACAATTTATTTCGATATTTTGCTTTAGGTCGCATCATATGCCCATGTGCATATTTTAGGCCTATTGGAGTATGTTTCTTTGTGAGCAGTGGTTTTTGGGGAATTAAATTAATTCGATTCTTTATAATTAATATTCTAAGATAAAATCTGGCAAATGAAAGTCCATTTTAAACATATTCACCCACCCAAATATATGATTTTTCCAATACCAAACTATAATTTAGCTTAACAAAATATGTATTACCACCAGCACTCCTATTATTTTGAACACAGCTGTATATATATATAAAATAGAAATAAATTAATATTTAAGTAAACAAAACTAAAATAATTAATAAGAAACATTAAGGTGATTAATAACGAACATGTGATACCCTAAAAGAGAGTGAGAGAGAGGGGGAGAAATAATAAAATCATATGGCTAACGAATATGTTATATCGGAGAATGAACATTATTAGTCGATATTCGATAAATTCGCAGTACATCAAAATCGATATCGAATCGGTAACTATTGAATAGTTTCAGATATTTAAATATAATTTTACATGGTTTGAGCTAAGAGGTTTCCAATTGATTTGGAGAGTAGAGGTCCCTATATGGTCTAAAGTCAAAGACGATGACCCCCCCCCCAGTTGACCACCTCGGGTTTGTTGAGTTGTTTTAAAAATTCGCCAAAAAAATAGTTCGATAGTTCTTGTAAATTCAAATTCTTTATTAAGCTCTACCTGGAGGCTATAAGCAGGTGGAAAAGTGTTTTGGAATTGGAATAGAAATAAAAATTTTACGCTTGTTTAATTTAATCCATTGACTATTTTTAGAGACCCCAAAACTCCGTCCATTTACCCCCTTTTGTTGCAGTGTTTTCAAAGTTATACACTCCTCTGCTAACGGTAATTCATATTTCATATAAGTTCAATCATCCGATTGCAACGGATTGATTTAAAAAGATTGGAATGCAAACCAAAGAAAGGAAATTGGGACCCATAAAAACTTAAACCGAGAAACATTTTGACATGATTTTGCATATCGAAAGTAATGCATGAAAACTTTATTTCTGCATAGCATTATGCCTGATGATAAAAAATGGATGCATTTCGATAACCTCAATCTTAACATCTCATATGTATAGCACTTTCCTTACAGTCATATTTACGCCGTAGTCGAATATTTATAATGCCAAGGTAATGTTCTATATTTGTTGGGATCAAGAGGATGCTTTATATTTTTAGCTGTTGAATCAAACTCAGACTTTGCACCTTCCGATTATCATCTATTTTGATCAAAGCAGAAGAAAACATTTCAGAATTGGCTTAAAAAACATATTAGCAAAATGCAATTAAATCAACCAGTTCAAAATATTGCATAGGGGCACATTCTTGGGCAAAAGTAAATTTAAGAGCAGAACCATTTTAAAAATAACTCGAAAAAATTATTACAATAAATATGTTAATTATACCCTACAACACCTTTGCTGGTTGTTTTTTGCTTAAATTTGTAACGCACAGAAAAATATTGCTACCATCGCTTTTAAGTATCGACTAAGAATTAATTTCTGGGTCGATTTAAAGATGTCCGTTCGTCTGATTGTGTTTAAAAGAAAGTACGAACAGTGTATCCAAGCTGATACCTTTGAAACAGGCTAAAAAGTTATTTCGACTTGAATATCTCAGAAACTAGGGAAATAGGACTCAGTTCTAGCCATGCGTAATTTCATTCCTGTAACTTTTGAGCCATTGAATATATTACAGGGTTATTTAAACGATTTGATAACACCGTATTGCCTTAATGGCCAACTTTAGAGGTCACTGTTAACGCCAGTAAAATTTTTAAAAAAAGATTTGGTACAATGTAATCCGCTGAGCTGGAATATCGGTACTCAGTTCTTAATATATTCTATAGTTTAATTTTATTCCTAATACCGACGTTGAGAGATAATGTGAGGCGTTACTCATTTTGAGCTGGCTGAAATATCGAGAATCGGTTCTTGATATTTTCCTAATTTATATTTTACAGATTTAATTTCATTCCTAATACCGATAATACCAAACCAACAATATAAATAAAATTCCAAAGCCTTCTATAGAGGAGAGACACCCACAAAATACACACCACAGAAAACGGAAAGGTACAGACAGAGTACACAAAATATATGTTAAAACTGATAAAAGACAGGAGGTCTTGAACGTTTGCAACTCTTATCAATTTGTCAATTCGTCAGGGAATAAAGAGAATATAAAATATGATTTAAAAAAATATAAAAATTAAAACAGAAATTAAATCCGAAATTATTAAAATCACTCACCTGATTAATGATATCAAGTTTAAAATCTTGATAATTATTTGCTGCCGTAAATGAGGAGGGAAATTGTATACTACTTGCTAAAGATGAAGTGGAACCAGTACGTGGTATAGTATGGGCAATTGAGGTTTGATGCTGCAGCTGGTGATGTTGATGTTGAGGCCATTCTATGGAGGTACTTTTACGCAATTTACGATTTGAGGTTAGAAATATTTCATGATCTAATGAAGATGATTTTAACTTAGCGCGTGCCAGCTTAGGAGCCGGTGGAAAGGCAGGTGTGTTACGTATAGAACGGGGTGTACACGGCGGTGAAGGCATACGTGCCTGATTATTCAAGATTTTGACAATAATAATAATAATAATAATATGTTTTGCTCTAAGGCGAATTACTTTAGAACTGCCGTCAGTTTTCAGTAGATTGTGATTTTTTACTCTGTTAAGTTTAACGCTTGAAATATTATTTGTCTAAAAAGCTGACAATGGAGGAATGTTGCTAAATAAATAAAATAAATACTAAACTAAACTAACGAAAGAAAGATAATTTGCCACTGGAAATTTAGACAGACCGACAGCCAGATGTTTAGTTTAGATCAGTTTAGTTTGTTGTCGTTTAGATCTTTTTCGTTTCGAGTGTGTTCCAGTTCAGTACTTTTACTTGGGTAATTTTAGACTTTAGTTTTGTTATGTTTAATTTTTTTTAATAATTTAATTTTATTGTTTTATTTATTTCTATAAAATGGAAAATTTTCTTTATTATTTGTTTTAATACTTTTTTATTATAAAAATTTACCTTAATTTTTTTTCGTTTTCTAATTTTTATTTACATTTTATTTTTATTATTATTAACATTAAATAACTTTTATTTTATTTATTTGTTTTTTATTCTTCTTTCTTTTTAAGAAAATAACTTTATTATAAAAAAAATCTTATAAAAATATGTAGTAGAAAACACACAACCATTCGATTATTGATCAAAGAGTAGTATGAGATGAATTAAGGTTTAAAAAGCAAATCATGACAAATAAACACACACACACACATACACCACACTCAAGACCCCACAACAAAAAACCAGTAACAAAATCTATACAATTATTCGAGTTTTTTGTTGTTTTTGTTTATTTATTTGATTATTTTTGCCGCTGTAAAGATCGATAGAGATAGATCTTCAACAAAACGTATGGGTACTGAACTGTTAATGTTTATTTTCCTCAAACGTCTATGGAGCAGCTAAATAATTGAAAATATTTAGATGTGCGTATGTGCACGGTTAATATTGTTGCTGTAAATGAACAATCCCCAATAACAATACAAAAGACATAATAACATAAACATTTAAGAGAGTGTTTTAGTAATTAAGAGAAAAATGCTCCCCATATTCAAGGGGGAAGTTAAATGCTCTTTTACTTAACACTGATTTTAGAGTCACAACAATGTTGTTAACTGTTAAGTATTTTGATTTAGGTAAAATTATGAAAATCGCTGAAATAAATATGTTTTAAGATACTTTTGTAAACTATAAAAAATGTTATAGTCCGACCAGATTATACACTACACCATACTGCCGGTTGTTAATTAAAATCCAAATATTTATGAACGACCCTCGCATAATTTAATTTTCTCTTTTATGCTTAAGTGTGCACTACATTATTATATAACATGTTTTTGGGGTCTTTTATAGGAGATGAAAGAAATTATAGACCAGCTCTCGTATAATCTCACACTTCGATTTATGCTGATCTTAACTAATTGTAATTGTAACAAATTTGAATTGTAATTGTAACAAATTTGAATACTCCCGCTTTTACAGATCCTTTGAATAATTGATTATTAATGATTGTTTTACATGGGAGTTACATTTTTTACATATTCAATTATCGTCCCTTATTTTGTCTAGTTAAACAGTTCCCTGATGAAGTGGTTGGTACCAAATTTGAAAATTCTCGCTGTTATAGTTTTTTAGATTTGCTTTGTGTGGGGATTACGTCTCCCCCTGATTCTATCCGCCCCACAAATTTGAAAATTTTCGATGAAGTAGTTTTTTAGATATTTGATAATCAATATTTGCTTTGTATGTTCTACCTTGCGTGTGGGCTTTATTACCCACAAAAGCTCTTAAGTTTTTCAGCCTTTATAGTATTATTCGTAATGGACTTCCTCCAAAATGTCATCTGAAATTGATTCCATAAATTTTCAGAATCGATTTCCCTCACACTTCATACTAACATACTAGCTTTTACCCGGTGCGCTTAGCTGCACCGAATGGAATTTACAAATTCCGACGTGTAATAAAAAATTGTATATGGTTACTCTGTATTATTAGCTTAAAGGTAAACTTTTAATGATTAAGTTACACAACAAAAGCTTCAAAAAAAAAAAAAAAAATGAACGTTATTTTTAAAATTTATAACTAAAAACTTTATTTATTTTATTGTATCTATTTACCAGTTATTCGCTGATATAGTTTCGGTATCAAATATGTTATTAAAAATCTTACAACTACAAAAATTAAAAACAAACCGAATATACTTCCGACAATAATTGTGGTCCATTCTAAAGGATTTAATTTATTTGTGGCCGGATGCACATGATTATTAATACCAATCTGAAAATCAGTTATGAAAATATATAAATATAAAAATATAAAAATAAATTTAATATTTTACAATTTCGGTACTTACCCAACCACCATTTTCATTTATCCAAGGCACCAATTCATCTTCTATGACATCGGAAACACTTTGCATTAATTTAGGCAAATACTCAGGATGTCCTTGACGTACACAATCTACGGATAAACCGCCAGCAATGGCAAATAATGATACTATTTTACTCCATGTTATATCCATGCGGAAAAGATCTCTAGCAACGGCACTTAAAAGTAAAATAACAGTATCGGCTGATTTAAATTCACCACCAGGATTACGGCAAATTTGTCTGGCTACGCCGGTATAGATGCGAGGATGCATGCGTTCCAATTCATCACCTAACTGTTAGGAAGAAACAAAAAAAACTTTGCTTAAAAATATTACATTTAAACGATCGCATACAAGATCATTTAAATCTATAAAATGTTTGTTAAAAGATCGTTGCCGACTTTTAGGATTAAATTAAATTCAGTATATTTCCTTCATAGCTTACCACCATAACAGCTGGAAATACTTCTCGTACCACAGACAGTGTTGGCGTACCCAATATACTGCGTATTCTTTGGAGACCCAATTTTTTATTGAATAAGCCGGATCGACGTAGACGTCTTTTTATATATTGGCCACACAAGCAACGTCCCTTAAAGAAAATAAAATTTTCACAGAATCTGGGAGAAAGTTTATATAGGAAAATTTAGCACAGAATGTGGAAGAAATTTTCTATTGGAAAATTTAGCTACGATTCTGGGAGAAATTTTCTATAGGAAAATTTAGCACAGAATCTGGAAGAAATTTTCTATAGGAAAATTTAGCACAGAATCTGGAAGAAATTTTCTATAGGAAAATTTAGCACAGAATTCGAAGAAATTTTCTATAGGAAAATGTAGCACAGAATTCGGAAGAAATTTTCTATAGGAAAATTTAGCACAGAATTCGGAAGAAATTTTCTATAGGAAAATTTAGCACAGAATTTGGAAGAAATTTTCTATAGGAAAATTTAGCACAGAATCTGGAAGAAATTTTCTATAGGAAAATTCAGCACAGAATTCGGAAGAAATTTTCTATAGAAAAATTTAGCACAGAATTCGAAAGAAATTTTCTATAGGAAAATTTAGCACAGAATTCGAAAGAAATTTTCTATAGGAAAAATTTTCACAGAATTTGGTAGAAACTTTCTATAGGAAAATTTAGCTCAATTTCTGAAAAATTTCTGTGGGAAAATTTAGCTCAGATTTTCAGATTCCCTTTACCTGTGTTATAATATCCTGAGCCGGTATCTGTGCCGCCTTCCAGCCTATGGTGTATGATAATTTTCTCGTCACCACATCACTAACATTACTCAAACGTCGACGTGTGGAATTTTGATTAACTTCCAATAGTGAGGCTGAATGTAAAGTTGCAGGAAAACTAAATTTTCGCCTTGTTTGTGGATTCCCTAAAGGCTGGACATTCGGTGATAAAAAGTTCGATGAAGCATAATTATTGTTACTAAAACCATTTTGTTGATAGTTTTCGTTATTATAGTGAGGCAATGAATTGGGCATGATGATTAGAAAGAGAAGGGCCGGATGCCTGTAAAGAGAAATAAAAATGTTTGTTTTTATGTTTTATATTTGCAAACTTTTAATATTAAACATTTTGCTAAATGAAATCAGGTTTTAAATTTTTTTGTTTATTTAAATCAGTTGTGAATAATTACTTTCATCAGAAACTTGGTGCAGACATTAAAGTGCCTTAAACAGCATTATTTTTCCATTTAATGCGAATATTTCTTAAAAGGAAATTTGCGTATGGACTACAAATTGTCTAAACAAATTAAGACATTTATTTTCTAATATAAGATGTTACATTTCTTTTATGGTTTATGATAATGATGTTCAATAAAATCGATTTACAAATGATAAGACTTTATTTCATTATAGAAAATTGAATTTCACTTCATGTATTAACAATTAATTAAAATAACCGTTTATGGTCTTAACACGAAACCATAAATAAACCATTTTAATTATTACAAACTGTAGTGATGACAAAAATCGTTATATTTAAATGAATAAGAAAATAAAAGAGAAGTTAAGAAAAAGGTCTTTTTGTTTCACCACATAAACAAGTTTGCTAATTTAGGTGGAATACTTCACATGCTGCTTATGGTTAATTCATGCATTTACCTCTTTTTTCTGTCAAAGTTCAAAACACTGAGAAAAATGTCTTTTACTTAAGAATTTAAAATATTATGTCTTTTGTTATGAATATTTAAGCTCTGAATCTGTTTACTGTCATCGTTACCTTTATTTGTTTATTTAGCAAATTTTATAAAGATGTTTACATTCATTTCAAATAATTGAAAACTTTTACCACCCGTTGCTAAATTGTTTAAATGACCATTTTGTTCAATCATTAGATACTACTTGTAATGAATTATTTGTGTGCTCATATTAAGATAAATTATTGTATAAATTTCTTATCTTAATTTATAAAATATAGACAATATAAAAATAATTATTAAAAAAAATGCCGCACTAAATCAAATCGTACATCAGGCCATTCAAACATTTATGGATAACTTGTCATACAAATCATTATTTTCAAATACATTAATATAAGTTTTTTCTTCTTATTTTCTTTAAACATATTTCTAATATATTTATACATTAATTTTAATCAAACATACGTACCTACATACATTGTGTATAAATGTACGTATTTGATGACAACTACTAATGACAGCACATTTTAGTTGACATTTTTTAACAGCCATAATTCATAAACACACTTGTTTGTAAAATAAATCTACTTTAACTAACATTTCAACACACAAAAAAATTCTTAGATTCTAATCAAACTTTTTTATGTAGAAAATTTAGTAAATTTCCAATAGAAAATATATCGAATTTTCCCATAGAATCTGAGCTAAATTTTTCCCTTAGAAAATTTCCTCAGAATCTGAGTTTAATTTTTCCTGTAGAAATTTTCCATAGAAAATTCCTCCGAATCTGAGCTAAATTTTCCATAGAAAATGTCCTCCGAATCTGAGCTAAATTTTTACCATAGAAAATGTCTCAGAATCTGAGCTAAATTTTCCCATAGAAAATTCCTCAGAATCTGAGTTAAATTTTCCCATAGAAAATTTCCTCAGAATCTGAGTTAAATTTTCCATAGAAAATTTCCTCAGAATCTGAGTTAAATTTTCCCATAGAAAATTTCCTCAGAATCTGAGTTAAATTTTCCCATAGAAAATTTCCTCAGAATCTGAGTTAAATTTTCCCATAGAAAATTTCCTCAGAATCTGAGTTAAATTTTCCCATAGAAAATTTCCTCAGAATCTGAGTTAAATTTTCCCATAGAAAATTTCCTCAGAATCTGAGTTAAATTTTCCCATAGAAAATTTCCTCAGAATCTGAGTTAAATTTTCCCATAGAAAATTTCCTCAGAATCTGAGTTAAATTTTCCCATAGAAAATTTCCTCAGAATCTGAGTTAAATTTTCCCATAGAAAATTTCCTCAGAATCTGAGTTAAATTTTCCCATAGAAAATTTCCTCAGAATCTGAGTTAAATTTTCCCATAGAAAATTTCCTCAGAATCTGAGTTAAATTTTCCCATAGAAAATTTCCTCAGAATCTGAGTTAAATTTTCCCATAGAAAATTTCCTCAGAATCTGAGTTAAATTTTCCCATAGAAAATTTCCTCAGAATCTGAGCTAAATTTTCCCATAGAAAATTTCCTCAGAATCTGAGCTAAATTTTTCCATAGAAAATTTCCTCAGAATCTGAGTTAAATTTTTCCCATAGAAAATTTCCTCAGAATCTGAGTTAAATTTTTCCCATAGAAAATTTCCTCAGAATCTGAGTTAAATTTTTCCCATAGAAAATTTTTCAATGCTAATTTTTTGTTCTGTGCGAAATTTTCCTTACAAAATTTCTCAGTTTCTGTTCTAAATTTTCCTTTAGAAAACTTCTCAGTTTCTGTGCTAAATCTGTATTAAGTTTTTTTCCTTTAGAAAATTAATTCTATATTGAGAAATTTTCAGATTCTGTTGTTGTTATTGTAAAGAATTGGTTTAGTAAAGAGCATTATTTCAAAATTGTTGTTGCATTTCAATATTTTCTAATTGAAATTCAAAATCGGTGTGTAATTGAAGATTTAGATAAGATCATTAACAAGTATTTGATGTTACAAATGTGTTTAACATAATTTGTTTACATCCCTTTTTAGACAGGACGTTATTAACGTGACTTGAATGTCGAAATGTTATCACCAACATTAAGACTTATATATTTGACACATTGACGTCAAATAATTTAATTCAGAATACAAATTGAAATAAAATGTTTAATTAATTTTTGAAAAGAGAAAAGTGAAATGTTTTGTAAAATAGATAAATAGTATTGAAATGAATTCATTTTATTTTCAGTGTATAATGGGTGCCTGTATAATCTCGTCATAATTTACTACTTGTGTTATTCATTTTGTTAAGTTTATCGTGTACGAGTCAAAATCCACCACAAATGGTTAAAATCATAATAATTTCAGATATTAACGTACTACCGTTATGGTTAGAGGAATTTTTGAAATTCATAATGCTTAATAATGTCATAAAATAATGTGCACAAATGTGTTTATATTACAAAGAAAAAAGAGTAAGAATTGATATATTCGGCTCTGCCGAATCATAAATACCCTCCACCGCTTACAATATGCAAAAATTTGCATGAGATTGCAATACAAAACCTATTATTCGTCCATCAGCTTAAACACCGATTACGGAGAAAGACTTCTTCAATAACTAGAGTGAAATATGGTACCGAGGTGAAGATATTAATGGCCCATTAAAAAAATAATGTTAAAGAAAGAGAAATTAGACGAAATTAGAGACGTATATTGAAGACAGTTATCTAATTGTCTAAATTTCGATAGAATTGGTTCATATTTAAGAACCTTTTAAGCCGAGAACACTATTCCGATTGGGGTTCATTTACTATAAAAAAGATATGTCCTGATATTCACAGAATGATCCCCATGTACCCGAAAGTAACATATACAAAATTTTTATGGGAACAGGTAGAGAAGTATCCCACCGCCATACAAAGCCAATATTGATTATCGATTATCTAAAGAACTATAATTGTGAGAATTTTCAAATTTGGCTTCAATTGCTTTTTCAGGGAACTATCTTACAATATTTGGGTCGGATAGAATCAGAGGGACTAAATATGTGATGATCAAAAAGCGGGAGTATTCAAATCGGTTCTAATTACTTTCCCAAGGATATATTTTTTTGACCAAAATATAGGACCCGGTGCGCTTTGTCTTAGTTAGTATCATATTAAAAAATCTTACAGGTTTAAATATTTTTTAAGAGCGAAACTTTAATGGCGGCTGTAGCATAATATGGACCGGTATTCGCCAAGAAAGTACTACATATTCAAGACAGAAAAAAACCAGACCATTTTAAATTAAATTGTTTCATCTCCATATAAGGATTTATAAGCTCACACCCGATAGTTGGAGCTATAGCAAAATATGTACCGATATTGGTCAAACTAATAACATATATTCGAGCCAAAAAATCAGGTGTGACGAATTTTAAAAAAACTGTCTTTTTAATAGTTTTATAAGCTGAAAAGTGTTTCCCGGGAAGGGGTTATATATATGGGAACTACAGCAAAATATGGATCGCTATTGTTCAAATATATATTAAAGATAATTAAAAAATCATTGTGCCGGTTTTCAAAGGAATTGATCTTTATTTAAGTGTTTAAAAGCTCAAACCCATTTTGCGGGAAGTGATGTTTAATGGGGGCTCTAGAAAAATATGAATTGAAGTTGGTCAAATTAATAACAAATATTCAAAACTGTTTTTCGAAAAGGGATCTTACATGCGAGCTATGTGAAATAATGGTTCCAACACAATCTAGCTTCTTTGGATTTATTGTTGTATCAAAATGAATTTTTAAGGTAAATTTCAGAAAATTATTATCAAAATTGCGGCTTATCTAACATATAGATTTTAGGAAGTATCAAAATTTTGCTTTTTTCAACCTATAATTTGTTTGAGTGATCCGATTTTGATAAGTTTTTGGTTCGATGATAAAGTATATATAAATCCAGTTACCTTTTGTTGAAAAAATTAGAAAAGTTCTTTTCCGGAATTTTCAGGTTGTCTCAGATATCGAAATATAACTTTTTAGCCAGTGAAGCGATAAAGTTAGTTTGAAATAGGGAATTGCTAAGTTGAATTCGGACAACACTTATAGAGGTGAGAAACCATGCAGATTTTGATTTAATGGAGTCTGAGATGAATTCTTCTTAGTGTTACACACGGAATGACAAAGTTAATATAGATCCATCACCCACTTGTGGTGGTGTAGGGTATAAAAATATCAATGAATAAAAGAAGTAATAAATAAAAAAATATTGTGTTTAAACTGAATGTTGGATTTCAGATGAAAAGTTGTAGAATAAATGAAGAAAAAAATTAAACTTGTTATTTATACGATTCTTAAGGATTATTAAGATAAACAAGATATTTTAATGTTTTTTTTTTGTTTTTGTTTTTTTTTTTTTTTTTTTGTAAAAATAAAATTTGAAAAAATAGTGGTTTTGAAATCAAATTAATTAATTTATTGCAAATCCACTGACAAAATTAAAATTACATAAAACTATAGACAATTTTGATATTTAATTTAAAATAAACTGGAATTAAAAATGTTTAAATTAAAATCAAGATTTGTCCTTGACAATTTTTACATCTGTTTTATTTAATTCAATAAGGAGAGAGATCGAGAAAATGTTAATATAGCAAAAATCACATAATATATACATTTGTTAAATTCAATTTTATACTGGCAATACCCTCACTTTCCTCCTCTCTTTTGAATTAGAACTTCAAACAACGAATAAAATTTCATTCGAGTAGTTTATTCAATTTAATTGGATTTTCGATTTCGATGATCGATAAAATTAGTTATATATGCAAAAATCATTAAAGATTATTACATTATGTTAATATCAATTTTATACTGGCAATACCCTCACTTTCCTCCTCTCTTTTGAATTAGAACTTCAAACTAACGAATGAAATTTCATTCGAGTTGTTTAAATTCTAAATTATTTTTTTTTTAATTTTGAATAGAATCAATTATTTTCGAAATTTTATATTCATTGATAAATAAAATTATTAAAATAGATGGAATTCAAAAAGTATAAAAAAAACTATTATTCGAATAAACGAGCTTTTTTTGATCATATGTACATCACTAAAATATTTGAATTTATTTTAATTAATTTCTAAATCCTAAATAAGGATTTTTTCATTTTTTTCTACAATTTATTGATTATTAATAATTGAAAATGATGACCCAAACATAATAATATATAAATAATTCCAAATTAAGAAGGATTGACCTTGGAAATAGTGTCTAAACATTCAAGAAAGTTAGAAAATATCATGAATTTCCCTTAATGTCGATTTATCAAAGGTTCACACCAACTTTAAATATTTAACAAGTGGTTGTTGAATACGATTATAAAATTTTAATAAGGAATTTTGGTTCATATAACTTTGTCAAGCTTTTCTGAATACGAATGTTAATCAATAGTGATGAAATGTTTAAACTTTCCGTAAACACTTCCATTAAGTTTTTATAGTGTTTTCAGTCCATCTTCGTTTAACATCTCCCACTCCTTTGGACAGATTTTTTGTTTAAACCAGAGTCAAATATCACTCCACTGGCCATAGATCCGGGTAGTTTGGAGGATTTGCCTCTCTTGGGTTTGATTACCACAGATACAGAATGCCAAATCAGGCCAAATTTAAGTGAAAACATCATGAAGTGTTAAGAATGGAACAGGCTTTTTTGTCAACATTCCTTGATGTAAATTTCGGTATTTATAGAGCTCGTTGTAAAAAATGATTCTCTTCTTTTGCCACAGCTGCATATTGTTTACAATGCCAAGAACTTTTTGGAAAATTATTACAGCTTTTTGGTCCTAAACTTTTCTTCAACATTCCCTGGAGCATCAGCAATATAAAAGTTGTGAATAATCTGCCAAAACATACGCTTCATCATCCATTATGCAGCAAAAATATTTTTTGAACTTCACTTCAATTTCCGTGCTATATTTTTTGGCCTGTAAATGTTGAGCAGCGTTCCTATTAGGAACGTTTTTAACCTTGTAGATTTACACTATACACCAACATAGGTGGTGGGGGTTATTATGTGCTTGTGCAGATGTTTGTAACGGCCGGAAAAAATAGTCCTACCACCACTTTTAAGTAAACTGTTCAACTCAGAATACTTCCTGAGATGATTTAAGCATGTCCGTCCGTTCGGCTGGTAAAGCTTGTGTGCAAAGTTTAGCTCAAGAACGATGCCTATTGAAATTGGTTATGATCGGTCCATTATTTCATATAAGCCCCATATAAATGTCCCCCCGGAATAGGGGTTTTGGTTCATTCCAAAATACAAAACAATTTTAACCAAATTTTGTACAAATAAGTCTTATTATATTCTAAAAGAACATACCAAATTATACGAGAGTTGGTCTATAATTTCTCATAGATCCCATACAACCACCCTTCTAAATATCACTTAGGAACTCATAAAACGCACTTATATGTGGGTATTGTAAAAATATATAGTCAAATTAAGATAAATATAAGACAAAACCGCTGTGCAAAATTATACTGAACTAACCGGGCTGCCTATCTACCAGAGGTGTTGGAAGCTCTTTGAAAATCTATTCTATTTTTAGGCTTTAGAAGAGTTATATAGACCATTCTTCTACCAGAACAAGGTTTTTCTATCAACGGACATGTTCTTCCAGTACGGCAAACATTCGAAGTCCAATTTTCTAGACCAAGTCTCGTTTTGTTCATTAATTTCTTTGACATTAAATAAAATAACTGACATGTTCCACAAAAGTAACTTGACAAAAAATATAATAATTTTTGGGTTAAAAACGTTTTAATAAAAGAACTGTGTAAGTAATTTTTTGATCTCACTACTTATTTACATAATTTTCAAAACATTTAATTTATTTCAATTTTATCGAAAATCCAAAGACTTGACCTGTATCAACATAAAATCGATTTTCAAAATTCTTCTCTTTTAAATGAAAATGTCTCCTATAAAAAGAACACAGAAAACGTGATATTTAAAATTGTTTTGTCAACACTTGAAAAAATTTGGAAATTCACCATTAATTTAAAGTAAAAGTAACAACTTCTTCATTACATTACAAGACATTTTTTTCAAAATCACGGTTCATCCATTAAACATTGTTTTCAAAAATTTTGAAAATTTTTAACCAAAATTCAAATTCAAACTTATAAAAACGTCTGCAATTCACGAATCCATCAAACAGTTTCCAAAGTTTAATCAATATGTTCACATTCAAACAAAATATTGTAGTTTTATTCATTTTTGGTTTAATCCAAAATTCCTATCAGGATGTATCTCACTTCTTTGCTCAAGTTCCGGAATTGAGTTATTTTCAAACATCATCATCATCATCATTTGACCCCTCAACAAACTCATATTCCTGTAGCTTTTCAACAGGGTATATCATCCCTATATGGACCACCATCTCCAGTCGAAGCAACTGGGCTTTATCAAAATAAATTTAGGGGGTTCACAGATAGTGACGCCCGCACCAGTGGCTCCAGTTTCTTCAAGTAGGAACTTGCAACACCAGAATTGTAGAAATCTGTAGTCTCAAGGATCGCAGGAACTTTATACCACTTCTTAAGCAATATCTACCTCCCGCACCGCCAATGGCTGATGAAAGGCCTAACTATGAGAGTCCACAACAAAGGTAAAGTTCTTTTCAAAGAAATAAAAAAATTCACATGGAAAACATCAAAGAAATTTTTTCTAAAGAAAAAATATCAAAGAAGTTTTTCTAAAGAAAAAATATCAAAGAAGTTTTTCTGAAGAATCAAAGAAATTGTTCTTAAGATAAAATATCAAAGAAATTTTTCTATAGAAAAAATATCAAAGAAATTTTTCTATAGAAAAAATATCAAGAATTTCTATAGAAAAATATCAAAGAAATTTTTCTATAGAAAAAAATATCAAAGAAATTTTTCTATAGAAAAATATCAAAGAAATTTTTCTATAGAAAAAATATCAAAGAAATTTTTCTATAGAAAATATCAAGAAATTTTTCTATAGAAAAAATATCAAAGAAATTTTTCTATAGAAAAAATATCAAAGAAATTTTTCTATAGAAAAAATATCAAAGAAATTTTTCTATAGAAAAAATATCAAAGAAATTTTTCTATAGAAAAATATCAAAGAAATTTTAAAATCAAATTTCTATAGAAAAAATATCAAAGAAATTTTTCTATAGAAAAAATATCAAAGAAATTTTTCTATAGAAAAAATATCAAAGAAATTTTTCTATAGAAAAAATATCAAAGAAATTTTTCTATAGAAAAAATATCAAAGAAATTTTTCTACTGAAATTTTTCTAGAGAAAAAATCTCGGCGAAATCTTATAAGAAAATTTAGTACAGAATCTGTGAAATTTTCTATAGGAAAATATCCAGGAATCTGAGAAATGTAAACGATTTTTTTAATTTTAATTCCAGCAATCAACAATATGATCCCTTTAATGGGGGTTATCTGTATCAAAAACCGACCACAACTACCACCACGACTACAACTACTCCGAGACCTGCTATAGTAGTGGTGGATTCACCAGAAATTCAACAACCTGTTACTAATAATCCCATTATATTGCCACCAATAAACAATGATCCCCTATCAGATCAATTTGCTATACCTTCACCTACACAAGGTTACGATTATCATGTACCCTCTACTCCTTCTATAACTGCTGCCGATACACCATTCAATCGTCCCTTATCGACACCAGCTCCAGAATATTTGCCACCTTCCAAAGATCAAACACAACAGTTGTCGTTTGTACAAAATTCAGATAGAACGAATCCTTTACGTTTGCGGGTCCATGAGATGCGCTGTTTGCAGCATCAACCCAAAACGAATGGTTATTTTAGAGCCGTTTTAAAAATTGATAATTTTTTGAGTGCTGCTCCCAGTGTGGACAACGATTCCAGTGATAAACGATGCGAAGTGAAATTACAAAAAAGTTATGTGGTCTTGGATGTAGCAGGTGAAGATTTTCAACGTTGCGGTGTGCAACAGTGTGGCACAGATTTATGTTTGCGTTTACGTTTCCCGGCAATAAGAGGAATGCGAACTGGTTCTGACAGTATTTTGACTTTGCATTGTAAGTCACAAAGTAGAGTGGCGGTAAAGACACACGCCCTTAAAATGGGTGTGGCAAATGATGTGTAAGTTTTTGTTTAGATGGTTGTGTTATATGAAAATAATATATTTGATTAAATTTATTTTAAATAGACAAGCCCGTAGTATTGGAACTTATGCAAAGGGAGGTACTCAAAATGCATTCCGCACCCATGTTGAATTACTGAGAAAGTCACCTCAAGGTTATGCCAGACACTTACAACCTAATGAAGCTGTACAATTGGGTGAAGATTTACTTTTGAGAGCTCATGTTATAACAGGAGATGGTGGGTTATTGAATTCTCTAAAATTTTATGTACAAATTTTTTTAATTCCTTCAATTTTCAGGTTGGAATTATACAAAACTCACCGACGTTAGTCTGCAAAGAATTTCACCTTCGGGAGAAATTCTTAATAATGTACAACTTGTTACTTCACATGGTTGTCTCAACCCCTCCATGAGAGGTATTTGTACACAAACCCCTACATTTGATGCTCCCCTCGGCTATAAATTACCCTTCAAAGCGGTCATGTTTCAGGGCATGCGTAGTGGTGAGGAATTGATAATGTCTATGCGTATTACAGGTTGTTTAGAATATCAGGATTGTTATGTAGACACCGAACAGTGCAGTCACCTCAATAGCTCTCAGTTAAGGAGACGTAAGCGGGATATGTCTAACACCAACGAAAACCGTAATAATACCGAAATTTCTGAGATTTCAAAAATATCATTTAAAGTTGTTATGCCGGAAGAAGAATCCATTTCTGATACTGAAAACACATCAGCTAATTTGAAGACCCAAACGAAATCGTTTATCTTATTTGGTTCTTTGGGCTTTATAGCGCTCTTAATGTGTCTGGGCATTTTCGTCTTAATTAAATTTAGAAAATATTAATTTTTTCCTAAAGGAGTTTAATTCCAACTCTTTAAATGCTTTTCAGCATTTATTTCTGTTTTTTATTATTAATGGAAAAATTATTAATTTATATTTGTATCTGGAATTTTTATTAATGTTATAATAAATATTAACAATTTATTTATGTTTTTTATAATTTTATGTACGTTTTTCAGATGTTCAAATCAATTTTTAAACATGTTTTCAATCATATTAAACCAAAATAAGAGAATCAAATTATGTTTGCTAAAATCAGAGAATGTTTGAGGAAGAAATCTGAAACGACTTCAACTGATTCCTACTTTGCAGAAAATAAAAAACTCAATTTTCTGTAGGAAAACTTGCTTCAAATCCAAGCAATTTTCTATAGGAAAATTTGCTTCAATTCCACACAATTTTCTATAGGAAAATTTGTTTCATATCCGAGCAACTTTTTATACGAAAATTTGTTTCAAATCCAAGCAATTTTCTATAGGAAAATTTGCTTGGAGTTCAAGCAATTTTCTATAGGAAAATTTGCTTGGAATCCAAGCAATTTTCTATAGGAAAATTTGCTTGGAATCCAAGCAATTTTCTATAGGAAAATTTGCTTGGAATCCAAGCAATTTTCTATAGGAAAATTTGCTTGGAATCCAAGCAATTTTCTATAGGAAAATTTGCTTGGAATCCAAGCAATTTTCTATAGGAAAATTTGCTTGGAATCCAAGCAATTTTCTATAGGAAAATTTGCTTGGAATCCAAGCAATTTTCTATAGGAAAATTTGCTTGGAATCCAAGCAATTTTCTATAGGAAAATTTGCTTGGAATCCAAGCAATTTTCTATAGGAAAATTTGCTTGGAATCCAAGCAATTTTCTATAGGAAAATTTGCTTGGAATCCAAGCAATTTTCTATAGGAAAATTTGCTTGGAATCCAAGCAATTTTCTATAGGAAAATTTGCTTGGAATCCAAGCAATTTTCTATAGGAAAATTTGCTTGGAATCCAAGCAATTTTCTATAGGAAAATTTGCTTGGAATCCAAGCAATTTTCTATAGGAAAATTTGCTTGGAATCCAAGCAATTTTCTATAGGAAAATTTGTTTCAAATCCACACAATTTTCTATAGGAAAATTTGTTTCATATCCGAGCAACTTTTTATACGAAAATTTGTTTCAAATCCAAGCAATTTTCTATAGGAAAATTTGCTTGGATTCCAAGTAGTTTTCTATTGAAAAATTTGCTTGGATTTCTTGTTCTCCTTATAGAAAATGTCTACCAATTGTAGGGTGTTTTTTTGGTCAAATGTTTTTAAATCATAGAAAAGTATTGAATGCCATAAATAACAATTTTCGATTCATGTTTATGTTCGCGATAAGAAATGCACATGTCATAAATTTTATGCCACACATGTATTAATATGAGTGCGTTTCCATGGAGGCAGTAACTCAAAGTAATGAATTCGCTTTATATTTTGCAGAAGTTAATTTTTGAGAAAAAAATCAAAATAAGATAAAATATATATTTTCTGTTAAGGGATTTATGTAGGAATTTAAATATATAATTTTTTTTTTAATTTTAAAGAATTAATTCATTTAAAGAACTGTCTCGTGTGTTACCGAATCAATTGGTAACACTTCTAAACCAATAGTTTTATGTTTTTTTCTTTTTAAAGTTGTAAAAAACTTACGCACAAGTTTGTTAAAACGATTTACAAATAATCGAATCAAATTTCAACAAGTTTTAAGAGATGCCGAATGGATGTGATTAAGCTTCAATAGAATTTTTCTTTTTTATTTTTGAAAATAAATATTATTTAATGTTTTAAAGAGAATATTTCTGAATATTTGAAGTAAGAAAGGCTTTCATAATATCATCACATGTAGAAGAAGGTGAAAATGACATGGATTCTCTAGAGCACTCAATATGCATGCAAAATTTTATTCAGATCACGAGTAGTTTTCGTTTTCCCTAAAACAATATTCGTATAAATATAAAAGAGTAATTAATAACTCGGCTAATTTGGGCCGATTTCAAAAATTTTGCTATTTTTCTGTATCAAAATTTTGTCCAAATATCCCATTGGAGGTTCAAAATATTGGAAAATGAGTTTTTACCTACAACTCGGAAATTAAACGACCGTTTATTGTAATGTTTTCAACTCCAAAATTGTCTTAATTATTTCCGATTTGCTATTATTATGTCTCTATCTTAAATTGAAACGCTCAAAAAGTCGAAAACTTTATTCTGCCTTACATTGTTATTGTTTTCAAATCTATATCCCACAACAACCACAAGGAAAAAAAAAGAATTGTTAATATCTCGACTATTTATGAACCGATTTGAAAATTTGAAAATCCAATATTCGGGGATAAAATTAGTAATTTTTCTGCGTGGCAACTAGCTCCGTAGCTGGCCCAGGAGCGTCAGAATAAGTTTTTGCCCATATCTCGGAAACTAATGGCCCAATAGGGATTTTGTCTTCAAATAAGAAATCCACTAAAATATTTCTGACCCAAAATAAGTTTCTAGCATTTTTTCTATACTTATAAACAACAACAAACACATGGGACTCAATTAGTAAAGAAAGAATTGTTCATATCTCGATGGTTTTTGAACCGATTTCGAAAATTGAAAAAGATTAAATTAGGGGAAAATTTGTAATCAATCAGTGCCATAACCAATTTCATAGGTCTTATAAGAATCTAAGAAAATATGTTTTTGCCTATAACTCAGGAACGATTAAGTCCGATTCATTTCATGTCTTAGCGTATTTAACCGCTAAATTAATTGAAGTCTATCTGGAAAAAATTAAGTTTCTAAATATTGTAGATTCTTCAAGAAATAGAAAAAACTCGAATAAAGTTTGAGGTACCTTCGGTTTTTAGTTAATATCTGAAAAATTTATAAACAAATTTCACTGGGTTCCAATAATAAAATTCTCGAAAGCATTTCCCATCGTTTGATATACATATCGTATAACTATAAGTCGGATTCATAAACTTTATTTCAACCGACACATGGACGTCAAGTCTAAGTCGAAAATTGTGGAAATAACAAACGGAATGACAAATTTATGCGTACTTCTGACCTAGTCAGGTGAAGGGTATAAAAACATACAAGGGCTCAAAAAGTTGCAGACAGAAACGCTGCTAAAAGTTAAAAAGCCAAAAACAGAGACGATGTTCTGGTAGATTTTTCCCAACTTCCTGTATGTTACTGAATTAATATTTGGGACCCAAAAGCAGTCAACATTTTTCCAAAAGTTAAGCCCGACTACACCACAATGGTGATTATAAATGTTAGTTACATAAAAGTAATGAACGACCCTCGTTTAATGTTATTTTCCGATTTATTCTTGAGTGTGCAATACATTATTGTGAAACTTATATTTATATGTCATTCATGGGTTTTAAAAAAATTTTAAGGGGTTAAATGGCAGCAACATGCATTTATGGACCGACTCTTGTATATATTTTTCCACATAGATTTTTGTCTATATTTATATTAATTGAAACAATTATTATAATACTAAATTATATGTGGGAATTATGCCCACCAAAGTGATACTTGATAGGGGGCTTGCTATGGACCGAGCCATAATTTGGCGTATCGGTTTAGAATATCATAAGACTAATTTCTATAAAACTGCGTTAAAGTCGGTTTCATGTAGGACTATTGTGCTACCTAATTCCAAGAGGACTTTTGTATGGGAGTTACCTGAACATAGCCGATTTCAATAGGCTACGTCTTTAGGTCAGAATATCATAAAAATATCTTTTAAGATTTTTCTCTTTTAAATTGTAAATTGGTATTGGAAAATGTTCTTCGATTTGGAAGTGGAGCAGTTTGGAGACTTTCGGATATTTTAGATATTTAAAAATTTATATGGCAACTCTTAAATGAACATTTCTTTAATTATTTCAGTTGTTTTATTATTTATTTATTTTATTATTTTTATTCATTTTTCCTTTAAAGTCATTACAAATAAATATTTAATACAGTCCGTCATTAGCTTCATTATCTATCAACAATTTCAATTAAAATTGACCAATGAAAATCATTAGAATTATTTTTTATTTATTTATTTTTTGTTATTTAATAGACTTAACACGTAAAACCCTCATTTACTCTCAAAATAGGCGGCTAAAATTGAAATCACTTGTTTTAAATTTTTAAATTATTTTATAAAAAAGTTTTTTGGTTGATTTATGAATATTTTTTTTATTTTTTTTTTAATAAAATTTATTACCAACAAAAGAAACAATTTCTGTTGCTTTAGTCGCTTAAGAAATCAGATCTACAACCAGTGAAACAAAAAGTGAACCGACAAAAATGTCTGTTTTAACTCTTATGGTACCGTCCAGTCAGTCAGTCAGTCAGTCAGTCAGTCAGTCAGTTAGTCAGCCAAATAGCCAAACATTTGGCTAACTTTGTTAGCTGCTTGGACCGGCTGAGCTGGCGATAATTTATGTCCAGTCACAACTTTTAGTTTACTTGTTAATTTAGTAACTAGAGGACGTACGTGAAATGTTTATCAAACAAGTCTGAGTTTGAATTGAGTCTTATGGTGTCTCATTTGTAGTCTATATTTTATACGTTTCTAAAATAATATGACGATTTTGCTCGTTAAAGTCATTGATAACTTTATACGATTTTCTCAATAATTTATTATACATTTTCATTTTCATTTTTTTTTTTTTCAAAAAAATATTTATTTAATCGTATAAATAATCAATTTAATGTGTGTGATTTTCTTATTGATTTTTATTGTAAATATTTATGAATTTTTAACTTGGAAACTTTATCTCATAAACCTAAGAAAATTTTCCAAAAAAAGCTAATTTTCCTATAGAAAATTTTCTCAGAATCTGAGCTAAATTTTCCTATAGAAAATTTTCTCAGAATCTGAGCTAAATTTTCCTATAGAAAATTTTCTCAGAATCTGAGCTAAATTTTCCTATAGAAAATTTTCTCAGAATCTGAGCTAAATTTTCCTATAGAAAATTTTCTCAGAATCTGAGCTAAATTTTCCTATAGAAAATTTTCTCAGAATCTGAGCTAAATTTTCCTATAGAAAATTTTCTCAGAATCTGAGCTAAATTTTCCTATAGAAAATTTTCTCAGAATCTGAGCTAAATTTTCCTATAGAAAATTTTCTCAGAATCTGAGCTAAATTTTCCTATAGAAAATTTTCTCAGAATCTGAGCTAAATTTTCCTATAGAAAATTTTCTCAGAATCTGAGCTAAATTTTCCTATAGAAAATTTTCTCAGAATCTGAGCTAAATTTTCCTATAGAAAATTTTCTCAGAATCTGAGCTAAATTTTCCTATAGAAAATTTTCTCAGAATCTGAGCTAAATTTTCCTATAGAAAATTTTCTCAGAATCTGAGCTAAATTTTCCTATAGAAAATTTTCTCAGAATCTGAGCTAAATTTTCCTATAGAAAATTTTCTCAGAATCTGAGCTAAATTTTCCTATAGAAAATTTTCTCAGAATCTGAGCTAAATTTTCCTATAGAAAATTTTCTCAGAATCTGAGCTAAATTTTCCTATAGAAAATTTTCTCAGAATCTGTGCTATAATTTTCCTTTAGAAAATTTCTCACATTCTGTGCTATAATTTTCCTTTAGAAAATTTCTCACATTCTGTGCTATAATTTTCCTTTATAAATTTTCTCAAAATCTGTGCTATAATTTTCCTTTATAAATTTTCTCAAAATCTGTGCTATAATTTTCCTTTAGAAATTTTCTCAGATTCTGTGCTATAATTTTCCTTTAAAATTTTTCTCAGATTCTGTGCTATAATTTTCCTTTAGAAAATTTTCTCAGATTCTGTGCTATAATTTTCCTTTAGAAATTTTCTCAGATTCTGTGCTATAATTTTCCTTTAAAATTTTTCTCAGATTCTGTGCTATAATTTTCCTTTAGAAAATTTTCTCAGATTCTGTGCTATAATTTTCCTTTAGAAAATTTTCTTAGAATCTGTGCTATAATTTTCCTTTAGAAAATTTTCTCACATTCTGTGCTATAATTTTCCTATAGAAAATTTCTCACATTCTGTGCTATAATTTTCCTTTAGAAATTTTCTCAGATTCTGTGCTATAATTTTCCCACAGAAAATTTGTCAGTTTATTTTTGCATGTTTTTGAAAATATCGATAGGGCGGAATCACCTTTGAGATTATTCAATTACAAATTATTTTTGTAATTGAAAAATCAATCAAAGATTGAAATTGATAGATTTTAAACCGCGATCTATAATTTTATAAACTGAGATTAAATTACACCGATTCACCTACAATTTCAAAATAATTTTATTCCCTACAAAAGTTATAAAAATATTATCGGATTAGTGTATCGGAAGTGATAAAAATGTGAAAATTTTTAAATATTTGAAAAGATATTTTCTATATATTTTCATAATTTCAAAATTATATTTATATTCATATTTATGATTGAATTCTGTTTGAGTTTAAAATAATTTATTCGGAATTAAGTATGAACTAATTTGAGGTTAAAAATTTCACTTGTTTATCTTTAGAATTTTCGAAAATCGTGTCGTGTTTTAAATAAGTAACAAATAATTCGTACAATTGTATTTGTATTATATTCAAATCACAATTAATTTAATTGTTTTAAATTAAATTTAAATTTTACTATAATTATTATATATTTTTGCGGTTAAATATTTTGTGTGAATTGTTAGCTTCACTAAATAACATTTAATCACGTTTGTACGCTTCCACTAATTCAATATATAATTTTTACCAATTATTTTAACCTCCACTAATTGGGTATGTTAAGTTTGTCATTCTGTGTGTCATATAACGAAATTTTTATTTAAATTCTATTATTCGTTATATATTTTTCGATCAAATCCTGAACGAAGTCTTTATCGATCGATTCTGAATAGTTTTGTAAGATTGTCCTTCTATTTATCCATTCGGCTTCGAACATCACAGAGAATTAAATAAGGAATTCTACTTTTTCCATAAGAAAACTCCCAAGATTGTAACACCTTAAAAAATACAGCTGCGCTCAAAATAATAGCACCACTCACATGTCACATCTTCATTGTTGATTTATGTTTTTCATCATGAATATTTTTATCAAACATTTTTTAGTCCCATATTGGGACCTATCAAAAAAATAGCACCATTTCTACTATACTTGCAAAAAAACCATAAACAGTTCTAGCGATTGTTATAACATTTAGTGTGAAAGAGTGTACAGTTGCTTCAGAAATTCATAATTAACAAAGATTTCAAGAAGCGTGTTATTCGATATTAAATAATGGGTTGGTCTACTGAAGTACAGTGTACTTCAGAAAAGCATGAACTCTTCAAAAAGCATGGTTCCGATGAACAAACTTATGCCGAAATAAGAAATATTATTGGATAAACAAATAAAATTATTAGAAATACCATAACCTACAAATTAAAAAATATGGAATCGAGGACGAAAAACTCTAGCGACACCTATAATGGTTCATCGTAAGAGAATGCGATATTTATCTCAGCTGCGGGGATTAAACAAGAATTAAATATGTCAATGAGTTCTGAAACTGTATCAGAAGGATGAGGGAGTATAATTTTACAGCCCATAGACCAAAAAGTCCTCATCTTAACTGTTCAGCATGTCTCAAATAGATTAAAGTTTGGTAAAAATTATTTGGTTTGGCACATTGAAAAACGGGAGCAGTATTTTGTGAAGCGATGAGTCTAAAATAATTTTATTTGCAAGGAATATAATCAAAAATTAACAATAAAAACTTTCAAGCACGACGTTTCTAGTGTTATGGTATGAAGGTGCTTTTCGTACTATGATGTTGGACCCATTTACCGTATTTGAACTATTTTGGATGCGTCAGAATATGTGAAAATATTAGACGAATTAATGCTGTCGTGTATGTCTGAAGTAATGCCACTGATTTGGGCCATGGCATAAGACAACAACTCGAAATATACCAGCAAAATAGCTAAAAAGTGGTTTCATATTAATGGAGTCACTGTAAAGAAATGGCCTGTCCAGTCTTCCGATGAAAATCCACTCGTTAATTTGTGTATTTACGTATAAGACAAGGGGTTGGTAATTAAATCGACCAATAACAGCGACATTTGGGCTATGGTGCTATTATTTTGACCGTAGCTGTATGTTAAAAATTTATTTATTTCATTGAGACACTAATTTTTATCGCATATTGTGTTCAAACGCTTTATTTTTGGAAATAATTCGGACATCTTAATAAAATTTCACATCGCTAGAGCTTGAAGTAACATCATCGTTAAAAACATAGTTGATTTAACATTGGGCAATATTTGTTCATTTATGTTAAATAAAACGTTTTAAAGTTTATGGTGCCTAAAATCGGAGCATAAAGCTAAACCATCTGCGATTCTATATAATCTTATATACTTGATGTCCAAAATATATAATATTTTGTGATATATTAAAAAAAACTGAGTCAAGATCTTAAAAAATTTTTAAAGTTGGACAAATATGGTCCAATCTGCCTAAGTTATAATGCCACACTTCTCTGTCATCACTATATTAAATTTTATGCAAATCTAACTACAATCAAAAATAACAGATTTATTTCCTTAGAAAATCAGGCAGATTCGATTTGTATTAGTAGGGAGTGACATCGAAAAATTCTTAACATACATATACTTTCATAAAAACGAAATCACTAAACTTACAATTTTAATTCTTTTATTGGATTTAAATTATTATTAAAATTTATGAAATAAAAAACATTATTATTTTTCAAACTTTTCGGAAATTTTGAACCCCTTTCGGAAACGCTTTCATTAACATTTTAACAAGAGCCCAATATCTCTCCACTGACTGGATTTAAGTTTCTTGGTACAAATACCATATTATTGGTGTTGTACCACTTAAGGGGTCGTTTACCTTATTGACAGGATGCCAAGTCAAACCAAAAATATGTGGACACATTGTGAAGTCTTATGAATAAAAGCAGCCTTTTTTGGTAAACATTTCTTGATATAAATTTCAGTATTTATAGAGCCCGTTTTAAGAAATGGTCGGCTTCTATTATATTAATTTTGACTGATTTTGGATCCTAAACTTTTTTTAACATTCTCTTGAGCATCAGATACATAACATTTTTGACCAGAATGTTGCGAAACAACTGCCAGAAGATATATGTTATGTCATCCATTATGCAGCAAATATTTCCTTAAGAAAACTTGTCTTCAAATTCCGTGTTCTACTTTTGGCTTCAAAATTTGTAGGAACTTTTTGAGCATTGTATGTTTTTATACCCTACCCCGTAGGTGGTTGGGGTATTATGCGTTTGTGCGGATGTTTGTAACATACAGAAAAAATAGTATTACATCCACCTTTAAATATACCGGAATCATTTTCTGAGTCGATTTAATGATGTCCATCCTTCTGTCTGTCCGGCTATCTGACCATGTATACGTTGTTAACACTCTACAGATCGCAATTTTTAAAATATCTCGATGAAATTTAGAACATGTTATTATTTTGGAAGAAGTCTATTGAAATTTCTCATGTTCGGTTCAATATTTTGGGTACCTCCCATACAAATTTTCTCCCAGAATGAGGTTTTAAGCTTATAAAAGTCCTAAATAAAAAAGAATGATGTGCCAAGTTATGCCAGGATCGCTCCATTATTTCTCATAGGTCCAATATAAGCTTCCTTCCAAATATCACTTTAAAGGGCATAAATCTCAAATAGACTTTGGTATTGCAATATTAACTGGTCAAATTAAAATAAATAAAAACAAATATAGATGTGCAAAATTGTACGAGGGTCGGTCCATAATTTCTTCTAGGTCTCATATAACCCCCCAGAAAAAAACATTTTAAAATTTCTAAAATTAAAAAAAAAATGTTAGTTACAAATCAAAAAATAAAATTATACGAGGGTCGTTTATTTATTTTTAGAAACTGATAATTATAACCAATATTACCTGCATTTGCATTTTTAACTTTTCTATCAAACAATAAGTGCACTGACCTAATCTGCGTACGTTCACATAAGTTGTGTTGGGATCACTTTTAATTTAACGGACTAGTACTCTCGGTACTGTTAATTAACATTGGAAACAGTTTGATGGCAGACCGTTGAATGCTTGACCAAATTTTTGTAGGACTAAGTTTAAGAGAAGATATAAGACATATAAATTCGACCTGTAGGGCAAAAAATATGGCAAAATCGG
Source organism: Cochliomyia hominivorax (assembly GCA_004302925.2). Lineage (NCBI taxonomy): Eukaryota > Metazoa > Arthropoda > Insecta > Diptera > Calliphoridae > Cochliomyia > Cochliomyia hominivorax. Next base: position 24,209,345 of record PYHX02000494.1, read on the forward strand.
TCTTAAAAGTGGCCCGAGGTTTTTAACACTGGTTCTCTAATGGATCGGCCCCCAATCCCTATGAACGGTCCTAACTCTAAACTTTAACTTGCCTAAAAGTCTACTATCACTGTGTGCAAGTGCATTGAAATCGGGTTAGATATTTGAAAGTTATAGATGTATTTCCATTTAATTTTCGACTTGAAACTCGGTGTACTGTATGCATGTGGAGTACGGTATTGAAGATTCGTCAGAGCCGAATTTTTTTAATATTTAGTATAAAATAGTATTTTGTATACAATTTACTAAAATTAAAATGAACTTTATTATGATCTAACACCTCACAAAACAGTCATTACCAGGTCACAGTGTGTCAAAAGCGATTTGTTGGGTTTGGAAATAATTTTGTAACTTTTAAATCGTTAGAGATATTTTAATGAAATTTCTGGGATAGGGCTTGTGGGTATGTCTTTGCTCAATCTCATGTGGAATTATTTAAAATGCATTTCCATTAAGATTTCTTTGAAAAAAATAATAAATATATGGTTTTATAAGTGAATAAATATTGTCACTATTTGTGAAAAATCCCAAAATATATACATTTTTAAATATTCAGATTAATATAACTGTTAACGGATCATATTTTATATAGTTACTTCATAATATTTATTTTTTAGAATTTAATAGGAAATCTGGCACATATTTGAAAAAATTGGGACCTTCAGCAAGTCTAAAAAAAGAACTAAAAATAAACAAGGGGTTAAACTTTTATATCGATTTGAATATTCCATATAAGAATATGTTTATAGTAATTTACAAGAACTATTTATATACAAATTTCTTTTTCTCTCATACATAAATGGATTTTTGGAGAATTTGTAAAAAATCAACATACCCGGGGTGGTCAAATTTGGAGGGTCACTGACTACGTTCCTAATCATACAGGGGCTTGTATTCCTCCAAATCAACTCAAAGACATCTCGCTCTCATTTTGTGAGGTTCAAAAGTTACAGGAAATTATTGCCAAATAAATCGATTTTGTCACACTGTGTAGGTGTGTTATTTCCTTTATTTATATAACTTTTATTTTTCTGGATTTTTATCTTCAATTAAATTTAATTACTTCCAAAAATAAGTTCAGTGTAATTTATACAATTTTTTTTTATCTCCAACATAAAATGCTACAATAAATATTGTACTGGAGTCAATATGCTCCACCTACATTTTCAATTTTTTTTAATTGTTGAAATTAGAACTCTTATCGCAAAGAAAACCTAATTAAACATAAATAATGTTTTAACACTTGATTGAAACAAGTAAACATGTATAGTGGGTCAAGCCCGACTATGTAATACCCTACAACGCATCGTCGGTTAATAATGACAAATTTGATTTTCTAATTAATTCTATAGTGTGTAGTACGTTATTGTGACACTAAGATTTATGTGAAATTTATGCGTTATAAAATAAATTTTGGTACCCTACACCTCCATTGGTGTATAATGCGTTTGTGCTTAAGTTCGTAACGCAGAGATGAAATATTACTACCACCACTTTTAAGTAAACCGTTCGACTTTCTGAGTGAATTTAACGATGTCGGTCCCTCCATCAGTTCGTCTGGCTGTCCATGTAAACTTTCGACTTTTTGAGTCGATTTAACGATGCCCGTCCCTCCATCAGTCCGTCTGGCTGTCCATGTAAACTTTCGACACTCTGAGTCGATTTAACGATGTCCGTCCCTCCATAAGTCCATCTGGCCGTCTGACTGTCCATATAAACCTTGTGAACAAAATGCAGGCCGCAGTTCTAAATTTGGCATGTTCACTGTATATTGCCCCAAGGACGATGCCTTCTGAAATTGGCGATGAAGGGGGCATTTTTTTACCCAGCTCCCATACAAATATTCATCTCGGAATGGGCATTTAAGGTTGTAAAAGTCCTAAATATAAAGCAAAAATGTGTCAAATTATATGTGAATTGGTCCATTATTTCTCATAGGTCCCAAACAAACCTCCTTCAGATATCATTTTGAAAGGCTGAAATCTAACAAATACATTGGTATTGTAATAAGAATTAGTCAAATCAAGACAAATATAGTCAAATCAAGACAAATGTAAGCGAAGTTTTACGAGGGTCGGTCCATAATTTCTTCTAGACCCATGTAACGTAAACAGAAAGTAGTAATCCCACATAGAATTTGGTAACAGTACAATATACTGTACACTTAAGCGTAAATTAAAAAATACTTTATACGAGGATGGTTCATTAATTTTTGGCAAGTACCACATATAACTAACAATGTGGTATTAAATAGTCGGGCTTCTTAATTTTTTTGGGGGGGAGGTATTTATGTGTGAGTTACAAGAAATTATGAACCGACCCTCGTATAATTTTTTACATGGATTTTTGCTTACAATTATCTTAATTTTATTAATTATTACAATTCCAACGTATATGTGGGATTTTTTCCCTTAAAAGTGATATTTGGAAGGGGGTTTGTATGGGACCTATGAGAAATAATGGACCAACCCTCGCATAGTTTGGCATATCATTTTAGAATATTATAGAATTTACTTGTACCGCTTTGTGTTTAGGACTTTTATGAGCTTAAAACCCCATTCCGGAAAGAATATATGTATGGGAGGTATCTGAAATATTAGACCGAACATGGCGAATTTCGATAGGTTTCGTCCTTATTCAAAAACAAGGTAACACCATTTTTCTCCATGTTACAAACAGAAACACAAACTCTTAATACCCCAACCACCTTTGGTGGTGTAGAGTATATAAACTCGTTTAAAGAATTATAAAAATTGTGATTTGAACAACAAAATATCGTATGTAAAGTCATTCATTGGCTGTATTACGACACCTACATTATATTTGATTATTAAACATTTTTTTCTTATGACATTTCTTTTGTTAATAATAATCTATTGTATTTTTGTAAAATTTGCACAACTGTCAAATTTTAGATTTTCTTGACACACAAGTGAGACCAACCAACATGTTTTGGTTGTTTTTTTTGTTATTTAAATGTCATTTAACAATGATTTGATATGAATGCTACCATATATGTTACATAAATTATGTTAATGTCCAAAGTGTCTAAATTGGTGACAGGGAATTGAAAAATAAAGGAATTGAAAGAAAAAGGGTGAGGAAAAAAATGAATATTGCACAGTGTCTTTAACCCCTCCATCGCTACTAAGTGTATAGTAAGGCGACATCGTATATAAAAGCAATTGTTCCCCAAGACTATTTCATCACCGCAAGGTGTATCGTAGAGATACCACTATCGCCACCAAGAGTAGCACAAAGAGACAGTGCCAACCTTATGTAAAAAAGCTATCATCCTCCAAGAACGTAAATATGATAATGCGTTCAACCATTTCATCGTTACATGAAGTCAGCAATTGCGCTCAAATGTATCGTGAAGGGCATTTTAATGTCATTTTTTATACCCTCCGTCACCACAAGTAGTCATGAGTGTTCATTAACTTTGTCAGTCCGTGTGTAACGCCAAGAAGGAATCATTTATATATTCTTGCCACATTATATGTTATAGTCCGTAACAGTTTAATATTTAAAACCAGCTATATCGGTCCATTATCAAATATGATATAAAGCGATATCTGAGAAAACCTCAAAATTTTAAAAAGATCTCTTCTTAATTTTTCTCATAGAATATAACTGAATTTAAACAATATTTAATCATAACATACAGTACTTGTACTGTACACAATGTACTTCATTGTGTAAAAGAATCATTTAAACCGGATCAAAAGAAAAAATCTCTTAAAATATTACTTCCCTTATCAGAGTTTTAGACAATGTAGTCCAATTTCACCAACATTCAGATATGTATCCAAATGTATTCAATATGTGGAACCAATATTTATGGAGGCCGGTGTATTTAAAGAGATCTTTTTCCGAAATCAGTGTTTAATCTGATTTTTGTATCAAATCAAAATTTTAGTTAATTTATTCCATCTGTCAGTTGTTGACAAGCTCTCATCCAAAATAATTGCCATTATAGTCTTATTATTTGTTTTCTCTCCGAGAAGTTTCATATTCAAATCCAGCAAAATCTCTTCTTTAAAAAATTAGACCGATATCTCAGTTAACCTCAAACGTTCGTCGCGGATAGACACACAAGATTTTTATTTACGATACAACTGGCCTGGACGGCTGGTTGTCCATGTAAATCTTGTGAATAAAATGCAGGTCGCTGTTATGAAGATAAATTGACAAGCGTAGTTATTTTGGCCCTAAGACAACGTCTTTTGAAATTGATGATGATGGGTCCATTATTATACATAAGTATTATTATACATTAGTATTATTATAAAATGTATTGCACTCTTAGAAAAGCAAATTATACGAGGATCATTCATTAATTTTTGGTAACTACCATTTATTACCAACAATGTGGTGTTGGTTGTTACACAGTCAAGCTAGACCGATATTCTTACTTGTTTTTACTAAAAATGTGTCGGAAAAATATTCCAAAAGTTGAGGTAGAGAACTACAGGCTTCCAGTTGGTGAAAGGGGGAAGTGGATAGCCATACAAAGTTGGCCATCTTGGCTAGAGGAAGTCTAATTTAGGTTGGGTTTCAGGCAAAATTAAAAACTTTATATAAAAATATTTGGTATCTAAGGAGTGAGATCAAAAAATTCTAAACAAATGTTTTTTTCATTAGAACTTCATTCACTAGTGATCAAAAAATTTAAAGAATTTACAAAAGAACTCCCAACACATCCGGTAGAAAAGCAGTTCGGTTAACTAAGTGCTCGGACTATTTGTTACGAAAAGATAAAGCTACAGTGGGTTTAAAAATACACAAGGCTCAAAAACTATCTGAAAGAAACGCTGCAAGGAAGGAAGTCATGTTTTTCTTATTGCATATTGGATAATGAAACGTATGATCTGGCAAGTTTTTCACAACTTCCTGATCAAAAATTTAATGTTGCTGATGGAATGAATTTCGAAGGAATCTCGATGAATAGCTTAGGATCTAACTAGTTACAATGGGTTCTATAAATACCGAAATTTACATTAGAAAATATTTTCAAAAAAGTTTCTCCCATTCATATGACTTCATAATGTGTCCAATTATCTTTTGCCTGACTTGACATCATGTCATTATGGCACAAGAACAATAATGTGGCATTTATACCAAGAGAGGTCAACCCTCCAAAGTGCCCGGAGTAAAAGGTCAGTGGAGAGATATTGGGCTCTCATTAAAAGAGAATTAAAAAACACAAAAAATATGTCAAAAGTGTGGTAGATTTTAAACGGAGATGGAAAACGTGTTCGAACAAAGTGAAAGAAACGTTAATTAAAGCTTAAAATATCATCACTAAAAATAAAAATATTTTTTTAATAAATCGTAATAATAATTTCAAACAAATAAATATATTAAAACTGTAAGTTTAGTGGTTTCATTTTATTAACATATACATATGTATGTTAAGAATTTTTAAACTTACTCCCTTTATAATAATTTTTTTATTACATTCCTTTTAAAATCCAAGATTTATTAAGTAAATCGACCAATAACAGAATTTATAAGAAATGAATGGACATAAATCGGTTTAAGTGTGAAAGCGACGGTGGCATCTAAAACGATTCAATATTTCTCATGATCGCTGTTTATAAAAAAGTCTTAATTTCTTTATACACTAAAATGTTGTTGGAACCAAATATTTATTTATAAAAAGAAGTGGAAAAAAGTTTATAAAATTAAAGAAACAGAAAAACCACAAAAACATTGACGCAAAATGACAATGAAATTATAAAAAAAACTAAATTAAAAATAAAAAATAATAAATAATTATTATAAAATTAATATATTAAAAAAACATTGTCAGCATACTAATGATATATTTTGTTTGTTGCTTGGGTTTGCATATTTATCAATACAAATAGTAGGGGTATTCATGTAAAGAGTTTAAAAGTTTAAAATTCATATAAAGGTTACGTCAAATCGAGTGATTATGATTTAATACAGTGCTTTAGCTGTAATATAAATTTAAATTCAGGTTGACGACTCTTCTATTATAAGTGTATTCAAAGACTAAAAACGGAAACCGGTTAACCATTCCATATAAAGACCATTTCAGGGTGTATGTTTTTTATTGGTATATAACAATCAATCAAAAACCGGTTAACCGGCTTTTTTAAAATAAAACCGTATTCGAAAAGGTTTTTTTTTTGAGAAGTCCATTTTGCGTATAACTCGAAAACCGTTATTCTGAAAATATAATTTCTTTTAAATACACAATATTTTATATTATCATGTACCACCTTAATGTTATGTCCTCAGAACGAACAAGTCAAGAATGCACAGATGTTTTAAATATCTCATAACTCGTTTTTTTCACTAATTTGCATTCAGTTCTTCCGATTGGCAACACATTTGCTTAAAATTAATCGAAAAAATGTTGATTTAAATGTCCTGTAGTGGTGCCAAACTTTGAAGATCTGGTACAGAGTTTTATCTAAGATGAAGTATTAATTGGGTTATTGGGTACCCTGCCAAAGTTGGTTGTCATACTCGACATATTTCTTGTCATAAACAGTATTTGACCATTGTGGAAAATACACTATTTTTAAACACGCTCTGAGCTTGTTTTAAAATAGTGCTGATCTTTTATCGAATTTTTTGGAAATAGTTCCATGATTTTCGAAATACAGAATTTCTTTAAATTAAGTTTTAATTTTATTTTTTAATTGAACAACTTTGGTTAGGGTTTCTGGGAAGATCTTTGTCTCAAGCTTTACTTTACAGATATTTCCATTCAGATTTCTTTAGCAAACAATAGACGTAAGTAAGAATGCTATATTCGGCTATACCGAGTCTTCAATACCCTTTCAACACAAATGCCTAAGAAATACGTATACATTATACGCACATGCAAACTCACATATTCACTCAGAAACGCATATAATAATTAAGTGTTTAAACTGTTTTTGTCCAGATATTTTTAATCACTTTTAAGTATACAGTTCAATTCAGAATCACTTCTTGAGTCGGTTTAAGCATGTCAGTCCATTGGTGCGTTCGGCTGGCTGTCCAAAGCTTGTTCAGGTCGCAATTTCGAAGATATTTTAATGAATTATATATTTATTATATTTTAGAAGGATGTGCCAAATTATACGAGAATCGGTTCATTATTTCTTATAGGTCCCAGACAACCACTCTTCCAAATATCACTTTGAAACTCATTAATTTTACATATACGAGGGTATTGTAAAACTACATAGTGAAATAAGAGATAAATATAAGTCAAAAACGCTGTACAAAATTAAACGAGTGTCGGTCCATATAACCCTATAGAAAAAAATCCCTTTAAAACTTATAAATTTGACATAAATGTTTATATCATAATAATCTATTGCATAATACGGAATGCAAATTATGCGAGGGTCGTTCATAAATTTGTCGTAACAGACATTTACCATCAAAAATGTGGTGTAGGGTATTTATAACGTTGTTAAACCTGCATTCGATTTAACCGTTTGTACCAAATAGTCCCAACACCGGACTGCTTTGCTACCGGATGTGTTGGGAGCCTTGAAAAGAGTTTGACAGCAGACCTTTGAATACCTGGTCAACTTTTTAAAGGACCAAGTTGAGTTTTATTGCAAAAAAAGAAACAATTAATTCTTGGGATTAAAGTTGTAATGGAAAACATGTGTTAAGAACTTTTCTATCTCACTTCTACAAGGATCAGTTTGCAATTTTCATGTTTACTTGATTATTTCACCGTTATTGTTTTCCTGGGAATTTTAAGCGTTTTTACAGCGAATGACTAAATTAAACAAAATTTTCTTAGTTTTCAAAAGATAAATTAAATAATAATTTTATATTTTAATTCCTTTAATTAATTTTAATACCCAGAGTGATTTTTTAATTACAACTTTAATATAAATTTCACAAACCTTTTAATTTGTTATTTCTTTATAAAAAATTGCAATTTTATCTGAAGGTTTTTTTTATTTTTTTTACTTAAACAAAATAATTAATTTTTAATACATTTTAATTACTGTTTAAGTTCTTTATTAAATTTTAAATTTTTTTAAATTATTATTTTTTTGATTTTAATTAACACTTTAATTTTTTAATTATAAATTTAAAATAATTATTATTTTTAATTATTTAGTTTAATGATAATTTCACAATTCTTTTCAACAAAAAAAGATTTAATTACAAAAATAATTAAATCAAATTATTTTAGTAAATTTTTTTTTAACCAAAAATATTTTAAATTTATTTATTTAAATTTATTTTTTTGCACATTTTTTTAACATGAGTAAAATAAATAAATTTCTTTTAATTTTATTTACTTTTTAACAAAAAAAAAAAAAACAAAAAAAAAAACGAAAAAAGAGCACCGTATTTAAAACACTAATTTGTTATTAATAAATTTTAAAAATAACAATAAAAAAATCTACGAATTTTATTTTTTGGGAGGGGAAAAATTCAATTTAACCGCTTTTTCGGTTTAAATACGTCCGTTTACAAAAAGCGTTCAAATTGTACTCTATTTGTGCTCTTAAGAAAATTATTTTAAAAGTTGTTTGTTATTAAATGTGCAAATAAAACTACAATAACAATAATAACAATAATAACAATAACAACAAAACAACAGCAATAATACAACAGTACACAAACCTAATGTGTGTAGTGTATCGTCGCCATTGAACGAATATCAATACAAGAGAAACAAGCCGAACTATCACTTCAATAGTTCTTTAAATATTCAATAATAAACATAAGCTTTGTATGGGGAGGCTACCCCCTTCCTCAGATCTAATTAGTACAGTATAACGGTTTCTTGAGAAAGTGATTGGAACCAAACCTCTGCTGTGTAGCACTTCTTAAGATCCAAACCGATAGTCTGCGTCACTTGTGGGTTTATTGGAATCATTCTGTCAAAATTTCCAAAAAATCGGTTCAGTAGTTTGGCTGTCTTTGAACTCCAATCAAATAAAGATACGTGTTAATACCCTCCCAACACCAGTAATGAAGAGGGTATATGAGCTTTGTCATTCTCTAGAAGAAGGAATTATCTCAGACCCCATAATTTATTATTCTTATGCCTCAAATTAAAATTTTGAGTCGATTTTACTTTGTCTGTCTATTGTTGGGGGCTACCATCTCCCCCAGATCCAATCTGTCCAGCAAAAGGTTCCTTGACAAATTGATTGGGACCAAACTCTCAGTAGTGTTTAGAATTCCTCCCCTGATCCGAACGACATCCTATGTTACTTTCAGGTATATTGGAATAATTCTGTGAAAAATCAAAAAAGTCGGTGCAGCAGTTTAGTTGTCTATAAGTTCCAAACAAATAGAGATTCGTGTTTATACCCTCTACCAACACCAGTGGTGAAAAGGGTATATAAACATAATGATTTCGTGTGAAACACTAAGAAAGAATTATCTCAGATCCCATAATGTATTATATTCATATACCAAATCAAAATTTGTTGTTGGTATGTCTGATGTTGGCAGGCTCACATCCACATTAAATGACAGAGCTCAATGAATTTTGGCCTCAGGTTCGTTGCTGTTCGGAAGTTACAGAAATATATAGATTTAAATTTTCGTTTTACATTTTGACGTACGAATATCGTTTGATATCAGGTAGTGCCAATAAGAAGAGTACGAGTCAGGTCCGCCTATTTTTATGAGAATTTTAGATGATTTGAATTACATTTCCGCTTTTAATGTGAGCAACGTTTTGAACGTCACTAGAAGTATAAGTTTGTTCTTTATTGGTGTTAAGTTGAATTTGTTACGGGTTATATTTCCCTTGGGAGGTTTCCGAACACCATCATTCTGTCCCTTCTTTAAGAAATTACGCACCACACTTTTCGTTTAATTTTATGACCAATTTCTCTATTGGAAGATCCATGATGATGAACAAATTTATTTGATATTTTTCATCGGACACAAAAATCCGTTATGACCCTCGTATAATTTGCTTTTTTGATTTATAATGGGATTTATGATTAAGTGTAAAGTACATTATTATAGTACTTACATTTATGTGAAATTTATGCGTTTGAAAAGGATTTTTTCTGGGGGGTTATATCGGAATCAGAAGAAATGATAGGCCGTCCCTCGTATAATTTGAAATAACACTTTTAGATTATATTTATATTAATTCAACCAGTTGTTATTACAACACTAACGTATACGTGAGATTAAATCCATTCAAAGTGATATTTGGAAGGGGGCATGTATGAGACCTATGAGAAGTAATGGACCGACCCTAACATAATTTCGTTGAAATCGTTTTATATTTAGGACTTTTATAAACCTTAAACCCAATTCCGGGTGTACTTGAAATATTGGACCAGGGAGATACCTGAAATATTGGACTGAATCTGAAAGGCTTTGCCTTTGAGCCAAAAAATATCATGTACCAACTTTCATAAAGATATGTTAAAAATTACAACCTGTAGAGAGTTCATAACGTTTACATGGACAGACAGCCGGAGAGATAGCTAGACAGACGGAGGGACAACGTTAAATCGACTCATAAAGTAATTCCGAGTCGAACAGTATTCTGAAAAATGTTACATCATTTTTTTTCTCTATTTTATAGACATCAGTACAAACGCATAATACCCCAACCACCTACAGTGTTGTAGGGTACAAATAGTAAGAAAAATCAAATGCGTTTATAGAAATATGCATCATATGTAGAGCTTAAAGAAATTATCCGCTCCATGTGAAAATGTGAAAAATCGAAAGTTGTTTCCACACACTCTTTGCACACACCTCATGGTGTTACATAAGGTATAATAAACTTAATAAATATTATTCATTAATTAAAATTGGTGAAGGGTGTAAAAAAGCTTGACAAAAAATCCCCAGTGAATTACTAAGTTTATTTTTATATACGCGATCATTTGTTTGTTTGCCATTTGGAGAGAGAATACAATAACAAAAACTATTGAAAGTTAGATACTCATATCAACGGAATATGGGGGACATTACAACAACTCTTACAACAATAACAAAATCATTAACAATAAATAGTAAAACCCGAGTTAAATAGTTAATAAACAAAGAGTCCAACAAGTACTATAAATACTTATGGTATAAAAATACCATTTGAATGGAAAAAAGTCAATAAAATTATTTACACACACATACACAAGGAAATTAACATAATAGAAGGTGGTATAGGTCGACTTATAAGATCTCTAGAATTTCTTTAATTTTTTTACCCTTCAGCACCACAAATAGTGTTGAGGATATATTAACTTTGTCATTTCGTGTGTAACGCCAAGAAGGAAGGATATATAATAAATATATACTGAAAGTATATATGTATGCTTGAAACATATTAAAATCTGAGTCGATTTAACTATGTTCGTTTGCCCGTCTGATGGAAACATTCTCACGCCTAGCAAAATTATCCGAGAATTGGCCTCATTATTTCTTATTGTTCTAAGCAGTTTTCTATTTATTTCGGTTTGTCTGCAAAAAAGTTATAGTCCGATATCCGAGACAACCTCAAAATTTCGAAAAAAAATTTCTAATTTAAAAAAAATTATTGGGCGTAAGCTAAAAAATAACTATAATATACAGTTATAGGATCAATAAAAATAATTACAGGCTGAAGTATGTAAAATTTTGATACACCCCAAAACCTGTGTATTGTATAGGTCGCAATTTTTAAGATAATTTTCTAAAATTTGCCATATATATTGGTTTTGATACAATAATAAATCCAAAGCAACTATATTGTGCTAGGGAAATTTTTTGGCCTAGCTCCCATATAAGGCCCCATTCCGGAATAAAGTTTATTGCTTATAAAACTTTAAAATATGAACCGATTCTATTAAAATTTGACACAATTAATTTTCTAATCATTTTGAATATATGTTGTTAATTTTATTAATATCGGTCCATATTATGTTATAGCGTCCATATAACGCTCCTTCCCAAAATACGTATTTGAGTTTATAAAACATTTAAATGAAGACCAATATTATTGAAATACGGCATAATGATTTTTCTAACGACCTTTACTATATATTGTTAATTTGTATAATTTCAGTCCATATTTTGCTATAGTTCCCATATAAGGCCCCTTTCCGGAAAACAGTTTTGAGCTTATTTAACTAGTAAATCAAAATTAATTCTAGTAAAATTCACAATTATTTTTATTTATATGTTTAATTTGATCAATCTCGGTTCATATTTTGCTATTGTTCCCATATAACGCCCCTTAACGGAATACGGGTTTGAGCTTATAAAAATCTAAAAAATGTCCAATTGTATTGAAATTCACAACAATTATTTTTCTAACTGACTTCAATATATGTTATTAATCTGAAAAATATCGGTTCATATTTTGTATTAACTCTAATAAACGTGTCTAATTTCATTTCCTTTACAATTTTTTAATAAAATGGACCATTAAAATTTATAGCTCGGTACCAATACATTTAGGTAATTTCAAGAATATGTCGCGATATTTCACTCTAGTTTTTTTTTTCATCTCCACCACAAGTGTTGAAGAGGAAATATTTACTTTGTCAAAATCTGAGTCGATTTAGCTATGTCTGTCTGTCTATCTGTCTAACTGTTGTTAGCACGCTTACATCCATAATAACTGAAAGAACTAAATAAAATTTGGCCCGAGTATTTGCTATGGTCCTGAAAAGTTTCCTAATTAAATCGGGCAAAATCGGTTCCCTTTATAAAAAAAGATATAGATAGATATCTGAGGCAATCTGTATATTTAACAAAGACTTTTCGTAAAATTTTTAATTATAAATCAAAAGATTAGAATAAAATTTCGCCACAATATAAATTTTACTGTACCTCATTGTCATTTCGTATATAACGCTAAGAAGGAATCATTTTAGACCCCATAATGTATACATATTCTTGCATCAAATGGAAATCTGAGTCAATTTTGCCATGTCCGTCTGCCCGTCCGTCTGTAAGTTCTAGGCACGCTCACAGAGCTCAATGAAATATGGCCTAAGTTTTTACTCTAGTTCCAAGAAGTTTCTTATTTAAAACCAATAAAATCGTTTCAGAATTTTAAAATATACAGAAAAAAATTATAAAAATCGGTGCAATAGAAAAAAGTTATAGCCGAAAATATAACGAATTTTATGACTCATTAAGTGTTTCCGTGTTGTATGTATGAAAAGCGTTTATATAATGTATACGTTTGTGAGTGTATGTGTGTGTATGTATAGATATGAAATCTAACGTATTAACTTTTCACACATTTGTAGTGGAGGGTATTCGCCATAGCCGAATATAGAATATAGCGACTCGATTATAATCGATAATTAATCGAGTAATTATTTTGTTTACCATTTTCACCAAATTACGTTTTTAAGAGGAGTTCACAACGTTTACAATGACAAATGAACGTAACAAAATCGATTCTGTATTGAAAGATACACTAAAACGTATTGGTGTAGGGTATAAAAACTTAAGTAAATACAGTGCAAATTTGTGTTTTTTTGTCTTAACAATAAAACAAGCTAAATCAATAACTTCAGATACTTTTATAATTAAAAGTTTATACAATAAATAATTAACACTAAATACATGAATAAAATTGTTTTAATCAACTATTTATTTTATTTATTTATTTGTTTATTTATTTATTTGTTTATTTATTTGTTTATATTTATTTAATAGAAGAAAAAGAGTCAATTGCAAATGATAGAGAATGACATTTTAAAATGAATAAACATAAATAAGAGATGAATGATTATAACATGATACTTAAGTAAATATTGGGTATACAAGTTATTAATATCGATTTGGTTATGACATAATCAAGACAGCATATGGTTTGTTTCAATACTAAACCGTGTGGTGTTAAGGAAATCGAGAGAATTTTGCTGGATGCACCAAGTTCCAATTAAGTTTTAATTGATTTTGTCAAGTATATACATACAGCTGCGATCAAAATAATAGCATCACTAACATATGTCTTTCTAAATTAGTCATACAAGCCATTTGATTGAATAGTTGTTCTTATATTACGGTTCAATAAAATCAAAATTATGTTAAACAAATGCTATATTCGGCTATGCCGAATCTTCAATACCCTCCACGACAAATACGTGTGAAGTTAATACTTTAGCTTCCTTAGATATACATATATGCACACACACACTCACAAACAATATATAATGCTTTTCTTAAATACAATACGGACACACTTAATGGGTCACAAAATTGGTTATATTTTTGGCTATAACTTTTTTTTCTACTGAACCGATTTCGATAGCAATGAAGTTCACATAACTTAAATATTATGGCAAAATTTCATTTCAATTTAACAACTTATAATTAACAATATTACGAAATTCATAGCTCTAACTTAGAGGTTGTATTAGATATCGGTCTATATCTTTTACAATACTAACTCGATTTTGTTGGTTTTAAATAGGCAACTTCTCAGGACTATAGTGAATACTTGGGTGAAATTTCATTGAGCTCTGTTGATTTTTGTGGATGTGAACTTATCACAGACAGACGGACATAGCTTAATCGACTCAAATTTTGAGATATATACATTCGCGTTACACACGAAATGACACCACTTGTGGTGGTGGAGGTATAAAAATTAGTGAAGAAGAAAGAAATCATTTATATTCATTATCTTTTTTAAATTAATTCTTTTCAGAAGTCTTGATAAAAATTGGAGTCAAAGTAATAGCACCATGCGGTTTTAACTACAACAAACAACAAAAATTAAATAATCATTTTGTTTCCTTTCTTGGTAACAAGAGCTGTATATCGTCCTCCCATTAAATTTACTACATTCTGGCAGCTTTTCCGTAAAATAGAGTTCCATGCCTGTTCTATAGTGGTTCAAAGATTGGTCGGTTCAAATACCCCTTGTTTTATATGTATATACACAAGTTATCGAGTGGACTGGACAGGTCATTTTAATACAGTGACTCCATTATTCTGAAACCACTTTTTAGCTATTTTGCTGGCATGTTTCGGGTTGTTGTCTTAAGCCATGGCCCAAGTAGCATTACTTCGTCTAATATTTTCACATATTCTGACACATCCAAAATAGTTTAAATATGGTAAATGGGTCCAACATCATAGTACGAAAATCACCTTCATACCATAACGCTAAAAACCTCGTGCTTGAAAGTTGTCAGAAAAAATGATCTGAACCTTAAGGCTCTTAGTATATAATATTTGTTTTAAATATTTTTTAGAACCGAGATGATCAGCTTTGGTTCCATTATAAGGGGTATAATCACTATGCGAAATTTCATTAAATTCAGATGCAACTGGTTAATTCCATTTCATTTTTTATTTGAAACACTGTGCCACGTCATTTTCAGTGGGTTAAGGAAATTTTCGAAATTGAAAATTTATCGAAATAAATTATTTTATATCTAAACTGTGAACATCCTTAAGAATTCATTAAAATAATAATATTTATTCTACCGTAAATAAATAATGTATAATTAGTTTTTTATCTCTTTTATTTCGCTTAAAGCACTTTGACCCAAATTATCTACAATTTAACAGTAGTTCAATTATTTACATTAATTTCATTAAAAACAAGTATGAATGTACAGTCGGCCAAGCACGACTATCTATTTCCCTACACCACATCGCCGTTTAAAAATGGAAATTACGAAAAATTATTTAACGGCGCTCGTATAATTTGATTTCTGATTTATTCTTAAATATGCGGTACCTTTTTGTGGCGCTAAGATTTATATTAAATTTATACATTTCAAAATGTCTTTTTTCTGGGAGTGTTATATGGGAGCTACAAGAAATTATGCACCGACCCTCGTAAAATTTTGCAATTCTATTTTTGCTTAATTTGACGAATTATTATTACAATACCAACGTATTTGTGAGATTTTTGCCTTGAAAAGTGATATTTGAAAGAGGTTTATATGGAACCTATGAAAAATAATGCACCGACCCTCGCATATTTTGGCACATCGTTGTAAAATATGATAAGAATTTTTTGTGCTAAATTCCGTTTTTTAAATCACTTTGTATTTAAGATGTTTATGGCTTTAATTTAACATTCCGAGAATAACATTTGTATGGAAGGTACCTGAAATATTGGAACGAATATAATCAATTACGATAGGCTTCGTCCTTAGGCCAAGTATAATATATACCAAAATTCATCGATATATTTTAAAAATTGCGACCTGTAGACTGTTCACAACGTTTACATAGACAGTCGGTCAGACTGACAGATAGACGAGCGGACATCGTTAAATCTACTCAGAAAGTGATTCTGAGTTGAAGAGTATACTTAAAGGTTGGTGTAGCACCATTTTTTTCTGCATGTTACAAACATCAGCATAAACGCATAATACCCCAACCACCTTCGATGGTGTAGGGTATAATTAATGTATACACATTTTATGTTTATGTTCA
This sequence comes from Cochliomyia hominivorax, assembly GCA_004302925.2. Lineage (NCBI taxonomy): Eukaryota > Metazoa > Arthropoda > Insecta > Diptera > Calliphoridae > Cochliomyia > Cochliomyia hominivorax. The sequence continues at coordinate 24,225,764 of PYHX02000494.1, forward strand.
GGTTCACTATATTCAGTCATTTCACATGAAGAATATATATTTTTTGGATTAGTTCCACTTAGATTAATGGAATAATAATATTATAGTTGAAAAAGATATGATAATATGATAACGTATTTGAGTTATTATTATAGCGACCCTTTAAGTATAGCGACCGATTTAGAATCTGAGTTGATTTACTGATGTCCGTCCATGTATACGATGTGAAAAGCTTATTAAAACTTCGGTAGCTCCCATACAAATATTCTCTTTCCGAAGCTTTAAGGTCATAAAACTCACAGATATGAGAATATTAATTAAATACATATGTTTAAACAAACCGGATAGGATCAGGATTTATATTGACAACAAGTCCGCAATACGGTCCCTTACAGGTTTCTATACGACATCGAATCTTGTCCAGGAATGCCGCACATCATTGAATAGGATGACAGAGCATTCGAATATTGCATTGGCTTGGGGCACACCAGGGGAAACTAGAGGCTGATGCCCTAGCGAATATAGGTGCTAATCGCTCGAATGGGGATACCGATTATCTATGCGGACTACCACTTACCACTCGTAGGAGACGCAAAAAGGAGGAATTCTATGCCAGGACGCAACAACGATGGTTGAATAAATCGTCTTTTTTGATTATACAAATGTTTCGGCTCCGACTAGATGGGACTAGAACATCAGAACAATTTCCCGAATACTCTCCTGAGAGAAAAGGTAGCTGCAATATCTGGACTGAAAATAATGCGATTTCACTCAATGGTTTTTGCAAGAGCTCTATGAACGAAGAGGAAACAATGTCTCATCTCTTTTGCCACCGTGTAGCATACACATTTCTTTGGGGATGGCTCTGACGGAGTTGGCGGAGTCTATATATGGGCATGGTGAGGGCAATGCTCACTAGTTTTCTCGCACAAAGTATGTGATTCGAAGTCCGGACAAATGTGGACAGCAGTTATTTAACCATCCCTATTATTTAATATGCTTCCTAACCCCTCTCGGTCTATCGTCCTAGTTTTGTTTTTCTAAATTATAATACAACTTTCTTCACTATCCTTTCTTTCAATTCTTATTTTGTCAGGTAACACCAAAGGACCTTTAGGATCCAAGTGTTTAATATCCACTACTTTTAATCTTCCATTGCTGGCTGATTTTTTCCAGTAAGCGAGATACTTGAGAATATAACTTTGACCAAATTTGAGAACTCTATTTTAGTTCTTTAGATATTCGATAATCAATATTTGTTTGTATGGGGGTACCTCTCTCTCTAGTCCTATCAGAATTTTTGATAACCTATGTTACTTTCGAGCATATCGGAACCATTCTGCTTAAATTTTAGCAAAATCAGTACTGTAGCATAGCTAACTATAAGTCCGAAACAAACAAACAAACAAACAAACACTGATTCATTTCTACATATATAGATTTTCTTAATACTGGAACAAAACTGTTAAAACTGTTTCCTAACATTTCCAACAATTAATTCGAGTCTTGGCAATCTTGATTCATGGACAAAATGTTGCCATATTTTCAAAAATTATTTCTTTTTCACCACAATCAGCTTCTTATTCAACTTATTGCAATAAACATCGCCATTATTGGAGCAACAACAAGAAAAAAGAAAATTGCAATTTTTGCAAAGCAAAAGAAAACACAAAAGAAATAAATAAAGTAATAAAATCAGTGTAATAAATTAGTCAAATTTAAAAAAAAAATATAAATATTTATTAATTTTTATTAAAGTTTATTTGTATATAAATTAAATGAAAAAGTTTTTCAAGTGCAATAATTTCAACTAATATTTTTATATGCGAACTGCAAAAACAAAAGTAGACTATAATTGGCGCAAACAACTGGGGCAGGTCACCCTTATTTGTTGTTTTTGTAATTTTTTTCATATCAAAAACATAAAAAAGCACTTGTCCAAAAATGGCATTAACTATAGTAAAATATCGTAAATCGGCTAGTGGCGAAACGACTGCAACTCCCGCAATTTTGGTTAAAAGCAAATTGGCTGCATCTTCAAGTGCCGCAATTAAATCTGAACCCAAGGAGGAGGTCACAAAGGTAATTTTCGTTTGTTTTGTTTTTTCTGGGGGAGATTTTTTATTTTTTGTTCTACTTTGTTATGTATTTTGTTTTGCTAAAAATAAATTTATTCACCACACTTTACGAAAGTGACAAAAATCACCATTGAATAAACTATATTGGTTCTTGTCATTGATGAGCAATTTATAGTTTTAAATTAACCAGGGTCTTCTGTTAACCTACGAGTTTTTAATGTGTCATTTGATATTTATAGGGTACTTGTTTTTACCTGGGGCGCTTTGCAGCACAGAAATTCTTCTCAGTCCTAGATCTTGAAAGAAATTTCACAAATCACGAAGTATATTAAAAAAATTCATGTAATAGATATTTTGCAAAATTATCCGACCCTTTTGTTCTAAAATTTCCCAATAAAACTCTTACATAGGAAAGTGACAAAATTTGGACCAATTACTAATTTATATTTATAAGGCTGGCTCCTCTTTAAGATGACCACATTTACCATTTCCCCACGTAAAACTGTTTTACAAGAAAAAATTAATAAAATAATTCCACAGATCACTTATAGTTAATAAATACATTGCATGAGGGCTTCCCCTTCCTTTTGTCCTATCGGTCCTACATTTTGTCCAGTAAAACTGTTTCTACAACTTGAGAAAATAGTTGGTAAGGAATCTCACATCGATTATTGCTTAATTTATCTTTATTGCTTAATAAGGGCTACCACTGCCCTTGATCTTATTCATTATTTATTTTGTTTAGTAAAACTTTACCTTGCAAAAGTAATTGAATGGAAATTTTAATACTCCCATTTCATTTAGTTCTTCCGATATTCGATATATTGATTATATTTTCTTTGTATGGCAGTCCACCTCCATTCTAAGTTTTGTCCAGTAAAACGTTTTGTTGAGGAAGTTATTCATACCAAATTTAAGAACAGAACCTCTTTAGTAGATTCTTGTTCGAAATTCGAAAGCTACGCAATCATTTTTCCAAATGATACCACAAAAGTTCAGTTACAAATTTTACCTAAAATAAATTCATGACTTTTCGATTATTTTAGTCGTACCCTATAATCGATACTTTACTCGACTAAAATAATACACAACTTGGCAGTGTGGAATCGATAAGAAAGTAACCGTTTTTGATACAAAGTATCGATTCTTAATGATAATCGATATCAATTCTGCAATCGATTACAAAATAATCCAGCAACGTAACCAATTTAATTTTCTAATGTATGGAAAACTATTATATTAAAAGCTATAAAATTTTATCCCAATCACTTCTTCACTGTGTTGGTTGTTATAACCACCTATTAAAATGAAACTTTTTCAATTTGGTCAAATTTAAATTTTTTAATAAATGACGTGATTTTTGAAATTATGCAATAGAGCACATCGGACAGTAAATTAATAAAACAGTTAAAAAATTGATATATTTTAAAAACTCACAAAGTTGTTTAAATTATTATTTTTATATTATTGTTTCTAATATTGTACCCATTTAAAATTAAGTATATTAAACAAGAAATTTAACGGGAATCGGTCCTCACTCCCGAAAACAAATTTAACATAAATATAATAATGATATAGTGACCCTAATGAATAACAACTCTGTTTACTTTTCTCCTTAGTGGTGTATTTTATGGAATAAATTCAACACACTTGTTTTATTTTTGTTTATATACTGTAAGAAGAAAAGAGACAAATATATTATCTTATCAAATTATAAATTTTTTATCACGCGTTGCATGCTGGCGGAGAGAGTTTTTTAATTTTATTTATGTTTAAATAAATATTTTTTTCAAATTAAATAAAAGAAATTATTTTAACTATAAAGTTTTCCTAAAAATATGTTTAAAATTTAAAACAGAAATAAAAGAAAAACGGTAATTTGAATCGTTATTTTGGCAGCAAAAGTTTAACCAGGATTTTCAAGTCAATTGAAGTTAACAAAAATTGTTTCTCTTTTATTTTCAGAAACCATTTATAAAACTTGAAGCAGGAATTATTAGTAAAATACCAGCCATAATAAAACCAGCTAATATGAAACGTGTCGGTGTGGCAGTGGGAGGTAAGTGCAGTTAAATTGTTAAGTTAATAAAAAAGCCTTTAAATTCTTGATTCTTATTTCCAGAGCCCGTTAATAAATCGACTAAATATTCTCTACAAACTGTGGCCTCTGCTGGTACACCTTTGACCAGTTTTCACTGGCAACCAACAGTCGGTGGCTCTAATGCAGCCGCTGCTAAAAAGCAACAGCAATTAGGAGCTGCTATAAATTCCTTACCACCTAATACCATTATTAAGGCAACCACAGCACCCAATGCTAATCATACCCTTAACACCTCCAATGGTAATTCATCGATTTTAACCAGTTCCCATAATAACAGTGCCGGAACGACATTACAAGTAAGACGTCCCACAATTTTTATTAAACGTGAAGTACCTAAACGCACCATACGTACAGTTACCCTGGAGCTTATCGAAAAGAATACCCATATACATTTGGGTTTACATAGCACCCGTTTACCTTTGCTCAAAAATGTCATCTGTACCCGGGCCAATATAACTTTGGTCGATTGTTATTTAACTTTAAAGAAACTAAAACAAAATGAAGATTTCTCTTTACTGGCGGAATATTTTGAAATGTCTGAGGGTGAAGTACAACAGATATTTGCCAGGACTGTAGTTAAATTGGCCCGTTATTTGCGCTTTCTTATACGTTGGCCGGATAGCAAGAGATACTATGATAGACATAAATATTTACCCTTTGCCTTTAGGCAAAATCTATCACATGTCCAATCATTGATAGAGTGTGTAGAAACTGATATGCCTGCTAGTCCTTTACAGATTGATTGTACAAACTATAAATTTATTTTATGCATTAACACAAATGGTAAGTGGAAATGCGAAATATTTTTTATGCTATTTAAGCAACTTTACTTAAAATCCTTTTAGGTATTATATCCTATATATCAGATGCTTTTGTTGGTCACCATGATGATTTAACTATTTTTAAGGCGGCCAATTTTAATGATGTAATACCTAAATATCTCTCATTAGTAGCTGATCCGGGTAAAGCGATAAGACGTAAACGTAAACCAAAATCAACACGTTCCCAGCATAATCTACAGTATCAAACAAATAATGGTGAAACAGATTCAACTACAGACTCAGCCGATGAATCGGCCGATGATTTAGTACAGAGCGATGAAGCAGAAGAAGGTCGCTTGAGTAAATATACATCATCACGTGTGGCCGGTGAGCTGGCCTCTCATCAATCCTTGACAGTGGTAAATAGTGAATTAACCTCAAGGCGTGTTAAAAATTTCTCCATACCTACAATGCGTGTAAAGGATAATATTTGCCGCTTGCAAATACGTCACATGATCAATTGTCTGCATGAGTTTAAAATATTACAACCTTTAGCCATACAGGAGCCATTATTATATCAATATCTCAATGAGATATTAATTGTATGTGCTGCCTTAATAAATTTACAAAGATAGAAATCAAGTCATACTAAAGTACACAGGTAATTGTTGTAATATATTTGACACTTGTGATTCTATAAATGAAACAAAATTTCATATTTGACACTTTCAAAAAAATTTCTTTTGGTTTTAATTTCACGTTTTATTTCAACATTTATTTCACTCAGGTTGTTTTGATATCATCATTTCTTTTTAATTTCTCTTGTTATTTTAATTATTTTGCAAATTTTTATTTTTTTCATTTCCTTTAATTAAACTGTATTATAATTTGATACAGATTTAATTTGATCATACATTTATTATGTACAAAATCAATAATTTAGCTGTTAATTAATTTAAAATTTTATGTATGAAAATTAATTTATTGTGAATTTAACAATAAAATATAATTTTGTAATATAAATTTGAAAAAAAAAAATCAAAGAGTGAAAAATTATGAATAAAACTAAAAACATTTCATTATGTTTGAAATTTTATGAACAATTTATTTTTGTTGTCAATAATCAAAGGAAATAAGAATATTATAATTAATTTCCCAAAATTAATTCACCCACTCTTTTTAAAATATTCTTTACTCAAAACTTTATTTCTATTTAACTTTTGCCATTTTTAAATCTTTTAAATGCGTTTAAGTTTGTCCACTGGATTTAAGTCTAACTTCAAGTTGTTGTTGCTGTAACAACTGGAAACAATAAGTACATTCATAAATTTTGGTTCATGTTGTTGTTCAACTCCAGGCCAAGGAATCTGGCAACCTCGATCGGTTGGGTTCATTGCTCATCAGGATAGAGTGAGGTTTGATTGGATTGGCAGTTGAATAGATGTTGTGTAATATGCGGCCTTCATGCAGGACATATGTTTGGGACTGCGTGATCAATATGTGACCAAAAGGCATTGAGCCTGTTGCTCCATCCCGATCTCAGTTGTGTCTGAACTACTCTTATTGACCGCGGCAAAATCTGTTTGTTGTCTGTAATGGGCGGCCTCCAAAGCACGACATTCATACGGTATCTTGAAATCGCGAAATTTGAGGCGTCTCTGTGAATGTCATTCAAAGCAGTCATATACGAATTCTGATCCAATGGATCTTGCACATATTTATGTATACTATGTTAGCATTATACAAATATCCTTTTTTCCAATCGTGTAATATAGAATTTAGGACTGACTGCAAGTCGGCCAGTCCAATAGAGGTATGCTGTGATCGTTAAACCATGATTTAGACTGATTTGCAACATGTACCTCAGAATCTTCATCTAGTTTTTCATTCACAAAAGTGAAGAAGTATTTCGTTATTAATTGTGTTATTTCCTATTTTGGAACAAAAAAGATTTCAGATTTGCAAACTGCAGAAAATGCTGTCCAAACCATAATACCACCGTCAAAATTACGTTTTAACATTCGAGCATGGTTTGATCTCATATCGTGCCAATAACATGTGTATCAGTTAGGACCCTGTTTTTATTAGAGAATAATGCGTTTGTGCTTAAGCTGGCAGGTTGACTGGCTGGTAAACCTTGTGAACAAAATATAGATCGTAGTTTTGGCATGTATCATTATTTGGTCCCAAAGATGATGCCCATTGAAATTGGAGATGATGGGTCCATTTTTTCACCCAGCTCCCATACAAATATTCATCCCGGAATGTGTATTTAAGTTTACAAAAGTCCTCAATATAAAGCAATTTTTATGTAATTTGGCACAAATTAGATTTGTAATATTCTAAAACGAAGTGATAAATTATATGATGATCGGTGCATTATTTATCATAGGTCCCATACAACCCCCATTCAAATATCATGATTGATTTTTTATGTCAAACAAATGAATATATTATTAACCTGATTAAAATTAGTGACCAGTAAAAAGTGTGATCAGACCCGAAAAAGTAATTAAATATTTTCAACAAAACCCAACTTGATCCCACATACAAATGTTGGCTGAGTATTCAAAGGACTGCCGTCAAATTGTTTCCGATGTTATTAAACAGTACCGGAAGAACCGTAACTGTCCGTTAATAATGAAAGAAAACCACGTTCGGGTAGAAGGGAATGGTCTAAAGCCAAATAACCTTTTTGGTATGGCGGTTGTGGCAAAAGAAGCCAATAATATCGAAATTTACAACAAGGGATTCCTAAGACTTTATAATGTGTCCATTTATTTTTGCCCAGACTTGGCATTCTGTCACTATGGTTAACAAGTTGTTGATTGGTACAAGAAAAATAATGTGGTATTTGAACCAAGAGAGGTAATTCCTTCAAACTGACCGGGGCTTAGGTCAGTGGTGAGATATTGGACTCTTGTTTAAAGAGAATTGAAGAGTACCAAAGAAAGAGTCCAAAGGTGTTGTAGATTTTAAATGGAAATGGACTATCTCAATCCTTAGGCTCCCAAGCCAGTCTACTTCATCATATTCCACTGGAGTTGCGGTCAACGACAACACAAAGTTTGATTGACTTTAGCTCATTAGTCTCATTTCATAATCGTCTTCTTATAAGATCAAATAAGTTCTTCTCATACCCAGAATCTTCTCCGACCTCAATTTACCTTAAAACTATTTTCCAGTGTCCGCACATTTAGCTGTCACTAATTGAGAAATTCACTTTAAATAAAATTTTAATACATTTAATGCCAAATCGCAATTCCTTTAAATTTTCTAAATATTTAATTAAAAAATCTTCATCTTCTTGTTTCCTGATTACAAACTTCTTCATTGTACATCATAATGGAAACATTTAAAAAGTAAATTATATTTTTGTTTTTACTTCGAAAAATCAAAAACATATAACGAGAGGTGTTAAATCCGTGAAATGTTTTTGTCACCCAAATAAACCACAGCACTAGAGGAGTTTCTATTTAATTATATACCAGTTACTTGCCACCGATGCCACGACACCATGTATTTAGTTGCCAACAAAAAAAATTATACTTCAACGACAACAAAATAATAATAAAATTAAAAGTTGCTCTTAGTTAACTCATTGGAGCGGAAACGGAAGTGTGTTGTGGTGTTTTTGTTTTAATTTAAACAAAAAAATAAGTAAAAATTATGTCAACGTTTTGACGTTTTAAACTTATTTATTAATTTTTTTAGTTTGTTGGAAATTTATTATTATTTTTTTTTTTGCAAAATCTTCTTTTATCCTTGAAATGAAAGTAGGAGATTCATAGGAGGTTATTGTGTATTTAAAATTAGTTTTATACTAATTTTAATTTAGTCTATTACATTGTTTTTATTCCCAGGCAAGTGAGTAAGAACTGAGATCGAAAAATTCTTAACATACATATATGTTGATAAAAACGAACAACTAAATTTATACTTTTTTCTTTATTGGATTTAAATTATGATTACAATTCAGAACAAAAAATATTTTTAGAGTTTTGATCAATTGTGATAAAATTTTCAACTTTTTTTCGGAAAACCTTTCATTAACGTTTTTATAGTGCTTTCTGCTCGAACATATGGCTCATCTTTGTTTAAAATCTACCTTTTAAACACCTTTCCCGTGCTCTTTAATTCTATATTAAGAAGATACAAATATCTCTCCACTGGCCTAAGCTTCAGGCAGCTTTCAGGGCTCACCTCTCTTGGTACAAATACCAAATTACCGTTCTTGAACCAATCAAGGGCTTGTTTACAATAATGGACACTTTATGAAGTCTTATTAATGGAAGTAGTTTTTTGATGTTGTTGTAACAGCTGTAAAATAACAGGTTAGTTCAGGTTCTGGTTTAACTACAGGCCAAGAAATTGTGCCACTTCCATAGGATGAGTCTATTGATCTTCTGGACTAAATGTGGTAGCATTGACTTGACAGTTAAACAAATGGTGTGTATCATGTGGTCACTGGCTTCATGTAGGACAAATATTAGGTACCGCATAGTCAATACAAGACCAATAGGCATTGAACCTATTAAAAAGAAAACTGACCTCGGCTTATTTCTTTTTAAGTCTGCTGTGAAAGGTGGGTGGTCTCCAAGTGCAACATTCATACGGTAACTTGAAAACATGGAATTGATGGAGTCTCTATGAATGTCGTTCAAAGCTGCTATATTTTGAATCCCGATCAAAACGATCATGCACATACCAATGTATGTTCAGTTCATATATTCGAAGATCTTTTCTAACATGCCTTGGGATAACTCCAATTGAGCCGTTTTTTGTAAACATTATTTGATGTAAATTTTGGTATCTGTAGAGCCCGGTATAACTCATGCCAATTTTGACTGCATTTTGGGTCCTTAGCTTTTCTTCAACCTTTCAGTGAGCATTAGCAACATAAAATTTTTGACCAGGAAGCTTCGAAAAACCTGACAGAATATACGTTTTGTCATCCATTTTGGAGCAAGATTTTTTTTTTTAAATTTGACGTCAATTTCTGTGCTCTGCTTTTGGCATGTGGACCATTCCTTCTACCTGAATCACGTTTTCTGTCAACGGACAAGTTTTTCCAGAGCTGGTCACACACTTCAATCAGATTTTTAATGTATTCAAAAAAATCGAACAATATTTGGGTTAAAAATTTTAATGAGAAATGTGTGTTAATGATTGTTTATTCTCATTCCTTAAATATATTTAGAGTTAAAGGAAAATTTGTTGTCATTTTATTGTTAATGTATTGAACTTTTAGTTTTTATACTCAGGAGCTTCAACACACACTAAAGCATATTCCTTTAAACGCATTAAGTTTTCTATATTTTTGTTTTATCATTGTTGTTCTCATCCGAATGTAAAGTTGACGTTTTGAAATTGGAGCCAACTTAATGGTACTTCTAATGCAAACAGGGTCTTATTCTTAGTCTTGTTTTTTATTGATTATTATTCACGTTAACTCATAAGTAAAAAAAAAAATTAAATGAAATTGCGCAGCACAAACATTCTTCTCAGTCCAAGATCTCGAAAGAAATTTTCACAAATCACATCGTTTATTAAAAAAATTATGTTACGGACAATTTGCCAAATGCCCTTGGCCCTGTCTGTTCTTAATTTTTTTGTTAATAATTGCACTCCATGGGAGCTACCTCTTCCCTTTATCCTAACCGTCCTATATTTTGTTCAGTAAAAGTGTTTCGAACCAAATTTTAGAACTTTCGGTGTTATAGTTCTTTAGATTTTTGATAATTATTATTTGTTTGGTATGGGTGGATCACTACTCAGGTCCTATCCATCATACATTTTGGCCAGTAAAAAGATCCTTGAGAAAAATATAGGATGATCAAAATTTGCTATGTATGGGGGATAACTCTCCCCCTCATTCTATTCGCCCCACATTTTGTCGTAAAATAGTTCCTTGAAAAAGATATTGGGACCAAATTTGAAAAATTCTCGAATATCTTTAAATATTTGCTTGGTATGATATAATTAAAGGTCAGTTGGCCCAGCGTTGCATATTTTCTGCTTGCCACTGTATACATTAATAAATTTATTAATAATTATTATTCGAAAAATATTTATTTTATAAAATAAAATCTGTGTTACTGTATTTAAGTCTCTTCTAGGAATCTTAATAAATTTTTGGATTAACTTTCATTTTCCTTTATTTTTTTTTTTAATAATTAAAATCCTTCTGCTTATTTTATCATCATCTTTATATCCATATTGATATATTTTTTATTTTCATTATAATAAATTTTTATTAAATTGTGCCACAAAATATTTATTTAAAATTTGCACCCGTTTTTTTTTCCCCAAGATAACTTTTAGTTCTTAACGTCAGTTTTAAATTAAAAGGGAAAATTTCAGAGGAAAAAAAAACAAACATGGACTAGAAAAAGTGTCATAAAAAGGTTAAACCAATCTTGTACTTGTGCTACTTCTTCGTTCGTTTTAATAACTTCAGTGATTGGAAAATAATTTTATTTTATTTTTTTCAATTTAATATTTATCCCCATTTAATATTTATAGCACAGTGGGGTGGAATTGAAATATATCTGGAACTTTTGATAAGTTTGTATATTTTGAAGAAAGTTGCTAAGGAGGATCCACGTAGAAGGTCTCAAAGAAAAGTGTCTTAAGGAGTGAGATCGAAAAATTCTTAACCTTAAAACTTTTAACCCAAGAATTATACGATTAAATGTACTGTTAATCTTATTAAAAAGAGTGTTCAGAAAATTAACATTAAATAAAACCCAACTTGAACCCACAAAAAGTTGGCCAAGCATTCAAAGATCTGCCGTCAAAGTGTTTCCAATGTTATTAAATAGTACCGGGAGAACTTGCCCGTTGATAGTATTTTCAAAAGAGTTCTCTACACATCCGGTAAAAAAGCAGCATTGTTATTTCTGTGCTTGGAGTATTTACTTCGAAAGTTGAAACCAATGCAGGTTTAAAAAAATAAGGCTTAAAAAGTTCTTAACAGCAAAGCTGATACAATTTAAGAGTCCAAAAGCAGAACTCGGAATTTGAAGTCATGTTTTCTAAAAAAAATCTTGCTGCATAATGGATGATGGAAAGTATGTTTTGTCAGATTTTTCGCAACTTACTGGTCGAAAATTTTATGTTGCTGATGATCGAGGGAATGTTGATAAAAAGTATGGACCTAAAAGTCGTCAAAATTACCCAAAAAGTTCTTGGTATGAGAGACACAATGATACGGCAAAAGAAACCAATCATTTCGGCTCTATAAATACCGAATGCTTAAAAAAGGCTGCTTCCAATATTTTCACTTGGCATACTGCCATTATAATAAACAAGCTCTTGATTGGCAAGGGATTGGTTTTTATACCAATGGACGCGGAGCTACTACCAGTGGAGAAATATTGGGCTCTTGTTAAAAGAAAAAAATTAAAGAGCATAAAAATTATATCCCAAATTGTGGTAGATTTTATGCGGAAATGAACTACCTGTTCGAGAAAACTAACCGGAAGCACTGTAAAAATGTTAACGGAAAGCTTTCCGGAAAAAAGTCCAAAATTACATCACTAATGATTTTAACTATAAAATAATATTTTTCCTTTGTAAATTGTAATATTAATTTAAGTTTAGTTTAGAGATTTCGTTTTTTATTGACATATATGTATGTTAAGAATTTTTCGATCTCATTCCTTAGTAATGAGGTTGAAATTTTTAGATATTCCATTTTCTTCTTATCTCTGTAGTGTAGATGGCAGAGGCTTAAACCCAAAAACCCGCGGAATCCACGATGATTGCGGTTATTTAAATGAGGGTCTATACATTGGTGTAGGATGGAGGGATCCTTGAATTCCTATTGAAATTGTTTTATGGTCTTCTCTAGTAACAATGTTGTTAAAATCAATCACAAACCCAGTATCGTTATGCAATTCTTTTATGTTTACCAAAGAGAGACTGAGACGCAAGACTCAGACACCTTTCAGAAATAATGATGATGACACGAAAGATGTATATTCAGCCAGAACTGTTATACGAAGACATATTGAAATTTTCTCAACATCAGAGTAATTTTGGAATATTTTCTCAAATATCAATTCTGTCCCACTGTGTCTTGGTTTTAATTTTATTATTTTTAACTAAAAACTAAAATAAAAGTAAGAACCATCGTCCAAGTGTAACAATATAATTTTTGCTATAAACAAACTTTCTAAAAATACCATCATCCTGTCTGTTGATCCTTTTCTCCTGCTTTCTTTTTTTGTTTTTTCGTTTTTTGTTTTGTAACTGTTAATGTTATTATTGTTTTTGTTGCTTTTTGTTTTTGGTATTCCATAAACAGGTATTTTTGCATTTTCTACACCCCCTCTTTCAATTACAACTCTTGCAACTAGCGATGTGGACGATGGAGGATGATGTTGATGTCTCTGCTACAGAGTTTTAAACGTATTTTCCTATAAAATTAGTTGTTGTTTGTTGTTGGAGAGAAACTTTTTAATAATTACCGTAATTATTCTCTTATAATGTGTCCTTGTTGTTGTTATTGTTACTTTTATTTTTGTTTTGGTTTTGTCCTTTTTTTCTTATTTGTTCAACCATAAAACATTTTAGTTGTTGCTATATAAAAGTGTGGGAGTCAGGAGAGAGAATGTGTGTGGGTATGTTCTTTGGTGCATGGCGAGAGTGTGTAATGAAAATGGTCAAACTCGATGTACACGTATAAACCTATAATATATATATATGTGTGTGTATATGTAACCAGACAATGAACATCTTTATTTTCGTGTTTATTTTCACAAAACCCGTTATAATAATTTTTGACCCCTTTGCGATATTGTTGTTTGTTGTCAAAATTTTACCCATTTTTTGAGTATAAAATGTACCGAAAAATAAATGTTTCATAATTACTAACAATGTAAAGCATAAGTCGAGATACCCTAATTTTAGTAAAAAATTTTACGAATTTTAAGTGACCTGATTAAGTCAGAAGGGTACAACTGTTTATAATTTCCACAGTTTTATATATTCTGGATCGCTACCAAAAATCAAATAATTGGAATGCTTTCGAGAGTTTAACCATTGAAATCTAGGGAACCTGGTGCATAAATGGCGCAGATATTATTATTTTTTCTATTTTATTTTAAGAATCAATAAGAGACTTAATTTTTGCACTGTTAGATTTCAACTAATTTAGCGGATTTATTGGATGAAGACATGAAAGGAATCGGGTCATTAGTTCCTGAGTTATAGGTAAAAAACATATTTTCCGATATTTTTAACCCCCTATAAGACCTATGGACTTGGTTATGGCACTGATTGATTACAAATTTTTTCCCTCGAATTTAATCTTTTTCATTTTTCAAAATCGATTCATTATCCAAGGAGATCAATGGTCAATACTTTCTTTACAAATTGAGTCCCATGTATTTGTTGTTGTTTATAACTAAAGGAAAACAATTACAACGATTAAAATAATGTTTTTGAGATTTTGACCGTTTCATTAATGCTAGAAACTTATTTTGGGTCAAATATATTCCTAAATCCAATTGGACTATTAGTTTCCGAGTTGTGGGCGAAAACTTATTCCGACATTCCTGGGGCAGCTATACGGATCTAGTTGTCACGCAGAAGAATTACAATTTTTTGCCTCGAATTTTGATTTTTAAAAATTTTCCAATCTTTATTTGCCTTGTAGTTGTTGTTGGATTTAATATTGAAAACAATAACAATGTAAGGCAACAAAAAGATTTCGACTTTTTGAGCGTTTCTATATAAGCAAGAGACATATTTTTTGTAGTAGTAGATCGTAAATAATTAGTAGAATTTTTAAGTTGAAAACATCACAAAAATCAGTCCATTAATTTCAGAGTTATAGAAGAAATGCATTTCCGATATTTTGAATCTCCTATAGGATATAAGAACAAAATTTTGACTTAGAAAAATCTCTAATTTATTTATTTTTTTTTTTTAAATTTTCGAAATCGCCCCATAAATAGCCGAGTTATTAATAACTCTTTTTTTAATTTATACTTGTTTTAGTGAAAGCGAAACTACTCGTGATCGTGGGCTTGCTTATCATAATTTTGACTTTATTTTTTCTTCAACATTTCCTCGAGGATCAGCAATATCAATTTTTATTTTACCAGCAAGACCGAAAAATTTACCAAAACATACGTTTCATCATTCAAGAAGAAAATATTTAGAAACTTAACTTCAATTTCCGTGCTCCATTTTTTGGCCTTTAAATTTTTAGCAGCATTCCCGTCATGAACTTTTAGAGACTTGTATATTTTAAAACCTGTATAAGATTGAACCTTTCGTTCTAAACTTGGGTTAAAAGATTTAATGAAAAACTTGTGTTAAACATGTTTCGATCTCGTTCCTTATACCTCGACATCTGGTTACATATCATCCACGCTTTCATTATTACTTTCATATGAATTTTTTTTGTGAGGGCTAAGTCAGTAACAGAGCTTGCTTGATTGTACTGGCTTTGCTCATAGGAAACGTCTTCTCATGCCATTTAACAGCATTCGGGTGTATTGAATTCCCTCTCATCACAGACTCCGAAATGCGATCAAGTTTTGCAATTAAAGATAATATATTTTTAGTACAAAATAAACTCATTGTACTCATAATAAAAGTACCAATTTATCCCTCTTAGTTTATTTTTGATAAATTCTCATTTTTTTTATTTGGAATTATTACAGTAGTTGTTGTTGCCCGGGTGACTATAATGATTTTAATGGTGTCTGGTGTTTTTCATCGTCAATTATTTTAATGAAGCCATTTTATGTGAATATAAAGCTAATGATGATGAAAATATATTTATAAAACAACAACAATAATTTAAATTTTTGGTGTTAAAAATTGAGAGATTTTTTGGTTTTAGTTTTATTTTTAATTTTAATTTTAGATGCTTTAAATCATTGCTTCCATGGTGTCACCAAATAAAAGGTGTTCTTAATGCATTAATTGTGCATAAATTTATATGAATTCATTCAATCATTCATCCATTCATTCAATTTAAATGACAACATGTTGCATTTTATTGAAAGTTGAGCGTTATTATTTATTTGAATAGCAAAAATGTAATTAAAATTCTTAAAAAAGTTAGAAGAAATATTTAAAAAATAGACTCATAAATTATTAAATAGTAATATGGTCTATTATGAGTTGACATGATCTATTATCCGGATTACAACACAATTACGGCAACGGGACATAATGTTGATGTTCTATGCGTTTTGGTTAATTATTTTCTCAGCGAAAAATTCTTAACAACACGTAATTTGCATGAACACGAAGAAAACCGACAACACCTTCACCATCTGGTCGAATTAGTTAAATACAATTTCAGTTATAATATTCTTTAGAGTCCAAAGAAAAGAAGAAACCTTATTAGCTTTATATCATTGACAAACTATGCTTGGGACTCCTTCGTTTAGTAATACGTAGTGGAGAAATATTGAAAGTTGTAAAAAGGCAGTTATAAGAATTGTAACATACTGTGTTCAGATGTTTCCAAAATAACATGTACTTGAGTAGCCGAAAGCCCTGTCGGTCAAAGAACTTTATTTAACCTGTAGTTCTTCGTGGGAGACATCGAAACTTCAACATCACTTAATCGTCAGCACTTCTCCGAGGAATGTCAGGAAAGACTTTATTATATGTGAGCAGAACATACAAAGAAATGTGCAATATCCTCTTGATCTTAACTCGTATAAAAATTTTGCCGGAAATCTTTAAGTACGATATTCAATTGTTTTTTTGAAAGCCTTCTTTTACCCATTATAGACAGTGACTAAACATTTGAGTGCTAGATGTTTTTTGGAGTTGTTATCTTCGTTCTTCTTCTAGAAGATAAATTAAAATAACTCTTTTGTTCCATTTAGTGATCCACAGGCCCGGAAAGATCTAAACATTCTATAGGTAGTCATTTCCGGCTGCCTATGTGTTAATCCACACTTATGTTAGATGTGGAAACTATTGGCACTTTTTGTAAATTAGTCGACTGTCTGTTACAGTCTGGAGATGTTCATAAGTTCTAAAGCCAAGTCTGCATTAAGACACAATAGCTAGAAGTTCATGGAAAATCACGAGATTTACCATCCATAGTATTTGCGCACAGTCTTCTCAATTGTAAACATATTTTCTCACAAAAAGCTTAAACAATGCAAGGTGAGGTTAGATTAAAGAGAAGAGCCCAATACCATGCGGAGGTCTCATGCCCATTAGCATATACTAAAGCCGCTATTTCGGCATGTTGTGCTCTCCAAATTGGAAAAGTCATTTTGTACTACAGATTCAAAATGACTTTTGTATCATGTATCATGTTCGTAATTCCTCAATGTCAGCCATAAAGTTCTGGGATCTCAAAGCCGTGAAAACTGCTCAATGATAAAGGAAGTGTTCCATCGTTTCAATGTGCACCCCATTTGTTCTGTATTCCCTGTCATGGGGAGCTCCAATGGGTTTTAAGTGCGCGTGAAAAACAGAGTGTTCTATTAAGACACCCCTCAGCTTACGAAACTCACTTTTATTCAATTCCAGTATACGAAAGTTTTTCTTAGCAACAGTGTTTTAAACAAGAAATTAACTTTCAACGGAAGAAGTGCTAAAAATTTCGTTTTCATGGAACAGAAACACTCATTAAACCTTTAAAATTGCCCTCGAAATTTCTGAACACAAAAAGATTTAACTTTTGAAACCAAAAATATGTGTTTTGGATTCTTTAAATGTTCCGCTAAAAGAGGATACCTTTTTTAACTGTAACTCCTGGGACCTTTAATAATTTGAATTTGTTTGATTATAGAGTTAACTGGTGAACTCACATCATGACGTAGATGGTAAATAACATATTTTTCTTTAATTCGAACTATAAAACGATCAATTAACTATATTTCGTTTTTATAATCAATTAAAAGTAAATTTTAGAAATCAAGTCAATTAATTTAACACTTTAGTTCTGCAATATTTTCTACTTTTTTAACCACAAAATTATTCCTCAATAAAAACTCATCAAGTGGAAAATGTGGTTAAAATAATAAAATGCCAAGTTAAAATTTAAGATACTCATATCTCTGGGTTATAATTAACTCATTTCTCTAACTAAAATAAATATAAGTACACACTGTTTGTGTTCAAATAATATTAAAAACCCATTTAGGAATGAATAAAAAAACACACACATACACACACACACATTTGTAAAATGTGGTGAAGTCTTAATATTCCTGCATATGGGAATATGAGCAAAAACATAACTTTCAGTTTTAATGGCCACTTTTTTGTGTTGAACGCCCTCACATATGCAAACATTTTTGCTCTTACCTCAGCTAATATACACATAAGCACTCTCTCACTCTCTCTTTCTCCCTTCTTTCCTATTTAAATACTTCATATCCTTGCACACACACATTAAAGCAAAAAAAAAAAAAAAACACTCAAATGACTTTTTACATGTCATTTAAATTTAAACTTTGTCCTCATGTGTTTTTGTCTGCAACCTGTCCTGTGTTAAGTTCATTTCACTTGTGTGTGTGAGTTTTCTACTCCTTTTACTGTTTTTTTTTTTCAAATTAAGAAATAAAAGGACTCAAGTTATTTGTTATTTTCATACACTTGATTTCATTGGAAAATTCAACTTGATTACACTAAACGTTCCCCACATTTCTTTTTTTTTTGTAAGTTTTAGGGAAAAACAAATATTTTAGATAAAATAAAACGAAATTTTTTTCTATAGAAAATATTTACACAAATTTAGGAGTGAAAATCAACAAACGACTAAAAGGAAAAATGGAAATGAAGAAAATACGAAAAGAGCAAATAAAAGTTTTTCAAAAACTAATTAAACCGATAAGAGTGGTAAAAAGGAAAAGCGAACGAGTTGTTTTACCACACTGTTAGAAGACAAACGGAGCGGGTGGTCTATAGTGCTACTGGTCATAAATAAATAAGGAAAAGGAAAATGAAAATGAATAGAAGAAGCTGTAAGTGGAGAATATTAAGAAAAACGCATTATGCAGCAGAAAATAAAGAAATTAAAAACACTGTGAGAAATTCATGAAAAATGGAATTTAAGTCTATCTAAAGTTAAGTGATTTGTATTATATCATAGTGAGGCTAACATTGTCCTTACATAGTAGTATTGGTTAACCATTGTCCAGGGTTGGACTTCTGAGCTTAACTGGATTGTTGCTGGTGAAGACCATAAAATACTTGAGATTTATTTATTTATTTCTTTAAATCGATCAAGAATCTATCAAATTATTGCCATTTTAATAATCTCATCAAACTTATCGTTATTTCTAGTAAACGGAGTCATAGTATGATAACCTGTCTCTTTGTTTTAATGTTCCTGCCGCAGTAGCAGTCAGAATTCTGTGCCTAATGCAGCACTCTTTATCATGCCGAACTATTGAAAATATCACATTGTGAATTTTGAGAGATTTGAATTAATACGCTTATAATGTTCAATAAAAGTCCGCTCACCTCTTCGCCAAAAAGCGTCACATACTCGATTCACCACAAGTGGTGAAGAGAGTATAATAGCTTTGCCAATTCGTGTGTTACGCTAAGAAGGAATCACCTAAGACCCCATAATGTATATATATTCTTGCATATCATCAAAATCCATATCGACTTAGCTATGTCCGCCTGTTTGTCTGTTGTTGGCACGCTCACATCCGCAATAACTGACAGAGCTCAATGAAATTTGGTCTGAATATTTTTAATAGTACTAAAATGTTTCCTATTTAAAATCTGCAAAATCGGTTCAGTATGTTTTTTGTTATATATAAGAAATACATTCGTATATTGTAGGCGTTTATGAATGTATATGTGAGTTTGTATGAGCGCTCAAACATTGTTCATTTCTTAGGGATTTGTGGTGGAGGTATTGAAGATTCGGCTTAGCCGAATATAGCATTCTTATTTGTTATAAAGATAATTTTCCCTACACGGTCTCGATATTTACCAATAGAAGGCAATAACTTCCACTATTACATGAAATTGTCATAGAAAGTCAATTGATCCTTTTCTACAATAATCCCATATAATATTAAACTCTCCTATATATTGCTGTAAAGCATGTATTCGTGACCTGGGTTTCTCTAGCCTTAAGGATTTCGCTTAAGCACAATGCGTGTCATATTATCTAGCTTGTTGATAGCATGTCTGATCCATTTTCATTTTCTAGTTAGTGTTATTATGAGTTCCTCGTTGGAAACTTTTCTGTGATCATTTCATTAATGCTGTTCGGCATGTGGGAATGATTTTGAGAAATTTGTGGATGAATACTAGTATTATCAGCTTAACTCTGGTCCGTACTAACTCGGTTTCACTCCTATACTAAACTTGGCTCTTTTGGATGTTTAAGTCTTCGCGAGCTGGGGGTATGTCCTTTTTTTCATCTGTATTGAGAAAAGTGTAAGAGAAAAGTAGGAGCATTCCTTTATTAGTCAATCTCCACTTTGTAAGAAACAGTGAAAGGCGACTTATTCACTTCAGGTGCTTTAGCTGATTCTATATCGATGAGTACCATAGCGGTTTTTAGGGTATATGGTTTTGCAAACAGAGTCATCTTGCGGCATTTGTTGGGATTATTACCTTCTGATCGAGTTAAACAACAATTTGGCAATTTAGGTATTTTAAACAGATCTGCTGCCAGACCAGTATCTTTCGAACTATTCCGGTGTAATGTTGGGCTTTGTTTTGGGAGGAATGTCATTTTTTATTTTTGATTGGCTATCGCCTCACGATGAAGCTTAAAAAATTTGAAACTATCCAGACTTAAGTTGGTTTTTCAGTAGCATTGAATTTACCACAGACTTTCTCCGCAACATTGGGAAAAACATGACACTGTTTACTTGGTAGCTCGATTTTTCAGTTGATCTATAATTAAGCAGACCTCTAGCCGCCGAATATGGGAACCAAAGACAAAACGGAATAAGTATTCACATGAGAAATCCTTTTCATTGAATGAAAAAGCACTATCGGAAATAGAGAAATGTAGTTCTTGGTTAGTTTTCCTATGGCTTTGCTCCCCCAAATTCTACTGGGTTAAATGGTAGAAGATAGTCTCTTGAAATGGTGTTAACAACGATATTTCAGTCCATCCTTTAAGTCATTCCTGGAACTGAATTTTCTACAGAGGATCTCAATGTTC
This sequence comes from Cochliomyia hominivorax, assembly GCA_004302925.2. NCBI lineage: Eukaryota > Metazoa > Arthropoda > Insecta > Diptera > Calliphoridae > Cochliomyia > Cochliomyia hominivorax. The sequence goes on from PYHX02000494.1 coordinate 24,246,821, forward strand.
TTACTTTACGAACTTGCGGATTGAACAAATGCTAATAATGATATATAATTTTGTTCTCACAAAATTAGTAATCAATTCAAGTCATATTTCAAACAACTCAAATCCCTATTAAGCGATAATAAAGTTAAGTTCATATTTGGCAACAATTTCGCAAATAAAATTCTTCCTCAACAAAACTAAATTTTGTGCACAGTTTTGTTTTCTTTTATTTTATTTTTCAAAGTGTATTTTAGCTAACAAAATGTGTTGGTTCCTCATAGAATACTTTAACAATTAATGTGTGAACAAGGCATACGTACGTACTTCTTTCTATTACACTCTTTTTATAGCAGCTGAACCTTCGTCTTCCTCAGCAAATATATGAAAAAGTGTAAGTGTTGCAATAATGTACGCTTAGCAATTGTAGTTGTAATGCCAGATGGCCAACAAACATTCCAAAGATTTTAGCTACTGACTACTGAGCAATGGAACTAACACACGGGAGCACAGTGCTAAGCAGCAGAAACAAAAAATAAACATTTCAAATGTTGGCTGTTTGCCTGTTGGGATTTCAAAAACAAACTTTCCAAGTTCTTGTATTTGGCAGTCCATATTTTCATTTGTTTGTTCATACATTGTTCCAGCCGTTTCTTAAGAAACGAAAACGCAGCAGAAGAAAAAAAGAATGTTATGAGACAAGAGTAGAAAGAATCTGAATCATTTGGAATGGTTATTGTAGAGAAAGGGTAACGATAAAAGTAGGGAGTATGAATTTTATTTAGGAAATTGTTTTTTAGTTAAGGATTGAGATTGAAAGAAATCTTAACGCATTTTGGGCTCTTTTATTTGGTTAAGAAATAAGTTGCTATTTCACGAATTTGATCAAATTGAGTGACGAACAAGAAGTACATAAATAAACATATTGAAAATATTTACAAAATTAAAGTTGCTTTCTCAAGAAATTATCATAAGAGCATAGATCCACCTGACATTACGAAAGCGAAAGTTATTTTATAGCATGAGAAAGATCGTATCATTTCACGAGAAGCTTTGTTATTGTATGAAAAACACATCAATAATTTGGAATTATTGGATCTTTGTGGAAGGGAACTTGAAGAACATGAACATGGTATTCGAAAAATGTCAATGATTTTAAAATGGATATCGGGAAACTGGAAACTGATTTATCAAATGGAGTGCTAATTTGATCTATCCAATGATTAAGGTTTCAATTACGGTTTATGGTCCATATTTGAAATAATGGAGTATAAAAAAGGACTTCAGACCCATTAAAATTCTATCTAAGCTCAATCATTATCAGTAGTCTTTTTGATAATATGATGGATCCATCTAGTTATTACCGCCTTCTTAATGAAATATAATCCGTAAAGCATCATTCCAATGATGATCGCTTTAAGTTTTAATTCTGAAGTCAATTAAATCATGTTTGTTAATTCAAATCTATTTGGAAAATTATTGTTGTCCGTTAAATTAATTAAAATTAATTGTTTTTAACACACCAGCAATACTGCTTTCCGACGAAATGACTGATCGACAACGGACAGGGATTTTAAATTTTTTACGTACAGGGATTGCCGAAAAAGGCTCTTCCTAATAAAAATTCATTTGGGCGATTATGATGATTAAAAAAGTTATCAACTCTAATTATTTGAAATTCGCTTTGTTAAGGAAAAATTATGGTCCTGTCTCGATCCTTAAATATAGACTTCTCAAAAATGCAAACGGACTAGGCGTTTTGGTTCGGAAGGTATTATTTCTCTACTTCTCCCATAACAGCTCAAGCACAACCAAATAATTTGAATTCGTTCTGTTATAAAAAAATTATGATCCAAAAGGTGAACATTTCGATTCTTATATATAGTTTTCTTAAATATGCATCAACTCCCAAACGCAAGAAAGCAATTAACAAAAACATGTGACCGAATTTTTCCATTATAAACTATTTCGAAAACTGTGGATGGGAAATTTTTCTCACACTTTTTATAGTACAGATTTTCGATTGAGACATAACACTTTTAATATTTCAATCTCTTTTACGAACTGTTGGAATCAAATCGAAAGATCACAAGGGATCTGCATCGAAGTGTATTGTTTGTAGAGACTATATAGTAGCAATGTTCAGCCACATTTTGTATTTGATGGGATCCGAGTTCAAAGATCACAAGGGATCTGTATCGAAGACAATCGTTTGCAGAGACCAATTAACAAAAACAATCATGATCTTTAAGCTTGTTCTATTAAAAACTGTTGGAATTGAGTTGGAATCGAAAACAAGGGATCTGTATCGAAGTCAACCTTTTGACAAGACCAATTTACAAGAAAAAAAAAGATCATGATCTTTCATCATGACATTTTTAAAGACCGATCAGAAGAAGAGGAAACTTGCAGAACAACTTTACTATTGCAATATCCATTGTGGATCACAAGGGACATATGCCGAAGAGAATCGTTTGAAGAGTCCAATAACCAATAAAAGATCATTTCGATAAATGTAGGTGAAAAATTTTTGCTTACTCGTTTTATAACACAGACCATCGTTCGACGCAGAGCACCCTAAATTTTGCAATTTCATTTCTTATGTTGATTATGCGAATATTTACCATTCCTTCGCAAGTTACATTCTTACGTAGGTATGTTCGTATGTATGTTTGTATATGCGTTTTATATAATTTCATTTCTTCTTGCTTATTTACGCATTTTCTTTTCAAAATAGTTGCAAACATTAGTAGATTCTAATCTCATTAGAAGAAGAAAAACTCTAGGAAAAATTGATAGAAATAAAGTTTTCTATATTTATTTCTTTTGCTTTGGCTGCAATTTAACAAAGTAAAAAAAATTAGTTGAAAATAAATGTATGAATTGTATAACTCCCATTTAACTGGTAACATATACGAACATATTTATATATGTACACTAGAGCCACGATTTGCGTCATCCTAATTTGCATCGCTTTTTAATGATTGAAAAAAAATCGATTTGTCTCATTACAATTTTGAGTTGCATCGTTTTGATTTCGATTTGCGTAGCTAGAAACGCTAAAATTCTTTACTGCAGCATTGTGGATTAATATTTTTAGCATCACTTATAACACTTATTGTCACCTGTACGTTAAGTTTACAGATTGCGTGAAATAAGGGGGATTCCCTTTTCAATGTTATATAACTGTGTGATTCGCTCAAGTACATTAAGGACGTAAGACATGAATCAAAGTAAAAGAAAAGTAAAACATTTGGAATATAAATTAGACGTAATAAAACGTTTTATCGATCGGTAGAAAAGGCTATTAATATAGGAAGAGCTTTTGGACTTTCACCTACAACAGTAGGAACAATTTGCAACAGACGCAGTGATAATATATATAAATAAACAATATACCATCCCTTTTATGTTAAAATGGAACCCCTTCTTACGATTTGGGAAAATCGACTGAGAATTTGATTTGATGCAAAAATATTTACATTATGGGGTCTAAAATAATTCATTCTTAGCGTTACACACAGAATGGCAAAGTTAATATACTCTCTTTACCAATTGTAGTGTGGAGGGTATAAATACAAAAAATATGCTTGTTATAATCTCAAAACTGTTTTCCGGGAAGGGGTCTTATATGGGAGCTACAGCAAAATTTAGACCAAGATTGTTCATATTTATAATATACTTTGATTATAGTTTGAAAAATCATTGTGCTAAATTTTAATGGAATTGATCTTTATTTAAATGTTTTATAAACTCTAATCCGTTTTCCGGGAAACCCCGTTATAAGCGAGCTATAGGAAAATTTGGATCGATATTGGGCAAATTAATATAATATCTTCAGAACAGTTAGCAAAATAATTGTGTCGACTTTCAATAGAATTGGTCATCATGTACTCGTTTAATAAGCTGAAAACTGTTTTCGGTGAGGGGTCTGATATGAGAGCTACATCAAAATATGGACCGAGATTGTTCTAATTAAAAATATACATTAAAAATAGTTAAAAAATGCATTGTAACGAGTTCCAATGGAATTAGTCTTTATTTGATTGTTTTACAAGCTCCAATCGGTTTTCGGGGAAGGGGCGTTATATCGAAGCTATATCAAAATATGGACCCATGTAAATAAAATTTATAACATATATTTCATATAACTTCTTAGGATTTATTATTGTATCAAAATAAGTTATGTGACAAATTTCAGTAAATTATTTTAAAAACTGCGGCCAATATGACACAAAGAGTTTGGGGTGTTTCAAAATTTTGCAAATTATAGCCTAAAACTTTTTTCTTGTTAATCAGATTTTAATAATTTTTTGCATGATGATGAAGCACGTGCAGTTGTATGCTAAAGTTAATTTTTTGTTTAAGTCTAATTACATTTTTAGAAGAATTATAAGAGTTAATTTTCGAAATTTTGAGACGGATAGACGGACATAGCTAAATCGACTCAGTTTTTGATTTGATTCAATAATATATATACATTGTTGGGTCTGAGATGATTCCTTCTTGGCGTTACACATGGAATGACAAACTTAATATACCCTCATCACCTGTGGTGGTGGAGGGTATAATAAAGCTCTTTCTATTTACTTCGACCTTAAGAAAAATACATTATTCTGATGATTTCGAAGTCTTTTTTATCAAAAATGCAAAATGTGTTACCTTGTTTTGAATATTTTGGCCAATAAATTTAATTTTAGTACATTTATATAGCAAAGTTGATTCGATTTGTATCGTTTCGATTTGCGTCGTTTTTCTCCGGTCCCCATTAAAGACGCAAGTCGGGGCTCTAGTGTAGAACAATTCTATATCTCTTGGTTAGTTTGAAACTCATTAGTGTTATTATAGAGAGTTTAAGTGTTTACCAACCATTCTTAACCATAGAACCACCCAACCAACTAGTCAGCCTGACTGGCTGCCTAACAGACTGGTAGACTAACTGGCTGGTTGACTGGCTGGCTGGCATATTTTGTTTGTTCTTTTGAAAAATGTACCATTTGGTCATTTTTATTCATGATTTTAATTTCTATAATTACTGAGTTCTAGTTATTATTACAATTATCTTAAATACAACTTCTACCACAATATTCATTTAATTTAATTCAATTTTACTTTAGTTTAGTTTTATTTAGTTCATTTGCTGTTTTTTTTTCTATTTTTACATTTGTAAAAGTTTAATAAGAGGTTTATTTGAGATAATGATAGTTGAGAAAAGTTTTAGAAATGTTGTAAATATTTATGGGATTGAAATTTTTCAAAAAAAAATGTAATTTAAACATATTTATAGAGAATATTTTTGTAAGAATATACAGCATTTAATTTGTCTGGATCTAAATTACAAACTTCAAATCTAAATAAATTATTGTTCAAAATAATTAATGTTTGTTCCTTCGGATCATATAACCATTTTCCAGTGATTAACAAACTAATTTAACTTGTTCCTTGCAAAACTTGCTGACTTAACTGATTTATGGCAGGTATACCAAGAGCTCTCTGGGTTGCCCAATTTATTACTGACTTGATTATAGCTACAGCAGACTGTTTGGATTCTAATAAACGCTTCTTAGTCTCGGCACCTCTCTTTATAGCTCTTGGTGCAGTTATAGTTATATTTTTCGCACTAGTTTTAAAAGTTGTATGTTAAATATTAAGGTCCAGAAATTGTATGCTTTCAATGCTGTCAATACGAAATCATTCAAAAAATTTCGATTGATGCAGCGGTTCTCACGGCAATTTGATCTTCGTTTCGGAAAGACCCAAATTAAACTCAGCCAAATATTGTCAATGCAGCGATATCGACAGGGACAAGTGGACACCGATCTCAATTGTGCCAGAACTACTCCTGTAGACTGTGGACGATTTCGTTTATTGTCTGCGATAGAAAAATTTTTAAATGACGCTGATATTGCTCGGTAAATGTTTTAAAAAACGTTCATATATGAATCTCGATTAAAGCGATCTGAAGTTTAACTGATTATGTCCTTATCATATATTCCAAGATCCTTATCCTTGAGATATAACTTCTATTGTGTAATGATGAATAATAACACCTCCGATGACATTTCGCAAGGAACTGCTGACTAAACTTTATGTTGTGTTCCTTAACCGGTGTGATCTTCGTCTCCTTATGTAGTTGATTGAGATTGAGAACATATGAACATTTTTTTCAAACTGTAGCTCTCAATAAAGGGAACTTGAGTAGCAAAAATCATTAATATTCTTTCAATCCTTTTGTGTGCAGCTAATAAGTTTTCTTTATCCATTCGTTTTGAGGATCTTATTCCTTCTTCACACTCTGATGTGCTCAACTCACATCCAACAAGGTTTTTTAACATCAGCATAGATATTCTCTCAGCTCCTCATATTATATAGTTTGGCAATCTCTGCAACTTTCTTAAGAGTGTCCTTCTTCTTCGAGAACCAATCAACTAATTTCTTTATTCAGCTGAGCGCATCTACGAACGCAAGGGTATTGTGGATAACATTATGTTCATCTGATCCTGGAGAAAGTACTATTCGTTTTGTTGTCTACTTTATAAGACCAGAACATGCTTAGATGGCGTGAGGGCATCGTCATTCAATGTACTAAAGGTAGTTACCTCTGCTGAATGTAAACAGTTCGCCGCTTTGGTCATCCTTAAATTTCAAGTGTCAACGTTTGCCTTAAACTTCCCAGGGACAAATCGCTTGTTGCTATCCAATAGAGTCCTGATAGCAACAAACAAGTAGCCGGACTATTTGGGGAATATAGACATTATAGAGCTCTAGATATTCTTCTCCCGATCATAAGGGTTGGCATTGCGGATACCACCACGATCTTCTGACTCCAGAGAAACTACTGTTTGTTTTGTTGTGCAGTTTGTGAGACCAGGAATTGCTTAGATAGTTCTATGGGGCCATCTAAAGTTTGTAACTATTAATCATATGCGCGAAAGAATCGTTATTCAATTAGCTAAAGATGTACTAGTCATCTCTATTGAAAGTAAACAGTCATCTCTTTGGAGATCCTCAAATTTCAAGTGGCAAAGATGTAGGTTCGTGTTAAACTCCCCAAGTTCTAATCGCTTCTTTATAACTAATAGAATCCTGTTATATTACGGCATAAGTATATAGGACTCAACATCTGCATCTCCCAAACTGACCGTAAGACCTAGTATTTCAAAGTATTGATCTCCGGTCGTCAGACCGAGAGAGAAAAAGTGTTTTATGCTCTACAAAACTAGGTATTATGAAGGTGATCTTTGAACGATCTTTACAGATATTTGTTACAATTCTGCAGGCTGCAATTAGTCGTCTGTTCTACTTTTAGGACCACATTAGCTACGATATTTTTCTGTCTCATGTTATTGAGAATTTAATATAAATTTGATTGATATGTATCCATATGTGCTCGCTGCTACTCATGAATTATATACTCTTAGCATTGTGTCTAACAAAACGCTACCTTAAGTGCCAATCGCAAAGTGATTTATTTAATTGGACGTTAAATATCTTCCAACCACATTCATATCAAAATCGTTTGAAATCTTATAACGAGATAATTTTATTTTTCAATTTAAAGGATTTAAATGTTTTAGAAATTCTTTATAATCGACAAATTAAAAATGGCATTAACTTAATAGACATCTCATTTGTTCGTCCTTCAAAATCTTCATAAATTTCTGAGAATGTTCTGTGAAAAATACAATATTGAAAATGACAATGACTACATTAACTACAGTTGAGCCTAGATTAACGGCTATTATTTTGAATTTCAAGGAAGGACGGAAGAAATAATTATTGGGAGTTTGAAGGAAGGATAAAAGAAATTGGTTTCCAATGTTAATATTCTGAAGCGTACTCAGATCGTTATACAAGTCATAGGTGTATTAATTGTGATTTTTTTAATGCTCTTTTTATATATTCATTGCCTGGTTTGCTGGTTGCCTTAACATTATGGTATATATTCAATTTGTCTTTTAACTGAAAGTCTTTTTATCAACTCTGGCATCGTAAGTGGCGAATTAAGTTTGTCAAGTTGTATGTGATATCAAGAAAAAATCGTTAAAGAAAAAATGGAAACGAAAAAATATGTTTTGTCTCTTAATATTCTATGGAATGTTGGTCACCAACTCCAAAAATTTCTGAACAATTGTCAGTTGTGAATAAACGCAAGAGCAAGTTGCACTGTTATTGGGAGTCTTTCAGTAAACTATTTTTCTAAGAGACGTTGGAAAGTGAATTTCATGTCGAACACTATAAAAGTAAGTTACTTTTACTTAAAGCCTCGCAATCCAGACATATCAATGCCGAAGCCGAATATTCCTATTGTTTTTGATACAGTCATAAGATAACTAGGGACCTGTACCTAAGACTAATGGTTTCTCTAAAAGACCAGAATTCTCAGTCTTATACGAGTCCAAGTTTCGAGCCCGGTCAAAAACTATTTGCAAAACAGTGAACACTTGACTTAGTCCCTTTGACTTAACATCTTGTCTCTTGTAATTGTCAGTACATGATATTAGAAATTTGAGAAATATGCGACCAGACGCACAAAGCTAAATCTACTCAGACCATATACCACTTTATGCACTTCAATTTAGAACACGATATTAGAAATTTGCTATAAATGCAACCAGAAAGGAGTGAAAAGTGTGAGCGATCCATTAGTTTAAAAAACAACGTCCAAGCAATGCACGGGTGAAAGTGATTATTAAGTTTATTATATGTGTAACACCAAGAGAGAATCATCCAAGTCACCAAGTCTGAATCTAAGATTCGAGCGTGTGTGAAATTTTTGTGCGCTCATAACCCACATAACTGTTTTGTCTAGATTGTTTGTTATTTACCCGATAAATTAAAATTTCCGGAAATCGGTTTAGTTGATAAAAGTTTTTCAACCGATATCTGAGTCACTTACAAAATTCTGGAGAAGAAGTTCTGCAATACTTTCTACCAAAAAAAATCTCAGAATATGCAGACGTATATTCTTAATTTTCCAAGAATAACTTAAATTGGTTCAGAAAAAAATTGAAAATGTTTATGACTCTCATAATATTTACTATCGCTACATTAGATTAGACGTACGTATACGCCAGCTCTGAGCTAAACGGGCTGCATCCTTACCGGATGTGTTAAGGGCTCTTTTAAAAATGCTTTCATTTTTGGACTTTAGAAACATAATGTGGACCAATTCAAATAATACTTCGGTTGAAAGTTTTAATGAAAAACTTGTGTTAAGCATTCGATATCGGGTCTTAAAACTAGGATACCAAGACTTATGCTTTATACTGCATGCACTCATGTGCTGTATTGTAGGGTTTTAAAGATTCTCCACAATTTAATTTAACATTTTCACTTCTTTTCTAATTTAAAACTGCCATGTTCTTTTCTTTTCGTTTCTCCTTTTTTTTTTGAGCGGAAAGGGGACTTTCCTACATTCACAGATGCTTGGAGACGGAAATTAAATGTTGGCCAATATTCAAGCATATCAAAATCATTCCATGAATTAATGAACAACTACAACAACATCAGTTTCAAGTATAAATATATAAATACTTATCACACAAATAAGCATTTACCCATCAATAATAGATTCATAGACAGCAGGACTAAATGACTGACTGCGCCAACTTTCCACTGACCAAGAATGAAGACGAACTGGGTAAAAAAATTATAGAAACCAAATAAAAAATTTATTTAAAAAAAGTGCAAAAAAAGCTTAAATGAATGAACAACATTTGGTCATTATCATCAAACATCAAAAACAGAAAATGTTGTCAGTAATGGCAGGGAACAGCAACAACATTATTTACAACGACTGGTTTACAACACCCCCCCCCCTCCACCATATTTTTTTTCTTTCTATCATCATCATCAACAATTCTGGTTACAACAATCTCTTTACTTCCCAGACTCTTTCCCATTCCAAGTTACATTCAAACACATATAAACTTTTTTCTGTAATTCTATATAGACGTTGTTGTTGTTGTTATTGTGGTATTTAATTGAATTAAAACTACAATAAACATTTAGCTACAACATACAACAGCAATAGCAGCATCAGAAGTAGCAGCAACAGTTCACTTTTTTTTCATCCTCCACCAAAAACAAAAAAAGAAAAAGAAAACAAATCCGAACATCTAACAATGGTAGGATGTTGGCCATAATCAAAGTCCATAGAGAAGGGTATATATTTTTGGAAATGGTTTTTATTTAAAGTGGTAAAAAAAGTTTTTTCTTTCGGATTTTAAATAAAACGGTTGAAATTATAAACAATTAATCTCAAGTTTCAAATAAAGTTTGGACATAACAAAATTGTTACTGCGGTTGCATTCATACATATTCATGTCGTATAACATAAATTAGTTCTTTTCAGCTGCTAAATAAAGGGTGAACATTTTCATTTTCCTCCAACCCTTTCCTTATCCAGATCAATAATTAAAGTTGAGTCTGATCCATTTTTTTTTCCAATTTATTGCAATTTTTGCTTTTGCTCAGTGAATCGTTTGTTTCATTTGAAACACTCTTGGAGTATCGAATATCTCTAGGCGTTCCTTGGCCGGTCACGGATTCAGCTCAAGCACCATTCTTTTTATGCTGTCAATGAGATTTCTAAAAGGAAGACCGATTTATAATGTTTCAGAGGGTACTGATGTTATTAGACCAGAATATTCAGCAGATAAAGTGTAAACCATAACCATTGGTATCTGAGATCAGCGGGAGAGGTAGCCCTTTACAAAGCAAGTATTAATTTTAAATGAAAGACGGGCAGGATCAAGAGGAAGAGTTAGCCACCATACAAATTGAAATGTCCTAAAAATTATTGACTTGAGTATATTGAGGTTTGATCTCTGCTGCTTTCTTAATGTAAAGTTTTACTGGACCAAATTTAGGGCGGATAGGATTAGGGGAGAGCTAGACTCTATATAAAGAAAATATTATTTATTGGATATTTAAAGAAATATTGAATACAGATTATTAAAATTTTGATCTGAAATACTTTCATAATGAAAAATTTTACTGAGCAAAATGTAGGGTGGATAGGATCAGGGGAGAGTTAGCCCCTAGCAAAGTGAATTGAAAGTATTAAGATTTTATCTCATTTATCTCACTTTTCCAGGTAAAAAACTTACTGGACAATATGTAGGATAAATGAGAGAACAGGGGAAAAGTCAGCCCATTACAAATTATTTATTAAACTTAATTAAGATCTTAATTAAGAGATTAACTGGACAAAATGTAGGACGGATCGGGGTGAAAGTGAGCCCTTTAAAAAATCAAATATTAATTATCTGTTAACTGTAGAAATATTACAGCGAATTTTAGAAATTTTTTTTACTAAAGAGTTGCCGTAGTGAAAAAATTTAGATGGCGAATGGTGCCGCTCTTAAATTTAGTCCCAGTCATTTTTCGTAACATCGTGATCAAAAGTTTTATGTTACTATTACTCCGGGTAGTGTTGAAGAAAAGTTTAAAATCCAAAAACAGTCAAAATTTCCCAAAAAGTTCTTGCTATGGTAATCAAAATGCAGTTGCGGCAAAAGAAGGCAATCATTTGATACAGCGGCCTCTATAAATACCGAAATTGACATCAACGAATGTTAACAAAAAAAGTTGCTTCCATTCATAACACTTCATAATGTGTCCACTTATTTGTGGGGTAACTTATCAGGCTTGACAAGCCCCTGAGTGGTACCAGCACAATAATGTGGTATTTCTATCGAAGGAAACAAATCCTCCAAATAGCCAGGAGTTAAGGCCAGTGGAAAGATATTGGGCTCTTATTAAAAGAGAATAGGAAAAAGCACACAAATGTGTCCAAAAGTGTCTTAGTTTTTAGACAGAAATGGACTACCAGAAAGTACTATAAAAACGTTAATGGAAAAGTTTCCGAAAAAGGTTCAAAATTGTGATAATAATTTTAATCAATTCGAATTAAGAATTTTTCGATCTCATTCCTTATTCATTTTTGAATATCTACAGAACTATTTCATGGAAACTCTTCAATTTCTATGATTTTCCCATGAAAAAAATCTGGAACGGGCAGGGTCAGGGAGAGATTCAAAGCTAATATTAGTAATCGCATATCTGACTATTACAACAAAAATATTTTTAATACATGTCGCGATTTATGAAATTTTTCCGGAATCTAGGAATGATAAGAATTTTGCTGCAAAGTTCAGTTGGTAAGCGATAGTATTTGATATAGTGTATCTATATCTTCGTAATCTGGGACATATTACGGAGAGTAAAAATACAATTTTTATATCTGGAACTATTATAGCGATTTCATACACCATAAGCTGCTTTCGGTGTGAACTGTTCCTACAATTATTTCTAAATTGGAGGTTATAAAAATTCGGCATTGCCGAATATATCACTCTTAATTGTCTTAACTATATTTGCTTTTTTTCTATATTGACATGATTTCGTTTATATGTAAGTATATCTGATATATATAACATCTACCTTTACCTTTCCATGTGTCAAAATAAATGATCATAATACGACAACTCCTAGTAAATATTTAACACTTCGCATAATTGCATTTGTCACAACTCGAAAATGCTATAGCAAAAGTTTTCATATTGTATGCCCTGCAGCACATTCAAAACTCTATTTTTTACTTGATTTCAAATTTTTGTTTTTTTTTCATAATGCAATAATAATTTTTGGTTTCATGTTCATCTCGTGATGACAACTTTTTCCAAAATGTTGAAGAGTCTGATGAAAATGAAAATTATATTTAATTTTATGCGAACAATTATTATGACGCTGATGATGAGTGCGATTTTATGTTTGCAAATTGAAATAAAAATTCACTTATTTTCACTTTTCCTTATACGACTGTATTTTATATATAAAATGGACCACAATCATTATGTAAACAGCAAAGCAATATTCGATGATTATTCGCTGCTGCTGCTGGTGGTGAATATGATGTTGCATTTATAGTCTCATTGTCTTAAAAAGACCAAACAATACTGATGACTACAGCCCCCACTGCAAGGAGTAAATGTTCTCAATGTTACTCTATATTCAAGTTGTTGCTGGATGATGATGAGTATGATGATGTTGGGTGATATATCTGATGATTGTGTGACAACTGTTTGACGTTGGTTGATGATGAATTCATTTCATTTTACTTCATTGTCCAGCAACAAAAACAGAAAAATGAGGAGCAGTAGTAACTTTTTATATTATAAATATTTCAAAATCTGAATATATATCTACATGAATGACTACATACTTAGCGAATGTTTTGCACTGGAAAAATCGTTCTGAATTTCTAAATGTATCAAACAATCACAGGAGATCTATTCTGAAGACAATAAATGAAAAATACCAAAATATTCGATCATTTTTTAATCATACTCTTCTGTCATGACAGCACAAAACACTTTTTTGAAAAATGGTGAATGGGAAACGGAAGTCTTACGCGTCTAATAGCTCAGACATTAACCATTCAGATAAGCAATATTGTGTAACGCTTCATACCAGGACAGAATTAGGCAGAAACTGAATTTCTTCATTCCAGTTGTGATTTTATAAACCCAATTGTTAGGGTTTGCAAGATCCCCCTTCTTCATTTTCCATATTCTCAACCCTCTCGAATGAAGGAGTTGTAGGATGTATAATGGGATACATTTCAGTAGCTCTTTGAATACTCTATCAATAGCTTGAGATTTTCTTCCCTTGAGACTTCTTAGTGAATTTTTAATCTCCATTATGGTGGGACAAGTTGCTCATCATTCTTCTTGTGAAATTCACACACGTACTTAGCTCATAGGAGACCATCCGTCTATAGAGGTTCACTCTTATTTTCCACTGTTTCTGCACGCAAATGGCAAGTTCATCATTCTTTTCTTTTATAGATCTCTGAAACATCGTGTGACCATGTGTAAATTTTGATGTCATTACGAATATTTTTCACTTCGCCTTGTGCCTCCATACTATGTTTTGCTCTATTCAGATCAGCTTTCTTCCTTCTCCGTAGTTATATCAACTGAAGATTCATTCCCTGCATTGAAGTCCCTTATAACAACAATGATAAACGAGTGTAGACGAAGCTTATGATAATGATATCATAAAAGTCGTCTTTACTTGCAGGTTCGCAGACATATACCGATGATTACCCTACTGTATCTTATTCTGTTGAAGAGGCTGCCAACCCAGCCAACGGACTCGCTAACTATAAGATACATTTATAAAGCCTACTAGAAGAACGTCCTCTTACAGTTTGCCAATGCTTGACGGGTATCAAGTACATTGTTTAGTGTCCATCTCAAGAATGCTTTTGAGTCGAATTGACATGTAATGGTTAAGTATCACTCTCGATTAATCAAATTAAACCGATATCAGAGGCTTTACCTTAGAGATTATATAAATTTCTTTCAGTGTATATTCGAAAAAAAATCTGAAACTTTTATATCCTTTATACACTACATTAGTGTTTACACATTAATTTGTATATCTTTCTCTCTCAGTCTCTCTCTTTCTCTGTATGAGTGTGTTTGTGTAAATTTGTTTATGTTTATTAACACGAATATATGCATGTGTATTTGTATATAAGGAGTGAGATCGAAAAATTGTTTAATGCTCGAGGGAATGTTGAAGAAAAGTTTGGAATCCAGAAGCATTTAAAATTTCCCAAAAAGTTCTTTGTATGGCATCTTGTAGATCCTGGGAAATTTCTATCGAAATTTTTCGGGAAGTAATTTAGGTGCAGAAGGCATATTAACTACACGTATAACTCCAAAAGGAACCTTCTAAGAACTTAATGAAATTTGACCAGATTGTTTGGTATTGTTCTTATGCAAAGGCATATGTATCGCTCCAACAGCAAAATAATTGTAGTCTGATAAATGAAACAGAATTCATCCTATAGCATCATACCAAAACTGCATCTTAATCGGATTAATTAAATATCAGATTGCAATTTGAAGGACGATTTCTTATAAAATATATATAATCCAAAATTTTGGAGTTGTTTTACCTAGATCCAATACAAGGACATTGTCTGGAAAAGGTATTGAGCATATAAAGCTCTGGAATATGGATGAGTTCTATTTAAATTCGGCACAATAATTTTTTATGTTTGGACTAAGCGTAAATATGCGTGGTGAATATGAAGAACATAAATCCACCTTCTATTATGACTCCAATTTAAGAAAACGATTCCGGATTAATACCTTCTACCAATAATAGAGTTTTATTTTATGAACATTTTTATTAAATTATTTTAATAAAATCTGAAAATAATACTTTCGGTTTTGAATTTTAAGAATATCGAATAATATTTGACTGAAGGATATTTAAGATTCGGCCGGGCCGAATATAGGATTCCAGCCTTTTTTACTATAATTTAAGCATTTCTTCGTTAGAAAACTATTAAAACAATAGTTGTGTAGAATATATGAGTGTGACCTTAGATTTTTGTAGTTCTATGAAGTCAACTGTAATATAGGACTGAAATTTAAGTCATTTATTTTGGCACAATAGTTAGGATATCATAAACCGAGTACATCATTAAGATTTAGCTACTTTTGCCACGGACTCTATATAGGAGAACTATAAAACCAAAATATATCTTTTACAAGAACAAACATGGCGTTTTAACTATGAGCTCGGACTTCGTAAATTCCTCTTATATTTCCGGAAATAAAAAAACTGGGAAAAGCGAAACCTTATAAGCAACATGTAGTTGTGGCCAATAATTTGCTACAACGGGCTCTATAAATATCGAATTTTATAACAAGTTTGCTTCCATCCAAAAGACTACATAGTGTGTCCGCTTATTTCTGGCCTGACTTGTTATCCTGTCACAATGGTAAACAAGCTCTTCAGTGGTACAAACTCTGCAATGTGGCATTTATACCAAGAGAGGCAGACTAGCTTAGGCTAGTGGACCTATATTGGACTCTTGTGTTTCCTTATTTATTAACATAAATTATGTTAAACATTTTTCGATCTCACTCCTTATATAGATGAATAATTGCGATTGTATAAGTAAATGAATACTGTGTGTATGTATTTGTACTTTATACACTTTATCATATCTTATGCCACATTTGTATAGAAATTTCACCAAATACTACTTAAACACACACACAATCACACACATATACATATATTCGCAAATGATATTCGTATATGACATAATAACATCGGTAAAGTGGGAAAGAAAAACGAAAACAAAATAAAAATTGTCTTTCCATATGGACATAATCATAGGTATATCGTACTTTGCTGGTCATTCATATTCATTCGAATGGAAATTTACAGTTACAGTGATAATCAAACATGTACACTGTAACAAAAGCACATATACATATATACATACACATGTAAAGGTAGATATACAAACAGACTTATGCATATATAAATACGCTCATTCATTTAACCATATGTTTCATTTACCGTACACAGAGTTACATGTCTAAATTATATTTAAAAGAGTCCGTTCAAAAAGTCCTTTGAAAGTATAATTTCAACAAGGAAGTATGCTATATTCGGATATGCCGAATTTTTGATACTCTCCAATGGTTTAAGCTTAGAAAAACTTGAATTGTTTGAAAACATTGCTTTAGAAAAAGTTACGTTCCATAAGTTTAAAACTCTATTCCCGGGTGATGACTTATGGTCTGATATTCCTGAAATTTTCATCAATATTTTATGACCATTAAAGGTAGGGATACTTTGGGCTCTCATGTAGGTCAAGACTTCACATATTCTTTTAGGAAATAAAATTATGTAGGACTGCTATCAGTTTGCGAGACGCATGACTAATTTGTAACTCTGAGGGATAAGAACCCAAAAACCCATTATATAAATAAACTGAAGAAACTCTCAGTTGAGCACAACTTCAGTCTTCCAAAAAAAAAATGTGAAATTTTATTGTTCTGGAGGAAAGTAAATGCTGTCAACTAAGACATTTCCTGTGTCTAGGATAATGATGTTGAAATATAAATCAAGTTAAGAACTTGTAGAAGAACGGATGATGAAAGATAATAGATTCTGAGCTATGTAAAAAGAGCTGTTCGAGGTTCAAATAAAAAAACACATTCGACCACTTATTTTTGCTTCAAAATTGTGGTGGACAACCGTAATATTGCAAAAGTTTCAGTAAAAGTGTTGCCTTTGATTTAGTAGTTCTATGAAGGCAAGGTCGACTGTTTAGATTTGGGCACACATTTTCATTGAAATATCGGAATAAAAATTCAGGTATAATCTGACCTGAATTTCAGGTATAATTTGACCCAAGTATATCATTGAGATTTTAGTACTTTTGGCACAAAAGTCCGCGGGTGCACATTGCTACAGGGATTGATCTTCTCTATATAGAGGAGGACTATAAAACCAAAATATATGTATTAACTGTGAGAGGAGTTTAGTCTGGGCTAAAAATAATTTTTGCCGTAAGGCCGCGTTTACACATTGTTACAGGGATTGATCTAAACAAGACTAATTTTGAACTCTATATAGGAGAACTATTAAAACCAACATATATATCTTTTACTCGAACAAACACGATTTTTCGGGACTATTTTAGACTAAAATTAACTAAGTAAAATTAATCAAAAGAAATCGTGCCACAGGGCTTCATGCCCATTGTCTACTTGTTGTTTTATGGATGACTGTAAAGAACATTATCTCCTTGATTGCCGAAGTGCAATCAGGGTGAGCGAAGTACAATTAGGTAAGTTCACTACCGTAAATGGTGGTGAACCTTCCTCTGAATCTCTTTCCGATTCTGAATCTGGCTGTCCATGTAAATCTTTTACAAATGTTCCTCCCGGAATGGGGTTTTAAAGTTATAAAAGTTATAAATTTGAAACGCATATATCTCACATATATGTTAGAGTAATAATATTTGATTAAAAAAGACTAAACATAAGCTAAAATGTGCGAATTTTTACGAAGTTCGGTCCATAAATTCTTTAAACTTTTATATAATGTTACCCCAGAAAAAATCTTCTTAAAACGTGCAAATCCTACATAAAATATCAGTATCACATTAATATACTGCACTTTAAAATAAATGTATACGAGGGTCGTTCATTAATTTATGGTAGCTACCATTTATAACCAACAAGATCAAGGTATTAAATAGTCGAGCTTAATTGACCATTTGGTGAAGTTAACATGGGGTTGATGGTCAATAAAAGAGAAATGTTTCAGCCTACAGAGATGAAGATATAACGAAGGTAAACTCGGAAATCCGATGATTTTTTTCCATTGGAATCTAGTCATTATTCCACACTCAACATTGAAAAATGAAAATAACCTCAATTTGAGAAAAGTAAATTAATAATAATGATGTTCGTCTTTACTGAACAGTCAGTTTCTAAATCCCAAGAAAAGAAACGTCTACTCTAAAGTTCCATCTTATTCGTAACTGCCGAGCTGTCGAATTTCCAAGAAAACAAAATGATACATGGTACGTTACCTTAGATGGAAGAAATTGAGAAAGTATATAATTCTAAATCCCTTTTGATTAAACATGATTTGGTATTTCTAGCAATGGAGAGCTTACAACTCGATTTTTAGAAATTTCCATACAATTCTGCCGATGAAGAAGACATTTGAGAGATTATACTCGGAAAAAGGGTTACATAAAATAGCGCTGCTCATTTGTTTATTCATCTCTATTTAAATTTGTTAAAAACTGAAACAATGAATGTTGTTGGTCAAAAATCATGACCTTAATGTGCGACTCACTATTGATATCGTGTATTATGGATGGACCTAAAATAAAATAAAAGACAAGAAGTGTAACGTGATATTTGAAAACTCCTTTTCAGACTAACCTCGATTTTTTTTTTGGTGAATTTGATGAATTCATATTTCCATACCCATTGTTTTGGTTCGACGGTTGTCCACTACAATTCTACATTTATAACTGTTGTCTACATACTGTCATTGTTTAATTGACAATATTTCATGAATTCATACAATTCGGTAAATGATATAAATAAATAATTAAAAAAAAGAATGAAAGTTATTGTAGAAAAAGAAAATTCTACAAAAAATAATACAAAATTCATTTCTATATTTGTTTGTATATAAATTTATCATGTTTGTCGTCATAACCATCGGAGTGTATGGACTTTTCGGATTTTTTTAATTAAAAAAAATATTCATTTATATTTTTTCTATTTATCGTAACTATTGAGTGATCAGAAAAAGGTCAGTATATGTAAATGTTTCTGTTTAAAAAAGAAGTTAAAACTTCAAATGGAAATATATTGAAAATCCGCGAAATAACTAGGAACCATAATATTTTTAGTAGACTTTGAAATTCGTCTAAAACTCCTCTATTGAGGAGATCGAAAAATTCCTACATTTACAGAAACAAAAATTATATTGTTATAAAGAAAAAGGTTAAAGAATTGAAGAAAAGTAGCTTAAATATCAGCCAACGAAACCTTTGTTCATCATGATGAAAATTTTCGTAAAATATCGTAAATTCTTCAAATTGACGAAAAATTGTCAATATGACTATTTAAATTCGTTAATTTGAATAATTATTAATCAATTTCAATAACACATTATTCAAATTGACAAAAAATGATTTCTTTATATTGATGAATATTATTCAAATTATATGGTATTTAAGTTAAGTTAAGTTTAAGTTTAACTTAAATTTACGAAATTTTAATTGAATTGAGGAACGAATTACGTCAAATTGTTGTAATAAATTAAAACATAAAATATTAGGGGCCACTGGAAGGAGTACTTTTCATATTATAGAATATCTAAAGAACTATAACAGCGAGAATTTTCAAATTTGGTCCCAATAACTTCCTCAAGGAACTGTTTTACTAAACAAAATGAAGGACGAATAGGATTAGAGAGGGAGTAATGTTTAGCGACAGACAAATTACGATTGCAGCATTCAATTGCAAGAACATGACATTAAGAACTGTTCATAATCACTTTGAACATATTATATGGGTGCGTTATCGCCATGGAGAAGTTGATTATGATTAAAAGGTGAATGAACAAAGCCACAGTATTGCTGAAAGTAAACCTTCCTTTTATCGCATTCAAAACTGATATATAAGAACAGGTTTTAAAATCGCACAGCATACAGTGAAATAACGAAAGATTTGGCAAAATTCTAAAGAAAACTCGGGCATCTTAGATGAGAAAAAAGCCATGAGTATTCCAAACTTCTAAACCTTCATCGAATTGGAATTACCTGTTCCATGAAGGTGTCAAGCATGTAGGAATGCTAATGAAACGATGGAAAATTTTTCTATATCTCGGATCCTAAGTAGTAACATAGGGAATCGATATACAGCTGAACTAGAACTAAAACAGGAATGAAAAAGGTGAATGAACAAGGAAATGAAGCTTTCTTTTTATCGCATTGAAAACTGGAAAACTGGTGGAGTAACGAAAGAGTTGGCAAAATTCCAAAGTTAACTCGGGCATCTTAGAAAAAGAAAAGAACCATGAGCACTCCAAAGTTGGACACTTAACTCTAAATCTTCATCGAATTGGAATTAATAGTTCGATGAAGGTGTCAAGCATGAAGGAAAGTTATTGCAACGATTAAATCGAATCCTAGGCAGCGTCACATAGGGAACCGTTATAGAAATAAACCAGGAATGAACTAGAACTGTGACAGAACTTTACTAAAATTGGATTAGAATGGAACTATCCAAACTGTTTCTAGTAACGATAACGATAACGATCCACAACAAGCTGATATAAGAATATTTTTCTTCTCCAACCAAATTTCCTATCAAATTTACAACTCTCCTGACTCCATTTAAAAACATTGAAGTTCGCATTTACTTCTCTTTATCACTGTACTTTTGCAGTTTAGCATTTTTATTAAATATTTATGTAAAACTAAAATAAAACCATAATAGAAATACGAACACCTTTATTTCAATCTAAAATGCATTCAGAAGTCAAAAAGTTCCAAATTCTTAGAGAAATAATAAGGAGAAAAAGTGGAAGATGCAAAATTATAATGTGCATATTTATAAAATGAATACTCAATGAAATCGTTTTGTTCCTTTTCACTTTTTTTTGGGAGCCAAAAGCGAGGATATGAAAAGGAAAAAAAGCTTAAATTAAATGCATACAAATATTTCTTCTATTTAAGTTAAATTAAAATAAAATGGAACACTAAGAAGCCTGGCAACACATTTATATAAATAGATGGGCAAGTTGGCAATAAGAATAGAGAGGTGAAGAAGAATAAGAAGAAGAAGGTTTCAAAGTAGTGAAAAATAAATGTGCAAATTTGAAATACATACTTGCATTTAAAAATAAACACATATACATACACATAGATATTCAAGTTGGTGTAGTTAAATGGCAAACACAGGTGTGCATAGTTATAGCTGATTGCATACTTTCAGGCAGTTGCAAAATTTAAGAAAACATTGCAGACATTTAGGAGTTAAAGCTGAATATAAAACCTTTAGCTAAGTTTTCTTATTTGCTTCTCTTATTTCTTTTTTCCTTTTTAGTTGTTTTTGCATTTTGTTTGATAAAAAAAAGAAAAATATAAAAGTTTTTGGCGTCGAATTAGTGCAGGTAAAAGTAGAAATAGTCCTTTTCTCTTTTTGAAGTCTTTTTTTTCCACGCCACGTTAAACAACAAAACTTTAACGAGTCGATGCTAGTTTTAAGCTGAATCAGAGAGTATAGTATGAGCATCATTTGCGCCAGTTAACTGCTTATCCTCGTAAGTGTTTGGGACATATACTGAGAGAAAAGAATATGGAACGAATTTAAAATATATGAAAGCACAGTTAATTATATAAAATATGAAAGAATTCAACTAGAACTGAATTTGAACTGAAACTGAATTGGAACTGAACTATAATTGAACTAGATCTGATCTAGAACTGAACTAGAGCTTAACTAAAGATGAACTAGAACTAAACTAAAACTGAACGAGAACTGAACTTGAACGAGAAATGAACTTGAAGGAGAACTGAACTAGAATTGAACTAGAACTGAACCAAAACTGAACTAGAAATGAACTGGAACTAAAACTGAACTAGAATTGGAGTCGAACTGAACTAGAAATGAATTTGAACTATAACTGATTAAGAAAAATAAAAACTTGAACTAGAACTGAACTTGAAGGAGAACTGAACTAGAATTGAACAAGAACTGAACTTGAACTAGAACTAGAACTGAAATAGAGCTGAACTAGAACTGAACCAAAAATTAACTAGAACTGAACTAAAACTGAAGTTGAACTATAACTGAATTAGAACTGAATAAGAACTGAGCATGAACTGGATTAGGACTGAACTAAAGCTGATAAAGAACTGAAATAAAATGGAACTAGGCCTCCTGGTCATTTCAAACTCCTTGATTGTTTTTTGAAAATTCTATGATTTTAAAGAGATGAGAATATTGCCATCGCTGTGTAATGTCTCGATGTCATGAGTGCTAGAATGAGGACATTCTGATTTCAAACAAGATACACCTCTTCTTCGAAATCAACTCCTTATAATCGTTCTTTAGGTAAATTACATTATGACACACTTTTTCTCTTAGTGTACTATTCTTTTATGGCGTTATAACTTTTTTTCTTCTTGTGTTTAATTTTAGTTTTGGCCAAATTGCACAAATTTCTTAAAGAAGTCAAATTTTCTTATTTCTATGTTACATTTGCTGGCTTTTTTTTAAGTTTTATTAAAGTTTTTCTTTTGCTTATTTTCCTGCATACAGATGAAGATGAAAATAAGAAAAAGCCTTTCATAGATAAACACCAAGCAAAGAAAATACTAATAAATTACAGCTTTTAGCCGATTAAACTAACAAAAAAAGAGCTGATTCAAATATATAAATAAAAATTTTTAGTTTTATTATTATTTTTTTTTTGAAATAAAAACAGATGAATTATTAAGAAATCATACAATTAGTTTAAAGTATACTTATAGGAGTTGGCCAATAATTCACAATGGTAAAAGTAAAGCAGTATTTTGGCTGTAATTTATTGCATATTTTTAGGCATATTTGCTAAAACAAGTTGAATTAATGTTTCCTTTAATTTCTGCCCCACTGTTCTTAAAACCATTTCCACATTTACAATAATACGAAAAAAAGTGGAGGGAAAACATTGAAAGGTGCTTTATAAGCGAGTTATTTTTAATAATGAATAAATGCATATTTGTGTTAAATTTAATTAAAATGTAAACAGCGAATTTAAAAAAAATGTGAAAATGAATCTGTAGTCGTTAGTAGTATTTTGATTACAAAGCACAATTTTTTGAAAAAGAAAATATAATTTTATAAAATTATTATATGGAACTTAACTAAAATAAATATTATCTTTAGTTTGTAAAACGAGTAGTTAAGAATATTAACTTAAGAAAGTTTCTTATACTTTATTTATAGTATAATTATCAGATAGATTTAGATTAGAAGGTTTAATGACTTAAATGCTGAATAAAAATATTTATAATGTATAGATACTGGTTATTGTATAATTAGATTGTATCACGAAGATGTAATAATGGAAATGTCGAACTTCAACAATAACAGTTCATTACCTCCGAGTGTCTTATTTTACCAACCTCCAACACAAGTGGTAAATTTTGCATTCCCCGTAACGCTAAAAATGAATCACCTCAGATCCTATACCAGCTGAGTCGATTAAATCTTGTTCAATCTGTCCGCTCGTTTGTTCAAACTACCAGTCAGACCTTTATGGAATTTTCATTACCTCCAAGTGTCTTTTTTGATAAATCACCACAAATGGTTACTTTGTTATTCCATCTAACGCCAAAAAGGAATCATGTAAGATCCTATAATATCTCAGTCCAATAAACTTTGTCCGTCCCTTTGTCCGTTTGTTTAAACTACTAGTCAGACCTTAATAGAATTTATCTTAATTATTTACTTTTATACTGAGAAGTTTCCTATTTAAAATTAGCAATTTGACCAGTAAATTAAAAGTTATAGATCGATATCTAAGATAACTTCCAAAGACTGGTAAAATTATAAAATTTTGCTCTTAAAGGGAAAAGGTTAGGGCAGGGGGAATGATATCCCTTTAGGACCAAATTTTCTAGTTTCTGAAACCACTGCTGCATATTCTTCCAAATTTAGTAAAAATTTATACAACTAAGTTCACGATTAACGTGGGAATCTTCCTTTCTCCTCTCATTCTTTGAGCTCAATGCGTCGACCAAAGGCCGCATGTGCCCATTTGTGCAGGTGGAAAATTTGAATTTGCATTGTCTGGTTAAAAATTCCCCATCTTCCGTAAGTGTTAGCATGTCCAAACTTCCCTCACACTTATTGTCATTTAAATTGTTATGCATTTACACATCGATATCGTAATTTCCTTCCCCAATCAGCCTAATGACAATGTCGAGTATACTTTGCTAGAGGCTCCTGATAACAGTGCTACCAAATTTAAATTTCTGGACAAGCTTCGAAGGTTCTTTTCTTCTTGCTATTGCTATTCCTCTTACAGATATTGTTCAAGTAGTGGTGATAATGCCTAAGAGTATCAAGCCCAGTAGGCTGAAGCTTCAAGATTAGTTCCTCAAATGGGAACTGCTTGTATTTTGATGTTGTCTCAGTTATCGTTTTTTACTCCTGATTTAACATTTTTTAAGATTTTTTTTTCGGATTGTAAATTGAGTTTGTCCAAAATTTCCTGAGAACAGATACGTTTAATTAGACTTGTGATATTAAATATATTATACACCAACATTGCTGGTTGGGTAATATGTGTTTGTGCAGATTTTTGTAACGCTCAGAAAGAATACTCAAAAATCATTTACCGTTAGATTTGGAATCGACGAAAGTCTATCAGACTGTCCGTTCCGCAAGCTGTCATTGTACATTGTGCTGTGAAAAGGTCTAAATTTCAAAGATATAAATTTAATATGTATAATTATTCTGGCCCAAGGAAAATGCCTATTAAAATTGCTAATGATTAGTCTATTTACACCCCACCCAAAATGTCCCTTAACGGGTTTTTTAACTCATAAAATTCCCAAAATCCAGCGAGTTTCAACGAAATTTGACACATAAGTTTTGTAATGTTGTTAAACAAATTTTCTGAGAATCGGTCCATTATTTCTTATAGCTCCCATTCAAGAATCACTTCTGAAGATAACTTTATAGTGCATAAATCTCATATTGTATTCATATTTGGTTTATATAAGATAAACGTAAACAATAATCGATGTTCGAAATTTTATGACCGTCTGCCATTTAATTTCCCATATCTCCAACATAACCTCCGGAATAATACGTATTAAGTTCTTAAGCGCAATTCAGAAAAACAAATTCCATTGAAATTTTTTATAGACACTTTTTTGTGTTTTTTAATTTTTATTTGATAGGAGCCAAATATCTACCCACTAGCCCTAGCTACCGGCAGTTTGGGAGATTTACCATTCTTGGTAAAAATACCACATTATTGTTCTTGTGCCACTGAGGGGCTTGTTTACAGGAAGTCAGTTCAGTAAAAAGTGAACATATTATGAAGTCTCTAAATTATTGGCGTTCCTGTCAGGCAAATTTGGAGACTTGTATGTATATATTCATACCAAATACTTCTAGCACTGATCTTGATTGTATACCGGATGTGTTGCTATTTTCCTTTTACCTTTTTAGTAGGTTTTCTTTCAACAGACAAGTTCTCCCGATACTGTTTTATAACATTGAAAACAGTTTGACGACAGACTTTTGATTGCTTGACCAACTTTTTGTGGGAAATATTTAGTACTTTTTTCCGGTCACTTAATTTTATCGGAAATGTGTTTTTCAAAGGAAACTTGATGTAAAAGGAATATAATAAGGAACTTCTTAATCTCACTGAAACTTTGAACAGTTTTATAATTCCGTTGTGGGATGTAACAGTCCGTAGTTGCGTGTGAAAACAAAGACATCATTTGAGGGAAGTATTGAACGTAGTTCAGTTATAAGCGAAACTAACCAGTAGAGCCTATCGCCGTTTTGACAATCTTATTTTGATCACAAGATGAGATTTTACCGGTGTACATATATGATATGTATTTTGAACTAGACATTCATAAAGAAGTCGACAATAGTAGCGGTGAGTTTTGATTCGTGAATAGTTTCTCCATAACCTTTAAATTTTAATAATTTTTCAACAATAATTTAATTTAAAGTTATTTTTAACCTCAAAAACATTAATTTAAATTTGTGTTTTTGTACCCTACACCACCATAGTTGGTTGTGGAATAATGCGTTTGTGCTTAAGTTTGTAACGCACAGAGAAAATATTGCTACCAACACTTTTAAATATACCGATCGACTTAGAATCACTTTATGAGTCAATTTAACGATGTTCGTCTATTCGATCGTCTGGTTAACTGTCTATGTACGTGTCATTATTGTGGCCTATGCCTATTGAAATTGGTGATGATGGGGCCATCATATAAATGTACATTCCGGAAGGGGGATTTAAGGTCATAAAAGTGCTGAATATAAAGCGAGAATATTATAAAATGATGTGCCAAATTACACTAGGATCGGTCCAATATTTCTCATAGGTCTCATACAACCCCCCTTAAAAATAACACTTTGAAGGGCATAAAACTCACATGTACATTGGTATTTTGATAAGAATCGGTCAAAGATAAAAATAAGTAAAAGTCGATGTACGAAGTTCGGTCCATTATTTCCTCTAGCTTCTGTATTATCATCCCCAGAAAAAGTCCTTTTTAAGCACACAAATCCTAAATCCTATGACCATAGTATAACGCACTCTTAAGCACAAATTAGAAAATATATTTATACGAAGGTCGATCATTAATATTTGATAGCTGCCATTAATAACCAACAATGTAATGTAGGGTATAAATCAGTCGGACTTGACCGACTATAGTTTTTACTTGTTTTTTAATAAAACTAAATATAAATTCCAATTAAAGTTATATAAACACTTCTAGTGTTACGTTTATTTGATCGTAAGGTAAAATGCCTTTGATTCCCTTTTAGCCTTGACGTTTTTCTTTTTTCTATTTTATTGCACTTCTAAGATTTAGCTTAAAGTTTTGTTGGTCTTAAGCCATAATACTAAAGCCAACCACCCAGTCGCCCACACGCTAAACCTTCAACAATCTCACAAACTTTAGCGGAACAAGCAGTTTTTATTACAATCAAACGAAAAAAATATCGAGTTCAAATTTATATGCCGCATCAAATTCTGTTCTCCCCCTCCCTCATATATAAGGGGGAAATTTGAACCCAGTAGATAGAAACAAGGCAAATGCTACAGCTCTGAAGTAAATTGGAGATAAATAAAACTGTGTTGGCAGTTAAAAGTCTCCTTTATTTTAAGGAGGAGAAGTTTATTTCTTTATTTTAAAGGACACTAAAGCTTTAAGTGTTCAGGTGTAGAATCGAAGGAGGAGTTTGTGTTTAAATGGGGAAGTTTAAAATACGATTGTGCGTAAGGAAATTTAAGTCTTTTATAGAAATATCACAAAAAGTAAAAGCAGCCATATAAATCTCACAATGAAAGTTGATAAGAGACGAATAAGTTTGGAGTTACATCTGTGTAGGAAAATTTAAATTCAAATAACAGTAAAATATTGTATATCGTTAGCCGTTACAATTTGCGATCGTTCTTATGAAATAGAAAACGTATTCTTTTCTGCATCGCAAAGTTTGCCCAAATCTATACACTGTAACTGGAACTTCGTTTTGCCAAAACCAATTTGTTTAGGGCATTGCTGGCCCTAAGCAAAAATTAGAGTTGTTTTATCCTACGATTTAAATAGATTATTAGAAACTTAAATTTGCTTTGTATTAGGGGTTCCTGATCCTATCAGTCCTCTATTTTTTTAAGGGCTGTTGTTTTGCTGTAGCGTAATTGCTGCAAAATTTCAAGACTCTCGCTGCTATAGCTCTTTAGGGATTTGATAATCAATATTTGTTTTGTATGGGGGATGCTCCTCCACTGGTCTTATCGTCCAAATTTTTTGCCAAGTAAAACAGTTCATTAAGAAGTTAGTTGGAAGCAAGTTTGAGAACTCTCCCTATTATGGTTATTTAGATATTGAAAAATCAATATTACCTTTGTGAAGGGGATACCCCTCTCCAAGTCCTATCTATCCTAAGTTTTGTCCAGTAAAACAATAAATTTAAGAACTCTCGCTGTTATAGTTCCTTAGGTATTCGGTAATAAATATACAGAAAAAAGTACTCCATAATTTCATGAAATATCATGTAACAGTTTTAGAGATATGTCATATTAAAAGTCTCGGTTGTTAGGGGGACACCACTCCCCCTTATCTCTAAATTTTGTAATTTACAATTAAGTGTTGACACTATTCATCTGTCAAACTTCATAAAATGTCCTGTAACAGTTTCAGTGATATGCGATATTAACCGTGTCGTTTGTAAGTTTGATATCCTCCCCCTTGCATATCCGAAAATTTTTAGTGTGTAACGTTTCTCACAGCAGACAATATCAGTTTGCAAAATTAAAAAAAAAAATCATAGGCCCTTTTGTCGCAATTGTTCGACAAATTTTTCAGCTTTAAAAGATTGTCTCAGATATGATATTTTTTTTTTTACTAAACCGATTTTTCCGGTTTTGAACAAGAAGCTTTTTTAGAACAAAAAGAACTACCGAGACCAATTCTCATTGGGTTCTTTTGTAAATGTGAGCGTGCCCACAATAAGCAGACAAACAGAGGACCATACACAATTCGACTTAGAGTTTGATTTGATGCAAAAAAAGTAAATATGCTATATTCGGCTGAGCCGAATCTTTAGTATTCCTAGAAGTCAGATTGTAAAGGACTAATGACCAAATATGGCTAGAAATTGTCAAACGGGTTTCATATATTAACTAAGTCAAATTTTAATAGAATTTGTCATTACTTAGTAGTTTTTAAAGCTCAAAACTGTTTTTCGGGAAGGGCCCTTATATGGAAGCTATAGTAAATTATGGACCAAATGAACGAATGAATATATTAATGGAATCATTGTGCATAATTTCAATGAATTTGGTCTTTATTTAAGTGTTTTATAAGCTGAACACTGTTTTCCGGGAAGGGGCCTTATGTGGGAGCTATAGCCAAATATGGATTAATTTTGGTCAAAATAAAAATATATATGAAAGATAGTTAGAAAAATCATTGTACCTTATTTAAATTAAATTGGTCTTTATTTAAGGGTTTTATAAGTTCAAACCCATATTCCGGGAAGGCTCTCATATGGGAGCTATAGCAAACTATAGATATAGAAATATGGACCGATATTAATAAATTTAATAATATATAATAAAGACGGTTAGTAAAGAATTGTACCAAATTACAATAGAATCGGTTTATATTAAAAAGTGTTATAAACTATAAACCATATTCCAGGAAGTGATCTTCTATGGGAACTAGGTCAAAAATGGCTCCAGCACAACCTAGTTTCTTTGGGTTTATTATTGCAATAAAGTTAATTTTTATTGCAATTTTTAGAGAATTATTTTAAAAATTTTGGGGTGTATCAAAATTTTGCATATTTCACCCTATAGATTTTTATCTGTTTCCAAAAAGGAGCGGATCAAATTTGATTAAATATTCACAGAATGCTCCCAAAATACCCGCAATCAACATAGGCTATAAAAAGTTCCGATAGGGCCAGGGAAAGAGTGCCCCCATACAAAGCAAATATTGATTATCGAATATCTAAAGAACAATTACAGTGATAGTTCTCAAATTTGTTCCCGACAAATTTTTCAAGAAACTGTTTTATTGGAGAAAATTTAGGACGGATAAGACCAGAGGGAGGGGTATCGTCTATTCAAAACAAATATTGATTATCGAACATATAATGAACTACAACAGCGACAGTTTTTAACTTTGATTCTAACAACTTTCTCAAGAAACTGTTTTTAACTGGATAAAAAGTTGAACAGAGAAGACCAAGGGTAAGAGGTATCGACCATACATATCAACATATTTTTTGGCAAAACTAAGTTTGCCAGCTCTGCTAGTTGAACATTATATCAAAATTTTTGTTTAAATCCAGTTATCTTTTGCCGAAAAAATTATATAAGTTCTTTTTCGGAATGCAGAAGATTTTCTCAGATATCGGTATATTACTTTTTTGTCAACTGCTTAGGAAAATGAAAAATAGTTTGGAAAAACTTCATTGAATTCGTACAGTTATTTTAGGCGTAAGAGTGTTCCCAACAGACTGACGGACATAGCTAAATTGACTCAGATTTTGATTTGATATTTTAATATGATTTTTTGGCGGAATCGTTAAAATTTCCCACAAAAAGGGAAAATCCCTTGAATCTGACATCCCTGTATGATATTGACGATGGAGGCAATTTTGACAGGTCGAGTTGGAAACCTCGAGTATTGAAAAATGATTCGGATTGTAGACTCTAGAGTCTTTCTCTCTATTAATCCATTACTACCCACTCATCCAGCTGTAGCGTATAAAGAAACACAAATTATAATTGTAAAAATTAAGAGAGAAATGGAGAGAGTGTAAGGGAAGGAGGGGAAACAAAATTTCAAAGACTGCAAGACTCAAGGGAAGCAATAAAATTACGCTAACTTGGCATAAGACAAATAATTAACAGATTATAAAGTTTTCGCCGACGTTTAAATAAAATAGAAAAAATAAAACACCAAAATGAAAAGTACAAAAACAAGAAAAAGAAACTAAATAAAATATATAGTTTAACTGTACATTTAAGAATCGGAAGGAAGCACTATAAAGTGCCTGTTTTTCTTAAGGACAAACGCACATTTTTACTTTGTAAAAATCCTTCGAGAAGAAATGGGTTAAAAAAAAATTCCAAAGAATATTAAGTGAAATTATGGGAAACCAAGTTTAGAGTAAAACAGTTGACAATAGCTGGTGGTGGTGTCAGTTTGCCAACCAGCCATTCAGCCTGCCAGTCTCTGCTAGTGGCAGAAACATTGAGAACTTATTTTCTACGCAATTTAAAGAAATTTATGTCCAATTTTCTAGCTTCTCCTCCCCCTTCTCTTTACTCCTCGATAGTTTCCTTATTATCTTATTTATTATTATTATTATTATTATTTGTTGTTGTTGTTGTTTCTGTAATCATTTGTCTACATTTTTCATTAAATTGGTAATAAGAGCAGCACTAGAAGTTATATCTGTTATTTAAAAGCGCTTGAAATGATGCACAAATACTTGCTTTCCAAGAAGAATTAATGGCCAAAGGAATGTCATTATGCTTTTTTTACTTTTACTTTTTTGTTTGTTAAATTATTGTTTTCTCTTTTCACTAATATTTTGGAGTGATTCCTTTGGAATCTCTTAAGTAATGCCATTGTTACATTCTTCCTTTTAAATGCACAAAAATGTCTTGACAACACCTTTGATGCACATTCCTGTTGGGATTTATTTGGAAGGAAGAAAATGCAAGGACGATTGAATTTCAATTGAATTGAAGAGTTTTGTTTTGTTTTTTTTTTGTTTTTTTTTTTTCTAAAAATTTATTGTTGTTGGTTAAGCGATTGAAATGAAATTTAAAAAAATAATGATTTATTTTTTTATCGATTAAGTTTCGGTAGCCTTGCAACATCACTTGACTTTATATGAGGTGGAGAGATAGAAATTCTTAACATACATATATGTATGTTAAAAACATTGAAATTGTTATAACAATTTCAAAAGTGATTTTATAGTTTTAATCACCAGTGTTGAAAATGTGCACCTTTTTCGGGAACCCTTTCCATTAACTTTTATAAAAGTATTTCTGTCACTTGATCGAGCAGGCAGTCCATCTCTCTTTTAAATCTATTTTTATTCTCTTAAATTCTCTATTAAAAAAGCTAAATATCTCTTCAGTGGCCTTAGCCGTTGCATGGCAGTTTGGTGGACTCCTCCTCCTCCTCTCTTGGTAGAAATAACATATTCTTGGTCTTGTATCACTTGAAGGCTTGTCACTATGTAACAGGATGACCTGTGGAACCATTACGAAGTTAACAGGCTTTTTTGTAAACATTTGTTGATCTAAATTTCGGTATTTTTAGAGCCCCTTGTAACAAATGATTGGCCTCTTTTGCCGCTACTGCATATTGCTTGTCATACCAAGAACTTTTTTTAAAAGTTTTGACTGATTTTCGCTTTAAAACGTTTCTTCAACATTACCTCGGACATCAGCTATAAAAATGAGACCAGAAAATTTCAAAGAATCTACTAAAACATACGTTTCGTCATTTATTATGCAGCAAGAATATTTTTTATAAAACTTGATCTTATTTCCCGAGTTCTGTGTTTGACCTCTTAAAATTTAGCAGCGTTTCTGTCAGGTCGTTTTAGATCCTTGTAGTTTTTAAACCTGCCACCCGGGTGGCTTTCTTACCGGATATTATGGAAGATCATTTAAAAGTAATTTCTATTATTTTAGCTTTAGAAACATCATGGGGATCTTTCCTTGTAACTGAACCAGGTTTTCTATCAGCTGTTTAATAACATAAGGAACAGTTTGACGGCAGAATCTTGAATGCTTGTCCAATATTTTGGTTAAAATTTTCAATGCCACACATTACCACCATGAAGTCCCTCCAAACGTAAAATTTCATTTAGAATCTTCGAGATCAGATTTGTGTATTTCAAATAATGGCCCACTGTAAAAAAGGTTAAGATATTTTACCAAATCAAAATTTAATTTTTATATTGTTCAATTTGGAACTCTGCTTAGTTCAGAAAGTATAAATCTTTAATGAAACAATGTCGGCAACTATGGAACAAGTATAGCAATGGGAATCGTTGAATGAAGGTTTAAAAATGTCATAGATTAAGCCACAAATATCCGATCCTGGACTTTCTGTGGTGATACTCTTTGAAACTTACAACGCTATATCTCGTGGAAATCTTTAACTTTTGCTTTAGTCAAAATTATTAAATGCGATAAGAAACAAACATTTGATATGCGATTATAATACTGTAATGTCCTTTAAGCCACAAAGATCTGATCCTGAACTTTCAATAGTGACACCCTACTAAACATATAATACAACATCTCGCTTACCTTATTCGAGCATTCATAACCGTAAAGTGGTAGAAAGCGACTCCCAGGTGTAACCTCTTTTCGATGAAAGAATATTCCATGTCAATGACAGAGATTTAAACAACATGCTCAAACCAAGGAAGATCTGTAAGTTGCCATGATTCATTGCCTCTTGGGATTACAAACCAACGAAGGATTTGAATCAGTTTGCTTAGCTACTTCCGCATCAATATAGTAAAGGAACGGAAGATATTGTGATCGTAGCTCTTAACTTGGCATGATCAAGTCGTTGTAAATCAGGACTTTAAGGAAATAGTGATCTTCACATGATGATAAATACAAGATTAGAGAAGAACACGAAATCAAGAATATTTTTTGAATCCAAGAAATTACAGGTAAATTATACCGGCATTGACTTCATAGAAATGATGGAACATTTCCTATGCCACTGGTTTAACTCATGTTAGTGATACAGACTTTCTGTGATTAACTGGCTTCGTTGAACAGGCTGGTAATTTGACTTAGGGAGATAAGAACCTATTTGTTCTCCATTTTTTCATCCTATGATGCTGTACTCCCTTGCTAAGGGAAATTTGAAATATATTCAATATCTTTATCAAAAATATCTAACGAAAAGTATTCAGAGGCCTTTCAATTCTACAGTTAAGGTGATTTTTTTCGAAATTAGAGATTTAAAAAAAAAAAAACAAAAACAAAAATTGCAAACAAAAAATTCCTGTCACACAACTTTAAGGATATTTTCTAGCAGAGCAAGGTTTCGATCCTCGGACCTCTGGGTTATGGGCCCAGCACGCTTCCACTGCGCCACTCTGCTTGTTATTCTTCTTTTGGCAAATAATACATACAAACTCCAGGGGTGTTTTTATACAAATACTTTTTCTTTTTTATATAAAAAAATTTTGTTCATAATTAATTTAATTTATATTTTCTAGTTAATAAAAAAAATAATCTGAAAAATAAAAAAAATACCTGGAGATGCCGGGGATCGAACCCGGGGCCTTTCACATGCAAAGCGAACGCTCTACCACTGAGCTACATCCCCCACAAAGTAATGAAGAATTAAAATGAGTTTTATTTTTATGATGAACATTTTTCTAATAAAAATTGATATTCTTTTGTTTAGTGGTGAGTTTTTTTATATTCACCCGTGTTTTGTTCTGTTCTATTTTTCTATTTTTATAATTGCACAAAAATTCACCCCAGTTGTTACCATTACGTTATCGTTGACATTGTTGTTTGACGTCAAGCACTGATGGCAGAGGTTTGTAATTAATACGTTTAACTTGTTCGTTACCAACAGGGTTGTCAGATTTTCTTTTACCTCAATCGCAAAAAAATTAATTTCAAAATCACCAAAAATAAAAATATTAAGTTTTTCGATTGAAAAAATGTCGGCTAAAATATTCAATTTTCACTAAAATAATACTCATGAGTAGATCTTTATCCAAGTTCCTCCGAATTTATATACAAAATAAAAACACGGTTCACAATCACATAAAACGTTTTTTGGTGAATACATTTTGGAAAAAAATTCATAAATTCTATTTTTAAAAATTAAGCTCTAAGAAGGTGAAATGAATATATCTCTAATGGTTCAGAAATTACAACATTTTTTCTATAATTTCCGTAATGGTTCAATTTGGACATAATGTGCATAGTAACTTGTTAAAATCGCCAAGTAGATTAAATATCGCCAAACAAATCGCCATATGGCCAATTGGAAATTTTGTTGGTCCCCAAATCTTATAAAAAATCGTTACGTGTGACAAGACATCGCCACATCTGACAGCCCTAGTTACTTTCATACAATTACTGATAACAAGCGATAAGAATGTGAAAACTCATTCAATATAAAACCGATTATGTGAAAAAAATTTATTAAATGATTTTCACCAACATCTTAATTCGAACAAAATGTGAATCATTTTTGTATATTGTTGTATTACATTACAACAATATTATGGGTTTCCAAAACCTTTAAAATGCTTCTGAGAGCATATGGGTCAAACACAATTCTCTTTATATTCGAGGGGATTTATAATTGTAATGCATATGCTTGACATACTAAGAACTTTTTAGGACATTTTGACAGCTTTTGGGTCCTAAACGCATCTCTCTTTTTGATCTTTAAATTTTTAGCAGCGTTCCTTTGAGCCTTGTGTATTTTTAAACCTGCATTAGCTTTAACTTTTCAAAATAATCCGAAACTGAGCTAACCGGGTTGCTTTCTTATCGAATGAATATCTCGCGAATTTTTAAAAAATCAATATACGGGAGATGGTAAATTTTGGGGGGTCTCAGACTACGTCCCTAACTACACAGAGGCTTATATTCTTTTAAATCAACTCAAAAATATTTAAGCTCTAATTATTACGGCCTTACACACGCTTAAAACTCCTCTTCAGTCACTTGGCATCAATCCAATATCGAGAACTTCACATTTCTTCAAAAAATATGCTTAAAGATAAATTAATGGAGGAATGGGAGAAAATTGATCCGGAAGTGATAAAAAAACTCAGTAACCACCATCGTAGGTGGTTGGAGTATTAAGCGTTTGTGCTGTTGTTTGTAATATACAGAAAAAAATGGTGCTACTCCCATCTTTAAGCATAACGTTCGACTCAAAATCATTTTCAGGGTCGATTTAACGATGTCCTTCCGTCCATCTGTCGATCTGTCTGTCTGTCCGGCTGGCTGGCTGTCCATGTACAGTTATGAACACTCTACAGGTCGAAATTTTTGAGACATCCTTACTTGTTTTAAATTGTTTTTTTTTTAACTGTAAGAAAAATAGTTATTTTCACTGAAATAACATTTCAATAAAATATATATTTTTGTTCAAGTCAACTATTTTTATATTTCAATTGTTGTCTGAGAATGGGAAGTTCTTAAACATTGTAAAAATTAGATGACGGTGACTTTTGTCCATGTGTGTATGTAACTGTAAAAAAAGGAAATATTGATTTAAAAATATATATAATCTATTTTGACACTTCTTAATTAATTTTAATATTGTTTTATAAACATACACACAACATACAATTTATTGTACCCTGCACCATCACTATTGGTGTATTAAGTTTATCATTGCATAAAATCAAAATCTGAGTTTAGCAACTCAATGAAATTCGAAATGAACAGATCTCTATTCAAAACCAAAAAGTTTAGCAGAAAAAGAGTTATAGAATGATTTCTGAGATAAAATACAAAGACTAAAAAACCTGTTATCTGAATAATTCAAAGTAAATGATACTGGTTGAAGTGTATTAATGATTCGGTACAGTTGCTTATATCCCTGTCACTCGGTTTAATATCAAAATTGTCTATAAAATTGTATTTTAAATTAAAATTTAAATAAAATTCTATAAATGAAATTTTTAGGAAATTTTCATATTCTTTTGGTAAAAGTTCATGACTGCTGGTATTTTCATCTATATAAGTATGTATATAAATATGTATGTATGTATGTATAAATATATCTTAAAGATATTATTTTGGAAAATACAAAATCAAAGAAACAAAAAAAAAAGAAAATTTGTAATGCAAAATTGTTGTTTCTGTTAAAATATTCAATAAACACTAGAATTTAAATTTGAATTTTGTATTTGTGTGAGTGTATGTGTATGTACGTGTGTGTGTTTGAAGTGAAATATAAACTGAAATCAATAAGTATTTCGAATTGTTAAGTATATTTATTGAATTTGAACAATAAATTTATTACCATCAACTACAGTTAATACATTTATGTATTTTATTTTTAAATGATTTTTATACCCTACACCAACATTGGTGGTTGGGGTATTACGAGTTTGAGCTGATGTTTATAACATACAGAAAAATTCCATTATAATGTATACCGTTAGATTCACTTCGAATCTTTTTCTGAGTCGATTTAACGATTTCCGACTGACTTTCCATATAAACATTATGAACACTCTACAGGTTGCAATTTTTGAGATATTACGATGACATTTGGTATATATTATTATTATTATTATTATTATTATTATTATTATTATTATTATTATTATTATTATTATTATTATTATTACTATTATTATTATTATTATTATTATTATTATTATTATTATTATCATTATTATTATTTTGGCCCAGGGACGAAGTCTATTGAAAATGTTTCAGGTACCTGAGATTTTAAGCTCATGAAAATCATAAAAGCAAAGCGATAATACTTTGAAGGGCATAAATCTCACATGTAATAATAACTGTTCAAAAGAGAAATATAAGCAAAAATATATGTGCAAAATTATACAAGGGTCGGTCCATAATTTCTCGTGATCCCCCGAAAAATTTAATTTACAAAATTCACTTTGATATCATCACAATAATGAGAGAATATATTAAATCTTTTCAACAAAACCTTACTTGGTCCTATAAAAAGTTGGCCAAACAGTATCGGGAGAACTTGTCTGTCGAGAGAAACCTAATTTAGGTAGAAAAAATGATTCATATGGTGTTTCGAAAGCCAAAACATTTTCAAAAAGCGTCCAGTAGGAAAGCAGTCTAGTTAGCTCAAGGCACGGACTATTTGGTACGAAAAGTTAAAGCTAAATCATACAAGGCTCATAAAGTTCCTGACAGGAACACTGCTAAAAACTTAGAGCACCAAAACAGAGTACGAAAATTAAAAGTAAAACTATGGATGACGAAACGTACGTTCTGGCACATTTTCGAAACTTTATATATAGAAGTATACGACCCAATAGCAATCGAAATTTCCCCTAAAGTTCTTGGTATGACAAGAAGTTCTTGATTGCGCCAAAGGAAGCCAGTCATTTGTTACAACGGGCTTTATAAATACCGAAATTAACATCAAGAAATGTTGGCAATAAAAAAACTGCTTCCATTCATAAGACTTCATAATGTGTCCACTTATTTCTGGCCGGAATTGGCATCCCGCCACTATGATAAATAATATCTTGAGTGGTTCAAGAAAAATAATGTGATGTTTGTACCAAAAGAGGCAAACCCTCCAAACTGCACGGTGCTAAGACCAGTGGAGAATTATTGGGTTCTTGTTAAAAGAGAATTGTAGAGCACAAACAGTTAATAAGGTGTCCAAAAGTAATAATAATTCTTATTTACTTCATAATAACTTTCTAAGACTCAAGCCGTTAACGATTATTGAATGAGAACCTTGCACAGCAACTTTGCTTGACTTTTTCGGACTAAGTGGCTTTTTTACAATTGTGACACAACGATTTTGGGTGTCAGTTTCGGAAAACTTTTCATGAACTTAGATTGATACAGTTTGATTTGTAAACAAGCTTCGGAACTAATCTGTCAATAAGACGAATAAGTTAACAATGTAATTTGTTCGAATTACGATCTAATAATAGTGACTTTAGTCACTGATTCTCTGAGACTCAGTCCTTTACCGTTTATTAAAGTAATAACTTGCATAGCAATTTTGATTGATTGCTTCGAAATCAAAGGCCTTGCGAATATTTTAACACAACGACTTCGGTTGGAATCAGTTCTATAGACACCAACTTAGATTGACTGCTTGTACTCAGCAACTTGAGACTGTTTTAACTCTGCAATTTCTCT
This sequence comes from Cochliomyia hominivorax, assembly GCA_004302925.2. NCBI lineage: Eukaryota > Metazoa > Arthropoda > Insecta > Diptera > Calliphoridae > Cochliomyia > Cochliomyia hominivorax. Next base: position 24,285,347 of record PYHX02000494.1, read on the forward strand.
CAACTACTTAAATACAGCGGCTTCAGCTGCCTGAATTTATAAAGGACAGTGATTCTTAAGCGATTTTGGAAATAATTTTGTAAGTGTTGAGCCGTTGCAGAAGTCATAATAAAATTTTACATCGTTATAACGAAAATGCTTTCGACTTGATTTGGATGATAACACTTTCCCAGCTACTTAGGGGTAGTGGCTGGCCTTCTAACCGCGTAATATTTTTTTGTATTTTTTTAAGAAAATTTTAAATCCGGACGGGCTTGCGAAAAGACCTGACCATAAACCTTATCCATATCGAGCATATTTTTGTAGGGATTTACAAGATTCTTATCATAAATTATATCTTTGACTTTAAAAAATTAAAGTAACGGAGATGATCAAAATTGAAAGACTACCGATTATCCCTTGACCAGCTTGGAGAATTTAAACCTCTAAATCAACTAGAGCTTAGCTCAAACCATGTTAATTTATTCATTTATATCCAACAGTTCAAAATTTAAAAAACTAAAATCTTTCAGAGGCAGCCGATTCTTAATCTTAAGCAGTCAGCATTGAAAGCCGATTCTCCATCTGTCGGCCAGTAATAATAATTCTGCTATTAAGTAGAACAAATCCTTACTAAACGATTACCACTTACGCGTTTCATTGTTTCTCTAACTTGATGCTTATTAGGTTTCCATGAAAGCGTCGCAATTAAAATGAAAGCAATTAAATTTAATGGGAATTTGTAACCCTGCTCCACTCATAAAATGTTGTGTTTCTTGCAAATTAAAGGCGGTTTTTTTAAACTATTTGGATGCTTATAACCGTTCCATATTCATGTCATCCCTCTCAGTAAGTATGATCAATTTTTCCGTGATCTAACATTTGCTTGTCACTGTAAATATATATGATTTCTTTTTCAAAAACTTTTCGAAATTTATTTTTTCAATCTCTGGAGTAACGACACTAAAGGCAATCGAAAAAAAATCTTTTAAAATCTCCATAAGTGTTCCCATTTATAAATGTATTCGCCATTGTCCTATAAATGTCCACTTGCAATTGAAGTATAGTAAAATTCCAACTTTCACTCTAGACACTCATACGGTTTTGTTGCAGTAACAACAAGTTGCAAAAATGGATTATGTTGCATAAATGCATATTCATACACATGCACATACATGCACTTACACACGCACACACACATTTAGTCCACACAATATGTACGCATAAATATTTTAAATACAAACAGATTGAAATACTTTTTTCATGCTGTTGTTGTTGTTTGGGACAAAAAGTAAATAAATAAATGAATAAATGAGAGAATGAATAAAGAAACAAATGAATGAGAGAAAGAGAAAATAAAAAAATGCACAATGGGTAAGAAATTCGCATATTTTAATAAAAAATAAATTAAAAATTTTAGTTTATTTTACAGGTAACAAAATGGCTAAACTCGACGCTTATCATCCTCTGAGAATAAGAACTGTGAGAATCCACCGATCAGAAGGTTAACGCCTAATAAGAGGCAGGAGGTGACCGCATTCATGGCCGATTTATTATGAAACATTCTTTTGGAGAGCAACAAAATAGGAAGTAAACGCAGTGTTTTACAAGCAAGTGGACCCAGGAGACGTAAGGGATAAAGCTTTCTTTATGTCAAAAGATCAAACATCAAAACTATCAAACAAGGGGATTTTGTCCAACTATCACTATGAGAGGAGGTTATTCCTACATCGCCTCCTTCATATGAATTATAGTGAGGAGCCAGTTATCGCTGTTTTGACAACCAAAACTCAGAGAAATGTTAAATTATTCACAGCTCAATGGATGGGGTGTTCTTGTTGTCCAAAAAATTTTATTAGAATCAACTAAAATATCCAAAGCAGGCTTTAGCCCAACTGCCAATATGAGTGGCGGAGAATTCTTATGAATCATACTTCTGAAGTGAATATTCACCTAATATCAAAGGTGACGGATAACATTACCGTCTCCCAGTTGGACATATTTCTGGAGAGCCAACTATTGTAGTTATGAAAATAATCTTCCTTTTGAGCGAAACGTCTACGAACACTGTCATATTCTGCACTTAGAAAAACAGGTTTCCTGTCAGAACATTACATCATTTTCCAATTACTGATGCCGGTTTTTAGAAAAGCGCTATATTTTGTAAGAATGTTGTATTTCAATTGGTATTTTGGCTGCAATGAAATCTTAAATCGATGTGCATATTCAAAGAGGTTTGGTAGGTAGTTAATTTACTAACTCCGGAAAAAAAATTGGCGATGAACAAGACAGAAACTGTGCGATTCCCATCACGGAGCAATAGACCGCTTAAATCCACAATTTACATCCATAATGGATGTACGTTCCCAGTAGCGAGGATAATATGGAATTTATATGATCAGAGAAAATCAAATTCCCTGTACCTTTTCAATGACTTCTGCAGAATTTACAGTGATATAGATTATACCTCCCCTTCAAAGAAGACTGCAGTTATGGAGAACTTAGGACAACTTTGGTTTTCCTCACTTTGTTGATATCAGATTGTGTCTGGTTCGTTTCATCATAATCTGAATTGGGATTTGCATGGGACAATTTGCCGACGCATGTTTAGATCTATTACCGGGAGAAGTTTTGAAAGATAATGTAGTAGATGAGGAGACACTTTTGGGGTCACTATTTTCCACGTTATAATTTGAGGTGATCTTCAGTATGTTGATATCATTTGATTTTTACTTGAGCCGGTTTATGCAATGACCCAAGTGAGCTGTACAATAAATGTTTTGTACAGCTGCCTTCAAATCATTAGCATATAGAATATTTTATACGATTATTATAGTCAGTCACTCGACTATTTTTCTTATTTGAATTTTTAACGATTATTTTAATTGACCCATTGTGCATTATTTTCGTTATTGTTTCATATCAGATGATTTTTATTTGAGTTTGATTGTTTTTCTTTTTTTCGAAAATTTTTTGTTTTTGGTTTGAGTAAAGATGGACCATTTCATATTTTGTTATACTTATTAAAGGACAATTGTTAATATACACATAAACATTGACACACACACATATATTTACATACAAAATCAAACAAACACACGTAAAACAAATTTCAATAATAGAGTTGTGAATATATTTTACTTATTTACAAAAAAGGACAGACAGATGGACTAAGAGATAGACTGTCTGACCAAAAAAACATATACATTTAAATAAATATAATCATTCTCATATACACATGCATATGCATTTACACACATAAGGAGTGAGATCGAAAAAATCTTAACACACTTTTTTTATTAAAACTTTTAACCCAAGAAATATTCGACATATTTTTGATCGAGTTACCTTTGAAATTAAGTTATTAAGTTTAATGCCAACTTGGTCCAATAAAAAGTAGGCCAAGCATTCAAAGGTCTGACGTCAAACTGTTTCCCATGTTATAAAACAATAACGGGAGAACTTGTTCCTTGATAGAAAATCTGATTTCGATAGAAGAAATGGCCCACATGATGTTTCTATATTGAAAAATTAGAAAGCATTTCCTACACATCCAATAGGGAAGCTCAGTGCTCGGACTATTTAGTACGAAAAGTTAAAAATTTAGAGACCAAAAACAGAGCACGGAAGACAAGTTTTCTTAAAAAATTGTTCGGAATGCATAATTGATGACGAAACGTGTTTTCTGGCTGTCAAAAATTTTATGTTGCTGAAGCTCGAAGGAATGTTGAAGATAAGTTAAGTATTCAAAAGCGGTCAAAATTTCCTAAAAAGTTCTTGGAATAGTAAGCACGGGCTCTATAAATACCGAAATTTACATTAAGAAATGTTGACAAAAAAGGCTGCATCCATTCATAAGACTTCATAATGTGTCCACTTATTTTTGGTGTGACTTGGCATCCTGTCACTATAGTAAACAAGTCCTTCAGTGGGAGACAAGATCAATAATGTGATATGTGTACTAACAGAGGCAAATCCTTCAAACTGCCTGGAGCTAAAGGCAGTGGAGATATTTTGGGATCTTGTTAACAGACAAGAGGAAGAAGAAGAGCACAAAAAAGGTATCAAAAAATGTGATAAATTTTAAACAGACGAGCAATATGACGGAAAGCTCATTATATACGTAATTGGAAGGGGTTTCCGTAAAAGGTTCAAAATTTCATCTCTTGTGATTAAAATTATGAACATATTTTTTTGTAAATTGTAATAATTATTTCAGTTGTTAGTGGAAATATAAGTTTAGTAGTTTAATTTTTATTAAACTTATATGTATGTTAAGAATTTGTACGATCACACTCCTTATGTATTTATTGGCAAAATGTGTAGTTGTAGAGAAAATATTTAATTGAAATAATTTACTTTATGCTTTTGGGAGTTTTGGGAATTAAATTTGCACTTTTAAATATTTGTGTGAGTATATGTGTGTTTGTGTGTGTGTGAGTGTTTATGTCTCTGAGCAAGTTGCACTTGTTTGAGTGCATATTAAATGTAAATGTTTATATGTGTTTGTATGAATATTGAATTGAATTTTAATGTATCAAACCCATTCAATCATTCGTTCATTCATTTATTCATTCTTTCAATCATTCATTCATTCATTCATCCAGTACAGTAAAATATTTATATAGAATTTTGCATTTCTACAATAATAATAATTATAATATTGAGTTCAATATGTTGTATTCAATAAATTTATTAATTTATTATATTTACCAGAGACACACACATGCACAACATCCTGTACACACACACACACACATAGAGACTCATTCTATTTGAAAACAAATATTTATAAATGAGTATTTGAATATTCTCATCTGTCACATATTGAGTCATAAGAATAATAATATTTTCAATATTTGTATTGAATTGGTATCAACTAACTAACTAACTAACTTATATATGTATGTACGTAGTATATTTGCAAATAAGAAGTGAGATCGAAAAATTCTTAACACACGTTTTTCACTTAAATGTCAAACAAATAAATATATTGTGAATCTGATTAAATCAAGAGACCGGATGAAAGTGCGTATTGAAATTATAAAATATTTTCAACAAAATCCAACTTGGTCCTACAAATAGTTGGGTAAGCATTCATAGGTCTGCCGTTTAACTGCTTTCAATGTTATTAAACAGTACTGGGAGAACTTGTCTGTTGAAAGAAAATCTAGACCCGATAGAACGAAAGGTTCACAAGATATTTGTAAAGTCAAAAAATTGAAAGAATTTCCAAAAGAGCTCTCAGCACATCCGATAGGAAAGCAATCCGGTTTGCTCTGTACTCGGACTATTTGGTACGAAAAATAAAAGCTAATGCAGGTTAAAAAAGTTTCTGACAGGAACGCAGCTAAAAATTTAGAGGCCAACAACAAAGTACGGAAATTGAAGTCAAGTTTTCTAAAACAATATTCTACATAATGGATCACGAAACATATGTTCTGGCAGATTTTTCGCAACTTCTTGGTCAAAACATCTTGCTATGACAGGCAATATGTAGTTGCGGTAAAGGAAGTCAATCATTTGTTACAACGGGCTTTATAAATATCGCAATTTACATCAAGGAATGTTTACAAAAAAGGCCGCTTCCATTCATAGGACTTCTTAATATGTCCATTTATTTTTGGCCTGACTTGGCATCCTGACAATATGGTCAAGAGGCCCTTGAGTGATACAGGTACAATAAAGAGGTAAAGAAAGGCAAAAGAAGGAGTCCAAAAATTTAGAAGATTTTAAACGGAGATGGACTATTTGTTTGTACAAAGTGATATAAAGCACTATAAAAACGGTTTTGTTGTTATTTATATTTATGTATGTATGTTAAGAATTTTTCGATCTCACTGCTTACAAACTTTTATTAAATATTTTTCATTGCAATTTGAGTATTTTTTTTCTAATTCGAATCCAGTTTAGTTTTTCTAGGGCAACTTATATTAAGGAACAAGTAAAAGTTATAGACGGTCAAGTCCGAATATATAATACCCTACACCACATTGTTGTTTATTAATAGTAGCTTCCAAAAATTTAATGAACAAACCTCGTATTGATATGTTTTTTATTTTAGATACGATGAACCCTAGAGGAAATTAGGGACCGACCCTCGTATAATAAGGAACATTGATTTGTGCTTATATTTATCTTAATTTGACTAATTCTTATCACAAGATTTAAGACCTTCAAACTTTTTATTTTTAGGAGGGCTTGTAGGGGACCTATGAGAAATTATAGACCGATCCTCATATCATTAGAATATTATTACATTTATTTAAGCCAAATTTCATTAAAATCGTTTTACATTCATTACTTTTTTGACCTTAAAACCCCATTCCGGGAGAATGCATTTCGTTCACAAGTTTTACATGGCCAGCCAGACGTACCGACGGACGGACATATTTAAATCGACTCAGAAAGTAAATCTGAGTCGAATGGTATACTTAAAAGTGGTGGTAGCGATATTTTTTCTGTCCGTTACAAACTTATGCACAAACGCATAATATCCCAAACACCTACTGTGGTGTAGGGTATAGAATTTAATGAAAATTTAATTACGTTTATAATTGTTAAAACTAACACCCAGATTTATTTGACTAACTGTCAAATTATTTATAATTATCGTTATTTAATTTGTTGATGTAAAATTTATTGAATAAATTTTTGATTGAGTTAAAAGGACGAATAATTTAATATTCGATTAAGAGCAAATTTAATTGAAATAAAAGAAGTTAAAGGAATTTTTAAAGAAGTGAGAATGGTAGAGGCCGACCATTACAAATATTAAACAGAATATGTCGCTATTAAAAAAAAACGGTTCCCGCTCAACTGACATCGAGATGGAGCCAAAGACTAAATTTCTACACGATATTTGTTTAGCTGACAAGCTAACAATACCTCCATCTAGAAGTTATCCAAATTGAGTTCTTTCAATAGAGATTGTGATATTTCTTTGTCAAACCATGAACCAATACAACTAATAAGTTTATTTCTTTTTATAGCTGTTACAACAGCACTGGACCCAATTTTTTTATAACCAAATTTTAATCAAAGCACCTTAAAATTTCAGCTTGAAAAGGGAGGACGTAAAAAACAATTAGAATACGAATAATGCATAGAATTCCCCCTAATTTAAGAGTTTTTAGGCTTACAGTCATATTCCGGAAAGGAGTAGAATTTCCATTTTCTTGAAATCCTACTCTGAAAGGGGGCTGGGCCCCCTTAGATTAATAATTATACTTAATTCTATATAAAAGGGTTTTATAGTTTAGAATCATATTTCGGGAAGCGTTCTTATATGGGGTTAAATGTTGACCCCAGCATGAAACAATTGTTTCATATATCTATCTATCAATCAATCTATCTATCTATCTATCTATCTATCTATCTATCTATCTATCTATCTATCTATCTATCTATCTATCTATCTATCTACATAAACATGAATCTGTGTTCGTTTGTTTGGGACTTATCGACGACTGGACCGATTTTGCTGAAATTTTCATAGAATGAGCCCCATATACCCTGCTTTGCTGGACAAAATGTAGGATGAATAGCATCGGGGGGAAAGGTAAGCCCCATACAAAGAATATAATGATCAACAAATAACTAAAAAAACACTTCATCGAGAATTTTCAAATTTGGTTCCAATAACTTTGTCAAGAAACTATTTTAAAAAATGACAAAATGTCATTATACAAAGCAAATTTTGATTATCAAATAGCTAAAGAACTACCTCAGCGAAAATTTGCAAATTTGGTCCCAACCACTATGTCAAGGAACTGTTTTACTAGACAAAATGTAAGTCGGGTAGAATCAGAGGAGCGGGTGACCTCCATACAAAGAAAATCTTGATAATCAAATATCCAAGGAGAATTTCGACCCAATAAATTTTTCAATTCACTGTTTTACTGGACAAAATGAAGAGCGGATGGGATCATGGGAAGAGTTGTCCCCCATACAAAGAAAATGTTGATTATCGAGTATCTAAAGTATTTTAACAGCAACAGTTCTCAAAATTCGACCCCAATCACTTTCTCAAAAATTTGATTTACTGATCAAAATATAGGACGGATGAGATCAAGGGGAAAGATATTTCCATACAAAACAAATATTAATTATCGCATATCTAAAGAACTGTAAAAGCGGAAGTATTTAAATTGGCTCCAATTACTTTGCCAAGAACCTTTTTTATTGGCCAAAATGTAGGAAGGATAGGACCATGGGGAGAGGTACCAGCCATTTTATAAGGGCGGAAAAGCGCACCGGGTCTTAGCTAGTTCTTATGTAAAAATCGATGTGAGAAATTATTTTCAAAATTGCAAAATTTAGAAAAGCTTTTCGTCTGAAGTTTGAGATTATCTCAGATATTGTTCTATTAATTTTTTGTTATGGGATCGATATTGTTGGTTTTAAATAGAAAAATGCATAGAACAAGAATTCATTGATATATACTTTATGGGGCCACTTGTGATAGCATATATTGACAACAGAAAGCTTCATTGTTGTTGTTTTTAATTGTCATCAATAAAGTACGCGAAAGAGTTCAAAAACATTAGAACTCTAACCTCTTAATTTACATTAGAACTATAACCTCTAAATTTATTTATATACATGGGTGTTTTCAAATTTCCTTGAGATTCTGCAGTCTACCATTTCCACACGATTATTCCGATTTTTGATGAAATGTGTTTTGGCTGTCAAATTTGACAATGAAACTAAAAAAATCTGAATTAAGTTGGAGGAAATTTGAGGTTAATTTATGATTCGCAAAATTAATAATGCCATCCTAATCAATATTCGAACCTCGTGGGGTCTTAAAAAATATTTTATTCACTAGTGGTGCAGTGGAGTGTATTTTGAAGTTTGTGGGTTTTCTTTAGTGGTTTCTGGTCTTCATTTGTTTGACCACTTAATTGTACTTAATACTAAATACTAAAAGGGGTCAAAACTTAAGTCAGGTTATGATTTTGTATCGATTTCATTAATATCAATTTAATTATTTAATTCAATTATTTAATTATTTATTGTGTAAAATGAAGAAAAAATAAAAAATCATCTCGCCCGAGCAGGGACTTGAACCCTGGACCCTTGGATTAAAAGTCCAATGCTCTACCGACTGAGCTACCCGGGCACATGTCTTTGCTACGTTTAATAAAACCCACAACTCTTTATACTAAATAAAACTAAGCAAACAAAGCCATCATACACACACACACACATACATCAATAAATTGTTAATTGATTTGGAAAATAAAAAAAATAACTGTTAATAGTTTTTATTTAATTATTTTAAAACACATTTTTTTGCTTATTTTTACCCTACACCATCAAAGGTTGGGGTATTATACTTTTGTGCTGATGTTTGTAACATAGAGGAAAAAATGGTGTAACATCCACCTTTAAATACACCGTTTGATTCAGAATCATTTTCTGAGTAGAGTTAACGGTGTACGTTCGTATGTCTGTCTAAACGGCTGTCTGTCTGTCTTTCTGTCTGTCTGTCTGTCTGTCTGTCTGTCTATCTAAACGGCTGTCCATGTAAACGTTGTAAATACTTTATAGGCCGCACTTTTGTGTTATATAAATGAAATTTGGTACATATTATGTTTTGGCCTAAAAACGAATCCTATTAAAAATGGTCATATTTGATCCAATATTTCAGATAGCTGCCATTCAACTGTTCTTCCGGAATGGGGTTTTAAGATCCTAAATATAAAGTGATTTCAACGAAATTTAACGAAAGTCATATAGTATTCTAAATCGATGTGTCAAATAAGTCCATAAGTCCCATACAAGAGCACTTCTAAATATCACCTTAAAGGGAATACAGAAAGAAAGGTATTAGCCCATATCATTTTCGGGCCATCAGTCTGTTCAGCTGGCTGTCCATGTAAACGTTGTGAACACCCTACACTACACTCTTAATTTTTGAGATATATCGATTAAATTTAAGACATATTATTGATCGGTCCAATATTTTTGGTATCTCCCATAAAAATTTTTTAATGAAATTTTGCAAAAATAAGTCTTATTTAATATTCTTATTTAATATTCTATTGCTTCTCATAAGTCTCACCCAAGCTCCCTTCCAAATATCACTTTGAATGGCATTAATCACACTGTTCTTCCGGAATGGGGTTTTAAGATCTTAAATATAAAGCGATTTCAAAGAAATTTAACGAAAGTCATATAGTATTCTAAATCGATGTGCCAAATATTGCAAGGGTCAGTCCATTATTTCTCATAAGTCCCATACAAGCCCACTTTTTAATATCACTTTGAAGGGCATAAATCGTACATATACGTTGGTATTGAAATAACAACTGGTCAAATTTAGATAAATATTATCTAAAATTGATGTTCCAAATTATACGAGGGTCGCATAAATTTCACATAAATATAAGTATCGTACTAATGTATTCCACACTTAATATTAAATCAGAATAGTAAATTAAACAAGAGTCATTCAGAAATATTTCGCTTTCAATGTGATGTAGGGTATTACATAGTCGGGCTTGACCGACTATAACATTATTATTAGTTTTTGTTTAAGAGATTAAAATACAATTTGTTAACAATAAATTCAATTATGTGGAAATTGATAAAGTTTAATAAACTTTTTCTGTTTTTTTTTTTTATAAAATTTTATAAAACTTAATTATTTGTTAAATTATGAAAATGAAAAACATATGCATATTTTAATACCCTACACCAACCATGCAGTAGTTGGGCGTTTTGTACCTAAGTACTAAGGTTTGTTATTAATTTTTAAGTGGATTACACTCATTCTACAGCTTTTTAAGATGCCTATACCCTACACCCTCGTGGGTGGTTGGGGTACACTGAACCAAATGTCGTATATAATATTAATGAAAAATTTTCGTAGATCTTTAACGATGAAAGAAAGGTGTTATATAAACAGATTTTTATTCTAATTAACAAAATTTTTCTTCAAATTGAAGAATTTTCTTTTAAATATTCTAAACAAATTTAATCAAAAAAATTTTTAGTAATTTAATTTCGTTAAAAATTAACGAAAAATGTGTTATATCAACAGATATTTAGTAGAAACGGCAGTAACTTATCGTATGAAATTTAATCAATTCTACATAATAAAATTAAGTTAATTTGAATAAAATTTTTGTTTATTTATTTAATTATTTTTTTTTCGTCAAATAATTGTTTATATTTTTTCGTCATAATAAATGAAATATGACGAAAGAAAAATGTAAACTGCATTAAGAAATTTAAAGAGGAAAATATTTTATAGAAAATTCTCATAAATATGATTGAAATTAAAGGAATATTTGGCATATTTTCATGAAAATGAAAATGGAAGATCAGCTGATCCACAAACATGTAAGTAACTTTGCTGTGTATGGGGGCTACTACTCCTCTGACCCTATCCATCTTACATTAGTTCCTTAAGGAAGTCATTGGTTCTAAATTTAAAAAATTCTCGCTGTTACAGCTCTAAAGATGTTCTATTATCAATATTTGCTTTGTATGGGGAATACCTCTTCCCTTGGTCCATAATATTTAATATTAATTTTTACAACTATTCAACGTAATTCGTTTCTCAGTTCAATTAAAATTTCGTAAATGTAACATAAATATGATATTTAAATTGAATAATATTCATCAATATAAAGAATTTATTTTTGTCAATTTGAATTATGTGTTAATCAAACCGAATAACATTTATTCAAATTAACTGCATTTTTATTAATGAATTTAAATAGTCATTTTTACAATTTTTTATCAGTTGAAAGTAATTACGAAAAGTTTCGTTATGATGAATAAAGATTTCTTTGGCTGATACTTTTCTTCAATTCTACACCATTTTCGTAATATTAACTACCTTTTTTTGGTTCAGTGTATAATGCGTTTGTTCTGATGTTTGTAACATACAGAGTATAAGTATACTGTTCGACTCAGAATCATTTTCGGTCCGTCAGTCTGTTCAGCTGGCTGTCCATATAAACGTTGTGAACACTCTACTCTACACTCTCAATTTTTGAGATATATCGATTAAATTTGACACATATTAATATTTTGGCCCAAGGACGAGGCCTATTGAAATTGGCCATCATCGGGCCAATATTTTTGGTACCTCCCATACAATTTTTTTAACGAAATTTTACAAAAATAATTCTTATTTGATATTCGAAAACGTTGTATTAAATTAAGCGTGGATCGGTCTATTGCTTCTCATATGTCCCACACAAGCTCCCATCCAAATATCACTTTGAAGGGCATTAATCACATATTGTAGTAATAAATGGTCAAATTTAAATAAATATAAGCAAAATTCGACGTGTAAAATTTCATGAAAGTCGGTACAAAATTTCTTCTAGTTCCCATAAAACCCCCCGGAAAAAATTCATTTTAAAACTCCGAAATTTCTCACAAACGTTTTTTATTTTTCTGTAACTACTATTTATAACCAACATTATGGTGTAGGTGATTACGTAGTCGGGCATGATGGACTATAACATTTTTACTTGTTTAATGTATGACTATTTTGGCTCAATGCTAAGCCTATTTATATTACCATGATCAGTCACAAAGGTCTCAAAGCTGAAAAAAGCCAGAAACTAATTTATTAAAAATTTGCTGCATATAAATCTTGTATTAGTTGCTTTCTACATAATAAATTTGAGAACCAATCCAATCCAAAGTAATCGTAATCCAAACCAATATAATCCAAAGTAATCGTAGCTTCCATTCAAGTCCTATTTTCGAAAAACATTTCAAAGTGCATAAGTCTAAAAAAGGTGTAAGAACTAGATCAAGTTGAAAATTTTGAAATCAGATTTTATGATGTTCAGTTCATAATTTTTCATATATTTAAAGTGCTGTTTAGTATTATATATAGTTTTGATTTTTATAGATCTGAACTCAGATATCTGACAAAATCTTCTAATATACCAAACCGGAAACTTCTTAGGCCAATAACAAGTAATCAGGCTGGATTTTATTAAGCTGAAAGTTATTGTAAATATGAACGTGTCAATAACGGACAGATGGACTTGACTAAATCGATTCAGATTTTGATTTGATGCAAGAACTATATACTTTATGGAGTCTAAGATGATTCCTTCTTACGATGAGTACAATTCCAATGAATTCATACACAGCAATCGCAAGATGATTCGAGGTAATGGTCCACATGTTTGTAAAGTTGGACCCTTCGAGTATTATACATTTTTAAATTGTCTAGATTCTAGTATCTGTACAATTATAGTTTTTAAATTTATAAGAATAATAAAAAGTCGACAAAAATTAAACCTAAACTACTTTTATGAATTTTTTCCCAGCCGACTTTAAAATTTGTTTAAATATATTTTGCTGGTCCAGACCCATAGTGGTCGTAGCTAAGTAAACGTAATGTTTTCGTCGTCGTATTAAAAATTTTGACCATTAAAAATTATTTTAATCTTTATAACCTTCTTATCGGAAATGCTGAATTGTAATATATAATGCTATAAAATTAGACATGAATGTAAATTGTTGTCTGGTACAGGGCGCTACTGAAAACTGGGTCATTAAAAAAAATTGCAATTATGGATCGTTATCTGAGGCAAAATTCAAAACTAAAGAAATGCAAAGAAGAAATCATCTAAAACCCCATAAAGTATATATATTTTTACATTAGATCAAAATCTAAATCGATTTAGATGTTTATATTTTTCTGTCTGCTGGAAACATTGATACGCCCAGAATAATTCAATGAGATATGGCCAAATAACCAAGGAACTCTTAAATGAAAGTTTTTCTAAAATTAAAGTTATGGAGAATTACCTTGAAAAGGGATACCTTGCAGGAACATTTTATTGTAAATTTTTTTCGAGTAAATTTGAAATTTAATACAACGAGTGTAAAAGGTCTCGGGATATTCGATTATTAATATACATTACCTTCTAGACATTTATTAATGTATTCTATGACTCTGCTACATGCAGAGAAACGTCATTTCGCAATATTTTCGTCGCAAACATTAATATATTCGCGGCAAACATTTATTGTTGTTACCAACATGTTAATTGTTAAATTCACTTTATTTTGATAACAATTTAGTTGCTGTAATCAAATTATTTTTATTAAATAAATAAAAAAAATATTTTCGACTCCATATGTTCGGAAATATGTTTGACTGATCACAGTTTTATTGTTTTTGAACAGCCCGTCAAAAAAAATTATTGTTATTAATATAAAATATTATATGAAAAAAATGTTATTATTGGAATAACAATATTTTAATGGCGATAACAATAATTTTGGTGACGATAACAATAATTTTGATGACGATAACAATATTTTTAGTGGCGATAACAATAACTATTATTTTCAATGCAAAATGACAATACGAATAAACAAACTTTTTGTTGCAATAACAATATTTTTTATTGGAACAATATATACGTGACCTCTTAAACCCTGTTTTTACCCTATGCCACCATAGGTGGTGGGGGATGTAATGAGTTTGTATTGATGTTTAAAACAGGTACTACCACAAAAATATAGTACTACCACAACCATTTCTTTAAGATTACGTTCGACTCAGAACCACTTCCTGGGACGATTTATGAATGTCCATTCTTTTGTCCTTCGGGCTGGCCGTGCAAAGCTTGTTCGCAAAGTGCAGGTATTGTACAAGTATTACAATTGGTTTTCATCGGTCCATTATTTCATATTAGTTCCATACAAATGTCCCCAGGAATGGAGTATAAGTCTGGTTTTTTTATTAACGAAGTGAGAACTTGATATCAAATATTTTCCAAAGGCCTTCCTCTCTGAACCACTTGCACAAATTCCCTTAAGGATATATTTTACTTTATGTTTTTCATCTGTTTGTTTGTGTTTGTCTTTACCTTTCAGTTCAGAGTGTCAGTATTGTGGTCAATTGTTAAATGACAATAGACTTACAACAACAACAAGGACCATAAAATCATTTCTAAATTTTCTTATTGTTTAGAGTGGAGTGGAACTTTAATTTTTGAACGTTGGTCAAACGTTATCATTATTATCATTGTCCATCCGTCTTCACATAATATTATCATTATTATTGTCCTTTGATATCATCATTATTATTATCATTATTTTCAATATCATCAGATAACACATGAGTAAATAGAACAAATAAATTCCTTCTGTCAGTTGAATTTTCTTTGGTTTCTAACCTTAAAATATATCGAGGGAAAGGTGAGGAGGATATTTACAACAGGATATAAAATGTGACAAAAAATTGAAGAAGTTTAAGCTGATTAAACTTAAAACCCATATTTTTAAATGATAAAGAAGTTAAAGTGGTTTTTTGAGGTTATTTTTTAAGGTTATGTATGGGGTATACAAGACAAGTTGGACAACATTATACTATTCTATAGATGTCAAAGTATAAAAACATATTTCTACAATCACAATTATAATGACGAATTTTATATCTGGAAAAGATTTTGCGAAAAACTTTAATAATTCTTCAAAACTGTTTTTTTTTGGAAATAATTGTGGAACTTTGTAACTATTGAATATTTTTCAATGAAATATCACATGAACATTCTTGAGATGTTCTTCAATTGATTATAGGACTAGGAAGAGATTCTATTTATTGATTCCCAAAATATCGTAATTTATAAAAACAAATTGTTTTTCCTGAAATGGATTTTTTCTACACTACACCACCGTATGTGGTTGGGGTATTATGCGTTTGTGCTGATGTTTGTAGCATACAGAAAAAATGATGTTACACCATTCTTTCGATTAAGAATAATTTTCTGCGTCGATTAAATGATGTTTTTCGATCTATTCGGCTGGGTGTGCTTGTATACGTTGTGCTTGTATAAGTTTTGAGATATCTCGATGAAATCTGGAACATGTTATAATTTTGGTCCAAGAACGAAGCCTATTAAAATTGGAACATGTTATTATTTTGGTCCAAGGAGGAAGCCTATTGAAATTGACCATGTTCGGTTTTTCCCACACAAATATCCTCCCGGATTGAGCTCATCAAAGTCCTAAACCAAAACCAATTTTAACGAAATGTGGCAAAAAAAAAGCATGAGAGGGTAGGTCTATTATTTCTCATAGGTCTCAAATAAGCTGCCTTCCATATATCACTTTGAAGGGAATAAATCTTACATATACTTTAGTATTGCAATAGTAACTGGTCAAATTAAAATAAATAAGAGCAAAAATAAATGAACAAAATAATACGAGGGTCGGTGCATAAGTTCTTCTGAGTCCCATATAACCACAACACCCCCTCCCCCTTTGAGAAAATCATTTCAAAACTGCTATAAATGTTAGTTTCACCATAAAACACTGTGGTATAGGGCATTACATAGCCGGGCTTGTCCGACTATAACATTTTTACTTGTTAAAGAACTTGTGCTTTTTATTATGAAATATTCACTAATTCAGAAACAGAAAATAAAAGGGTTTTGAGACATCTGAATGTAAACGATTATTTCAGGGATCTTATTGATATCGTTTCGATTTTCTTTCCATTTCTCAGAAAACATATTGATTCCGTTCAAAAAACTGTTCTGATTTTGTAATAGATAATAAATCAATTCTGATGTCTTGTTTTAACAGCAAAAGTTCTTAAATTCAATGGCAATCACTTTCTCAAGAATTTGTTCTACGGATCAAAATATAGGACGGGTGGGGTGAAAGGGAAAGGTATTCCCATACAAAGCATATATTAATTATCGATAACCTAAAAAACTGTAAAAATGGGAATATTCAAATTGGTTCCAACTACTTTTCCAAGAGTCTTTTTTACTGGCCCAAAATGTAGGTAAAGTGCATCGGGTCTTAGCTAGTATTGTATACAAATAAGTTAGACCCATTTCGTATTTTACTAGATAAATGAAAGATGCATACTGATATTTTTTATCAATTAAAGTTTATTTTTCATTTCCTTTGCTCCTGTTTTGATATGAATATGAGGTTTATATAAAATGAGATCTAAATAGGATACTTTGCATATCAAAGTAACAGCTGGAATTATACTTATATTCGAATAACATTTCCAACATTGACCAATACATGTACACATTTGTGTAATTTTCAATTCTATTTTCTTTTAAATTTTTGTCATTTTGACATTTGTTAAGGGGTTTTCTCTTTTTATATTTGCCATATTTATAGATAGGAAATGTACATACATACATACATACATACATACATACATACATACATACATACATACATACATACAAACATACATACATACATACATACATACATTCCTACACATTAATGTGTTAATATTTATATTTGAGTGGCTTTATTCTATTTAGTATCATTAAATATAAATAAACCACACAATATCTAAAAGGGATAACAAGAGAAATCATTTAGTTGCTGTTTAAAATTGTTGATCTTTAGACCTAAAGACTAAACTAAACAAAAACAACAACAACGATACTTAAACTTACTAGACGACAAAAAAAATTTTTGACATCATTTTCTTCATTATCATTATTAGACATACATATACTAAGATACATACAGTGAGAAGCATAAGTTTAGGTACCATAATTTGTGTAAAAAAATTGTTAAATATTAAATGCAAATTAAAAAAAAACCAGTAAGAATGCTATATTCGGCTCTGCCGAATCTTCAATACCCTCCAACACAAATTCGTGTGAAGTTAATACGTTAGGTTCCGTAGATATACATATACACACATAAACTCACAAATATATATAATACATAACACAGAAACACTTAATGAGTCATAAAATTAGTTAAAATGTTGGTTATAACTTTTTTTCTACTGAACTGGCTTTTTTTCTTTCTACTAGGCCAAATTTCATTAAGCTCTGTCAATTTTTGTGCATGTAATTGCATTGACGAAAATCGACTGAGATTCTGATTTGATCCAAGAATATATATACATTATGTGGTCTGAAATAATTCATAATAATTCATCGTTACACACAGAATGACAAAGTTAATATACTCTCTTCATCACTTGTTGTGTAGAGGTTATAAGCTCAAAACTGTTTTCCGGAAGGGAGTCTTAAATGGGAGCTACAACAAAATTTGGACCAATATTGTTCATATTTATATTATACCTAGATTGTAGTTAGAAAAATTATTGTGCTAAATTTTAATGGAATTGAACTTTATTTAAATGTTTTATAAACTCAAACCCGTATTCCGGGAAATCCCGTTATAAGGGAACTATAGGAAAATATGGAGCGATATAGGGCAAATTAATATAATATCTTCAGAACAGTTAGCAAAATTATTGTCTCGAATTTCAATAGAATTGGTCTTTATTTACTCGTTTTATAAGCTGAGGGGCCTGATATAGGAGTTACATCAAAATATGGACCGAGATTGTTCTAATTTAAAATATTCATTAAAAATAGTTAAAAAATTCATTGTACTGAGTTCCTATGGAATTGGTCTTTACATAATTGTTTTATAAGCTCAAACCCGTTATATAGGAGCTATATCAAAACATGGACCCATGTTAATAAAATTTATAACATGTATTTCAAGTAGTTAAAAAATAAATTGTGACAAATTTCAATAGAATTGGTTCAAATTTATAAATCATATTTCGGGAAGAGATCTTCCCAGAACAATATGGCTTTTTTGGATTTATTATTGTATCAAAATAAGTTATGTGACAAATTTCAGTAAATTATTTTAAAAATTGCGGCCATATGACACACAGAGTTTGGGATGTATCAAAACTTTGCATATTATAGCCTCTAACTTTTTTTCTGTTAATCAGATTTTGATGATCTTTTGCATGATGAAGAAGCACGTATAATTGTATGTTAAAATTAATGTTTTCTTAAGTCCAATTACATTTTTAGAAGAAATTAGAAGAGTTCTTTTTCGGAATTTTGAGGTTGTTTCAGATATCGGTCTATAACTTCCTTGCTTATAAACCGATACAGCTGGTTTTAAATAGGAAACTGCTAAGGACAATAACAAACGATGTAGCCAAATTTCATTGTATTCGGTCAATTATTCTAGGCGTAAGAATGTTTCCAAAAGACAGACAGACAGACAGACAGACAGACGGACATAGCTAAATCGACTCAGTTTTTGATTTGATGCAATAATATATACATTGTAGGGTTTGAGATGATTCCTTCTAGGCGTTACACACGGAATGACAAAGTTAATATACCCTCATCATCACTTGTTGTGGTGCAAGGTATAACAATATTTTTTTGTAAAGAGTGAGATCGAAAAAATCTTAACATAACTAAATGTTAATAAAAACGACTTAGATTTTTAGTTTTTTTATTTAATTGAAATTTTTATTACAATTTACAGACAAGATTTGTAGTTTTAACCACTAGTGACGCAATTTCGGACCAAATTTCAAATAAGAAACCAAATTTCAAACAAGAATCATTTGAAAATATTGCATATGAGTAAATGGTCGCAAATATCATTGGAGCATATAAATATAACTTATAAAATCACTGCTAAATCGTTTAAACGATGTACATAACTTAGACTTTAAATTTATTATTTTTATACCCTACACCATCACAAGTAGTGAGAGTATATAAAGTTTGTCATTCTGTGTGTAACGCCAAGAAGGAATCATCTTAGACCCTACAATGTATATATATTATTACATCAAATTAAAAACTGAGTCGATTTAGCTATATCCGCCTGTCTGTATGTTGGAAATATTCTCATGCGTAGAATAATTAATCGAATTCAATAAAACTTGGCCACATCGTTTGCTATTGTCCTAAGCAGTTTGCTATTTATGATTATAAGTAAGGAAGTTATAGACCGATATATGAAACAACTTAAAACTTCCGAAAAATAACTTTTCTAATTTCTTCTAAAAATGTAATTAATTTTAGCACACAATTTTACATGCTCCATCATCGTGAGAAACATCATCAAAAACTAATTCCATTGGAACTCGGTAAAATGCATTTTTTAACTATTTTTAATGTATATTTTTAATTAGAACAATCTCGGTCCATATTTTGATGTAGCTCCCATATCAGGCTCCTCACCGAAAACTGTTTTCAGCTTATAAAATGAGTAAATAGAGACCAATTCTATTGAAATTCGACACAATTATTTTGCTAACTGTTCTGAGGATATATTAATTTGCCCTATGTCGGTCCAAAATTTCCTATAGCTCCCTTATAACGGGATTTCCCGGAAAACGGGTTTGAGTTTATAAAACGTTTAAATAAAGATCAATTCCATTATAATTTAGCACAATGATTTTTCTAACTATAATCAAAATATATTATAAATATGAATAATCTTGGTCCAAATTTTGTTGTAGCTCCCATATAAGACCCCTTACCGTACAAAATTTTTGAGCTTATAACAAGCATGTTTTTTGTTTTTGTACGCTCCACAATACAAGTGGTAAAGAGAGTATACTAACTTTGTTATTCTGTGTGTAACGCTAAGAATGAATTATTTCAGACCCCATAATGTATATATATTCTTACTTCAAATCAAAATCTTAGTCGATTTTCGTCAATCTCTCTGTCTGATCACATCCACAAAAATTTGCAGAGCTTAATGAAATCTGGCCTAATAGAAAAAAGTTATAACTAATTTTATTACTTATTAAGTGTTCCTGTGTTATATAACATATAAATTTGTGAGTTTATGTGTGTATATGTATATCTACGGAACCTAACGTATTAACTTCACACGAATTTGTGGTGAAGGGTATTGAAGATTGGGCATAGCCGAATATAGCATTCTTACTTATTTCTTTTAAGAATGTTTCTTTCTTGCAGTACAAAAACAAGAGAGTTAATAGAAAATTGTCCTTATTTTTATTTTGTTGAACACACTTTTTTAATTAGAAATAAATTAATAAAATAATGCATAAAATTGTTTCCCTAAATAAGTGTACCTAGACTTATACTTTCCACTGTATATGTACTACTACCTATACATTTGTATACATCTGCTCTTGTATTTTATATCAAACTTTTCATACGCACAAATTGTAAGAGAAAATTTTTGCTTTTATCCTTTTAAATACATTTTATATAGATACAACTAATTTAGATTATAATAGAAAAATTGGTTTAGATAAATGGTTAACACACACATATATATGCACATACATGCATAACTTCACACATATATGTAGAGACATTTACTTAATTACACACAAATATACTCAGTTGTATACTTTCGTTTATAGATTTTGATATGTTTATGGGTTTTTGTATGTGTGTGTGTATATATAAGTAAGTGTATGTGAGAGTATTAAAACACTTTAACAAATAAAATCTATTTTCTATTTTAATGGTATTTTAATAGAGAAAACACATATTATACAGGGTGTTTCATTTTATAGCATGAACTATTTCTTTAATTGATTTGATTCTTAAGTTGTGAGATCCGCAAAAATCTTAAGAATACATTTTGCCTCTTAAGATTTTTATGGAGTTATTTTACCGTCATAAGTGATGGAGGTTGATATATTATTTTGGGTCTTATTATATATAACGCACAGTTTTGGAGAGATATCTCAATGAAATTTCACATGGTTGGAGTTGGTGTGTTTTCGAATTAATCCTTAAAAAAATATTTAAAATCCTATTCGGTATAAATCTTGTTAAAAAGTCCGGCAGGGAATATGTTTTTTTAAATATCAACACCACCAACTCAGAAACTCTTCAACTCTAATCATGTGAATTTTTATTTCCAAAAACTGGATTTTGACACACTGCGCGACCTTTACAAAGCTTCCTGCAATCAATTAAGAATTATGTATTCGGTAAATCAAATCTCAAATATGTGTGAAGTTAATGTATTTACTGTTTTGTGCATACACAGTGTACGTTCATACACACTCATTCATAAACGCCTACAATATATGAAAAATTTTCGCAAATGTCATTTTCTAGTCAAATAATTTTACTGGAAAAAAATTTAAAGGACAGTGATTTCTTAAATTTCTTCTTTCGAGATCTAGGACTGAGGAGAATTTTTATGTAGAAAAGCGCACCTGATAAAATCTAGTTTGTCTATATTCTAAAGTAAGAAAACTGCGTCCCATACGAATTAAAATCAAAATATATTAAAAGGCGATTACAAAAACGCTCAAAAATAAATAAATTGTATATCGTTCAAAAAGTTATATGTAGTGCCCGACTAACCAGTCTAAAATCCTTGTTACAAAGCTAATAATCTGTATTTTGTGGGATCAGGAGAGTGTTCTTTGGTTTTAAACTCGAGATAAAAAATCATAGGGAAATTACACTGCAACAAAGCGATTAGACATGAGTTTATACAATTAACGAATTTTCAACTTTTTTGAGTATAAAATTCTTTAAATTGCAACACCCATTTTAAAAATTTATATACGTGAAATCCAACATGCATTGCAGTTTGGTCGATATGTACAGTCTGCTGCTTTCGAGAGGTGCCTGAAAAGATAATTTAAACGAAAATTAGGTTAAAAAGTAAGTTATGTGTGATTACTGTACCCTAAAAGGCCCTATAGATTGTTTTATTTCAAACTGCATTTATAGAACAATTCAGGACCAGTGCCAACATATGACCGAGCGTTTTTCTGATGATCTCGTGACTGGTCAAATATTCTTTTCGCTTTTTCGTTGATTGTTCTTTTCATAAAAGTAAATAGTTATCGATATATGCTGCCTGTGATCGTCTGACCTATTTTTGAGTTAATCTAGAGGTACATGCCTCTGTCATCAAGGACAAAGCTCCAAATATGGCCAACTCATTGTCCTCCCTTAAAGGAACTTAGAAATCGGTCTGAGTTTTTGCGCAAGCGCCTTTATTCACATACGAGCAAACAATTCCAGATCTGGTTTCCACCAGACCGGGTTAGGGATCGTTTCTGTGCGCTTTCTTTTAGATTGTCCTTTCCTTTCACATTCGGTTGTGGATTTCAAGGATCCCGTTGAATTATGTGCCTAGTTGGATCAGCTTTTGAATAGTCTCAAAAGATGAAACTGCATTCGTACGAATGATTAATGATTCGTTATCTGAAATTCTTAAAAAAAAAACCTGCGGGTTTTGATAATTCAAGAATAGCACTGGTCGAGCCATAAGATGTATCAAGCCTAATAATGTTTTTCCTTCGGTTTCTTATCATATGTTTTTATCTACTAGATAGTGGTAAGGCAGTTTAGAGGCCCTGATTCTTCGGTTTTTCCTCCTTAGTTCGTTCTGATGAGGCCTGGTCTTATGGGTCTGAGACAAACTTTGTGGTGTACTTTTCTTAAACTAAGTATACTGTATGTGACTCAGTTGTTGTCTATACTGCTGGTAATGTTTGATTTTTCCTTTGATCCTGACAGTAATTTTATTGTCATCATCAGTACTAAGAGATAAATCGCCCAATAGCCAGGTGCCTGAAAATATTATTTAAACGAATGAGTCGTTAGACAAGTTAGTTATAAATTTCTTTATTCTTACTGATAATGGACCTGGATCTCAGCATTGCTGTCTGCTACCTTGTACTTAAAAGTGTCCTTCTTTCGATTGGTCGTGTATCTCTTATAAAATCTACTTTCCTTTAGACAAATTTAGCTTTTTTCCATACATTACTCTGCTCTAGCCATGTCAAGTTCCAATAGGGTGTCTCTAATGATTCACAGGATTATTTAAGGAACGAGGGGGAATGCTATATTCGGCAATGGCGAATCTTCAATAACTTACACCACAAATGTGTATGAAGTAAATACGTAATGTTTCGTACATACACACTCACATATAGACTAACACACGTATACAATATTTTAAAGTTTTTCTTAAATATAACACAGAAATATTAGTGAGTCATAAAATTAGTTATACATTTGGCTATAACTTTTTTTGCTACTGAACCGATTTTGATAGTTTTTGAAATGGTAACAAATGTCATGAATCTTAATATTATCTCTCGAAATTTTTTAATTTGTCGGTTCAAACGAAACGAAAGTTTTTTCTTGAATTAAGAGATTGCTTCAGTTATTGTTCTATATCTTTCAATATATTGAACCGATTTTTGCTGGTTTACAAAAGGAAACAAGTAACAAGTAATTAGACAAAATTTTATTATTCTCTGTCAATTATTGTGGATGTGAGCGTGCCAAAAATAGACAGACGGTTAGACAGACATATCTAAATCGACTCAGTTTTTGATTTGATGAAGGATATATGTATATACATTATGGGGTCTGAGATGATTCCTTCTAAGCGTTACATTTGAAATTACAAAGTTAATATACCACTTGTGGTGGTGGAGGGTATAACAAATAAGAATGTTTTATTCAGCTAATGAGTCATAAAATTAGTTTTACATTTGGCTATAACTTTTTAGCTGCTGAACCGATTTTGAATGGTAATGAAGTACATGTAACTTAATATTATGACAAAATTTCATTCTTAATTGTCGATTTAAATTTTTTTTCGAAAGTTTGTTGTTTGAATTTAGTGGTTGCCTCAGATATTGGTCTATATAATTTAACATACTAAACCGATTTAGCTGGTTTCAAATAGGAAACTTCTCAGTACTTTAACAAATACACCGGTCAAATTTGATTGAGTTCTGTCAATAATTGTGGATGTGGGTATGGCAACAACAGTCAGACGGACAGACGAATACACAGACAGAAATATAGCTGGCTGTGTAAATCGACTCAGATTTTGATTTGGTGCAAGGATATATATACATTATGAGGTCTGAGATGAGATCTTCTAAGCGTTTTATCCGAAATGGAAAAGTTAATATTAATTTCGTCTTAGATTTCTCACACAACCTCCGTATATTCATACGTATATGTTGCGTAGTAGATTATTTACCAATAACATTTTTTTTCTCTTATGTACAAATATTTTTAAGACTTCATCTTAATGTAGGCTATTCAATTTTTGCTTGTTTTGCCACTGTTGTTGTTGTTGTTGTTTTTATTACCATTATTGTTGATATTTTGCAGTTGGTTTTGTTTTTAAATTCTAATCGATTAACTTTTTCACATTTTCCCAGATACGAAAACATAAATTCATATACGGCAAAGTGGTAAATAGATTAAGGAGGTTTAATAAAAACACTGTCATAAAAAAATGGAACCACAAAAGTGGCTGTCGATGACGCTTGAAATCAGCAGTATTTTAAGTTCTTGAGTTCATAGAATATTTTGAAAAAAGTCCTAAAACTTCCACAAAATTCATGTCCATTCAGGACATTACAATGAGTCAAAGTTAAAGACCTTTCTGTCTCATTCTGATGAACAGTTTGAATGTTGTCCTCCAAACAAACTGTACCACCTTAATATACTGCATACATACTAAATTTAGTTAATTCTACTGTATTTGAAAGTGAGTTTCTATTCTTTCTTTTTTTAATTTAAAATTTCAATTTTAAATTTAATTAAAAAAAGTTTTGTTGGATCAAGTCTTTAGGCAAACTGCTGCAAACATATAGAAAAAGTATACACACATACACATATATTTAATTATTATATACAAAAAGAGTGAGACTGAAAAAATTTAAGTGCTTTATATTACACATTTTTATAGGATCTATTTTTGAATGTTTCCTTCTAGATCGCTTAAGTGTGAAAGTAATATATCGCACCTTTACATTCAAACACAGCAATACACACATCTTTGCGTATAGAACGGCTTCAGACTACTTGATCACGAACCTTAAGGTCGCGGTCTCATTATACTCTCAGAAAATTTTTTCTGATATTATGACCGATCCATCACTATTTTCTTCCACAGATCCATGTTACTGATGTTATTAGATCAGAATATGCAGCATTTGATTCTTAGACAATTGTTGAGAGAAACTTGCGGTCCACAAACAAGTATGAATGATGTAGTTTGTTAAGACCATCAAAATAAAAAGGGCTATATGAAATTATGGACCGAACCTCGCAAAATTTTGTGATATTTTCGAATTGTATAAATCCGAAATATAGGAATTATTATCACCATAATAAAATTTATTTGAGATTTCTTCACATAAAAGCGGTTCTTAGAGGTGCGCCTATATGGGAGCTATGGTCGATTGTAAAGAGATCTTTGAAATTGTATTTAAATTTACTTCAAATCTAAGCGTTTTGTGAGCCCCTACAGGGCAGATATTTTTATGGGAGCTACCAGAGATATAAGAGCGCTCACCACCAATTTCATTTTTGAAATTACTTTTGCATTACTTAGACAGACATAAAGTTAGCCAACCATCCAGATGGATGGACGGACATCATAGAATCGGCTCAGTAAGATTCTCATGGTAACTCATTTTCTATACAAAAGACAAGGAGAGACTTGTCAGGCAAAAATGTTTTTACGTTTAAGGAAGTTAAAAAGATATTAAATGCAGGAACTGAACTTGTTTTCCATCATTAGGAGTCATCATCAGTTGATGTGATAACCTATGCGTACGACATTAAGGCGACTGGCCATAGAATTTATGCGGATTGATAAATGGTAATCTCAGCGAAGACGCCTAATTTGAAACTTTTACCAAACTCTTCACCACAGTTTGACATCGTAGTCACGCAGTACCAATTCCGATTGTTAATCAGATTTTGGAAGACTGATTCTATTCACCTTTTCAGTTTATTTCACTGCAATCTCGCATAAATTGCAAAGTAGGAATTGGATCCTCAAGGAACTTGCTTACAGAAATTGGGGTAAGGAAAAATAATCCTTACCCCAAGTTCTGTATGGTTTCCTTTACTGAGTGATACCCAGTGAAGAACTATTAAAAGTTGCCAAAAATCTGCTTTAAGAACCTGTTACGGAACATCTGCTTTCAGATGTACTCAACACATCATCTACATAAGGAGATGAAAATTCTTCTGCTTAAGGAATAAAACGAAATTTAGTAAAAAGTTTCTTTAAGGATGTTATCAGAGAAGTCATCCTAATATCAATATCACTGAATTAGAGTCCCCTGAGGCATGTGAGAAAGGACATTTGAATTTACACACTGAGCACACTTAGTGGTAAGAGAGTGCAAGATTCGCTTGATCGGGATTTGTATGTGCTTTGAACAATATTCACAGAGAAGCTACAAATTCCGTGCTTTCAAGTTATCATAGGAATGTTAGATCGCCTATTGCAGGCAATAAACAGAATCTGGCATGGTCTACAGGAGTTGTTCTGGAACAACTGAGTTTGGAGCAATAAAAAATGGAGCAATAAGCCTAATGCTTTTGCTCTAGTTTTGTCCATGCCGTTTCAAACCTAAGTCCTGCATATAGTCAATAAATAAGTGATGCACTACGTTGCTTAACTGCCAAGCCTACCAAACCTCTTTCAGTCCTGAAGATCTGTGAACACATCATTATACTAATCGGCATAAACAAACAAACATATTTTTGTACAGCTGTAACTTAAGTTTTGAAAAAATGGTTAATTTGAAGAGAACTATCAAGAAAAAATTACCAGACGCCAGATAACAAAAGCTTTCAAAATGACATCCTTTATCGTCATGGATAGAAAGTCTAACAGGCTTATAATCCAGACCTAACCAATTCTGATTTCAATTGTTGGTGTTCTTATGGAGAAAACTTCCAACTGGTTTGACAATTTCTAAACGAGTGTGACTATGGGTGTGGGTCGATTCGGAACGGTTACTAAATTGTTTTGTAAACCCTGAGTACCATTTGTTTCGATTGATCCAGAACGCCCATACTAAATCGCATGGATAAATAATTTCAAAATTATTAAATTTTTTACATATTAAGATTTTTTAGTTCTCTTTACATTACATTTACTTGTATGCATTTGTGTGTGTGTCCTTAAAAGATATTTGCCTTTTTATTAAAATTTTTAAATTATAAAGGATTAAACTGGATTTGCATGTTCAATATAACACTTCATTATTTTACAAGTTAATTTTGTATCTTTTTTTGAAAATTATAATTGTTTTTGACAAAAATATTTAAATTAATTAATTTTATTTAAATTTTTAAATTTAATTAAGATTTTTTTAGAAAAAAAGTGTTAATATTTAATTATTGTATATGAGTGAGCATTTCTGCAATTGACCACATGGAGATAAAAAGACTTAGATTGAAAGAATCGTTGAAAACTTAATACACCCTATATTAGCATACTTGGTTGGAGTATTATGCATTTGAGCAGAAGTAAGTAACGCATTCAAAATAAACAAAAACCAAAATTAATTTAAAAATTCACTGTTCAAAACCTAAGCAGATTTTAGTATTTCATGTGATATTCTATGTTTTCTACAAACTTAATATTCTTATTGAGAAGAAATTATACAAGATTCGTTAGACTAAGGAGGGCGATCGCAAAATTCCTAACATATATATATGTTAATAAAAATGAAACGTCTAAACTTACACTTTTAATTTTTCATTTGAATAAAATTATTATTACAATTTAAAAAATATTTTTATAGTTTTAATCACTAGTGATTTTGAGGCTTTTTCGGAAACCCTTTCTTTACCGTTTTTATAGTGTTTTCCGTCAATTTGCGTGAACAATTTGAATAACTTTTTTATGTTGTTCAATTATTTTTTAACAAGAGTCTAATATATCTCCATTGGCCTTAGCTTTGGACATTTTGGAGGATTCGCTTCTCTTTTTACAAATGACACATTGTTTTTGTTAACATTCCTTGATCTAAATTTCGGTTGTAACAAATGATTGGCTTCTTTTGCCCTTAATGCGTACTGCATGAAATTTTGACTACTTTTGGTCATAAACTTTTCATCCTTATTCCCTTGAGCTTCACTACTTCCCTTTTGACCAGGAAGTTGAAAAAAATTCATGCGTTTCGTCTTTGTGCAGCAAAAATATTTGTTTAAAAACTGAGTTCAATGTCCGTGCTCTGTGTTTGGCCTCTAAATTTTAGCAGCGTTCCTGTCAAGAACTTTATAAGCCTTTTGTTTTTAAATCTGCATTAATTTTAACCTTTCGCATCAAATAGACGTAGAACTGAGGTAACCAGGCTACTTTTCCACCGGATGTGTTGAGAGCTCTTTTGAAAATACTTTCTATATTTTTTTGCATTAGAAACATCATGTGGACCATTATCAACGCACTAGTTTTCCTGATACTGTTTAATAACATTCGAAACAGTTTGATGACAGACCTTTAAATGCTTTGCCAACTTTTTGTAGGACCAAACTTCTGGTCATTCATTTTAATCATATTAACTAAATATTTATTTGTCTGATTTATTTGAATAAGAACTAAATTATTTTAAAAAGTTAACTTTGTAAAAAAATCAAATAGCACTATGGTTGACCGAAATCTTCCTGAAAATAAAACGTTCCATTTCAGTATACCTTCCATCGGAGTTAAAAATGTTACATTTTTGGCTCAACGCTAAATAAAATAATATTTTAGTCCATATGCGCTTTTACAAAATCCATGATCCAGATTTCAAGGAAATTGAATGAGTCGTTTATTTAGAATTTTATTCTAATATTTTAGTCGTTTAAAGTAATTTTCTTCGTGTTAGGAATATTATAAGGCAGTCAGGTGCCACTTCTGCCACTAAAGGTCCATGTAATGAATTCCCTACTGGCCAGCCGATGCAGCGAAGAATTTATAAGGCTATCTCGTACATCTGACATTGCACTTCTTGGGATCTCTGCGCATAACGACCACTTTGGCAATGAACAGGTCGATGTGTTATTCATCTAATACATCCACTGCATAGTCAGTTGCAATTCCAGTTGGTCACATTAGGAATAAATAGTTTCTCGAACAGCCCAAAAATAGATTACTTTACCTAGATATGTGCGGAGTCGTCCATGAGATGTGGTCTGTTTGCAAACTGACACTTAAAAGACAACTCTTCAATCGTAATCGCACGGATATTTCTAGGTTACTCGCAGTATAGACGGGTTATCGCATGTAAGTTGACTTGAGTTGGCAAATTTAAGGAATAGATTCCTGGAAATCTACATGTTGCACTCGTTATGAGAAGTAACAAAGATTGAAGTACACGACCTATTTAGATACCTCAAAATGACGGGATTGATTTTGTTGGAACAGGACATCTTTTATTGATTTTCAATTCTCTTTTAACAAAATGCCGATATCTCTCCACTGGCCTTAGATTCAGGCAGTTTGGAGGATTTTCTTCTCTTGGTACAAATGAGTGTTACTCAAAGTGACCGTATGCAGAGTCAGGCCAAAAATAAGTGGACACATTATGAAGTGTTATGAATGGAAGCGGCATGGTAAGTAACGCATTCAAACATTCTTTGATGTAAATTGCGGTATTTATAGAGTCCGTCGAAGCAAATGTTTGACTTTCTTTGTCGCAACTGTAGATTGCTATTGAGTCCTAAACTTTTCTTCAACACTGCTTCGTTCGCATTAGCAACATACAATTTTTGTCCAGGAAATTGCAAAAAATCTGCTAGAATATACATTCAGTCATCCATTATGCAGCAATAATGTTTTTTTAGGAAACGTGAGTTCAATTTTAGTGCTCTGTTTTTGGAATCTAAATTTAAGAAGCGTTAACTTTTCGTACTATATAATCCAAGCATTGAGCTAACCGACCTGCTATCCTATCAGATGTATTGGGAGCTCATGCGGATCATTCCTATTACCTGAATCAGGTTTTCTAACAACGCACAAGTGCTTCCGTTGGCTATAAGTTTTTTGCAGAATTTCGAGGTTGATTCAGGACAATAAATGAGGAGAAATTTCATTGAGCTCTAATCATTTGATTGGCCTTGAGGGTGTCAACAACAGACCAACAGACGGACACTCGTGCATTAATAGAGTGACTGAGATTTTAATTTAAACCAATCACCCACTTTGTGTTTGACTTGATCTAGTGGTTCAATAGTTACCGATTTATTTTTTCAAAAAAATCATTCTGGAACGTTCTAGTGACTTAAAGGCTCCTCTCCTTTATTATCATTTATACGTTCTCTATTTCCCTTATTAAACTCTTTAAATTTTTATCTTTTGTTTTACTTTTTCTGTTAAATTCTTTGTCTTAGAAAATTTGTCGAAAACGTTTGCAAAATATTGTTAACATGAGAACACAAGAAATAAGAAATTCAGAAGATGAAAAAGAAGAAAATCAACATAAATAATTCATTATTGCCGCCTGGTTGAACATAAATCAAAAAGCCACATACACCACACATGACTCGCGTTAAAAGTTGTTACCGTTTTTTTCTGAGCGGTTGGAGTAAATGTAAGAAAGTATGAAAGTTAGAGATCCCAGTAGTATTTGGTAACAGTGGTATACGATCGATTACAAGGGACCATTGTAGAAAACTGTAGGGATATACATGTTTATGTAATGTAATTGTAAGATTTACTATTGGTATATAAATAGGTCCTACAGAATGACCCTGATCCCGTCAAAAGGTCTGAAGCCAAACAGTTTCTAATGTTTTTATACAGTATCGGAATAACTTGTCCATTGATAGAAAATCTGGTTCAGGTAAAAGGAATGGTTAATATGATGTTTTGTAAAGACAAAAAAGGAAGCATTTTTATAAGAGCTCTCAACACATCCTGTAGGGAAGCAGTCTGGTTACCTTAGTTTTCGTACTATTTGGTACAAAAACTTAAAGGTAAAACAGGTTAAAAAACACAAAAGGCTCCAAACTTTCCTGACAGAAGCGCTGTTAAAAATTTAGAGGCCAACAAAGCATGGAAATTGAAGTAAAGTTTTCTTAAAAAAATATATTCTTGCTCCATAAATGATGACAAAACGTAAGTACTGGAAGATTTTTCTCATATTCCTGGTCAAAAAGTTTATATGTTCTTATACTCTATGAAATGTAAAATAAAGTTTAGGACTCAAAAGCAGTTACAATTTTCCAAAAAGTTCTTGGTTTAGCAAGCAAAAGAAGTAAATCATTAGTTACAACGGGCTCTATAAATATCGCAATTTACATCAAGAAATGTTTACAAAAAAAGGCTGCTTCCATTCATAAGACATCATAATGTGTCCACTAAATTTTGGCCTGATTTGGCATACTGTCACTATGGTTAACAGCAGGTTAAATTTCAAATAAATTTTAATATTTGTCCGTCCATGTGCCGTGGTGAACACTCTACGTACCTGGACATTAGATATCAAGGATGAAATCTATTAAAATTAAAGGTGATCGATCAAACATTTCAGACATAAATATTATACCCGAATAGGAATTTATGTTTGTTCATATCCTGAATCCTGATTCAGATATCTTGATTTGAAATTTGGCGTATTCCATTAAGGACTTTTGGTATCGTTTGTAACAAATGAAAATCAGACCCGAAAATGACTGAACTATATGACAGGTAAGGCGAAATTTCCCAACTACTGATTTTATACCCTCCACCACGACAAATTTTGATGAGGGTATATTAACTTTGTCATTTCGTGTGTAACGTCAAGTAGGAGGGAATCATCTATCTCCTTTTAAAGAAAGTTTATTTTTTCATCAAATCAAAATCTGAGTAGATTTAATTACGTATGTCTGCCATTCTCACGCACAGAATAATTATCCGAATTCAAAGAAAATTTGCACGTTATTTGTTATTGATCTAAGTAGTTATAGACCGATACAAGAGATAATCTCAAAATTCCTAAGTAGAACTTTTCTAAATTTTTCATTCATCTCCGTTTAAAATCTACCACACTTTTGGACACCTTTTATGTATTCTTCAATTCTCTTTTAACATGAAACCATTATCTAACCACTGAATTTTGCTCCGGGTAGTTTTGATTATTTACATTATCGTTCTTTTACCACTGTTTAACATAGCGACCGTATGTCAAGTCAGACCAAAAATAAGTGGACATATTTTGAAGTCTTATGAGTGGATACAGTGATTTTTGTAAACATTCGTAGAGATAAAATCTGATGTTTATAGAGACCGTTGTTACAAATTATTGTCTTTTCTTACCGTAACTGCTTATTGATCGTCATACGAAGAACTTTTTGGGAAATTTTGACCGTTTTGGGTCTAAAACTTTCCTCCAACTTTACCTCAAGTATCAGCAACATCAAATTGCTGATACTGGTGCCAAATAGCTGAGCTAACCGGGCTTTTTTCCTACCGAATGTGTTGTGAGTTCTTTTGAAAAGCTTTCTTTTTTCTAGGTTTTTAAAACATCCCGTTCGACGTTCCAACATCTATGGTAGTGAAGGACATAAAAATTCGGCTATAACTCTACTGGAATATAATTTTAGGCACGAATTCCATTGAACCAATACATACTATAATATTTGTCTGAAGCTTTGCCAATGTTAGTATAATATAAGTAGAAGAGGGTATAAAAATGCGGCATAATCGAATTCTTACTTGCTTGTTTTACATTGGTCTGTTATTTGGTTCTGTATCGCATAATATAATATATAACTTGCTAAAGCTCAAAATAATTGTTGAAAAAATTGGGGTTTCTCATATAATTTCGGATAAAGTACTCTCTGTCGGACACCGAAAGGCTGTTCATTCATTAAAAAAGAATCAAAACTTTAAATTGTTTTTTTTTTGGTAAATTTCTATTGATTTCCAAAGGGGTTCCCTGAACTACGACCGTTAACTAAACTGTATTCATGTATACTGCTCTGTATATGACAGACAATAATCCAGTTTGCAGGTAACACTGAGAGAAAAGAAAACAAAGGAGCTTTTTAACATTTTCCTTAAGTTATTTGATTTCTGATGAAATTTCACAGCTGCTTTTAAATAAATATTCTTTAGTGTAAAATGTCAGCTTCCTTCCGTTAGTCATTCAAATAATCATCGAACCATAAACACATCCATCGAAATTCATTCATCCATCTCCATCTATATATTTATATCGAGGCAGTCAGTCATTTGTTCTACAATTCATTTGTTCATTTATCCCATCTTGTTTCTTCTCTTATTTTAGAACATTTGATTTACCCCTTTAGATTCTACTCAATTGCATCTTATTACCAACGACACATACTCATACATGTACATAGATACTTATGCCAATATCTAGACGCATATATGTATATATATATTATATGTATACGTGCATGAATGAGTACATGGTTAACTAGACCCAGTAAGCAAAAAAACGTGGTTTGTGCTTGAAATGGGCGGTAGGGCTCAGTGTTGAGTCAGCTGAAAATTGCAAGTGATAAAATTTTAAACTTATTTTGAAGTACTCATCAGTGATATTTGAGGGATGTTCAACTCATGAAAACTACTTAGGATGAAAGCTTTTCAGCTTCACTATTGTGAAAATCATCAATAAGAGGATCATGCTCAGAAGTTTTCCTATTTCCTGCAGACTTGGATTTCAAAAATTTGCATGCAGTTCTCTGGATTACATTAAGTCGATTTTAATAACATAATTTCAACGGAGACCCCACTTGATCTTCAGTTTATATTTATATAAACTTTTAATACTTAAAACTTCAGAAGTCATATACCATATTGGCTGATTTAAACATTCTTCATCCGTTAAATCCTAAGAGGGAGTAATTACGATATTTAAACTTGCTGGAAGTATTCTCTCTTGATATGTATATTCCAAGATAGAATTTTGGTATTGCAAAAGCTTCTGGTTCTCAATTTACTAAATAGGCAGTGCTAATATTAGTTTAAGTCATCAGACTGCCACAACAGATTAAATGAGCAAGGTATGAATCACTTGGGTTCCATATCAACAAATCGCTAAATCCGCCTGAGATTTCAGCGAACAGCAGCCAATGATGTGCATCTGTAAGCCTCTAAAAGCAAGGCAGTGGCCGAAAAAAATGAGAATAATTTTCTGCTCTTCTTAAGTAATTCGAGAGAACCCATTCTGATGCTACTAGACCGTATAGGGTTAAGCGTACAAACTCTCGAATTTTATCTTTATTTATAAAAATTTTGTTTGTTTGGGATTTATTGGCAGCTGAACTACAGCACCGATTTTGTTGTAATAATCCCAACATACCCGAAGGTAACATAGGCTCTAAAAAATTCTCATAGGATCAGGGACAGGTGTACATACCATATAAAACAAATATTGATTATCAAAGATCTAAAGAACTATAACAGCGAGGGTTCTTTAATTTCGTCTCAAGCATTTTCTCGATGATATGTTTTACTGAAAAAAATATAGGACGGATAGGACCAGGGGGTGGGTATACCATATAAAGCACATATTGATTATCGAACATCTAAAGAACTATTTTAGTATAAATTTTCAAATTTGATCCTCTTCACGTACTCAAGGATCTTTTTTAATAGGCAGATGGTAGACGGATAGGACCAGGGCAGAGTTTACTCTCCATACAAAGCAAATATTGATATTCGGTCCTACTCACTTCTTCAAAAAACTGTTTACTAAACAAAATATAGGATGGATAAGACCGGGAGCAGGAGTAGCCCTCATACCAAGCAAATATTCATTATTGAATACTGCTGCTGAATTGTTGAAGTGAGAGTATTTAAATTTTATCTCAATTACATTCTCTTGAAACTGTTTTAGTGGATAAAATGTGAAATCGATGAGATCAGGGGGAGATGTAACCCTAACGGTGGAATGGTTAGAATCATAGGAATATCTAGAGTTAAAAAATTTAGTTCCAACCACTTTCTCAAAGAGTTGATGTAGTTAAAAATATAGGTCATATTGGACCATTGTTTACAAGATCGCTGACTGTGCCAGTGACCAGGTAGCAGCCTTTTCCCCTACAAGTCAACTTGGAAACACTTTTGCTCCAACCATGTTAAAAACTTGTTTATGTTTCCAAATTGATTAAATGCTTTGTACATCCAACCGGAAAGTTATCTAAGATATCAACTTTTTGAAATCAACATTATTTTGTTTCCTGGGATTTACAATATCGATATCAATGTTGGCGATTGTGTACAAACATTTGTTTGTTGTATTTGTATGTATTATATCCTTGTTATCCGCTGCTATTTATAACTTCCTAAAGTTGGTGCAACTTAACGAATTTATTCTTCCCTAAAAGAAAATCTTTATAAAAATGAAAGACAAATATTTATTCTTAAAATTCGGAACGTGACTTAAATTAGATATAATTCACTCCTTTTGCAAATCAACTTAAAATTCCATATTATTTATTACTTGTAGACATAAAGGTGACTAGTGCATTGTCTCACTACAAAAGAAGCTAATAAAAAGTTGTCAATTACCACATGATTTCTCTTCCTTTTCGCTCTCTTGAATAAATAAGTCTCAGTGTGAGTGTGAGTGCGAATGTATATTAAATTTTGCATGAATTCAATGTATATTATTAAAGTTTTATATTTGTATTGGTAAATTTTATGGAATAGTCGTTGAAAATTTCTACTCTATTTGTCGTTTACTCCATTTGTGGTTTTAGGGAAAATAAACGAATGTACATACACATATACACATATGTATATGTATATATCTAGTTCAAAAAGTGTATACATTCATAAGTTATTAATTTATTAAAAATAGATAAAAAGATTCAAATCCTCACTTGTGAGAGAATTCCCTGCACAAGTCAGATCAATCACAACAATAATTTGTTGTAGCACAAAATATTATGTTAATTCTTTCTTTGTTTTAAAATGGTAGTTTAGGCAGGATACAAATGGGAGCTACCACCCCCGTGATCATATACATCCTTCATTTTGTTAAATAAAACTGTTGTATGGGGAAGAAATTATAACCAAATTTTAATAGTTTCATGTCAATATTTCTTTAAACGTTCGGTAATTAATATCTGCATTGTATGGGATCTATCTCTTCCCCTGATCCTATCCGTCCTACATACTTTTTATTTATACCAAAATAATTGAGATGAAAGCTTAATACTCCCACTCCAATAGATAACTCTATTCCTGATCCTATCCGTCCTACAGTTTTTCAAATAAAACTGTTTCTTGAGAAAGTGATTGGGATGAAATTTTAAAACTCTCGCTGTAACAGGCCTTAAGATATTTAGTAATTAATGACTTGTTTGGACCACTTTCCCTGATCCTATCTGAATTTTTTATAGCATATCCTCCGTCCAAAACCTTCAAACTGTATAACGGCAAGCATTTATCATTTAGGACTGGTTAACGTATATATATATCCTTGATGCAGGTCTTCTGTATGCTCAGTGAAATTTTGGTTTGATCACATATTACAATCCTGAGAATCAGACAAATTTTGTTAGATAAATTAACAATTATCGATATCGATATCGATATCTGAGGCATCTTCTTAGTCAAATTTCACACTCGGAGCATATTTTTTGTCTGTGAACACAAAAGACACAAAATGGGATTTTTTAATGATCCTTCGAATCGGATCAACAATGGATGATTTTGACTATTTTCGAATAATTTTGATTATTTGAACTTGTAAATTCTGCCATGTTTTATTTACACATACATTCACTTAAAAACGATTTTAGAAGACATATAAACAAATGTCTTTTTCAAATACGAATTACTATTTCATGGTTTTGTTTAAATTCACACACACACACATACACAATTATTTACTCAAAAATAAAGAGAATTTATATAAACTGAGTTACAAAAGTAGACATACAACTATATAATTTTATATTTCGATTAATGGGGATGCAAATAATCCTGACTCTTTTGAAATTTTGGAGATATTTGAATAAATGGCTTCTATAGCTGAAGTGATTCCCAGTTGGTTTGGAGAATCCCAGCAGACCGGGAGGCAAATAGATCGACTTCCACATTTGACCATACCATACATGGTTGAATTTTCGAACATTTCTTCTGGTTTCTGTCCTCAAATCGTAAGCTGGAATCATTCTTAAGTTATCTTAAATATATATCTACAAAGATCAAAAAATTGTTAACATACATATTTGATTGAAATTATTATTTCAATTTACAAAAAAAGAAAATAACTGTAATAATAATAATAATAATAATAATAATAATAATAATAATAATAATAATAATAATAATAATAATAATAATAACCACAACAATAATAATATAATATTTTTTATAGTTTTAATCACTAGTGATTTCAGAAACTCCCCATTAACGTTTTTATAGTGCTTTCTGTCACTTTCCTTAAACAGCTACTCCATGTCCGCTTAAAATCTATTACATGTTTGAGCTCTTAAATTTTCTTTAAACAAGAACCCAATATCTCTCCACTGACGCCAGCTCCGAGCATTTTGGAGTTTGTCTCTCTTGGTACAAATACCACATTGTTGTTCTTGTAGCACTCAAAGGTTTATTTACCATTGTGACAGGATGTCAAATCAGGCCAAAAATAATTGGATACATTACAAAGTCTTATGCTCATCATGCCTTGATGTAAGGGCCCGTTGTAACAAGTAAAATGCCTCTTTTGCCACAACTGCAGATTGCTTTCAATACCAGGAGCTGTTTGGTAAGACTTACATAAAGTTATTGTTTTGATAAAAGAATTTCCCTTTGTTCTGAAAAGTTCTAATCCCAAAGTGGGATTTTTAGGTTTCGGCCTATAATGGCTACTTTTATTGGAGGCCTGGAAAAGGCCATTACCAAACAATTACAGACATATTGAGGTTTCTAAAACTTCATTCCATTTTAAAATTCAGCTTTTGGAATTTTTGGAACATATAGGTTAAGATGAATGTTTTGATTAAAAAAAATAAAATTTCAAAGGATCTGGACTAAGCATTAAAGGTTTTTTATACATCAAAAATTATAGATTTATTTCAAAAAAAAAAATCATTTTGCTGGACTTAACATCAGAAGCTTTGTATGCATATTTTTGTTAACCTGTGTAAAATAAGCAGTCAAAGAACACACATACACATGTATAAAATGTGGATATTTTCGTAAATTTTGCATTCTTACAAATAAAGAACAAAATATCCTTTAGATTCCTTTGATGCAATTGTGGCTGCTTGTTTTCATTTATCTATTTTCTTAGACTTCAACCAAAAATAACAACAAGAGTACCCAACAGTCGATGGTGATTGCCTCGAACTAGTTATCCGATAGTCTTGTAAGGGGCGTCTCTAAGCACTTCAATAAGCAACCGAGTAGACATTTTAATATGCGATCGTCCTAGAAGATATTCTGTAGTCTCTTCAAGGCACACGATTTCACCACGATACACTTTTTTTGGTGATAAACGCATTGTAGCACTTTACTAACAATTTCATGGTTTCCTGTCTCCTTACTATACGCTGGAGATAAAGTGAACGTTGCGACACACTGTCTCTCTACGTTACACTTGGTGGTGATAAAGTGGTTGAACGTATTAAGATGTGCCATTTAACAGTATTTATTTTTTTGTCTTTCCAGGATCTAGTGCCACCCTAAAAACTGTAGGGTAACAAGATATTATGCAATAATAAAACCCACAACAACTAAGAATAACTACCACATAGATACTTCAAATATAAACTAATACAAATAGGAATGCTTTATTCGGCTATGCCGAATTTTCAATACCCAATACCATACATACACTTACACTGGAAACCTTAAAGTTACAAACGGAATGATAAACTTAATATACCCTCTTCACCATTTAAGTTGGTGGAGGATATAAAAGTAATAGAAATTGAAGATCTTGGACCTAAAATAAAATAGAAAATTATAATAAAAATTCTCTTTTCATATTTTCGTTTGTATTCAATGAAGACAAAAACAATGAAATGTCGTTGCAACATTTGGTGGTATAACCTAAATGACCCCATTGACACTTTAAGCATGACGCATGATTGTATGCCAATTGACATGACATCAAGTCATGGTTCAATTGTAGAATTTTCCACTTTAATCTTTTCGTTTTATATTCGTTTTTTTATATTTTTTGGAACGTTTTTTTTTCTTCTTTTGTTTTAATATTCTTCAGATTTTTTGTGGGAATTTTAAGTTTTTGCTTGGAAAATTTTGTTGGAATTAAATGAAATTAATTGAGTTGGCATTTTATTAAAGACCAACTTTAACCCGGTGCGCTTTGCTGTACAGAAATTCTCCTCAGCGTGAAATTTTAAAAGAAATTTCATAAATCACATCATGTATTAAAAAA
This sequence comes from Cochliomyia hominivorax, assembly GCA_004302925.2. Lineage (NCBI taxonomy): Eukaryota > Metazoa > Arthropoda > Insecta > Diptera > Calliphoridae > Cochliomyia > Cochliomyia hominivorax. The sequence continues at coordinate 24,325,251 of PYHX02000494.1, forward strand.
AATTCTAGCAACGGGGATTTTGCCAAAACCCCTTGATCAGTAAAACCGTTTCTTAGAAAAGTGATAAAATTTGGATCAATTATTATTTCAATAATAAATGATTTCCATATGAAGCGTCGGCGCTCCTTTGTGTATATGTTCACATTGGTCATCCATTTTCCTAAGTAAAACTGTTTTGCAGAACAGCTATTGAGGCTAAATTTAGGAATGCAAGCTACAAAAGTTGTATGACCAGTATCATGGTCCTCTCTCTTACAGTTTTTTCACCACAGCAATTCTTTAAGAGAGTGATTGTAACTAAATTTTTAACTCTAGATATAATAATTCCACCGATTGTAGACAAATAATATTTTCATTGCATGGGGGCTACCCCTTCCTTTGATCCTTACCGTCCTAAGTCCTACATTTTGTCCAGTAAAACTGTTTCGACTACTTGAGAAAGTAATTGGTATTGACTCTCACTTCGACAGAATTTTAGATGGTCGATAACTTATGTTTATTTTATATCGGGGCTTTCTCTACCCTCACTACCCAATGTAGGATAGATAAGATCAGTTTCCCCTGATCTTATCCATCCTACATTTTGTCCGATAAAACAGTTCCTTAAGAAAGTGCTTGAGGACCAGAATCAAAATGAAAATTCTCGCTGTTATAGTTCATTAGATAATCAATAATCATGTATGGGAGCTACCCCTCCCTCTGGTCCTATCGAAAATTTTTAGCTTATGTTACTCTCAGGTGTACTGGTATTATTCATTGTAAATTTGATCAAAATTGGACCAATTGTTTTGAAGTGCAAAACCTTAAAAACAAACACACTTCCTACTTTATATACCGATAGAAGACAAGCAAAAGTATAGAATAAAATGAGGTCAGGTAATATTAAATGAGTCCAACAAAAAATAAAAAATATATTGCAGGTTTATAAATTTTCATATTCTTGTATTAAAGTCTATTTTCCTTGTTGGTTTTCAGGCATAATTTAATGAGAGTATTGAATGATTTATGGCGCAACATGATTTTTAAGAAATTAAACTCGTGTTAGTTTGTTGTTTTTAAAAATTTTGAAATATTGGTGAACTACAAAAACAACAAAAATAGATTTTGTAGAAAATAGACAGAGTTACAAAATTATATCTACAACGATTATTACTTCAAAACGCTTTTAATACCCACCATCGCCACAACTGGTGATGAGGGAACATTATGTTATTCCACTTCTAATGCCAAGAAGGAATTATCTTAGAACCCATACAAAATATGTTCTGGCATCAAATCAAAATCTGAGTCGATTTAGCTATATCCAATCGTCTGTCAGTCTGTTGTTGATGGATTTAAATGAAATTTTGTTTAAGTATTTGTTACTAAAGTTTCCTATTTATAATCAATTCAGTAGGAAAAAGTTCAAGACCGATATCTGAAACAACCTCCTGAAATTTAAAAATTTTAACATAAAATATAACGTATAAGTTTTTCAAAAAACTCGACAGACCTATATTTTCTTTAATGGAAAATGATACGCACTATAATAATTTGGGATACGGATTAGGCATCAGGGGAGGTATCCCCTTGCCAACGAAACATTTAATATCGCTTATATCTATAACTATTACAGAAAATCTCATGAAATTTGGCATATTAATTAATTTGGCATAATATTGACAAGATATTATTCATATTGGTTATAGGGTACGGGGGAGTAGTAAACGAAACTTTTAATATCGTATATCCCTCAAACTTTTAAAGCTCATTGTTTGAAAATTGGCATATAAAACTATTAACTCATCTGTCATTAAAACTATTAACTCAAGTATTATTGGATATTTTTTTTATCAAGTCCGATGATAGCAAAACTGGTTAAGGATGATGTTTTCAAAGGCATACAATAGAAAACATTTTCAAAAGAGTTCCTAACACATGCTTTCCTATAGATACCCGGTGTGCTCAGTGCTTGGACTATTTGGTATGAAAAGATACCGAAATTTACATTAGAATGTTTACCCAGAGGCTGCTTCCATTCATAATACTTCATAATCTGTTGACTTATTTTTTGCCTGACTTGGTATCCTGTTACTATGGTAAACAAAGTTCTGAGTGGTAAAAGAACAAGAATGATATTTGTACCAAGAGAGGCAAATTCTTCAAATTGCCCAAAGCTAAAGACTACGGAGACATATTGGGCTCTTGTAAAAAGAGAATTGAAGAGCACATAAAAAGTCTCTAAATTTTAAGAACATTGTATAGCAAACTTGTACAGCACCACAAATAACGATGGGGGTGTATTAACTTTGTTATACCATTTGTAACGTTAAGAAGGAACCATCTCAGACCCCGTAATGTATATATTCTTGCATCAAACAAAATCTGAGTCTGTCTGTTGTTGGCCGGCCACATCCACAATAATTGATTGCATTTAAGAAGAACATTTAAATATTGTATGCGTTTGTGAGTGTATATGTGAGTGTGTATGTATCTACTTCATATGGATTTGTGATTGAGGGTATTAAACATTCGGCACTGCTGAATATAGCATTCTTATTTGTTTTTTAACTGTCTTTAATACTTGTATATAATTTGACAATTCTGGGGCCATAATTGGTTATATTTATCCTGAAGTAGGAGTTTGGACTTAAAAGGTTCTTTAATATGGACAAATTCCAATATCATTTTTTACCCTACACCACCATAAGTGGTTGAGGTATAATGCGATTGTGCTTAAGTGTGTAAAGCACAGAAAAAAAATATTGCTACCACCGATTATAAGTATACCGTTCGACTCATAATCACTTTCTGAGTCGATTTAACGATGTCTGTCCGTCTGACTGGCTGTGTCTATGTTTAACTTGTGATCAAATGCAGATTGAAATTTTAGAGATATTTTATGAAACTCGGCACGTGTTATTACTATAGACCAAGGACGATACCTATTGAAATTGGTGTTGATGATATCATTATTTCGCCTGTTCCCCATACAAATGTTCCCCCCGAAATGTGGTTTAAGATCATAAAAGTCCTGAATATAAAGAGATTTTAACGAAATTTGGTACAAATAATATTTTAAATGATGTGCCAAGTTATACGAGGATCGATCCATTATTTCTCATAGGTCTCATACAGGCCCCCTTTAAATATCACTTCGAAGGATTTAAATTTCACATTGACGTCGGTGTTGTGATAAGTATTGGTCAAATTAAGATAAATATGCAAAAATGTTGTACAAATTTTAACGAGGGTCGGTACATAATTTCCTCCAAGTCACGTATTACCCTCCGGAAAGGGTCCGTTTTAAGCGCACATAACATAATGTATTCTTAAGCACAAATAAGAAATGTTATTTATACGAGAGTCGATCATTAATTTTTGATAGCATGACCAACTATAGCTTTTACTTGTTCAGATTTGTTTTTGTAAGAACTCACTAAAATGTTTTCACAATGTAGTAGTGGTGTATATTAAAAGTTTCGGCACAGCCGAATGTACCATTCTAACTTGTTTATGACTCATAACAGTTATACCATTCCTTACATTATCTACCAATTTTTGTTAAGTGTAAACAAATTATCATCTCTTTAATCAACAAAAAATTTGTACTTAAAACCAATTTACTTCTCTTTGTCCATTTTTCCAAATTGTAGCATCCACTTTGGATATGCCACATATAGAAGTAAACTTAAAGTTTTTAAAGCTTAAGAGATTCATTTTCCAATTACAGATTTCTATTGTTTAATCCTTTAATAGTTTACTCGCTAAATCTAAACCCCAAAGAGCTCTTTCTTTATTCCCTTTTAAATTTTGTTCATTGAGAATAATTTTTCAGAAAATAAGAAACAAGAAAAAAATCAAAAGAGTTATACACCTACAAAATGCCAACTTAATATATTTAATCCTGATTCCTGTATTAAATGCAACCCACCTGCAGCCAACAACAACAAGGAAGTTATAGAACAATTGGTAACATTTTTGCAACCAACTGTTAGGGAACATTTATACAATTAAGTTCTCTTCTTCGTTTCTTGTATGGTTTTTCATTTCCAAAAAAAAAGAAAACGAACAAAAAAACTGGAATAGAGAATAGAAAAATCTGAAAAACGACAAAAACTCCAATTTCAAAATTTTGTTTGAAATTTTTTTAAAGGATTCTTTAGTTTTAAGTACCTTAAACTGTTGTATACGAGGGTAAACACTAAAGGAATTTTGTTAAATAAATGACAAAAATATTGTGTGTTTTTATACCCTACACGACAGAATGTGGTTGGGGTATTACACGTTTGTGTTTATGTTTGTAATATGCAGAAAAATGGTATTACACTTCTTTAAGTATACCTATCGACAGAATCACTTTCTGATTCGATTTAACGATGTCCGATATTGAAATATCGCTATGAAATTTGGTATATTTTATTATTTTGGCTTAAGGACGAAGCCTATTGAAATTGTCAATGTTGTCCATGAGGTATCTCAGGTACCTCCCATACAAATGTTCTTCCCAGAATGGGGGTTTTAAGGACATAAAGCCCCTAAAAACAAAGCGAATTAAATGAAATTTGGCACAAGTGAATCGTATAATAATCTAAAATGATGTGCCAAAGTATACAAGGGTCGGCTCATTATTTCTCATAGGTCCAATACAAACCCTTTTCGAAATATCACTTATACGTTGGTATTGTTAATAATAATTGGTCAAATTAAGAGAAATAAATCGATGTGCAATATTATACGAGGGTCAGTTCAGCCAGCCCTCCGAAAAATTCATTTTAAAACGCATAAATTTAACATAAATCTTAGTGTCACAATAATAAATTATACGAGTGTTGTTCATTAATTTTTCGCAACCACTATTTTTAACCGACGATGTGGTGTAGGGTATGAGCTAGTTTGACTTGACCGACTATACACTCTTAATTGTTTTTGAATGTGTAGTTATGTGTGGGCCTTAATCTGTATGTCCTTCCTTTGTCTGAAGTTAATTTTAAATAATTTTCAATTAATTGATTTCGTAGATTCCGAAAAAAAGTTTTAAAAGCCGTTTTCTTCTAATGAATGATTCTATGCAAGACATGTGTATTCCCCTTCTAATAAATAGTATATTGAATTATAATGACAGATGTTTACCCTCCTAAATACCATATTCGTTAATATAAACATATAGTTTTGATGTGATAGTTACGTCATTTTCGAAAGTGAGTCTGACATGTGATTTAAAGTTGTATGTAGACTTTTATAAATCTAAACCCTCATTGGGCAGCAGCCAGTGGTAGTGAAATGATTTGTACAATTGGATCAAATTTCATCAAGACTAAATTACTACATTAATTTAATCAGAAACTTTATGTGGGCAGCTTGATTGACAATCAGACATCGTTAAATTAACTCAGAAAGTGATTCCTAGTCGATCAAGTTTTCCATAAATATTTCGTTTCGATCTCACTCCTTACATGCTACAAGTCCTTAAATTTCAATTTCCAAAAAAAAATATTTATTGCATTTCCCTCCTGCCTTCTCAAAAATAGAATTTAGTAAAATTGTGCATATGTCTCTCAATATGTGGTTGCATTTGTATATGTCTGTGTGTGTGGTTGTATATTCATATTTATGTTTGTGTATGTTGACAAATCTTGTTGCCATAATGGTGGACCACAGGTATTCATTTGAGTAAAAATCATGAGAGTATAATTGTGTTGTTAGTGTTGTTGTAACTTTGTTATTTTTGTAAATTTCAGTATTTTTTCCCCAATTTCCCCTTCTTCTTCATCATCTCCTCATTTGTCCGTTTTTTCTGTTATTTTGAATTTGTATGGTTGGTTGATTGTCTCGTTGGTCGTTTGGTCAGTCATTTGGTTTTTTTGGTTTGTTGTGGGTGTAGATTTGTATATGTATGTGGCTATTTTTATCTGTGTGTGTGTGTGTTTGAGTGTGTGTATAGAGGTATGAATGTTTTAAAACCAAAAATAAAATACTAACACACAGTATGCGTCTAATGTTGAAAATGATATGAAACTCGTTAGAAATCCAATAAGTAATTTTTGGTTAACAAAAGAAGTAGAGAAAACAAGTATGAATACTATATTCGGCTATGCCGAATCTTCAATACCCTCCATCACAATGGACATGACTCGCAACATCTAATAAGTCATGAAATTAATTATATTTTTGGTTATAATTTTTTATCTACTCAACCGATTTTTATAGTTTTTGGATTTATAATTGACCAAAAAGTTCTTCGCTTGAACTAAGAGTTTGCCTTAGATATCGGTCCATATCTTTTTATATTCTGAACAGATTTTGTTGGTTTTAAATAAGAAACTTCTCAGGACTTTAACAAATACTCAGGCAAAATTTCATTGAGCTCTGTCGATTGTGAGCGTGCAAATATTAGACAGACAGACTCAAATTTTGATTAACTTGACACACTGAATGACAAAGTTAATATGGTGGTGGAGGGTATAAAAATATTGTACGTTTGAAACATATGGAACAATATTATTATTTGGGTTTTTCTATACAAGTATATACAAACATATGTTTGCATGTGTATGTGTGTATTATAATAGGGATAAGAAGAATTTAGGCTAAACCAAAAAGAGATTTTTAAATTTTAAAGCTTTAAAATGTTTCCTTTTCTAATTCTTTTTTTTGACAATTTTATGTCATAATTTGGTTTTGACGTTTGAAAAAGAAAAACTTGTTGATGAAATTTACAAAATAATATCAAGTGATTGATGGAGTCAATTAGATTTAAAGTTTATTTGGATTTATTGAACTGATTTCTTAGTTAGAATTCTCATAGCTTCTTAAAAAATTACACACCATTAAAAACCACTTCTATGCAAATAAATGACGTCAATTTCAATAGATTCGACTTGTCGAATATTGTGCCAAAATCCAGAAGCTATATTGATCCAAATAAGTCCAATAAATCCATTTTGACGTCCGAAAGTACGTCAAAATGTTATTTTACACTACATATCTCTTAAACTATAACAGATATTGTCAAAGAAATTTTGTCGATTTTTTTTAATTTCATTACCCGGAGTCCCCAGAAGAACGCTCTTTCTCTTCACAGGGCCCCAAGATTGTCTATGTGAATTTACATTAAAACATATTTACTGGCTTCAAAGATAAAAAATTATTTCAGAAAAAACCTTTTGGTAGATTTAAAAATTATACGGATTTACTCAACAGGTTTCTTTACTGGAAGTCTTAAAGGTTCTTAAGAAATAATAATTTTTATTAATAATGTCAAGTTCGATAGATTCCAAAGTTAAAATCCACATATGTTTAATCGGTATAAGAGTTTTGTGCTTAATCAATTTCTGTACGAAAGTCTGATAATCCTTTTCATTTGAATAATATTGCGGCTTAAATTCCAGTTAAATATAAGCAAGAATGTTATATGCAGCTGTACTGAATTTTAAATACGGTCCACTTCTTGTATTGTGGAAATATTTGCATATTGCATCATAATACTTATCATGCTTTGCAACAGTCCCGATTCTGGAAAAAATACTCTTATGAAAACTGCAACGAAATATCTTCTTAAACACTGGAAGTCTAAAAACCTTTAACAGGAAAGATACTTTGATACCCTCTATCACGATAAGAAAAATTACACACGAGGGTGGCCCTATCTTAAAATTACGTGATCCGAAATATTTTGATATTATTGCTTCATCTATGACTCTAATTGCATAACCTGTGCACTATCTCAAAATTACGTTGCTTGGAATGTTTTACTAATAAGGATTTAAGCTTTAAACGTTTCTGATATGTGCAATATTAAGTGCTTCGTTTATTCGCGGGGTATCGCTTCTCCGTGCCCCATCCGGAGACATAATATTTTGTCAAAATATTCAGTTTAAGGAAGTTGTTTCAGATATCGGTCTTTAACTATTTTTCTACTAAATCGATTTTGATTTATGACAAGGAAAATTTTTTGGGACAGTTACTAATACTTAGACCAATTCTCATTTCAGCGTGCCAACAACGGACAGACGGACAAAGCTAAATCGACTCAGATATTTATTTGTTGCAAGAACATATATATTTTTTGATTTTTTTATTACAAATGGAATAAGAATATTAAAATATCCTCTTCAGCACCCGTGGTTGTAGATGGCATAGACATTTGTGTACAAAGATTTGCAAAGAGTACCACAGAAGACAAGGTGAGTTTCGATCCGATGACAAAGTTTAAACCCGATAAGCGCAAGTGCGAAAAGTTCGATCATACATACACAACGCCAAGGGAATGGTCTGTTCTTGGATATAGACTTCAGCTGACAAAGTTTAAGCCCGATGAGCTCAAGTGCAAAAAACTCGATTATACATCTAATTCAAACCGGATTCAGAATGTTTACAACGCCAAAACATGTATCTTGTATTAAGAGATAATGAAATCAAATCACAAATAACGATCACAAGGGACCTGGGAAGAAAGTTGATTTGTTAAAAAAAAGAACAAAAAAAAAATACCTTAATAACGTTCGCTATTAAGGTATTTTGAGCTTAAAATCTAGTTATATGGGAGATGTCTGAGTTATATAAAAGAGAAGTTTTTTAACGCGATATTTTCAAAGTTAATATCTGTATTGTCTTAGAAAGTTATTTCCAACCACATATGGTTGTTGTAATTCTTCTGATTTTAGGGTTTCACTACTGGTAAAATTTTTTGGATTATGCAGCTGTGCTTTTGGGAAATTTCGGAAAAGGATTATTTGAACATATTGTATTTTCGAGGTGTTGGATATGGAAAAGGAAATATGTGGCAAATCTTTAGAAGTGACGGCTATGAACTTTCGTTACAGTTGAAACTTCTGGTATCTCTGTCAACGTTTTAGGCAGTATGTAGAGTCGTTAAGATAAAAGATCTTCAGGTAATGTTAGGTGTATCACCTCTTAACTTGGAAGTGTTACAGTCTGCTACCACTTTTAAGAAGTGACTACTACGTGGAGAATATAAATTGATTTCTGCAATGATCTTGAGAATTTGTTGGGTATGGAAGTGAAGACACTCTTAGCAAGTGTCTTGATTTATGTTAACGGACCAGAAAATATTACGGTAACTTATGAGTTCATATGTGACAAACTTCATACGTCATCGTATGGATATTGTCTAAGTTTGTGATTCTTACATACGGGACATGGTTCACTTAATGCATTTTTTCATATAAGAGGTCTGTTTAAGAGCAATAGACAGTTTTTCGAACTGATGGATTAACCCTTCTCCCTTGTTGCTCGTTATGGCCAAGTCTACCTTGATTGATAGTTATTTGTTCTTTTCGTAACGTTGGTTTATTTTGAAGAAAGTTCTGTGTCTTAACGTATGAGTCAACCGCTCTTACGTTTAGGTGCTGGTTGGCGCTTTATCTACGAGAGCAGCTACTTACATTAAAAAATTTACCATTATACCCTACACCAATAGAGGTGGTTGGGGTATTATGAAAAGTAGTTCTACCACCACATTTAATCACTTAATGAGTCGATTAAAACATGTCCGTCCGTCGGTTGTCGGTCCACTTAAAGTTTGTTCGCAGGTCGCAGTTTTAATTTGACACGTAATGTTATTTTCGCTCAAGAAGGATACAATGTCCCCCGTAATTTTTTTAATTTTAACAAAATTTTGCATAACTAAGTCGTATTATATTCATAATAAGCATAAATGAGGGTCGTTCATAAATTTTTCGTAGTAGACATATAACTATCAACAATGTGGTGTAGCGTATTAAAAATAGTCGGGCTTCACTGACTATAGTATATTTACTTGTTTTCTGTTATAAGTGTCGAAAACTCCGTTCTAAGTGTTGTTGTGGAAGTAGTTTAGACCAGTGGATATAGTTCTTTAAATATTCGATAAATAGCCTTCTTTGGACGATACCCCTCCCCCTGATATTAATAATCCTATGTTTTGTTTAGTAAAACAGTTTCCTGAGAAAGTTGTTAGAACCAAATTTGAGAACTCTCATTGTTACACTTCCTTAGATATTCGATAATCAATATTTATTTTGGTAGGGGGGATAAACCTCCCCGTGGTCCTATAGGAACTTTTTATTGCCATGTTACTTTCGGGTATATTGGGATCATTCTATGAAAATTTCATCCAAATTGGTCCAGTGATTTAAGAGTTTCTACGTTTCATACACACATACATATATACATACATACATACATACATACATACATACATACATACATACATACATACATACACACATACATACATACTTCCTATTTTATATATATAGATTCTCCACATTAATTTGAAGGAAATAGAATTCAGTTTGTTTTTTGCCATTTTGAAAAAAGAAATTTCAAAAACTCAGCATGATTTGAAATCTTTAACAATTACATTCAATTATTTTGTATTTAATCTTTTAACAGAGAGAGAGAGAGTGAGTGAGAGAGAAGGACATTTCAAATGAAGTAACTAATCTTGAATAAATTCTGTTTATTTAATTATGTTCATATGAGTGTGTTGGTGAGTAAAATTGTGTGTATGTGGGAGAAATAATATTTTGAAAATTCAATTATAAATTAAATACCAAAATATTGTAACATAAGTGTATACGTGTGTATGTTTATGTAGATTTTTGTGAAGGTAAGTTAGAATAAAACTAGACAGTTGTGTTAAAAATAATAGTAAATGTAATTAAAAATAATTAAATATGCCTAATATTGGAGATATAGTCATATTGTTAATTTTGTTATATTCATAACAAATCGATTTCAAAATATGTTTTCAAAAAGTTGTTTTTTCAAAATAATTTTGAAATATTTTTCAATGAAATTTCACATGGATATTCATACCCTAAACAAGTGTAGGTGGTTTGGGGTATTTTGCGTTAATGCAGAAGTTTGTAATGGGCAGAAAAAATATTGCTACCACTTTTAAGCATATCGTTCGACTAAGAATCATTTGCTAAGTCGATTTAAGGATGTCCATCCGTCCTTCCACCCGTCTGGCTATATTAATTATGTGAACAAAATGCAGGTCTCAATATTAGAGACATCTATATAAAACTATTCACAAGTAATTACTTTGGACCAAGGACGATGTCTATTCTAATTGGCGATGATGGGTTCATTGCTTCACCTAGCCCCCATACAAATGTTTCTCCCGGCATGGTGTTTTAAGTTCCTGAAAGTCTTGAATATAAAGAGATTTAAACGAAATGTGGCACAAATAAGTCTAATGACATTAAAAATTATGTACGAGGAGCGGTCCTCATACAACCCTCTTTAAAAGTAGTAAGAAGGGTTTAAATCTCACATATACGTCGACATTGTGATAAGAATTAATAAAATTACGTTGAAAAATCGAAGTACGAAATTTTACGAGGGTCAGTCCATTATTTCCTCTGTCCCCCGTATTATCCTTCCTTAAAAAAAATCGTCCTTTAAAAACTCACAAATATAAATTCGTAGCATAATATATTGCACTCTTGAGCACAAATTAGAAAATATATTTATACGAGGATCGATCATTGACATTTGATAGCTGCCATTAATAACCAACAATGTTTTGTAGGTTATTAAATAATGACCGACTATATATTTTTCTTGTTTTTAGATATTTTTCAATTCGAAAGTTCTACGAGGTTTCAGGAGACTAAAGGTGGACTTCCAAAGTTTGATGATTTTTGCCGAATGATTTTTGTGATTTTTTTCAGAAAAGTAAAGTCCACTATTTTCCCCTAAACTATAAATTTTATTTAGGATTCTAATATCCTTTGATCCAATTACCTGCCATCAAACTGTTTCCAATATCATTAAATAGTACCAGGAGATCTTGTCCGTTAACAAAAAATCTCGTTCAGGAAGCAAAAAACAATAGAAAACATTTTCAAAAGAGATCTCAACACATCCGGTAGGAAAGCATCCCGGTTAGTTCTAGACTATTATGTACGAAAATTTCTGGCATAATGGATGACGAAATGTATGTTCTAGCAGATTCTTCCAATTTTCTGGTCAAACATATTTTGTAGTTGGAATATTAAAGAAAAGTTTAGGACCCCAAAACAAGTTAAAAATTTCCGGAAAGTTCTTGGTATGCAAGAAATATGCAATTGCGACAAAAAAAATTTTTAGAAAATTCAATACTCATGATCTACTGTTCCTGGGGCTAAACGGGGTATAGCTGCCCGTTTTGGAGAAACATTCGATTCTTACCAGATTCGTGCTTCTACTTGGGTAAACAAAATAGGCGTACGCAAAGCCAGGTGCAGTTAATATCTACATCAGAGAGATACCTGCGAGTAAAGACGCTCTGGATAGAAGAATCAATGAGAGATACCGAGGTGATATGACAATTGTTAAGGCAATCACAGGGCACCTTGGATCTGACAACACTGACTTAAAATCTAATTATGCACTTGTTAGTCACAGAGAATGGAGGTCAGTTTCTCGTTACGTATTAGCCGAAAAATTTGAAGGATCGATATTTCTTTATAATAGAATAAGCAAGGCCATTAGAGTATATCCTGATCAGAGGATGAAGAATCAAATGGATCACGTGAAAATATGAGTAATACGGTAATACAGGTTGACCAACGAACATAGTTTTGTTTTTTTGATTGAGACTTGCAGAAAGATGAAAGATTGGATTGGACGGGCAGATTGGATCTGAGAAAACTATCTTGAAATTTACCCATGCACTTGTTAGCCAAACGGAGAATGGAAAGCTGTGCCTTAGAACATAATCGCCAAACAATTTGGTGGAAGGAGGATCGTATTCTGTTACAATAGAGCAAGACAAGAAAGACCACTTAAGTATCTCTTGATCAGAGGATGAAGAATCATATCAATCACATAAAAATACGAATAAAAAAGTGCGCTGACGTTGGGGTGCAGAAAGAATAATGAACATAGTTTTGCTTTTTTCTTTGAGACTTACAGGCAGAAGGAAGGATATATCATTGTTCTTTGATTTGGTTTAGACTTAGAGACATCTAAAACAATTGAGTAAAAAAATGTTATAGACTAAGGATCGAGGGAGGGACGAGGGATTACAGAATCATTATTTCCAATAACTTTTTTGTGAAATTTCATCTCAGGAAAAATATAAAAAGGTCAGGATCAGGCGGAGAAATACCCCATACAAATTCAATTCACATTCATTTTGGAAAATCTAGGGAATTTGCCAAAATAATTAGACTCTCTGATACAGGGAAGATTCCAAATCACAATAGATTTTAAATCCATCTTAAAGTGTATGATAAAATAGTAACGCGCCTAAGTCTGTAACTAACTTCTATGGATCCTTTATTTTCTTTAGATCTTCCTCTAATTTTTCTTACCCCAGTGTTATTGTATTTGCCAACAATATGCGATGAAAATTGAAAATTTCAAAAGCAACAACTAAAATGACATTTGCCTATAACTGAAGAATAAAGAAGCAACAGCAACAACTAACAACAATATCAACATTAACAATAACTGGCAATCAAACAAATCTGAATGACTCACAACTCCCGCCTCTGTCCAACAATAATAAAACAATATGATTAACAAGATGTAAAAATTATGAACAATAACAATAACAACAAAAATACTAAAAAAATATACATTAGAAATCTGTTACCAAAACATAATAACAAAAACAATTGGACCATTGGAAGCTGCAGGAGTATTAAAGTACCTGTTCAAACAAAGCAAAAAAAAAGCCATTGAAACCAGGATTCAAATGAACTCACACATTTACGTTTACATTCACATTGCAATTACAAACCAACAAAACCAAATTCACCCAAAAAAAGGACTGTGGAATAACTTCAAAATACTATTGGGATTTTATATTTTGGACAAAAAGTTTAGACCGAACAAAAAAAGGAAATAATAGAGAATAAAACAACAAATAATGAAATATTAAACTATAATAACACACACACATTAACACAAGAACTAGTTATCGAAGTGTTACTAAAAATGATGAAAATTGCACAGTGGTTCCAAAATGTGATTTTTTTATTTATGTAACTTTGAACCAACTGAATATTTTTTTAATGTGGTATAGTCCTATTTTTTAACCCGGCAGCTATACCTAGTATTTTTGTAGGGTAATTTTTGAGATGTTTTTTTAATTGATTTGGAACAGAAAAAGTTCTTATTAGATCCGGAACATGAAGTGTGAACCTTAAAGTGACCAATTTTTAAGGTTCACACTTCATGTTCTGATACTGAAATGAAAAAGAATTGTTTTTGGAATTAATTATAAAACGTTAGAACTACAGAACATTTTTCATGAAATTTCATAGTACAATTGGTAGGAAAAGCACAAAAGGACCTCCAAAATAAAACAAGTAAGCTATGACGAACAAATAATACCCTCCACAACATGTATATTAGATGGACTCATATCTCTAACACATCTTACACATATACACTCTAATAACAACAAACACTGGTGCGTATTTATATAAACGCACATAACTTTTTTAAAGGAATTAGAAAAATTAAATAAGAAAATATTTAGAGGGAAAATAATATTTTTATTAAATTAACTAAAAACTTCACTTGTAATTTAATTTTATTTCTATAACTTAATTTTAGAGTGTAACTGCCATTCTTAATGATATTTTCCCATAAACGCACTTAAGTTTTTCAGTCGCTTTAGCATTATCAGAATAAATTTTATCCCAAATTTACTTTATGTTGAGCATTATTTTAAAAGCTTAACAAACCATATATTTCGACGAGTTCCTAATTGGATTTAAGTCCGACTGCAAGTGGAATAGTCCAACAGAGGTATGCTATGGTCATTAAACCATGATTTAGACTGCTTCGTAAAACAAACCGCAACATTATTGTGCTGGAATATGCAATCTTCATTAATATTTTCATCCATAAAAGAGATGACGGAAAAGTTCTCCAACGGTTCAAATGCTTCCAAAAAATCGATTTGGACACACTGAGCGAGGGCAATTGTTTCATTATATGAGAATTTTCTACGAAGAATTATCAGAAATTTTGACCAGAAACGAGACCAACTATCGGTGTAATTTTTCGAAATCGCCTAAAAACTATTTTTAAAGTAATTGAGATAAAAGTCCAAAATGTAATGTATCAACAAAAGTCCTTTGTCTTTTATAAAATTTTTAATACTTTAGGCCACTTCCTTTTGTACACTCGACTAAAGTTTTTGGTTCCAAATAATTCTAATATTACAGAATTATTTCATTTCGGAACCACTATGTATCGTCATCATTATAATGTCATAAAATAAATTCAATGCATACACTACGAACACACTGACTCATGAGTACCCATCAGGAGCAATATAGAAGGAACAGTAGCAGCAGCAACTATAACAATGCAAAAGCAATGAGGTCCTTTTACTCAACAATAAATGTACATACATTGGTCTAACCCCTCAAACCGAAAATGTTCGAAATGAAAAAAAGAGAACTGAACACAATACCAACAATACATCGATACAAATATACACGTACATATTCATTTACACTCATGTACACGTAACCGAACTTACCTTGACATGTCCATACATGAATGTCGTATGAACACTTTTTGAATACACAATTTCCATTTTACCACAGACACCAATAAGCAGTGGCCTCATACGATTCTTTTTTATATATTTTTAACTCACACTATTACACAACTTCATAGAGAAAAGTATTTCTACTGTATGTGATGATGATCATTCACTCTCTTCGCCCTAAAAATACAAAAAAATAAAAATACACATATTTGTTCACTATTTTTCTGGATTCTATACATATGTGTGTGTATGTATGTGAATATGAATGAATGTGAACCACAACATAAATACAGGAACAGGTAAATGTCACAATTGGAACCAGTAAAGGAATGTATTCATTTAAAAGAAATTCTCTTTATGTCATATGAGATGAATATCGGATATGGCGGCCGGATGAACCTGAAACAATATGCAATATTTGCAAACATTTATAAATGAGGCAGGTAGATGAATTCATGCTGTGTGCCACATATTATTGATAATAAACCAACCTTTTTGTGTAAAGTCGGAGGTTGTCTCAGATATCGGTCCATAATTATAATGTTATAGATACGATATTGCTAGTTTAATATCGGAATTCGAATAACCTGACTGGCCGTGAGACCGTAACCAAAAAGTAGGAATTTCGGATGCATGAACTCACTCTCTTTAAAAACTGCCCGAAAATCAAAGACCCTTTATAAAATTCTGAGAGAAGGGACAAATGATATTTTCTGCTCTTACTCCTTTTTGTTGGTTATATAAAGTGTTAGTTGGTCTCAAGCACATACTCATACACTTATACATACATACTTACATCTAACATGTACTTATGCACGCACTGTTGCACACATTTACATTAAAACTAAGACACGTACTTTTACAAACACGCACTCATACAGTTTTGCATAAATACACGCATAACAAAAACCTTTAGGGAATTTTTTTACAAAAGATATATGTGTGTTTGTATATACCCACACACACACACGCATTACGCATATAAACATAACTCACACAATAATAAATAAAGTAACAAACATTTATGTTTTTTTCGATTTTTAATTTTTTTCTTTCTTGCATTACCAGTCATCAGTGTAATAAGACAACAAGTGTAATTGTGTGTGTGTGTATCTGTGTGAGTATTGCTATACACATGCATACACATTCACTTATTCATTTAGTTCATTTGGTGCATGCAACTGCATACACAGGTAGTTAAGTTGCATGGTGTTGCAAACAGTTTAGAACTGCCACTCAAATTCGCAATTTAGATTTAAAGTCTAAAAGATAGAAAAAAGGCAACAACAACAACAAAAACAATGACAAGGACCAACAATAACAATTGCAACAATTCCCTAACATTTGTATGTATTTATGAGAACTATGACATATAAACATGTGTACGTGTGTGTTTTTATGTGTAAAATGCATACAATCACACAAACTTGTCCTAAACTAATTACGTTAATATGTGACAATGCACCATTTACCAACGTCCAGTACAGATTGGTCACTGATTGTTCAACACTCCAGTTAGACACACACACACACATACACAAAATAGATTATTTTGTACAAAATGTTAATATTTTACATAAATTCTTTTGGTTCAGAATTATTTATGTTATTTGGATTTTAAATTCCCAAAAAATATGAAACAAAAAGTTTTCAAATTGACAGAAAATTCAAGCAGTCAAAAATTGCAAAATTCATTTTAAATAAAATTTAATTTCAATTCCACGTATTAAGGATGATTCACGCATCATCCTTAAGTCACAGAAAATAAACAAGTTGTAAATTGATCTAAAGCTGGACGCAGACCACCTGCGCATGTTCTCCTCTGAAACAATTGGTTGTGTAAAATGTCACTTTCTGCGATCGGGGTTTTAAATTCTTCTACTCCCACAGAGGCTACGGGAGGATGTAGCCCGAACTCATTTGGCGACAACAAGTCAGAGTATCTGATAAGGCAACAGGTAAGTTTAGGAAACCTAAACAGGTTGTTTTAGTAGAATAAGAAATGAGACAAGGAACCTTTGCCATCAAAACCATGCCGATTTAGGTCCTCTGAGTTCCAAATCGACAGTAAATCTGTAGGAACCCATGACTTTGTTCTTACCAAGAAGGAAAAGACCAAGTCGCGTTGGGCTTCAAAGTGCAAATTGTGGCGAAAGACTGCTAGAAAATAATAACGCTTTTAAGCACAAAACCCCTGTTCACAGGGACGCGACAATATGACGTTCAATTAAAGTTTTAGTGGGCAACTGGCTTAGGTTCAAAGCCAAGGAATTGATTTTTTGGAAAGTACTAAAGTACATTTACGACCCTAAAAAGTTCTCTTATTTCTGTTCAAAGTGAAGCCATGGAGTAACGACAGGGAGGAAACTGTAACCTTATGCCGACATCCTGGGGATAACGGTTAAAACGAGCACAACCTGCGATGAATAAGTCCTTCAGCGAAGTTGCAAAAGGAGACCTCGTACGTTTCGTCATCGACATAAGCAAATGGGTTTTTTCTTAAAAAATCCTTGAGGATAAACTAGGAATACCTTCTCAAAGCGGAAGCACGATATGGTGCTCGATGGCGAGATCCTACGAAGCCCTAGATCCATTGCTATTTTTACGGCCGAACCATGGGGAAATCCTGAAGAATATTAGATTTTGTTAATCCCCAATTTGAATTGGAAAGTGGTAAATGATACATCAGTTGAAGGGTCTGTGGGTAGAGTGGTTGTAGTTCTTAAGCATAAAAACAGGGAGGACACTCGCTTACTAAAACTTAATTAGAACAGAACTTGAACTGAGCTAGAAATGAACTAGAACTGATCTACAACCGAACTAAAACTAAACTAGAACCTGAAACTCTTCGTATATTATGAAAATACGAGCATATTTTAATGACTTGAATGACAAGACGATGGTTTCAAAAATTGATTTGTAATTGAATATTTTAATAGAGAAATTCTCTGAAATTAATTTCACATTAAAGTCTGTTAAAGTAAATTTTTTAACTAAAATTTCGCTTGACATTTTCTTTCTTGTGTCTGCATCGTTAAAACATTTTAAAGTTTCAAATCCTAAACTTAACACTAATAAAATGCACACATACACACACACTGCCATAGAGACGTATCAGGGAGAGTGTGAAGTTTTGTAAATATTACAACAAACCTGTAAACCCCTCAACAATGGAGGCAGGCGAATGAAAAAGTAAAAAAACGAAACATTGGTAACTCCTATTCATACACACCTCTATGATTATATAAACTTAACCTCAAATGCAAACAAGAAACGGAGAAAAAATGAAGGGCAGCTCAACAAAAAAAAATTATATAAATGTTGCAAAACAATGAGTAGAAAAAAGAACATACAACAAAGTAATAAAATGGAAACGTATAACAATAATAAAAGCAATGAAAAACTTAACATAACTGTTATAAAATGCACATAGAGAAAATTAGTGTTAAAAAGAAATGCGCTGCATATTTTTAAAGTAAACAGCCAAATCCAAATCGAATTTCAATTTCTACTCAACACCACAATCACCACTTGTTATACTAACTTTATCATTCTGTTAGTATCGCTTAGAAGTAGTTTACAAAGACTCCATTAAGTATATATTTTTATATTATTATGCAATGTCTGCCTGTCCATCCATCTATCTGTTTTCGGCACGTACACATTTAAACTAATTGTCAGACTCAGTTAAATTTGACCAGATTATTTGTTCTGAGGAGTTGGCTTTATCAAAGAGACTGTTTAGTCGCTTCAAAATTATAGAGCGATATTAACTTAACAATGCTGTGAAAAAAAAGGCGAAATCGATTATCCGACATTTCCTAAACAGAAATAGGTATTAAAACTCAGCTGCGGTACATTTGTCAATGTAAATCATAGTTTAATGAGCACAGCATTACTCCCTTGGACTGGCTGTCATGCAATCCAGATTAAAACCCAATGGAGAAAATGTGTGGATACATGGCTCGAATAGCTTATTCAAATAACGCATAAAACGAAACAAAGAAAAATCTTAAAATTGAGCCAGTTTGGGAGGAAATTGGTTCCGATCATCTTAAAAAATTAGTAGAATAAATGCCAGGCTGTTATTTTGCTAAAAGACCAATGAAGGGTTCATTCTAAATAATTCTCTAGAAACTGTTAAGCTTATGGAAAATACCTTTAAAAATGGCAGTTAAATTCTAAAATTGACGGTTATTAATGATCGACCTTCGTATAAATATATTTTCTAATTTGTGCTTAAGAGTGCAATATATTAGGGTACTTATGTATATGTACTTTAAAAGGACTTCTTGTTAGATGAAATTATGTACCGACCCTCGTTAAGTTTCTTACATCGATTTTTATATTTATCTTAATTTGGCCAATTTTTATCACAATAATTGTGTATGTATGAGTCCTTTTTAAGGGAGTTATATGGGACTTATGAGAAATATTAGACAGATCCTCGCATAATTTAGAATATTGTTAGATAAGTCGCTTTATATCAAGTAATTTTATGATCTTTAAATCTTATTCCGGGAAAAATATTTGCATGGGAGCTAGGTGAAATAAAGGACCCATCATCATCAATTTCAATAGGCATCGTCCTTGGGTTTAAGTAATGAAACATGCCATGTTTCAACGAGGTTTCTCAGAATTTCGACCTGCATTTTGTTCATAAGGTTTACATGAACAGCCAGCCAGCCGGACGGACGGACATCAATTAATCGACTCAGAACGTGATTCTGAGTCGAACGGTATATTTAAAGTGGTGATAGCGATATGAAAAAACAAGTTTTTTAATTAATAAAATTTTAAATGAAGTCTTAGTTTATAAAACAAAATAACTATATCGGTTCAGTGTAGTGGAGTTAAAGCCAATTTTTATTTTTTTCTGTGTATTGAATTTGAAAATGTCAGAAACTATTTTTTTCTCTTAATATTATTTGCTAACCTGGCTATAAATATGAAAAAAAGTTGGAACATATATATAAACGTATATTGCCGCTGCTGCTGCTGCTCGTGTTCAAGTTTTACATATGTAGTTGTTCGTATGAATGTATTTGCTTACCAGCTAGAATTATAATAAAATAAAAGTATGCTTCATATTTCCGTTTCCTTTTTCAGTTTTGTTTTATTTTGCACTTAAATAAGAGTACAACTGTATGTCTTTTAACCGTTTTTTTTTTGTCATTTTAAAATTTTTTGTTGCCACGAGTTTTTTAAAGACAACATAAAACTGCCACCCACTAACTCTTGCTGGCAAGTAAAATAGTCTGGTTGGAATATAGAATTAGGAAGTTTAAATCTTTTCACATAAATCTAAAATTTGTTGTAAATAAAGTTTTAATGTTCAGTAACTGAAACTGAACTGAAACTCAAAACGATCACACGGATGTTAATGCATCCATATCCGGTTGATAGATTGACTTTAATGTATAATTCACAATTAACAAGGATACAATCATGATTCCTTATATATTTGGATTTTTTTTCAGTTTTTAAAAATTACACAGTTCTTTGTTTAAATTTCCTATTGGTAACTCCAATAGACCTACAATATCAGTAATATGAATAAAGTATAAACTTAAATTGCATACAAGTTATTTCACATTTTTTTTTGTTTTATGAATTTTTTTATTTCACTATTTGTATTTTTATTTGTCTGTTTTTTGTTGTTGCTACTTTTTTCCTTTTCAATTCATGACATTCAGCAGTAAACATAAACACATACAAACACTTATGTTGATACCCTACACCAGCACAAATGGTGAAGAGGGTATTTTAACTTTGTGAATTCGTGTGTTACGCTAAGAAGGAATCATATCAGATCTTATAATGTATATATTTTTGCATCAAATCTAAATCTGAGTCGATTTAGTTATGTCCATCTTCTGTCCGTCTATCTGTCTGTTGTGGGCACGCTCACATCCACAAAAATTGACAGAGCTTAATAAACTTTGACCTGAGTATTTGCTGAGGTCCGGAGAAGTAGTTTTCTATTTGAAATCAACACAATCTATTCAGGCTATAAAAGATATAGACAGATATCTAGACAAACTCTAAGTTCAGGCAAAAAACCTTTGTATAATTGTAAACTATAAATTGACAAATTAGAACATAATTTTACCATAATTAAAGTCAATCGGTTCAGTCATAAAAGCCAAAAATATAATTAATTATATCAGTAATTAAAAAGAAAAAAAACCAACTTTTATATACTTTACATGTCTGTGAGTGTATGTGTTAGTTTGTATGTACGAAATGAAACGTATTTACTTCTCACACATTTGTGGTGTTAGAGGGTTTTAAAGATTCGGCAAAGCCGTATATAGTATTCTTACATGTTTCTATATGTATTTACATACAGCGACACTCGACAACTTTAGCGTTATTGTAAGAAGAAACAAAAACAAACTCAAACACACACACATATATTAACATAGAAATGTATGTGTAAAACACACTTGCATATGCAGGCAAACATATACGCTTACTCACACTGACACATAATTACAATCAGCAAAATCCTTATAATACACAGTGGAGCAAAATAAATAATCAGTTTATTTTAACAGATACGAAACTTTTATCATGACAAAGTTTCAACACAATTTGAAAAGATCTGGCAAATGTTCTTTGAAAAAAAATGGATAAGAACTTTTCCTTAGTTTTTGTTGTTTTCCTGAAAAATCAAATTCAAATTTAAACTTTAATGAAATCAAATCCAATGATTGTATTTATTCGAAGTTTCAGTACGATACATACAAATTTGCCTATGAATCAAGCGTTAAACGGAATTCCACTTTTATATACGAAAATACTTAAAATCCCAATCTATAGAAGATTTCTAAAACTTAGACTTTTCCCACTAAAATGTCCTTAGAAGAAAAGTTTAGATCTATTTTTTTAACAATAAACAAATTTTAAAGTTCAGAATAAAAAAAGATTTTGTCAGGAAATAAATCTTGCCACCATTTTGGAAAAATAAACAAAAAAAAAAAAAAACATCAAGTATATAAGAAAAACTCAGTCCAAATTTTATTGAGCTCTTTCAATTATTGCGGATGTGAGTGTACGGACATTACTAAATTGACTGATATTTAGATGTGATGTAAGTATATATACATTATGGGGTGTTAGATGATTCCATTTTAAGCGTTACACACGGAATGACAAAGTAAAGATACCCTCTTCACCACATGTGCTAGTAGAGCGTATAATAACAGATTTCAAAATTACAAATTCGGATTAAAATTACTTTTCATATATCGGAAATCGGGTACATATTTAAAAAATTTGGAACTCCTTGTTAAGACTCCTAAAAGGAAAAGATAAAGAAGGTCGTTGCAAAAACAGGTCGCAATTTTAGAGCTATGAAATGTTGTACAAATTATTATTATTTTGGGTCAAAAACGAGGTTTATTCTATGGTCATGTTCGATTCCCTCTCAAATCGGTTTTAAGTTCATAAAACTTAAAATATTACAAAATTTTGAAAATATCAGTGGCAAATTTTAACTTCCGAAAATCACTTAAGAAGGAATAAATTTTACCTTTTTCCATAATATTTATATATTCTTGCATCATATCAAAATCACGACACGATTTAGCTATTTTTGTCTGGCTGTCTGTCCGTTGTTGGAATGCTCACATGACAAAGTTTAATGAAATTTGACTGAGTGTGTGTTAAAATCCTGATAAGACTTCTATTTAGAAGCAGCAAATTCAGTTATAGATATAGACCGATATCTGAGTTAACCGTTAAATTCAAGCCTTAATTTTTTAAAATTTTTAATTATAAATGAAAGTAATACAAACAGAGAAAGAAATAGAATCTGTTTATAGTCCACTTTATTAACACTATAATCCATAGATAATAATGTTATTAATGTATATGTGTTTTCCACATGTATTTCCAATAACATTTCATCCTGCCCCACTGTGCAATCCATAGTAGCAGTTTCTTTTTTTAAGCAAAACTCTAGTGACATCAAGCTTTACTTGGTGTTTTCTTCTTTATTTTTATTTCATTTGTTGTTGTTGCTTTCTGTCTTATGTGTGTGCATATGTGCGTCTTTTTTTGTTTGTTACATCTCTTTGTATTTAAAAAGGCATATTTCCGTTTTATTCTTCATCTTCAGTGTCTTTTTGCAGCCTGTTTTTGTTTAAGTTTGTTTGTGTTTGTTAATTTTTTCTTTGTTTGTCTTTGTTCTTTTAGTTCCTTTTTTTTCCTTTTTTTGTCTTTCAACTGCTGCTGTTAGACAGTTTTTAGCGTTAAGGTTCACACAGGAGGTGCTGTGGCACATATGCGACATTTATAAATTTATAACCACTTCAAGTAGTATGCAACAACAACAGCAACAATAACAAAAAACAAACTATATATTTATAGAGGAAAAATAACTTATAAATTAGAAAGAAAAAAGAAAAAAACAACGACAACTTTCTACTCGTTTAAAATTCTTTATAATGACGACAAGAGAGAGGGAGAGAGTTAAAGAGAAAGAGCAGAGAAAATAAAAAAACATGAATAAAAATAAAGAAAAGTAATGAACAATTTAAATGAACTTAAAGTTGTCAGTTAAAACACATATACACACACTAAGTATAATTCACATATATTCCAACACTAGTAAATAAAAGTAAATATGTGTATGTGTGTATCTATTATCCTGTTAAAAGTGTTTTAATCATTAATACATTTTTTAGAAGTTAAATACAATAAAAAGAAAAACAACTTTAATAAAAATAAGTTTTGAAAGGAAATAATTTCAAGTTAATATTAAACAAGTAAAAACATTGTTGGCTTTTATTTGAACGACCCTCGTATAATTTTATTTCCTTATTTATGCTCATGTGTGCAAAATATTATTACGATAATAACATTTCTGTGAAATTTACCGTATGGGAACTAGAAAACATTATGGACCGACCATCGTTTAATTTCGCACAGCGGTTTTGGTTTAGGTTAGGTTAGATTGAAGAGAAGAGACTCCCTGAAGATGTATCATACCCCTTGACATATAGCTAAGCCGCTGTTTCGTCTTTTTGTGCGCTTCCAGTGTGGAAGAGCGTCCCATACCATATGTTCAGTAGAACTGCGTATCTTGTACGAACTTTCGCAGTTTCCTCCAGTTCACTTTCCTTAGTTGGCTTATGTCCGTTAAGGTGTCATCGATAAAATTCCGGGATCTCTGTGACGTGACAGAGGAAATGCTCCATGGTCTGGTTTTTCTATATAGAGACCCAGTTCCGTCCATCTCCATGTTTCGAGACATCTGTGTAGAGACAAATGCAGCCGTTGGATGAAGTCCTCCAGACCGCAGAAGATGTAGTAAGCAAGAATATAATTTCGCCTCTGTTGAGCCAGTATATAATTCCCGGATTAAGACCTCATTTAGATCCGATAACTCTTCTGCATATTGACCAACATGTGTGGGCCTTTGTTGCCCTTGCCTCCAGGTCTGTTTTCCTTTTAAGTCCTGATCAGTATGACCCCCAAGTACTTGACTTGCTGTGATATAATAATTTCCATGTCTCGAAAGCGAAAGCGTTAGATTTTCGTTTTCCTAGTGAACAAGCAAATTTCCAGTCTGTCTGGGTTTACGTTAGGTTCTCTCATTCTTTCCCAGTTTAATGCTTTAGTCAGAGCTTGCTCTGCTCTTCTGCACAGTTGATTCGGATTATTTCTCTTCAGAAGTATAAGTACGTTCGCAAAATTTTGTTAAAATTGTTTTATATTCAGGAACTCTTTTCCAGGGGATTGTTTTTTTCTGTCCTTTACAAATATCTGCACAAAAGCATAAAACTTATACCACCTATGGTGCTATACGGTATAAAAATCTTCGACATTAAAAAATGTGTAGTTTTTTCGTCGCAAATGAGAATTATGCCACTTGAGTCGATATCGAAAGAGGGATTGTAAGGAGTGAGATCGAAACGTTCTTAACACACGCTTTTCAATACAATTTTTACTTTTTATTTTATTTCCTTTGTCTTTTGATCAAGTTACCTTTGTAAAACGTGTCAAATAAATGAATCTGATTAAAACAAGTGACCACAAAAGTGAGTACTAAAATTATTATATATTTTCAACAAAATCCAACTTGGTCAAGCATTTAAAAGTCTGTCGTTAAACTGTGTTATTAAACAGTATCGAAAGAAAACCTGTTTCAGGTTGAAGTAATAGTCCCCAAGATATTTCTGAAGCCACATAGAAAGCACTTTTAAAAGAGCTCTCAACATTTCCGGTAAAAACTCAGCCCGGTTTGCTCCGATCTCAGACTTTTTAATAAGAAAAGTTAAAGTTGATGCTGGTTTCAAAACATTATATGCCCCACTAGAAACATGTTCTTCTCTAAATCTAAAGAAACCACTGTACTAAGAAGGACTACCAGTTTGAGCAAAGTAACAGAAAGTGCTATAAAGACTTTAATGGGTGAGTTTTGGAAAAAGGTTTTAAATTTCATCACCAGTGATTTAAACTATTAAAATATGTTTTCTAAATTGTAATAATAATTTTAATTTAAATAAAAATAATAAAACTGTAAGTTTATTCCTTTCATTTTTATAAACATATATGTAAGAATTTTTCGATCTCACTGCTTATCAAAAAAACTGATTCAAGATCTTGCAAGATTTTGAAAGTTGAACATTCATCATGGTTTTAAAGGACCATTAGATAACAAAGGGAATGAAATTGATTGAGAAGCAAAAATTTTGGAAGGTTATTAAAATGAGTTACCCCTATGGAATACACTTATGTGTTTAAAAGTTTTCAATTTATGATGCTACACTCCTTTGCTACCATTATGCTTAACTCCATGGAAATCTGTCCAGCGTATTAGAAGTATAAATTTTTTTCCAAAAAGATCAAAAAGTGTAAAGTCAACTTTGATAACAAGAAAGAATTCTATGCCGAATACGTGTAACACAGATACGTGTAAACTTAAATCGTAAGGTTTCGCACATATACACGAACATACTTACACTCACAAACTTATACTATATAGACATTTTTTTCTTAAATATAATACAGGAACTCTTAATGAGTCATAAAATTAGTTATATAACTTTTTTAGGGAACTGGTTTAGGTAATTTTTGGAACGGTATTTGAATTCGTAAAGCTTAATATTATGAGGAGTCCTCAATTATACTGAACTAATACTGGTTATAAATGTGAAACTTAACATGCCCAATTTCATTGAGCTCTGTGAATTACTGTGGATGTGAGCGTGCCAAAGAGGTACGAATGGACGGGCTCACAAACAAACAGACTTATATAGCTAAATCGACTCAGATTTTGATTTGATGCAAGAGTTAATATACATTATGGCTTCATAGGTGATTTCTTCTTATTATTACTTTCCATCACTTGTGTATTTTCTCTTATATTTTATATTTTAATTCTTTTGTAAAATTTATCTTAAATTTCTTATGGAAATAGAAATTTAAATAAATTTACATTAATCTGGAGAGAGTAGGAAAAAATAGGAACGTTGTAAAAGTATAACTTAAGTAAGGAATCATACACATACTTACACATTATACAGGTCTAATATGTACAACTTTTGTTATCAATTGTCGCAGTCACATATTTTGGCGTCTTTTTTATTTCCCTGGTTTACGTTGGTGTGTTGGATGCAATCTTTTTCTCTATTTTTTTTCTGTTTTTGGTTATTTTAGCAACAACAAAAAATATATATAAGAGGTAGAAAAAATGTTGTAAACATCTCTAGCAGCGGCAATGACAACAATATGCATAAAAAAATGGAATTGTTTTCCTATTTAAATGTATGAAGTAGAGAGAAAGTTGATGTCAGAACAAGAGCTTAAGGCTTTCGAGCGCGCAAACTAAAAATAACATTTTTAAGCAGCTTATAACAAGCAATAATAACAACAGCAACAACAACAAAACCTATGAGAAATATTTAAGGAAAACAACTACAACAACAATTACAAAAATTTTGTATAAATGAAATGTAACAATAAAAACAGAAGAGATAAAAATTTGTTTTTGGCAATAAAGAGGGTCGTAAAACATTTAGGAAGATAATTACATAACTGTTAAAACAAATAGGAAATGAAACAGAAGTTTTTACTGCCCTGATCAAGAGAGATCTGAAATACGGTTTTGATTACTATATAGAAGTCATAATTTAAAAACGAAAACTTTTTTCAAATTCAAACACTCACAATGAATGGATTTCAAGAAAATCAAGGAAATTTTAAAATTTTCAAAATCTTAATGCCGAAATAATATAACTTTGGATCTAGCAATACGATTCCTGTCTGAAAATTTGTCAACATTTAAAACGACTCTCTTTTATTCAAATTATAAGTTAATTTTCTAATTATTTAAATTTCCGAATCGATTTAAATGATCAAAAGTTAGAGATTAATTGCAAGAAAAAACTATTCCGCCCCACTGAGCAGTAGTGATCAACCTTGGCCATCTAAGAACTTGTGCTTTTCTATATCAATTGAAAACCAATAATGGAGTAATAGTCGGTCAAGCCAAACTATAAAAGGCCCTACATCATTATTGGTTGTAATTGTACCTGCGAAATACTATGAAACGATCCTCGTATAATTTAATTTTCTTATTTCGGGTTAACAGTTCTATACATATTTGTGTGCGATTAATGATTTTTAAACATCATTCTTGTGGGGTTTTATATGGGATCTATGGGAAATTATTAACCGATCCACAGTGTCTATGTGAGTATAATTCTGCAAAATTTGTTGAAATATTATAAGACTTTTTCGAGCCAAATTTCGTTAATCGAACTTTTTGTTTAGTATTTTTTGATCTTAAACCCCCATTCAACAGGTAACATTCACTAATTTCTGTAAACATTGTCTTTGGGTCTAAATAATGACAAGTGACAAAATTTTATTCAAATATATAGACAGACGGACATCTTTAAATCAACTCAGAAAATTATTAGTCGAAAGGTATACCCAAAGGTAATATTTGGTTTATTCGGCTGTTATCCGAGCAAATAGATGAACACACATTCTGTATTCTGACGATGCCCGCACAGGAATTAAGAATACTTACGCTAGTTCGCAGACATCACCATAGCGAGAACTGGTCAGATAAACTGCGGGCAATAGTATCACTGGGATCTGACCGCTTACTCAATATCGTTTCACTGCATATACAAAATGCAAGCAGAATAGCTCGGCTTCTGATGATTTACTAATCGCCGTCACAGTTTGCCAAAAGGATGCTCTGCGATACTATAAGAAGCAGACGTTTGCTTCATGCCAAATGGAAGAATATCCGAAATTATATTATTAGTCCCGAAGGATTACTCGGGAGCTTTTTGCTAATAATTTATTGGGCATCCTGAGGGAGATAAGTTGAAATAAAGTGTTCTTCACAAACTTCACAACCATTTCACGGACGTACCGCAATTATTTACTCCACATGAAGTTACGAAGGCCATCAGTACAGCCAAATTATCAAAAGCGATTGGTCTCGATGAAATGTTAAAGAAGAAAATGAGTTCAAAAGCGGAGAAAATTAGTAGAGAAAATATTTGGGAGGAACAATAAGAAAGTACAGCAATATATCTAAGATTCTTCAGAGAGACCATGCGAAAGTACGATTCTCATGGACCTGTATAAACTCACAAAGTTCTCTTCTAGGTCATCCTTTTTGAACAGTTTGTAGAGATATATCTTGAATTATTTGTGTGGCTGATTCCGCAAAATGCACAGTAAAATAGCAGAACTTACAGTCATTACCACTAAATTCGAAGCTGGATTCAACCATGTACACGTACATTCCTTGTGGCATTTAAGCCTTTGACACAGTCAGCGATAAAGTTCTCTCTCAGGACATCGTGCCAAAGAATTTCAAAAAATGGATCTTAAATTATTTGAGCGCCGCTAATCATTCGTTGAGATCACAGACCTTAGATCAAAACCTAGTAGAGTGAAACAAGGAGTTCTACATAGCCTCCGAAACCACCATTGTTTAATTTCTATCTCTCGAAACTCCTAGCACCTAAGAGCCCATGGAGTTTAGCTATGCGTTTTATAATTGAAATCCACAATTTTTCAATGGACTTAACTTGAAACTTTCATAAACAAATTCAACAGCAACATTCTTCACCAACTCGATTAAGTAGGTAAACGCAAATTAAGGCAGCATACATTTGATAGCATATTTAC
Organism: Cochliomyia hominivorax; assembly: GCA_004302925.2. Taxonomy (NCBI): domain Eukaryota; kingdom Metazoa; phylum Arthropoda; class Insecta; order Diptera; family Calliphoridae; genus Cochliomyia; species Cochliomyia hominivorax. Next base: position 24,354,913 of record PYHX02000494.1, read on the forward strand.
TTCTACAGCTAATGACATTGTAATCACGTGAAAATTGCGAAGTAGCTCTAGTCGGCAGACTTGAATAAAGAAAAACGTTGCGCCGATCAATGACAATTTATGCTGCTCCAGTGGAGACATATTTAAAGTTTGTAGACAAATGATCTCAATACAACGTCTATGTGAGGTGATGAAGATCTTATGTGAGGAGATGAAGTATAATGAAATGCTTAGTAATCAGTTCCTTTTTGAATGAAGCAGGAATACCTACTTACAACATTGCAATCCGTCACGGTTATGGGTTAAAAATAACAGCAGCAATAAAATTAAGTAGAAACATGTTTTTGGAAGTTTTGGAAGTCGTTATTCTTCTAGCAGCAAACTGTGGATCATATTTTTCATTAAACGCTTCTAGCATACACCAGTTTATAATAAAGCACCATGGATAACACAATGAGTAACATGTTCCTACAAAATTTTCCAAAACTTGCAGGCATCCTCTCACTTTTACCTACTTTTCACTTAAAATACTTTTAAATCCTTAAAATTAGATTTCCATTTTTAACTTCCTGTATTATGTGACCCTCTAATGTAAGCAAAACTATAGTAACATGCAACCAACCAGGACAACAACTTTAACCAGAGACAACAAAAAAAAAAAAATGATGAATAAAATCCTAGAAAAACATTCAGTTCTTTTATTTTCCATTTTTCTTTCTCCTTTTTTTGTTTGGAAATAATGTTTCAGTTTTTGTTGCTATTTTGTATGGAAATAATGGAAGAGAACGTGTTTGTGCTTCAATATAAACTTGATAGTTGACAAAACATTTTTGTATGTCGAAGTCGAAGTGGCTACAAAAAAAAAGCACCGAGTCCTGAAACCTTAATACATGTTGCAATAACGAGAAAATACACACAAAAAATGATAAAGAGAAAAAAATAATAAACCAAAAAAATTCAAAAAGGACTCATGCAACCTGCAAAAGGTTTGTAGTTATTTTCCTATTTCTACATGTTAATACACTGGTGCATATTCCTATTAATGCACATAACTTTTTTTAAAGGCTTAGAGGATATTAAACAATAAAATATTTTAAAAAATGTTAACATGAAACAAATATCCCTACAAGTTCTCCATGCAGTCCAGGCTGCAACACGGCCAGTTAGTGAGAGGTATGCTGTGTGGTTTAGGCAGGTTTGAAACATGTACAACAGCCCTAATTTGCCTTATGTGGGATACAGCAGGTTTAAAATATCCTTGTTATTATGCTTTCGTTTTGGACATTTTTTGAATAAAATTTATGGGCCATGTATCCCCACAAATTCTCCATAGAGTTAAAGAGCGAACTGCAAGTCAACTAGTCCAACAGCGGTACGCTGTGTTCGATAAACCATTATGTAGACTGATTTGAAACATGTATAGCAGCATTATCATACTGGGATGTACAATCGTTATCGAGTAATTCGTTATAAATTGCTGCGCAAACCATAAAGCGCCACTAACAAGGGTATGAATCAGGACCGTCTAAATTAAAAAAAAACTTCAACTTTACTTTTGATTGAAAATAACAAGAATAAAACCGCAATAAAGAAACAAATTAAATGTGTTTATAAGAATATGCATCAGTGTATGTATAAGTACATGTTTGTGGGTATATGTAAGTTCATGTACAAACAATGTTATATCATTTAATACTAATGCTACAATTTACTAATACAAACATGGTTCTTTACGTTTTACATGTATCATCATTGAAAAATACCCACACATTCTCACTTAAGTAAGTTAAAGATTTTTGTAGGTGAATGAAATCGGTTGCTTCCATTTTTGGTTGGGAAAATTTTTGACAAAACATTTCTTCATATACTTTCGATTTAAGTATATCAAATTGTGGAAGTATTTGAGATACAAATACTAAAACGAAATTTAAATGAGATATAGAAACATGTGATTCTTAAAATGAAAATAAAAGGCGAAGAAGATATGGGTTTAAGGATTGGGAAATATAACAAAATTTGGAATTGTTTTGAGTGAGAAACAATTTAATTAACTGGGACATAGAAGAAGTATAGGAGAGTTTGAACCTAATGGTATTAACAAGAAACAGTCAATAGGCTTTTATAATTGGAATCTGTGTTCGTAAACAATTTAAAAACTAAAGAACTTCCAGATCTGTTACATCTTAGAAGATTTTGAATAGGTATATTTGAGTGAAATTCAAACTTGCAAAGTCTCAATTTAGCTAAATGAAGTTTGGTTTGGATTTTCAGGAAAACAGTCCGATTAGCTCCGTGCTCGGTCTACTGGGCACAGGAAGTTAAAGTTAATGCAGGTGTTAAATATACAAGACTCAAAAAAATCCTAAAAGAAACGATAAAATTCTTGATAGAGACCAAAAGCAGGGAACGGAAATTGAAATCAACTTTTCTAAAAAATATTCTTGCTGCATAGTGGATGATGAAATGTATATCCTGGCGTAGTCAAAAGCAGTTAAAATTTCCCAAAAAGTTCTAAGTATGACAAGGAATATGCAGATGCGGCAAAAGAAGCCAATCATTTACAATGGTCTTTAAAAATACCGAAATATAAATTAAGGAATTTTTACAAGAAGGCTGCTTCCATTCATATGGCTTCAAAATGTGTCCACACATTTTTGGCCAGACTTGGCATCCTATCACTGAGGTAAACAAGCCCTACAGTGGTACCAAAACTATAACGTGAAAGAAAGAGGCAATATTGGGGGCTTGTTAAAGGTGTATTGAAAAACGGTTCGTAAATTACGAAATTATGTCCAAAAAAGAAATTGATTTGGACACACTGAGCACAGTTATTTTCTGAAACATTCAGTTCACGCTGTGAAGATGCGTCTTGCACATCCTTATAGTTTTGCCAATCCTTGCAGTTTCCAGAACTAATAAATAATTTAAAAATAATTGTAGGAACATATTAAAAATTCCTTTGTAAGGGGCTATCACTCTCCCTTGCTTTATCCCAAAATTATATAGTAAATATTTTGTTACTCCTGCTTTATCCTTCGCCAATTTTTAGAAAACATCGCGTCACAGTTTAAATTTTTTTAGCTTTAAAAGTTTCGTTTGTTAAGGGTACACCACTTCCTTGTCCCCCATCATAAATGTTTGTAGCCTGTTATTAGAATACTACAGATGTGTCACATATCGTAAGACTTTCTGCAATTATTGTAGAGATATGAGATATTAAATGTTTCTTTTTTCATGGGGGATACTATTCTCCTAGTCCTATACAAAAAATTAATAGTGCACTACAGGAAATATCAGCCCGATTTCATTAAAAATATAAAATAAATTGTTGTAAACATTTTTCACTTAAGCTTGTCTCAAGTATCGGACTATAACTCTTTTTTTTCTTAACCGATTTAGCCGAATTTATAAAAGAAAGTTTTCCGTACAATTACAAATACTTTGACAAAATTTGATTTTGATTCCTTCTTGCTAAAAAGATAATGATAAAGATAATATACCCTCTTCACCACTCGTGGTGGTGGAGAGTATAAAAAGAAATACTATTTTTTTATTTTCTTCTATTTTACAATTTTTGGTGCGTATGAACAATATTTGAAATTATTAAGTATACGCGACTAACATAGTTAAAAAGTGTTGCATACATTACGGAGTCTTAGCACTCAACTTTTAAGTAGTTCCAAAACGATTTCTACAAATAGTTCTGTAACTTTTTGGCCATTTTAGATATATTGAAAATTTTTCACTCAGATGAAGTTGAGGCGTTAAGGAACTGATTTGAATGAACACAAATCCCTTGATTTATTTTCTGTAAATATATAAAAATATAAAATAGTAAGGACTATCTACTTATAGTTTTTTGTGTTTCGTGTAATTAATGATTTCTTGACCTACATATTTGAAATCGCAAATTTTGGAAGGCTACTAGTCCCTTATCAGAATGGTGCATGTTATCGCTGAGATCAATTCGTAGACATCTCAGCTGTAACCATATTTAATGTTATTTATTAACCTTCAACGGTTCTAAATGAAAACAAATGCTTTCAAACATCATTTTCAAATATCATTATGTATTATCTTACTATACGTATGAGTAATATTTTTAAAATATTAATCATACGCCAAACACTGTTTCCAAATTATTTTTTTGGATATAATTTTGTTACTTTTCAACCGTTAGAAATGTCTTAATGAAGAGTTGAGATTTTTTACATTGATCAGTTGCAGGCTCTTGTCTGTTCAGGGGTGTAGTCGGTGACTCTCCAAAAGCAGGCCATTTTGAGTTGTAATTGTGAATATAGTAAAACGCAATAAAATATATATTAACAAATGTATGTTATCTCTTTTAGTTTCAAAGATATTGAAGTAGAAATTAATTTATAATTCATTTTTACTCTTGTTTTCCAAAGATTTTTGAAATATATGACAGATTTTGTATAAAATTATTGAAATTGTCGTTGCCACAACCATATAAATATACGAATTCGTTTATATATTTTATTAATGTGGAGTTGAACTAAAAAAAAAAACTGATAACAAATACATATTTTCCACCTTTTTTTACAAAAATTGGGATAAAACGGTGTTTTTATTCTAAATTTTTTACTTTTCTTTTGTTTTATAATGAAATCTAAACAAGAATACTCAAAATTAAAAAAAGTGATAATGAAAAATTCTTAACACACGTTTCACGTTTAAATTTTTAATCCATATTTATTTATATCAAGTTAATGTCAAATAACTGAATACATTTTCAACAAAATCGAAATTAGTCCTACAAAAGTTTGGCTAAACATCCAAAGGCTTGCTGTCAAATGTTGCCGATAAATGTAAAATCTGTAAACTCTAAAGCAAAAAAAAAAAAAAAAAACATTTTCAAAAGCACCCACAAACACATCCAGTAGGAAAGCTCAGGGCTTGTACTATTTTAAACCAAACTTAAAAGACAATACAGGTTTAAAAACATACAAGGCTCAACAAGTTCTTGACAGTAACGCTACTAAAAATTTAGAGCCCAAAAAAAAGATGACGGAAATTGAACTTAAGATTTCTAAAAATATATTCTTGCTGCGTAATTTAGTTATTTTCCATACATTATATATACCTCAGCTTAAACCATATGAAATTTCTTTAAAATGTCAAATAGAAATAGAAAAATGTAAAATAAATTGTTTTAGCTACACTGTGTATTTCCTTTATGTACGTATGAGTAATATTTTAAGCATAATAATCATACGACAACTTTATTTTTATATATTCCTGCAACTTTATGGTGCCGGTATTTTATCTATTAGTTTTAATTATATTAATTTCCTAAAAATTTTGGATTTCTATTAAGTACGTATGAGTAATATTTTAAGCATAATAATCATACGACAACTTTATTTTTATATATTCCTGCAACTTTATGGTGCCGGTATTTTATCTATTAGTTTTAATTATATTAATTTCCTAAAAATTTTGGATTTCTATTAAGTACGTATGAGTAATATTTTAACCATATTAATCATACGCCAACTTTATTTTTATATATTCCTGCATACTTTATGACAACGGTATTTAACTATATAATATTTTTTAATTATATTAATTTCCTAAAAATTGTGGATTTCCATTTTTCTACGTATGAGTAATATTTGATAAAATTTTAATCATACGTCAGTCTTCTATTTTTATTTATTTATGACATGTTGTATACTGTATGGCGTCGGTTTTTAACTGAATAAATATGCTCCTTAATTATATTAATTTTTCAAAAATTGCAGATTTTTACCATTTATAAAATAGTAATTAATTTTGCGGTTAAAGCGGATTATCTCCCGCATTTTAAAACTAAATTTGTAATATTTATAATTAAAAAAAAATATTCAAAACTTTTTTTGTTTTATTTGCAATACATACAACTGCAACAAATGCTGCCACAGTTGCAATTGGGCGTCAACAAATAACAGATGCATTTGAGCAGTTTTAATTTTTTTCTTTCCGAAAAAAAACTTTAGCCCACATCTGAAGTTTCAGAAAATAAAGATTTAAGTTTTTTTCTTCCACGACTTTTAAAGACATGTTTGTTTATGCTTCGTGGGTGTATTTGTGTGTCTGTTATAAGAACGCAATATGAGCCTTTGGCAGTTTTTACAAAATACACACTCAAAATGTTGTTACAGTATGATGGCGGAAGTTGACGTTATAAGGTGTTTTGATGTGTAAGAGTGTGAGTACTTTTTTCCCCCATTAAAAAATCTTATGTATTTGTGTTTTCCTGTATTTTGTTTATCACTCGCTTTTGTTAAAAAACAGCATGAGTGTATGAATGCACGTATGTGTGAGTGAGAGAGATCTTTTTTCCTTTAAAGTTAAAAACCACATGACGTGTCAAAATATGTGTTCAAATGTTCTGGAGCTAGAAAGACGTTTTTTTTTTTTAAACGAGGGTTATCTTAAAAGTTGTTTTGTGAATAATAAGTAAGAGGATGGTTAGATTGCAGTCGGGCCATAAACCCAATGGAAATTTTGTGGAGATACATGACCCGTTTAGTTTATTCAAATTATGTCCAAAGTGAAAGCATAATGACTATAATAGACCTAAAACTAAAAATAAAGCAAGTTTGGGTCAAAATTGATTCTAGTTCATACTATCTTTGACGCCGACAGGTTCTCTGTAAAAATGCTCTTTTAAAAATTATAATTTGGATATTGTATTTTGATATTGTATGCATATTTAGTCACCCATGTTCTCGTTAAAATCTCAATATATTTAGGTCATCTCACAGTGACACCTAAATTTTTTCTAATTATGAAAAAATTATTAGCGTTAATACATGTGAAATAAATCCAGAGCATTAGGAGAAGTTCTTTCTCCGCTAGTCCTATCGGAAATTTGACCCAATCCTCTGATACCGAAATGAGCAATTTACTGAAAATTTTTGAAACAAGTTTCAGTTAAGTTAGAATTTTGGGTCTAATGTTCAAATTTCATGAGTATAAATTTATGTTAATAGATTTTACTTAAGATCAAAGACTAAAATTCTTTCTCAGAAGTGAATCAAAAATAAAATTTTAAGATTTTTTAATAAAATTTTAGATGTTAATTAAGACATTTTTTTATAATATCTGATTAGTTAAATATATTTTTTAAGTAATTTGGTGCAGTATTTCCTGTAATATGTGCGTAGCAATTTCAACATGTTTTTAAAAGTTAAGTTATATTATTGGTGAAATTTCACATAGTTATTGTTAAGTTAATATTCTTCAAGTGCTTTAGAAGAGCAGAGAATTTTTGTTATCCTAAAAATTTTACATTTTTATTTTGTACGTATGAGTAATATTTTAAGCATATTAATTATTCAATTTATTGTTTATATATTGCTGCATACTTTATGGCGTCGAAATTTAACTATTTAATATTTTCTAAATTGTATTAATTTCCTAAAAGTTGTGAATTTCTAAATATGTACGTATGAGTAATATTTGAAAAAAATTTAATCATACGTCAGCTTTCTATTTTTATTTATTTATGACATGTTGCATACTGTATGGCGTCAATTTTTTGAATGAAGTAGCATTTTAGTTAGGGGCCGGAGAGTTTCTGCGAAAATAATCACATATTTAATTATCTTTGAATTCTAAAAAGTGGTATCCCCTGGCCCAACACAAAAAAGCATATTAGAGCCTCTAAGCATTTTTGGCACGTTCACCCCTAAATTAAGGAGTGAGATCGAAAAATTCTTAATACATGCTTTTCACAAAAACGCAAGTATTTTTTTGATCTTTCACTAAATGTTCAACAAATGTTCCTGACATTTTCCTGGTCAAAAATTTTATATTGCTGGTGATAGATGGAATCTTCAAGAAAAATTTATTACCCAAAAGCAGTCGAAATTTCCCAAAAAGTTTTTGGAATGAAAAGCAATACCAATAGAAACCAATCATTTATGACAACGGGCTCTATAAATGTCGTATTATACACCAATGAATGTTTACAAAAAAGGCTTCTTTCATTCTTTCTGATGTGTCCACTAATTTTTGGCATCTTATCACTACCGTAAACAATCCTTGAGAGAGACAAAGCTTAGGAGCTTAGGTCAATGAGGAGATGTTGAGATCTTGTTATAAGAGAATTAAAGAGCTCAAAAGAGGCATCCAAATGTGTGGTAGATTTTAAATTGAGATTACCTACCTGGTCGAGCAAAGGTAATGGAAAGGTATCCGTAAAGGGTTCATTCTCACTCCTTAACTGTTCAATGCTCAATGAAATTTGACCTGATTATTTATTATTATTTTATAATTTAAAATTAGAAAATTTTCTCAGTTTTAAAACGTTTATTCTCTCTGTTTTTTTTAACTTTAAAGTTTGTCTTCATATTTTTTAGAAAAATAGTTTATGTTGTGTTTGTTCAGTATAAAAAATATTTATTTTTTTTTTCAATTTTTTTTTATTTTTTAATAAATTTTTTATCTCATTTGAAATTACAAAAAACTGCTCGTTGGTTTCATGTGACTTACGCAGGCAGCGTATGAAATTCGTTTTTTTCCATATTTCTTTTTTTTTTTTGCGGAATTTGTTTCTTTGTCTCTTCTTTGTTTCTTGTCTATTTGCGTTTGTAGATGTGTATATGTGTATCTATCCAATAGAACTGTTTCTATTAGATACCCGTTTGTAACTTGTATTTGAAACTAGCTTTTCCCGGTCCGGTTTGTTCCACAAAATTTTTACTTCGTCCATAGATTTAAAAAATTTTAAAAATCGCGAATAGAAATCATAAAATTAGGATTTGATTAAAAGATTTTCACTGTAATAAATCCTCAGATATTCGATTACTTTTTTGTCTACTTCTAGAGGAAATGAATGGGACCAAATTTTAAAACTTTCGCCGAAATAGTACTTTAGATATTCTTTAATTAAAATTGGCTGCATATGGGACTTTTTCCCGCCTGATTCTATTTGTCCTGCATTTTGTCCAGTAAAAAACAATTTTTTGAAAAAGTGAATAAAACCAATTTTTATATGTTTAAACATTATTTACTATGTATGTTTGGTATACTTCCCCTGTCTTATCTGCCCTGCATTTTGTCCAGTAAAACAATTTCTTGAAGAATTGATTGAGACCAAGTTTAAGAACTTTCGCAGTTGTGGTTGGGATTGTATAGGGTCCCTGTTCTAACAAAACTTTTCAAAGCCGGTATTACTTTCGGATACATTGTGACTATTCTCTGAAAATTTTATTAAGATTGATCCTGCTATTTTGGAGTCTTTGTGTTCTATACATACATACATCCAATTTTATATATAAATATTTTTTGTCGGTTTCTTTTTGTGAAGGTTAATATCAAATATAAAGAAGAAATCCTTTTGTACACACATGTTGTCACATGATAAATTTTGAATACTTCCAATTTGTTTCTTTTTCTAAATATTTTACCTTGATATTTTGCTATTTATACAAAAAAGATATATTTTTAATCTTTTTATGAAAAAGGAGGTTTGTTATTTTTTTATTATAAATAGAAAACGGGTACAGTTTATTTTAAAGTCAGCAAAATGAATTTTAATATAAAATTACAACTCTTTTTCTGACATATAACATGATGTAATGATGAAAAATATTCATATACGCAAAACTTGAAATTTGAGGGAGTCTGCAATAAATAAAGTCTTAAGCATACTTCAGTAAAATCTCTCTACATCGATCCACTTTTCTGCCAGTCAAAAATTTTCTACTTCCTTTTGTCCTTAAATAAAACAAGTTTGATAGAATTCTCCTAATTTTTTTTGTCACAGAATTTGATATTATAGATATTGGAAAATATGTGTTAGCGCAATTGCCGCAGAGATAGCGAATTTTTAGGAATTTGGACCGCATTGTTGGCTTCTACATGGAGTTATTGAGGTTCAAAATAGGTTAACTCGAGCCCAAACAAATTTAATCAAATTGCTTACTTTTTTATGGCCTTTTTTAGGGTTTTAAAAATATGCTTCTCACAAACGTCCTTCAGTGTTCGAGTTATCGACATTTGAAATTTCAACCTTAAACATTTTGCAAGTTTTATATTTGTCCTAATGTATTTAGTTGGTCTTGTTCGGGTTAAAAAAAAAATAAGATCATTACTCTCACCCAGTCCTAAAATAAAACAAGTCAGAATGTTATATTTTGATGTACCGAATCTTCAATATTCTCCACCATATGCATTCAAAGTTCTGCTTACAAACTGCTTCCAATGTTATTCCACAATAACGGAAGAACTTCTCTGTTGATTGGAAACCTGCTTCCGTTTGTTTTTGCCTCAAAACTTGAGGTAAATAATTTTAAAATATTCTTGCTTACGAAACATATGTTATGGCAGGAGGGAATTTCAGAGAAAAGTTTTGAACCCAAAAGCAATAAAAATATACCAAATAGTTCTTGATATGTCAGACAATACGCAGTTGACTCATAAGAAGTCCATCATTTGTTCCTACAAACTCTATAAATACAGAAATTTACCTCAATGAATGTTTACAGAAAAGGCTGTTTCCATTCATATAACTTCATAGGCTTCACTTCATTTATTTTTGACCTGACTTGGCATCTTAATATGACGAATTGCGCTGAATTGAGGTGAGAATGTTTCTAAGAATATGTATACTTTACGGGGTCTTAAATTATTTATTTATGTTATTATACACAGAAGGACAAAGTCAATATACCCAGAGGGTATAACAAGAGAAAATGAGTTTAATTTTGACATAGATATCGCTGAAATTAAAAGGGTTAACCTGTACACCTAATCATTTGTTAGATATTACATTTTAGATGTCTCTTAAGGCATAAAACTTACAGAACTATTTCCATTTTTCCACTATTTCCATCAGCCTAATCGATCTGCCATCACTGTTGCTCTTCATGCCATAACAACTTGTCTCTTTTTGATCTTCTTTATTTTGCATTTACTTTGTACCTTCATCCTTCTAACTCTTATCTCCAATTCATTACATCATTCTCATTGTCATTGTTGTTGTTGTTGTTTTTATTGTTTTTTGTTGGTTAAAGTACTAAAGTAACTAAAAGTCTTGTTGGGTTTTGTTTACTGTATTTTTCAATCCTTTATTTTAATACCTTATTATTGTTGTTGTTCTTGTTTCTTTGTTTTTCACTTTTTTTGTTTTGGTTTATATTCTTTGCATTCTTGTTCATTCATCTATACAACCAGTCAGTCATTTTTTCACCCAAGTGCATATCCTTCCTGTTTCTAACTGTTTATCTGCGTGTGTCTGTGTGGGTGAGTGAATGTTGTGTGTGTGTTCTTAGCGCCTTTTGTTGAGTGTTTTTTGCTCAATTAATGCAATTATATACAAATTCCCTGTTTCTTTTATGCTAATTTGTTAAACTTAATCGGTTCTTGTAGGGTGTTTAAAGTCTATTTTTTCTTAACTTCATCACTGGGGTTCTAATTTTGTCATTTTGTCTATTTGTACGTTCATTTTTATACTCTACATCATCTGATGCTTGTAACAGAAGAAATAATCTAACTCCGACATTTAAGTATATCGTTCAGCTCAGAGTCACTTTCTGAGTTGATTTAACGACCGCCCGTCTATCTGTCTGTCCAACTGATTGTTCATGTAAATGTTTTTGAGTTATCCTAATGTAGTTTGGAATATATTATTTCTTTGGCCCAAGAACAAAGACTATTGAAATCAGTCATGTTCGGTCCAATACAAATGTAATCCTGGAATGGGGTTTAAGATCATAAAAATCCTAAATATAAAGCGATTTAAAGGGAATTTAACAAAAATAAATCTTATGATATTCTAAGTCGATGTGTCAAATTGTGCGACGGTAGGTTTATTACTTCTCATAGGCCCCATAAAAGCGGCCTTTCCAAATACCACTTTTAAGAGCATAAATTTCTTAATGGAATTTGGTACATATGCATTTTTTGGCCCTATCGAAATCGGTCATGTTCGTTCCAATACAAATGTCCTCCCGGAATGGAGCTTTAGGATCATTGAAGCCCTAAATATAAAGTGATTTAAAGAATATTAAACAAGAGTAAGTCGAATAATATTCAAAATTGATGTGCCTTATTATGCGAGGGTCGGTCCTTTACTTTCATTCTTCATTTTTCCCATATAAGCCCTTCTATGTAGGTATTGGAGAAACAACTGGACAAATTAAGTAAATATCATTCAAAATCGATGTTAGAAACTGTACGACGATCGGTCCATATATCGGTTTCTTTTTCAAACGCATAAAATTCACATGAATGTCAGTATCATAATAATGTTCTTCACACTTAATCATAGAACAAAAAAGCAAATTATACGAGGGGGTTCGTAAATTTTTCCTAGCTGTCATTTACAACCAACAATGTAGTGTAGGGTATTACATAGTTGGGCTTGATCGACTATAACATTTTTACTTGCTCCTTGTTCTTGTGTAGGACTCTAAAGGTTCGTTATTACGGAATAAACCGCCCCTCTTGTTTTATTTTTAATTATTTGTTTTTTCAATTTTTCACTTTCTTTAGAGTTTTTAATCCCTTTTAGAAAAAATAATAATAAATAAAGTAAAGTGAAGGTAAAGTTTTGTTGGAAAAACTGTAAATAAATGTTAATTTATGACTGTTAAAAGAAGTTTTCGAAATATCTTCCTAAACAGTAGCAGTTGTTTTCATTTAAATATTCATTTATAAGCTAAAGGTTAATATGGTAAATTTGCTAGAATTTTATAGTCAATTAAAGACAATAATTTTCTTATTGAAGTAATTTAATTTATTATTATTTTCATGTTAATGATTAAAGAAGTTAAGGAGTTATTCAGACTTTTTATAATATTTTTGATCGAGTTGTATCAAAAGCGCCTCTAAACTAGAGCTTCTAAATGTCAGTGTCAATAAATATAAAATGAACTTAAATATATGTGATTAACTAACAGATTGACAGTTAACATCATTTTGCCAGCCGCAATTTTTCACCATTAAAATACATGTTAAATTTTGGATCGGTATCAACAAAATAAAAATTAAATTGACTTCTGTTGAAATCTAATTGGTTTAAATTGATTTTAGAAATATTGGACTGAACATGGTCAATTTCAATAGGCTTCATCCATGGACGCAAATAATAAATGTACCAAATTTCATGATGATATATGAAAAATTGTGACTTATAGAATGTGTAGAATGTTTACATGGACAACCAGACGGACGAACTTAAAGGTGGGGTAACATATTTTTTTGCTCTTTCCACCGATGATGTTGGGATATTCGATTGTCAACTTTGTGTGGTAATACGACTATGTCTGGTTAAGAGACTCTTCTCCTCCAAATCAACTCGAAAACACCTAAAAAATATTTGTTAAAAGATCGATATCTCAAAGTTAACAGTAAACTTCAGATTAAGAAAGTTTTATTTGATCCGATATTACATATTGAAATAGTGACAACTTCTGTTTTTTCTTATATTTTACTATTTGATTTTAATTTTAACTCCTTTTTTAGCAATCAATCAATAAAGCGTTGTTGTTGTCACAAAAACAGGGGGACTTTAAATTCCAAATAATGAACTTAACTATCTAGTGTTGCCAACGTTTTCTAACTTTATAATTCAAACTGTTTTCAAGGAAACATAACAAGAGAATAATGTTTACGTATTAAATAAATCAGTCAGTCAGTCAGTCTGTATGATATTCAACATCATACTCGAACAGTTAACAACAATGGAAACAAAAAAAACTGAAAGCCCCTGCATGGAATTTCATTTTGAAAGTCTACATCCAATATTTCATCAAAATAGCACTAAGATTTCGATTCGTAGGGTCTTCCAAACCTTACATGGACAGATATGATGCAGGAGATTTATTTTTATAACCTCCACCACTACAAGCTTCTTAACTTTGTCATTCCGTGTGCAATGCTAGAAAGGAATCATCTAAGACCCCATAATGTATATATATATTCTTGAATTAAATCAAAATCTGAGTCGATTTAGTTATGTCTGTCCATCCGTCTGTTGTTGACATGCTCACTTTCACAATAATCCTTTCGATATATGTTTGTGTGTGTATGTATGTGAATGTACTTTACATGTATTTGAGGTGAAGGATTTGGCCTATAAATACTATTCCACTAATCGCATTTCTATAATTCCTGTTACAATGTTTAAATCCAAATAAAGATTTTTGTATAGATTTTGAGGTTATCTCAAATATCGGCTCAAAACTTTTTGTTCTTGGACCGATTTAAGTGTCCGCGAAAGCTATCTGTTGAGAAATTAACAATCAAAAAAGATATAAAAAGAAGTTCACTTATTGTAATTATTAAAGAAAAAAATAATAAGCAGACCGACATTAGGTACTATTTTGAATTTTGGCCTGTTTAGAGAGTATTAGGGTAAAAATATATTTGGTACTTTTTTGTACCTTTGTATCTTTGAAAGCTGTACACATACAAATGAAATTCTTTTTACATTTGCCAATTTACAAAAAAAAAAAAAAGGAAAATTAATTTTATGTTGGTACTTTTTGAAACTGGAATGTTAAGATGATTTATTGAGCATTCTGAAAATTCAACTGAAAGTTTGTTTTTCTGGGATATAAATTGATACTTTGGTACTTTTTGAATATATAAAAAGTAATTTGAGGACATTTAAATCTCTCAATACACATTATTAACTTTGTCATTCCGTGTTTAACGCCAAGGAGAATTCATTTTAGACCCCTTTAGACAGATATTGTTGCATCAAATCAAAATCTGAGTCCGTTGGTCTGTATGTTGGAAAAATTCTCGTGCCTACAATTATGATCCGAATTCAATGAAATTTGGCCACACTATTTTTATTGCCCTAAACTGTTTCCTGTTTAAAATCAAATATATCGATTTATTTATATAAACTCGACATTTAGGAGAAGAACATTTCTAACTTTTTCAACAAAAATGTAATTGAAATTAAATACAAAATTTTCCTGTTATATACAGTTATGATGATGATATTTCTTATCATCGTACAACAAACTATCAATATGGGATAAATAGGTTATAAGCTGAAATATGCGAAATTCTGATACACCCTAAAATCTGTGTGCTCTATGATTCCAAATCTTTAAGATAATTTTCTGAAATTTCCCATATATATTTATTTTGATGCAATAATAAACCCAAATAAACTAGATTGTGCTGGGTTTCTTACTTAACTAGTCCCCATATAAGGCCCCTTCCCGGAGTATGGTTTACAGTTTATAAAACCCTTAAATATGAACTGATTCTATTGAAATTTGACACAATTAATTTCCTTACTGTTTTGAATGTATGTTATTAATATCAGTCCATATTTTTCTATAGCTCTCATATGATTGCCCTTTCTGGAAAGCAGATTTGAGATAAAAAACTATTAAATAATGCAAAAATATATCATTCGACACAATTGTTTTTCTAGCTCTCCTGAATATAAGTTATTAATTTAAACAATATCGGTCCATATTTTGCTATAGCTTCCATATAACGCTTAAAGAGCAATTGAAAGTTGGCAAAATTAATTTTTTAACTATCCTTAATATATATTGTTAATTTGAACATTCTCAGTCCATATTTTGCTGTAAACCTCCGAAATAACCGATCTTTGTCTTTACCTTCCCGAAACATATTATAGAAGTAGTAAAAAATTACTAATTTTATTGACATTCGGCTCAATTATTTTTCTAACTGTCTTCAATATATGTTATTAATCTGACCAATATCGGTCCAAATTTTGCTACGAATCTAATTTCTTTTCCCAAACATTATTTCTTTTAACAAAATGGATCACTAAAGTCTCTAGCTTGGTACCAATTTTTACAGGAAATTTTAGGAAGATTAAATAAAGTATACACAGACCCGTATGGATGAAAGTTAATATGATGTGATACTATTTGAACTTTCTTATGGTACTTTCGGGTTTTCCCAAAGGATTTTTTCGTGTTAATATTTTTCGGAAGTTTTTTGAAGCTGCTACTGCAGACCCATACGGATGAAGATTTAATATGATGTGGTACTTTTTGAGTTTTTTGATGGTACTTTTGGGTTTTCCCGTATGGGTCTGCTACTGCAGACCCATACGGATGAAGATTTAATATGATGTGGTACTTTTTGAGTTTTTTGATGGTACTTTTGGGTTTTCCCAAACGATTTTTTCGTGTTTATATTTTTCGGACGTTTTTTGAAGATGTTACTGTGGAAGTACGCACATAGTTTTTCCACAGGGTATTTATATAATATTACTAGTGGTATGTGTATGTGTGTATGGAATTTTGTACAGCAGCCGTTCAAATTTAGGTTTGAGTTTACAATGGGAAGAAGTAGCAGCAGCACCAGCAACAGCAGCATCAGTAAAATGTTGTTTGGTGTCGTAACATTTCCAACAGCAAAAATATTTACTGTCATACAAGACAACATTTTATGCTCGAAAGAGTTCTTGTTGTATTTTTTTTACTCATTCTTTACTTTTATTTCTTGCATTATTGTTGTTGTTGCTGCTGTTGTTATTCTGTTTTGTTTGCCTCAAAAACTTTCCTGCCGTTTGTTTGTTTGTATGATGTAAATGGTTGAAAAATATGTTGATAAAAAACAGTTTCACATAAAAAATAAAAAAGCTTAAAAAATGCATAGAAAACTTTGGACCAACTAGAAGAGAAATAGATAACAGACAGTTATGAGTGATCTTATCATACCCTACAGTAATTGACAAAACAATACCTCCTATACTTTACATCATATTTCTTTTATGGGAATTGTTATTGTAAGAGAGGGAGGATGGTAGGTTGGTTGGTTAAGACATCAGGATTTAAATGTTTATTTACTCCAAACAGTTTTAGATTTTCGAGGTTAAATTTTTGTGGCGAATAATTTTATTTAAGCGTTTGTTTTTTGATATTTTTGTATTTATGGAATTAAATGCAATAAAAGGAGGGAATTTAATTTGTTTTTCATAAGGCGTGAGATCGAAAAATTCTTCTCAAATATATAAATGTTAACAAAGGAAACCCATAACTAACATCATTCATTCTTTCCTTCCATTGACGTTTTTAAAGTGCTTTCCGTTACTTTTGATTGAACGGTAGTTCATCTCCGTTAAAAAACTGACACACTTTTGGACACCTTTATTGCACTTTTTAATTCTTTTTAACAGGAATCCAATATCACTACTGGCCTTAGTTCCGGGCAGTTTAGAAAATTTGCCTCCCTTGGTACAAATTCCACATTTTTGTTCTTGTACCATACAAGGAGCTTTTTAATATAGTCATAGGTTGCAAAGTCCTGACAAAAAAGTGTTCACATTATGAAATCTTATGAATGGAAGCATCCTTTTTTGTAAACATTAGTTGATGAACATTTTGGTATTTATAGGGTCCGTTGCAACAAACGATTGGCTCCTTTTGTCGCAACCTTATATTGCTTGTTATACCATATATTTGAGTGCTTTTGAGTTCTAATCATACCTTTAAGATTCCGTCGCATTAGTAATATAAAATTTTTGACCAGGAAGTTGCAGAAAATCCGCCTGAACATACATTTTGTCATCCATTATGCTACAGGAATATTTTTTAAACAAATTTGACTTCAATTTTCGTACTTTGTTTTTGGCCTCTTAATTTTTAACCTTGCAGGTTTTTAAACCCGCATTAGCTTTAACCTTTGCATCATATAGTCCAAGCATTTAGCTAACGGGCTGCTTTACTATCGGATGAGTGGGAAGGCTTTTTATTTTTTTTGGCTTTAGGAACATCATGTGAACCATTTCTTATATCTGAACCAGGTTTTTTTTATCAATGAAAAGTTCTCCCGGAACTGTTTAATAACATTTTGCCGGCAGACCTTTGAATATTTTGTCAAGACCTTTTTCTGGTCTCTTATTTTAATCTGATACTTGGGTTAAAAGTTTCAATGACAAACATGTGTTGTAAATTTTGATCTCATCCCTTTGTATATTAATAGATAATTTAAATTAAGTTTCTGTGTTTTGAATTATTTTCTAATATACACAGGATAACTAATGTAAAGGGTTGTCTATTACTGTACTAATATCACAACTAGTCATGTACACTGGTGCATATTCCTATAAGCGCATCATATTTTTTATTTTTGTTAAATCTTCTAAATTTGACGTTTTTGAATGAGAGGCAACTTAGCGATACAAATTTCTGTTACTTAAAAATAAAGGAAAAAAAGTAAAGGTAGGATATGCAGAAGAACTTATCTGTCGGATCAAGAAAAGATCCCAATCATAAATTGTCATGATCAAGTATGTTCTAATAGAGAATTTGATCGTAAAATGAAATATTCCAAAGGTGTGGTGCGTAATTTCTTTAAGTAAGCAAAGATTTAGAGTGTTCCAAGCTACAAAACGCTTTATAAAAAAGATGAAACACATGAAAAATCGAATTTTACTCAAACTAAGAATTACTCAATATTTTATAGTTTTCTATGCTTAAAAGCTTATTCGAGACAAGGTCCTTGTATTGGAGCTAGGTAAAACAACTCCAAATTTTTGGGTTATATTTTTGTACTATAATAAGTATACGGGGAAAAATTCAATATGCGATTTGTATTACATGCCGATATTTTATTAGTCCGATTTAGATGAAAATGGATTGAATTGTGTCTCAGATATTAGTCTGTAATTATTTTGCTATTGGGGCGATAAATTAAGGTTTGAATTAGAAAATGCTTAGAACAATAACAAACAATTTGGCAAAATTTTATTGAATTCTTAGATAATTATTTCTACAGTTACACATCAATTCAATCTAAATTACTTTCCGAAACTTGCAGACAGAAATTTCATGGGATTTACAAAAATGAATTTCTCCCGACTTATACTCATATTATTGACATGATTTGAGAACAAAGGATTTATGAATATCAAAACATAATTTTTTGAAAAAAGGTAATGAGCGTTTATAGTAATATGCATCAGTGCATTCTTTACCCTTTTGGTGCAGAAAATCTTGACCTTGAAAATGTGTATCATTCTCAGTTATTCTATTAGAATTTCATGACACATTTTTGGATCATCGGAAAGGAGCCCTAATATAAGGAATCTGGAGTAAAAGCGCCTATATAGTCAGGGGTGTAGTCAGCAACTCTCCATAGTTGGTCACATAATTTAGAAATTGAAGCAAAAGAAATATTGTAGGTCCCTGTTAAACTCTATAAAAATTATACACTTATGTTATCTTCTATAGTTTCATAGATATTCAAGTCGAAATAAATGTATGACCTACTTCTACCATTGTCTTGTTTTAGTCTCTTTATGCTAACGAGTTTAATATGGGTTCAAAATTTTAAAAAAGAATACGTACCAGATCCATTTTAAATTTAAAAAAGTTGCTGCAATAACCATACAAATATGTGAATCCGTTAAAAAGTTATATTAATTTAAAATTGAAACTAAAAAATCTATTGTTTTTGGATTTTATTCATTGATAAAACCCGTTTTTGTTCAGAACTTTATAATTTTTATTTTATTTTATTTAAAAAAATGTTTAACGGGAATGCGTGCAAACTTAATCCGGATAAGTTTGGGGCAGAGACATGCCTACCAGCCCTATACAAAGTAGATCAATTAAAAAAAATCAATGTTTTTGTTAAGTTCTCAAATTGCCAATCTGAAATCATTTTTAAATTATCTACAATATAAAGTTACATAAGCAAGCAAAACACCTAAAAATTATTTTCTACCGAACGACCTTTATAATGACGGGGCGATCATTTAAGTGAAAGACGTCAAATTTTTAAACATAATTTACCCAAATTGGAATTATGGGAATTTTCACATGGAAAAATGAAAATATTTTTTGTTCCATGATTTATTAACACGTTCGTTTAAATGTTGTTGAAATTTCAAATAAATATCATTATTCAATTTTAAGTTCTTCATAAATTTTTTACATCAAATGATATTTCAACATTGTGAAGCTTCAAGTTCTAGTGATTTCACAAATACAAAATATTGATGTAAGAAGTTTATACTTGGACTGAAAATTTGACCTAAACTAGGGCTCCTCTAGTAGGATTTATTAATTTTCCATACATTTCCATGGCGTATAAAAGATCCAGCTTTTATCGTGTGAAATTTCGTTTAAATATTGTAAAGTTTGCCCATCCCGCTATAAATCTTTTTTGAGATGATAGAATTTCATTTACGATTTAAAGCCTAAAATTCTGTACAAAATTGTATATGGATGTGTGCGATATATCTTATAGTTTAAGAGATATTTGACTAAAGTTAAACATTATTTAATCCATTTTATCACCACCACCACAACAAGTCGCGATAATTGTTATACTTTGTTTGTCATTTCATGTGTAACTACAAGAAGGTACCAAATAAGACTCCATATACCTTATTTTTGTATTATATGAAAATCTGAATCAGTTTAGCTATGTCCGTCTGTCAGTCTGTCTGTCTATCTGTCTGTCGAAAACATTCTCACAGTAACAATATTAATCCGATGTCAATGAAATCCGTCGATAGAAAACCTGGTACAGGTAGAAGGAATGGTTTATGATATTTCTAAAGCTAAAAAATGTAAAGCATTTTCAAAAGAGCTCCCAACTCATCCGGTAGGAAAACAGGCCGGTTAGCTGAATTCAAGTTTTCTAAAAAATATTCTTGGTACATATGGGATTACAAGACGGATTTTCTATCAAATTTTTCGCAATATCTTGGTAAAACTTTTATGTTTTTGATGCTCGAGGGAATATTGAAGGAAAGTTAGGGATGCAGTAAAACTTCTCCCATAAAGTTCTTGGTATGACAAGTAATATGCAGTTGCGGCAAAAGAAAAAATCATTTGTTACAACGAGTCCCCTAATTACCGAAATTTAAATTAAGGTTTATTTACGAAAATTGAAGCTTCCATTAATAACACTTCGTAATGTATCAACTTATTTTAGACATGATTTCGCATCCTGTCACTATGGTAAACAGGCTCTTGAGTGGTGTAAGATCAAAAATGTGGTATTTGTAACAATAGATGCAAATGCTCAAAACTGCTTTGAGCTAAAACCAATGGAAAGATATTGCCCGTCCAAAATCGGACTTTAACGCAAAATATCATTAGAAAGATGTTATTGCTCGTTGATTGTGACACTTAATTAGCTATCGAAAACTCTCGGCTGTCAGTTTCTTTAAGTGCAAGAAAATTAGCCACATCTTTGTGGGTCAAGTCACAATTTGTTTTTCATCTCTCAAAATCTTTACATTATCCTTTTTTTATTTCTTAACTAATCCTTATAGTTCAAAGGCTCTGTTTGACAAGTCAATATTTTGTTTCCGTTATGTAGCTCAAACTAAAGTTATATGACATACACATACACATGTAAAATATAGTCAACATTACCAAGGACCTTTTGTTATACACATGTTGTTGTTATTATCATTTGTTATTAGTTTCTATGATTTTGCTACAACTAATGTTGTTGGATTTTTTATATAAATTTTTTTCTTATAGTTTTTTAATAAACTCATCTCCTTGAATGTTAAGCTCTTAAATTTGTTATTGATCAACAATATAAGCGGCATCAATAGCAGTAGACAGTTGTTCCAAAACGGTTTATTTTTAATTAGAGACATTTTGGTAAAATTTTTCTTTGAGGGCTTAGTTTTGCTATAGGAAAAGCAGTTTGAAGAAATCATTTAAAACGCCATAAGGAATATATATTCTGTCATGTGAATCTCTGTCTGCCTGTTTGTCTTTTAGAAACATTCACACGAATTGATTTATTTTCTGAATACAATGAATATTTTTTAATATTTTGCTAATTCTATTCCACATGATCTTGGAGAAGACATTCCGAATGTTTACATGGAAATACCAAAATTTCAGTCCATATCAAATGTGTTTTTTAAATAGTCACCTTTTCGTTACAAAGGACAGCCGACAGAAAATAAGTTTGGAGTTTTGTCCTAACATTTATAGCTATAAAATAAAGGATATTTTAAATATTTATTTCCGTTAAGATCTAATAACAATTAAAAACAAGTAGAAATCTTACAGTCGGTCAACTCCAACTACGTAATACCCTAAAACACATTATTGGTTGTAAATGACAGATTTGAAAAGATTATGAAGACACTCGTATAGTCTGATTTTCTGACTTATGATTAAGTGGATTTTTACTGAGGGTTATATCGATGCTAAAAGAAATGAAGGATCGATCCTCATGTAATTTCGAACATCGATTTTAGATTACATTTATACTAATTTGACCAGTTGTTATTAAAATTCCAATGTATATGTAAGATTTGTGCCCTTTAAAGTGATATTTGGAAGAGGGCTTGTATGGGACCTATGAGAAGTATTGGAGCGATCCTCTTTTGATTTCAGATATCGATTTTGAATACTATAAACTGACTTTAGTCGAATTTCATTAAAATTGCTTTATTTTAGGACTTTATGACCTTAAAATCCCATTTCGGGAGGATATTTGCATGGGAGCTACATCAAAATAATTGGACCGAATATGACCAATTTTAGTAGGTTCTGTCCTTAGACAAATTACATGTACCAAATTTCATAATGATATCTTAAAAATTGTGACCTGTGGAATGTTCACAACGTTTACATGGACAGGCAGCCGGACAACCACCTACGGTGGTTTAGGGTATAAATGCAAAGTTTGGAATAAAACAACAATTTAACAAGTAAATAAAAATTGCAACCATTTAGAAAAATCGAAAAATATACTTTTTCAAATTCGGTTTTTTATAACGTTTCAGAGGATTCATATTTTAAAAAGTTCTTGTAACAAGCAAAAATGCTACAATTGGCAATGCCGAATAAAAAGTGACCTTCACCGAAAAAAATGTCCCCCAGAATTTTAATAAAATTGATTTTAATTTAAGAGCTACATGAGCTCAAAACGTTTTTCCGCAAAAAGGCCTTAAGATATGACCACAGTAAAGCATTGAATGACATTCGCTTTATTAGTATCATTTATACACGGCAATTTGAAAAAGAATCATTTCGAACTTCAATAAAATTGGTAGATATTTAACATTTTTTGAAAGTTTAAAACAATATTTAGGTATCTAGGAAAACATTGGAACCTAAAGATTCAAATTAAAAAAATAAAACTTTTGCTGTTAAATATTTAAACTTTAATCAAATCGAAAGTAAAAACAATATTTTTTGAAATTTCAATATGATGTATATGAACTTATACATCAGAGAATTAAATAGATTCCCACTTATTCATTGCGAAATACCCAAAATCTCAATCAGCGTAAATCATGTTTAAAATTTGATATTTTACTGAAGTGTTCACCTTGTTATTTTAAGGATCGTCTGGCAAAAGGTTCCTTTCGGGTATTTGCCTTACATATGAAGCCATATATTAAGTATAAATTAAAGATAATTTCAGATTTGAGAATTTTTAAAATAATAATATTTTTTGAATTGACTATTTTTTTCGACCTCTGTCTCATTTTTCTTTTGCGAATTTAGAAAAACTAAATCAACTTGTAAAATTTCATTAAAATAGGTATCTCTATCGGTTCGAAATATACAGAATTATTGTCAACAAAAATCGATTTGGCGACACTGTGCAAAATTAATATTACAATCTTTACTCCTGGTGGTGAACCACTGTACGGTGGAGTATATTAAAGATTCGGCTTAGCCGAATATAGTATTTTCATACTGAGGCAACTAAGCGCTATTTTCGTTAGCCTTAATCGTAGATTTAATTTTTTGAAAATCGATTTGGAACCACTATAACACAAACTTTAATATTTTTCTTTCTATTGTAACTTTATATTGTTTTTGCTTTAGTCTCTTCTATTGAGTGATATCAGTTTATTGGGGTTCTTGTCATTTTCTTTTTACAAATTTTCTTTTTAATCTTTCCTTTTTCTGCAGCTGCAGTTTTTGAATTGTTGGTGTTTGTTTGATTGTAAACTTTTTTTCGTTTTTTCTTTATATCCTCCACCACCACAAGAGGTATATAAACTTTGTCATTCCATGTGTAACGCTGAGTAGAAATCATCTCAGAACCCATAACGTATATATATTCTTGCATCAAATCAAAAGCTGAGCCAATCTAGTTGTTTCCGTCTGTCTCCCTGTCTAATGTCACGCCCACAATAATTCCACAATAATTAACAGGCCTGAGTATTTGTTATAATCATGAGAAGTTTCCTATTTAAAACCAGGAAAATGAGTTCAAATGAGTTGAATGAGAATAGACCGATATCTGAGGCAACCTCTACATTCAAGGGAAGAACTTAATTGACAATTATAAATCGACAAATTAGAATGAAATTTTGCCGTAACATTAAGTTATATATACTTCATCACCATTCCAAAATCCAGATCATAATCGGTTCAGTAGGAAAAAATATATAGTGAAAAATATAACATATTTTTTGACTCTTTAAGTTTTCCGTGTGAGTGTATATGTGAGAATGTATGCAAGAAACTGAACGTGTTTACGTCACATGAATTGATGATAGAGAGCATCGAGAATTAGGCATAACCGAATGTTGTATTCCTACTTGTTTTAGTTTATTTCCCATTATGTTGCATGGTTTAGTTTATTTTTGCATCAACTTCAATTATTACTGCTCCTATATGTATTTGTATTTATGCTGCCACTGCCTCAGCTACTGCCACTAACATTGCCATTGTTATCTAACGGTTCCTTTATTAACCATTATATATCATTCTTTCATTCTACTGATTTCAAATCCTTTTGGGATATTAAATTGTAAAATGAATGTTTATTTTTCTTCCTTTCGTTTTTTATGTTTTTTCCTTTTGTTCTCTACTTTCTTGTTATTTTTTCCTTTGTTGCATTGTTTATATTCTCTTTTCTATTGGTTGCAAGTTGCAAGCAAATGAAAATTTGATTCAATTACGAAGCAATTATTGTTTACGTTGTAAACTTTTCTTAATTGAGATTGTAGTGGAATTATAGTGATTAAATGTTTTTAAGTTAATCCATTGATATCACATTGTATACATAAGTGTATATCTGTAGATGTATAGATTTATAGAGTTCTTGAAGGGAATACGATAAAAAAAAGAATAAGTTAATATTGGAATTTATCAAGTTCTTTAAAGACAAATTATAAAAATTTATTTAAAGTCTCGCACTTAAAACAAGTTGGTAAAGCTGAGTAAATATCTGTTTTAACTGATTTTTATACCCTCCACCAACACAAGTGGTGAAGTGGGTATAATAACTTTATCATTTCGTGTGTAATGCAAAGAAGGAATCACCTCAGTCCCCATAATATAAATATATTCTTGCATCAAATCATAGCTGTAGTTATATCCGTCTGGTTGTTGCAATATCAGTGCAGCATATAAAAATGATATATATCGATATCAGAGGCTAACACTAAGTTCTAGCGAGTTGTAACAAATGTATGTATATATGTATGTATGTATGTATGTATGTATGTATGTATGTATGTATGTATATATGTATGTATGTATGTATGTACGTATGTATGTATCTGGGAAGGGGAGAAACATGGTGGCTTTAACGGTATGATACTCGCAAATGGAGCTATTTGTATTTAAGTCAGGTAGAAAATAATTAATATTTATAAGTTCTATAATTATGAAAGCCATATTTCGGAAAGAGGTCTTGTTTGGGAGCTTGGACAAAAAAATTTCCCGCGCTATTTAGTTTTTTTAGGTTTATATCTAAATAAGGGCACGTGGAAAATTTCAAGCAATTACCTTTAAAATTGCGAGTTTACCGAACGCCGATTTTGGGGTGTATCAAAAATTTTGCATATTTACCCTTTAACTATCTTTTTTCGTACCGCATCTTGTTGATTTTTGGTAACAAATTGAAGTACATGCAGCTGTATTTTAAGTATAAATTCCGTTAAAGTGCAGTTGGGTTTAATTGCAAATTTTAGAAAAGTTTTTTCTTCTTAATTTAGTGGTTACCTCAGCTATCGGTCTATAACTTTTTCCTACTAACCCTGTATTGTCGGTTGTATATAGCAGACTGAAGACTATAAAAAACATCCAGACAAAATTTCGTTAGAAAGATGATTCCTTCTTGGCCGTATATACGGAATGACTAAGTTTATAGAACCTCATCACCGATTGTAGTGGAGAAGGATATACATTTGGCTCTTTTAGGTTTCAACCTTGATATTAACGGATTTCTGGCTGTTAAGATATTGAAATTGTTCCACCAATTCGAAGCTACCTGTTCGAAGTTCAGTTCAGTTCCACTTTTTTCATTATGTTGCTTGTTATTTCAATTTTTATAATAATTTTCTCCTCTTTATTATAGCGATTTCCTAGTTTAGTCCTAGTCCTGACGAAGTCCTAGTTTAGTTCTAGTTTAATATTTATCATTGCTTAGACCAACGCCCTCTACGTGTGGTGAAGTGGTGGCAAGATATCTGCAAAGTTTATTTATAAAGTGTTCACAGCGTTATAATGGGCATCTAGCTGGATGATCCTTTAAAAAGTGGCTCTTAATCAATTGGTATATCTAACAAGGGTTATAATATTAATTTTGAGAATAACATTCACAAATCTCCAGCATAAAACTATTACGAAGATTTATGCCAAAATTCTCTCCTTCCACACATACACACGTACATAATAAAGGGTCCAAAAATATGACCAAATTTAATGTTTGCTACTGATGATTATGATGATGAGGATAATGAAAATGATAATTTGCAACATCAATCTATCTAACAGTTTTATAAATGAATGAAAATATGAAAACTCTTTTGGTCTGTTTAATTAAAGTACACTTTAGAAAAATTCATATTAAATAAAGGTCTTTTATTAAAAGAGTAATACAATATTTAATAAAGAACACAATTGCGGGAATATTAAGAATATTTGTAAAACGTACTACAATGTATTTGACAGGAAATTAAACCTTGTATTACAACTGTCATAATTTAATGCTTGAAAATTTAAATGATTTTTCTCTAAGTGCATAAGATTTCCAAAAATAACTGAATGTAGTTCATCTCATCGGTATACAAAGTGTATTCAATAGAAAATATATACAGCGTTAGGCACTTATCCACCTACAAAAATATTGGGTAATGCAAAAACCTATAAACTGATTAAAGATCGACATTGATTGATCTTCTTATTATAAATATTATATATCATTTTATTACATTTCTTGCTTATTGTAAAAATGCTCTAATATTTTGTTATTCTACTGTAACCGTTTTAATGATATACAATATTAAAAATTTCGTGTGTTAGATGGATTTCATATCCCCGTGCTCTATCCAAAAACTTTATAGTGGTTAACATTTCTCACTAAAAGCGATATTTAAGTGCCAAATTTCATTAAAATTAAGTAAGCGATTTAGACAGAATCCATTTTCAAAATTTTCACTTTTAGGAGGTTGTCTCCGATATCATCCTATAGCATATTTTCTACCAAACCCATATTGTTAGTTTTAAACTTCCTTAGATTTGAGCAAATAATCAAGCTGAATTTCATTGAGCTCTATCGATTGTTATGGATGAAAGAGACAGAAAAAGGGACATAGAATAATCGTCACAGCACCTTCGGTATGTTGTACTTGGTAGTAGACCTAATTTTTAAAAAATGGGCCAGATCCGTATAAAAGTTTTAATTGTTTAAAAACATTAAAAAATTTTTAATTTTTAATTTTTTTTCAAAATGGCGGTAACATTTAATTTTTCCATTAATTTGGACTTAAGATGTCACTCTACTTACTTTTGTTTAAATTTGTGAAACTACGACTTATTAGGCTTTTAAAGATATCAAGTAAGGAGTGAGATCAAAAAAGTCTTAACATACATACTTACATACATACAAACATATTTATTTTTTGATACTTTTTTTGTGTTTCTGTCAGTTACTTATTGAGCCTTGTGTGTTTTTAACCCTGCATTAGCTTTAATTTTTTGTACCAACTAGTGAAAGCATTGAGCTAACGGGGCTGCTTTCCTACCGGATATGGTAGAAGCTCTTTTGAAAATGCTTTCTTTAGAAACTTCCTATGGATCATTCCTACTACCTAAACCAGGTTTTCTATAAATGACAAAATTTTCCGATACTGTTTTTGCTTTATAACAGATGACTATATGTTCTGGGAGTTTTTTTACAATCTCCTGGTCAAATATTTTATGTTGCTTATGCTCCAGGGAATGTCGAACTTTTTGTGTAAAAATTTCTCAAAAACTTCTTTGTATGACAAACAATGTGCAGTTGCGAAGAAGACAACTGACTCTATAAATATCAAAATTCACATCAAGGAATGCTTACAAAAAAGGTTACATCCATTCTTTAGTTTTCATAATGTGTCCACTTTTTTTGGACTTGGCTTGGCACCTCATCACTATGGCAACAAGCCCATGATTGTTACAAGAAATTTCATGTGGTATAGTACCAAACGATAATTGAATTTTAGAAGGAGATGATCTACCTGTTCGATTATAGTGGAGGAAAACACTATAAAAACATTAATGGAAGTGTTTCAGAAAAGGGTTTAGAATTTAACCACTTTTGATGGTATACTTTTTCTATGATCTAATATTTTTATAAAACATAAACACAATATAATTACGTTGGCTTGACTTGAGTCTATGTTGCAAGTATATGAAACTAAACAAGATTAATTATACCTGAAACATTAGTCAGTTATTGTTAAAGCTTTTTGACTTTAGACTTACATATACATACACACACACACACTTACAGATAACACAGTTGAAACGAACAACTTGCTCTCGATACATGAACACAAATATGACTCCTGCTGCAACAACCTTTAAAAACTACTACAAATACAGTTCTCTAATGTTGTACGACTATCAAGTCTTCTATTTGTAGAAAACTCCTGTTACTTATTTTAGTTGTTTTTGTCTTCAGTATTTGTTTTTGCTATTTGATATTGTTGTTATTTTTGTATTTGTTGTTTCATTTTAAGTTTTTGGTTTTTGACATTTGTGTCTGTTTGCTGTTGATGCTGATGTTGTTGTTACTGTTTTTACTACCGGATTTATTTCACACTAAATATTTTGTTTTATTTGTGTCTGTGAGTCTGTGTGTGTGTTTGTGTATTTGTTTCCTTTTTAACTGTCTTTGTCTCAGTATGTGTCTGTCAAATGTGAATTTCTCTTTTTGTTGTGTTCTTTATCTCTTGCTGCTGGAGAAAGTGACAAAAATCTTAAAGGTATCCGTAATATCAAAGTTAGAAGATTAATGAGTTGCTGCTGTATCATTTAGTTTAAGTGTTTTTTTTTCTTCACTACAAGTGTCCTTGATTTTTTGTAGATATAGTTTTTTATTCTTTATTATTCTGGTTCTCATTTCTTATCCGGCAAACATCATTAAAATTTATAAAATGAATTCAATAAACATTCTGTTGAAATAAGGAAATCCAAAGCATAAGAAAAAAAGGAGTAAATTAGAATGAAACTATTCATAACAATTTGTGTTAAATTTTCAATTTGTCATTAAATAACATCAGACAGTTCTTGGGCAATAAGTTCTTTTATTTATTTATAATGAAAATGTGTTAGAATAATGGTAGGTTATACGAGGTTAAATCAATAAGTGAGTTAAAATATTGTAAAATCTCTCTTGAACAAAATTCATTTAAATTGTTTTCAATATAATGCGAAGGTGGTAATTTGGTACGAAATCAACAACAGGCAGACGGGCATTGGTAAATATAATCAAATTTTGATATATATACAATATTGATTCTCAGATCACGCCTTGTTAGCATTACACATGGAATGACAAAGTTTATATACCATCTTCACCACTAATAGTCAAAAGAGAACAGCTGCAGGTTTTTTGTTAAATTTGAGAAAAAAGGTTTTATGTAAACGTTTTTATTTAACTCAATTATTTATACTCAAATGTTAACAATCAGAAGAGAACAGTTGGCAGTTTTCTGTTTAATTTAAGAAATACGAATTTGATAAAAGTAAAATTTTTCTACAATTCTTATACGAATTTCACAAAATACCAATTATTTGAATGGAAAAAAGTTAAAACGTGTTTTTTATTGGTTTAGTTTTTTTTATCTAAATTAATCATACATATTTATAGATTAATAATCAAAAGAGAACAGCTGCCAGTTTTATGTTTAATTGTAGAAAAAGATTTTTTATAAATGTAATATTTTTCAAAAAAATTAAAATTTTTATTCAATATCAAAGAATGATAAATATTTCAAATGGAAAAAAGTTTCTACTGATGATGAAATAACTTAATCTGATTTTGATGATTATGAATTAAAAATAATTTTGTTGTTATTATGTGCCTCTTGTTTCTTTCTTTCATTTAAACCATAAACAAATAAGTAGGTGTATTTTATTATATATATTTTATTAAGTATACTTCCTGCATTAAAAATGATTTTTAAAAGAAAAGAAAAAAAGAATTTAAAAAAATAACGAAATTTTACAAAAAAGTTAATTTTGAAGGATTTAATGTACTTTTTATAAAAGGGATATATACTTCTTCCAACATTAGAGAAATATACAGTATATAATTGTAACCATATGAAAGTCTTTATTAAAAAATCTCAGATTTTTCGATCATAATTGTGGAAAATAAATTTGATTTCAATTTCAGGATATATGGCAGATGTATGAATCCTTAAACCTATTTCTTTTAATTTATTCTTAATACTTATTTATTCCAATATATATCTGTGTGCTAGTTTTCAAAACTCTGGGATAAATATTAAATTTTTGTCGATTTTTGTATGGGAACGAATCACTGTGTGATGGAGGGTATAAAAATGTTAAAAACAAATCAACGTATGATAAATTTTATTTTATTTTATTAATAAATGAATGAATGAATGAATGAATGAATGAATGAATGAATATTAAAATTGAATTAAATTATTTAATTATTAAATTATATTATTGATTTATTTGGTTAAATTTATTTAACTTATAAATATAAATTATATTAAATTTATATTGAAATAATTTTATAATGAACAATTGAAAATATAAAATTAATATTTATCATTTCAATTTTGTTAGTTTAAAGCAATTTTTCATAATTGAATTCCAGCTGTTAGATTAATTTATAATAATTTTCTTTTAAATACAAAAAAAATGTTTATAAATGTTGGCTTTATTGGCGTCATCAAGCTAAAGCTATTAATATACTGTCAGCCTGTTTGTCTTTATGTCAGTCAGTTTAACGATTGGTTGACGGTTTATAGTCACTAGTTTATGGAAAGGAACGTTTTTGTACTCACAAGTGGTGATGAGGGTATGTAAACTTTGTTATTTTGTGTAACACCAAGAAGGAATCAAATCAGATCCAATGAAGTATATATATTCTTTCATTAACTCAAAATCTGAGTCGACTTAGCTATGTCCGTCTGTTGGAAATATTCGCACGCCTAGAGGAATTGTCCGAATGCAATAAAATTTTCAAAAATTATATATTATTAAAAACCAGCTATATCGGTTCATTAGCAAAAAAGTTTTATACCGATATCTGAAGCAATCTCGCTTTTCTTATTTCTTCGACAAAAGATAAAAATTAAAAAACTCAAACTCTGTGTGTGATAAGGGTCACAATTTTAAGATCATTTTCTGATATTTGCCATATATATTTATTTTAATTCAATAAGAAACCCAAAGAAACAAGATTGTGCTGGGGTCATTATTGGAACTAGCTTCCATATAACGTCTTTCCCGGAATAAAACACTTATATATACCAATTTTATTGAAATATGACACAATTTTCTGCTTGTCTAAAATATATGTTATTAATTTAATTAATATCGGTTCATATTTTGATATAGTTCCCATTTCCGGAAAACGGACTTGAGCTTATAGGACACTTAAATAAAGACCGATTCCATTCGGCACAATGATGTTTCCAACTATCTTGAATGTAAATTATTCATATAAACAACCACGGTCCACATTGTTATTTAGTTCTCATATCAGGTCCCATCCTGGAAAAGATTTTTAAGCTTATAAAAGTTGTAAATAAAGACAAGTTGCATTGAAATTCAGCACAATGATTTTTCGAACTTATTAATTATGTAAATTATTAATATGAACGATCTTGAACCATATTTTGCTATAGTCACCATATAAGGTTTATTATTTTTCTAATATAAATTTTAATATTATTTTTCTAACTGTCTTGATTATATGTTATTAATCCGAACAATATCCCTTCTCTGAAAACGGGTTTGATCTTATTAAACCATTATGTAAATAATAGAGTTTTGAGTCTCAAGGTAAAGTATTCGATGGAAATGAATTGGAAATATAAGTAAAAAACAATCTTCAATTTATTTTCAAAATAATGTTGGTGTGCTATGATGAAGCTGAAATGAAAGCGATACTTGTATTTAACAGTCCAAACAAACGCAGATATTACGGTCCATTTTTGGATTTTATTAATTTCAATAAAGGAGGCTTGAAATTGATTTGTCTTTTCAAATCAATACAAGAATGACCTAATGAAGTTTTTACTGCCGCACAGTGTTTTGTTTCCATACAAAAATCGGCAACAATTTACTCCAGAATTCTGAAAAATAGCACATAGCTATGTATTGGAAAAATCAGTTCAAGGATTCAGAAATTTAAAAAAAATTGTCCACATATATCATTTTTATAAAAAATTGCTTTAAATCAACTAAAATAAAATTATTTGTTAAATAATGTATCTTTTAAAATTTCTTTTTGGAAGGTTCCTCACCTTGCAGAAATCCCTTTAAATTTGGTTAAGTATATCAAAATTAATTTAAATATAACTTTTTACTTACATCGAATAGTAGTGCAGGGAGTATACTTAATAAAATATATGTGTATACGAATTTATAATTCATACGCCTATGTATTCTTTGTTTATGGTTGAAATAAAAAACAAAAGTCGCATAATAACAAAATTATTTTTAATTAATTATTGTCATCGGTAGATAAAATATTAAACAAATAAGAATGATATTATCGGCTATGCCGATTTTTGTATACCCTCCACCACAGATGCACAGAAATAAATACTTTATGTATCGTATATACACATTCAAACAATTATCCATAAAAGTTTTTTTATACCCTCCAGGACACAAGTGGTGACGCAAAGAAAATATCATGTCAGACACCATAATACTTATATATTCTGCATCGATTTAGCTATGTCTGGCTATCTCCCTTCTGTTTGTTGTTGGCACACTCACATCTTTTGTTATAGTTCTGAAAAGTTTTCTACTTAAAACAAAATCGATTTAGCATATTAAAAGACATAGACCGATATCTGAGGCAACCTCTAACTTCAAGCAAAAAACTTTCATAAAATTGTCGATTATAAATCGACAAATTAGAATGAAATTCTGTCATAATATTAAACTTTATGGAATTCATTATCATTATAAAAATTAAGAAAATCCTTGATGTATTGTATACGTCTAAGTGTGTGTACGAAACATAAAGTATTTAATTCACACGCATTTGTGATGGTGGTAATTCGAATCATGCTTTCGTGTTCTTATTTTTAAATTTGTATTCACATTTAAACTTTCACCGTTTTCTGTCAAAAGTGTTCCTAATGGGTATTTGAATTTTACCTCTTTCCCAAATTAAAATCGTTGTAGTTTAGTTGGTATTTAGGGTTATTAACGTTGTTATTGTTTCGTATTTATCCAACAAACAGAAAACAAAGTGAAACGAAAAATAGTAGTAAAGATGAAGCAAATTAAATGTTGAAGAACCAAAAGGAGGAGGAGGAGAAGGTGAAAAAAGGCGTTTTATTAAATAAAGCAAGTGAATTAAACCATACAAAAAGTGGGTATTTCCATGTTTAAACTTGTGTTTAGGTAGTTGTGGCCTAACATTGATTTTTTTCTTTCAGTTTCTTCTCGATTTTCTGGTGATTTCATTTAAAGGTGTATAGGATGTGTAGATGTATATGTATGTTGGCAACTTAATTTTCCTAAATGTGCAGCAGTTCTTCTTATGTCTTTTTTAATCTTATCTTTCTGTTCTCTTATATTTGTTTTGTTTTCTTTTAATGATATTTTTCGATTTTTCATTTAGGTCCTCCTAAATTGTGCTTATTTAGTCCATTGAGCTTAAGTTTAAGAAACGTAATTAATTTCATTTTACAACATCTGTGTGCAAGTGAAATTATTTTTTGCTTTTTTTTAGTTTTTCTTTTTTTTAAATTTTCTTATAGAATTTTAATTTTGTATTTTCTTAATTTCTCAGATTTTTAAAATTTTCTTTGATTTTGTTTTGCACTTGTCTTTGGGAAAATTGATTTTTATTGAATTATTTTTTTTTCTCTCCTTTCTTCTTCTTTCTTTTCACGTGTTACAAATCACAGTTTTTAATTTGATGAGGGATAAGACAGTTATAACTTATAAGTTGTGGCTAATAAATCAATTTTTGTTTATACACTGATGCCTATTACTATCAATGAACATTAATTTTTTTAGAATTAGAATAAAAAACTATTAATTATTTGGTAGACAAACAATATTTTTATTAAATCGTCTAAGATTTCATTTACAATATTGTACTTGTAAAACAATAAGCTTTTTGTTAAGTTTGTATTTCCCTTGGAAGGTTTCCGTTCTCAATTTTTATGTTTTTAAAAAAATTGGAATATTAAATTTTACGACCAATTTCTCTTTTGGATCATTCTTGTTCAGGAAAATAACTAATTTTGATCTTTTCTTGATCTGGTAGATCAGTTTCCTGGAGCATCTTTAAACGTTATGAAATTTATGGTTTAAATTATAAAATTCATTATTTATAAGAAAACAAATTTACAATATTTTATCTTTAGACATTTTTGAAAGCAATTTTCATGTCTGCGTTTATAGAAATATTCCACATAATATTTAATTGTATGAATAAGCAAACCACAAAAATAAGAAAAATGTTAGAATGTTATATTCGGTTATGCCGAATTTTGAAAATCCTCCATCACTAATGCTTATGAAGTAAATACGTTATATTTCATACACACACTAAAAATGATTTCAATTCTTTGAAAATTCAATCTTCTCTTAACTTGAGAGGCTGCCTCAAATATCTGCCCATATCTTTTAATATACTAAACCGATTTTACTGTTTTTAAACAGGAAACTTCTCGGGACAAAACAAATACTCGGCTCTGTCAATTATTGTGGACCTGAGAGTGCCAACAACAGACAGACGGACAGAGCTGAATCGCTAAATGGAAATAAAAAGCTTGTTTGTTTGGAAAGTACCGTTAAGTTCCCCACCATTAAATAACTTCAACTTTACTTTTGATTAAGAAAAATAAAGACAAGAATAATTAAATGCTTTTATAGAAATATGCATCAGTGTATTTCTCTAGAGAATTTTTTCCATGCGGGATTATTATATTTGCCAAAAATAATTTTTTTTAATGATTCCAATTTTTTTCAGGATTTTCTTAACAAATCATGTCCATGTCATTTAACCCTTGTAATTGTTTAATAAATTGACAGTTTGGACTTTAATATGGTTCCTTTTTTGTTAAGTTTTAATATGTTATTGGAGTTATATCCAAGTTAAATGTAATTCATTTAATTAAACGGATTTTTCTTTTATTTTCTTTAAATTTTGAACTCTTTTTTGAGATGTTTTTTAATCGACTTTTTAACGTTCAAGTTGACTAAAGAGGCAGTGAGTAGTCTTCCAAATTAGATCGTCTAGGGCCTAATTCAATGTTCTAAAAATCTTATTAACTAAACCAAAATATGGAAATTAATAATTTATTAAAAATTTAATGGAATGTCATTTTAGGGTACAATTACTCTTTTCACTAAAATGGCAACACTTTCATTAACTTACAATTTGTACGCTTAACTTAAAAATTTAGCTATTTAAGGAGTGAGATCGAAAAAATCTTAACTTTCATTAAAACTTTTAAGCCAAGTATTTTTTATACCCTCCACCACCACAATTGAAGAGGGTATATTAAGTTTGTTCTTCCGTGTGTAACGCTAAGAAGGAATCATCTGAGACCCCATAATGTATATATATATATTCTAAGATAAAATCAGAATCTGAGTCGATTTAGCTATGTCCATCTCTCTGTCTGTTGTTGGCACGCTCACATGTTATATATTATATGTGAGTGTGTATGTAAATATAATATACATGTATAGGTATTTGTGGGGGAGGGTATTGAATATTTTCAACAAACAAATGTCTGCCTTCAAGGTAGAATAATTTGTCCACAAGAGGTTTCTAAAGCCAAAAAGAGATCTCCCAACACATCTGGCAGGAAAGCAGCACAGTCAGTTCTGTGCTCGAACCATTTAGAACGAAAAGTTAAATATAATGCAGATTCAAGAACATAGAAGGCTCAAAAAATTTCTCAAAAATTTCTGATATTTATACAAAATATTTTTGCTGCATAATGGATGTTGCAGATGTTTGAGGGAATATGAAGGTTTAGGAACAAAAAGTAGTAAAAATTTCTCAAAAAGTTCATGACAAAAGAAGTCAATCATCTGTTTCGACGGATCTATGATATATACTGTAGGAATGTTTAAAAAAGGTTGCATCTTTTTATAAGATTTCCTAATGTGTTCAATTCTTTTGGCCTGACTTGCCATCTACTCACTATCGTAACAAGCCCTTGAGCGGTATAAGAACAATAATGAGGTATTTGTATCTAGAGAGTCAAATCCTCCAAACTTTCCGGAGCTAAGTCTAATGGTAATAAAAATATTTGAAGCAATCCAGAACCGATTCCTATATGAACAGATTCTGCTGCTAAAAATTTTAGAAAATGGGTAAAATTTACTTTTTACTTTTTGACTGACTTTGGCGAAGCTTTATTGTTATTGCTGGTCCAAATTTGTTCTGATGTTTTTCAAATATCTATAATTCATTAACAACTAATGACACCATTTTTTAATGAAAAAGTTGCTTTAATATCATGGACTCAAAATATATAACCCTTTTAATTTAAATAACGTCAATTTTTTCCAAAATGTAGTAACCCACTTTTTGAGTTAGAAAAATTCTTCTTAAGTAATCTGCACCGTGTTTATGTTCCTCAGAAATATTACTTAATTAGCTGTAATGCGAAAAAATGCTCAAAACTCTCTTTTTGAGGAACTAGAGACCGGAATTTGTATCCGATTACAAAACCATAACACGGTACTACAGGCCGAAATACGTGCGATCGTGGGATCTTAATATTTTCTACGACAACTAAAGAGCAATCAGGTTGTTTTAATCTAAGGAAACAATTTCACAAACTCTCCTAGGTTGTAAAGAGATTTCTTGACAAGTGGCACGGTACTCATTACCTGGGTACCAGGATACGAGGGAGTGATTGGAAATATAGAGACAGATAAACTAGCAAGCTAGATTTTTGCAAATGGTGAGCTTGGAAATTCCGGTGCCATTTATTGCACTGAAAGGCAGGCTACAGTAGTGGGCGACAAAGTCACATTAAAACTAAATGAATATTATGGGATGACTCAAAGAAGAAGAAGACCATGGATATTCAAAACTTAAAGAAAAGTGAGCATAATAGAATGATAGGATGTTATAATGGACACTCCACTCTACAACAGCATTTTAATCGGATTGATGCACCTAAGATATCTATTGCAGTACATGTAGGGAAAACGCCGAAACGGTGGAACACTGTCCAGTTTTCGTAAACCAGAGATCCCAGAATTTCATGTATGACAATCTACCAAACATGGCCTACCTTAGGGACGTTGACTGGACAAAACTAAGAAAATTTTTAACATAATACAGAATTCCTTTTAAGTAGCTAATGGTTGGTACTTGTATTACTTCCTTTTTTTCGGAGACGATGGGAGAGCAAAAGAAGTATTTTTTTTTAATTTTTTAAGATATTTTGGAATTGCTTACCTGTTTGAGAATTACAAAGGAATGCAATTATTACCCAGTTGATAACCAAAACCTATTTATGTGTAAAATTTCTTCAAGAAAGCTTTAATAACCAAAAATTTATTTACAAACCAAAATTGAATAATTTAAAATTTTGGGACAGTCTAACTTGACTTAGGCAAGTCCAGTTTATATCGCTCCAGCTCAGCAATGGGGTCTTAAAAAAACGTATGGCTTTTTTAATCCTCAAAATTAAAAATAAAAATGCAATTCTTCCTTCACCCAACAGATTAATAAAAAATTCTCTTTTAGCACAACACACAGAATTGAAAAGATAAGTCTTCACCACTTCTCGTGGTAGCGGTTACAAAACTCACAAAATTTATATACATTTCGTGTTATGAACTTTTAAATAATAATAAAGTTTGATCATCATAAATAGACAAATAAACAGCAATTTAAGTGAAATAAATCAACAAACGAACGTTAATATAAGAAATCTAAAATCTATTCAACAGCAACAGCTGAAATAAAAGATGGAGATAAAGACAATGATAAAGTTAAACATAACTTTAAGCATCCGCCACTAAACCGGAAATACCAAGAAAGATCGAAAAAAAGAAGTACAGAAAATAAAAAAAGTAACA
This sequence comes from Cochliomyia hominivorax, assembly GCA_004302925.2. Lineage (NCBI taxonomy): Eukaryota > Metazoa > Arthropoda > Insecta > Diptera > Calliphoridae > Cochliomyia > Cochliomyia hominivorax. The sequence goes on from PYHX02000494.1 coordinate 24,393,369, forward strand.
TTAACAAAACAAAATACGCTAAAAATAAAAGCAGTAACAACATGTCGCTTATTGAACATGAAAATTTCAAATACAAGACAACAACAGCAAAAGCTATAACAATGATGATAGAAGACAAGAACAATAACAACAACTGCCAAATAATGAAGTTGCACAGTGGCGCCAGAGCTTCTTTTGGAAATAATTTTTTAACTGAGTATTTTTTTAAGAATTTAAATTTGGACATTTTTCAGATATTTTGTAATAAATTTGGATAACATCTTCTTAGTTGGTCAAGGGGGCGGGATTTGGTTCCACAAAGTTAATCACCATATTTTAATAGATATGCGACATTAAAAGTTTTGCTTGTTTAAATATTGTTTTCTTTTTTTATATCTCAAGAATTGTTCGCAAAATATTGACTTGAAAACACTGTGCCAGAAGACCTTTTTAGAAGATCAATTATTAAATAATTTTTATACCAACCACCACAGGTAGAGATGAAATTATATTAAATTTATTTCTCCATAAAATAAATATAAATTCTTATATTACATCAAAATCTGAGTCGATTCATAGGTCTGTCCATCTGTGTGTGTTCGCCTGTCTGTTGGAAGTATTTTGTGCCTAGTAAATCTAGGCATAATTTCCTAATGTTGTCATTAGCATTATCTTATTGGAAATCAATTATATACTTCCAATAGCAAAGTTATAGGTAGATATCTGAGATAACCTCAAAATTCCGAAAGAAATTTTAAACAAATATTAGCTAAATTTATAACCTACAACTTTCTATTCTTGTTCTTCGCACAAATAATCATCAAAATCGGATCAATAGAACAAATAGTTATAGCATAGGCTATATAATATAGGCCACATAATTAAATATATGAACCGATTTTACTTAAAATCATCAGTTTTTTCAGTTTTAGTTCATTTTTTGTTCAGTTCCAGATCAGTTCAAGTTCTAGTTCAGTTCGAGTTCAGTTCAAGTTCAGATCTAGTTCAGTTCTATTTCAGTTCTAGTTCATTTTTAGTTCAGTTCTTGTTCAGTTATAGTTTGATTCCAGTTCAGATTAGAGAACAGAATCTATTTGTAATATTTTTTCGGATTCTAGTTTGGATTCAAATTTTTGAAAAGGAGGTTTAGTGAGGTTGTATGATATTAATAGCATTCCTGGCAAATTATGGTTCTGCTTGTTCTTGCTGCATAAGTCTTAAGAATTCAAATCAATGAACTTTAAGGTAGTTATCTGTGAATCGAACTTACATTTACAAATCTTACATTTATCAAAAAAGTTCGGTCTAATCAAAATTTAACTAATTTTGTTGTAGTTTAAAGTCACCATTGTAGATGTTTAATTTCAATAACTTTCTTCAAAATATATCTTGAATAATGTTTACAATATTTACATGGACATCGAATTAAATTGGCTCAAAAGGAGAGGTTGAGTCGATTGGTGTACGTAGAGGTGGTTGTAAGTGAAATTCCAAAAACAACTATGTAATTCCAAAAATATAGAATAAGTTCCAAACAAGTATGAATGATATATTCACATGTACCGGATCCGTGACGTGTGCCTGCTAACAACAGAAAGAAAGACAGACGGACGGACGGACCGACGGACATAGATGTGTTACAATAATATCTGTACTTTGTGAAGTCTTGCATAATTCCTTCTTAGTGTAACCCATGGAACATAATAAGTGTTTTGAGACTACTGTACATTATGTTTTGTCATTTTTTCCAAACAATTTTGTCATACAAAAATTGTAAAGAAAATCGAGTAAAATTCGTTGATACATAAATAAAATTTGATGTATGTTTGTGTGTGTAAATAAATAAGTATTGAAAAAAGTTAAAGAATTATTTACAAGTAACTGTTATAGTATGCAATAACAAAATGATGTAATGTGTGTGAGTGTGGATGTATGTTGGTGTAAGTGAGTTTAAAAGTTGCCAATATTGATGCTGGTATTTTATGCCACATCAGATTTCATTACAATTCAATCGCTTTTACAGACATCAAATCACTGTAAAACACACAAAAACCTGCTATATACATACATATATACATACATACATACATACATACATACATACATACATACATACATACATACATACGTACATACATAAATACATACATATATATAAAATTTATACACATATAAATTCTAAAATAATAGAAAAAGGACTTGTATACACACAGACATATGCACATATACACTTTTACTGTTTCAACATCAAAATAAACTTTAAACCATTTTTAAATATGTAAGAATGTACATAAATACGTATTTTATATCTTAAATCTGTAAGTTTCATTTTTTTGTTATTGTCTCTCTTAGAGTATTTTTCTTTATAAGAAGAAGAGCAAGAGCGAGATGAAGTGGTTTAGGATCAAATTTATATGTAAGTATTTATAAAGATGGAAAAGTTTAAAATCTATCATGGTTCATGATTTAAAACGAATGGTTTCTCTGAGGTAATACATCTCTTTTGTTGTTGTTGTTGCTGTTGTTATTGCTATGGATTTTTGAATGTTGTTTTTGCTGGTGTTGTTATTGTATGCTACTGTTGGTGTGGGAAGTCATTGGGTATTTTAAATATTTTCGCATTTCCTTAACTCTAGACAACTTAACCCTTGTCACTACTTTATCAAATTGTACTTTATATTACTATCTACTGCAATGACTACAGAGACGTGGGCAAATTCGAAAGTGGTTTACAGGCAGTAGCACTTTAATCGTTAACGACAGTTGAGTTCAGTTGAGCTAAGAAGGATTAATGATGGTATGTTATCTGTATGTGATTTAAAAATTTAGTTTAAGTTCCTGGTCCAGCTTAGAGTTAAAGCAACCAGATGCAGTGACATAGTGACTGATCAGTTCACTGGAGTTCTGCCAAGTCATGCAGAATGAAAGTTCCGTAAGATGAAGTGTGAGGGACAATGGTAAAGGAAATGTCCAACAGTTTCCTCTAACCGCTTATAACCACATCTTCTTCTAGCATTCTAGCTTGCGTACATATTACATACTGATCAGTTATCATTCAGATTAGAGTTTGAAAGTTTAACTTCAAGAGGTCCAGAATAAGGTTAGATCATTTTAAATCAGATTAGCTATTTATGTAAACGTTGTAAAAACTGTACAGCTGTCAATTCTAGTCAGATTTGTTTATAAAACAAAAGAACATTATAAAGTTCAACAAAAAAATGGTTTCATCATTGAATAAACGTTACTTTTTGAAAAAATCTACTTTTCTAAAAGTTTATAATTCAGATTTATATAACTTTTTAAACATAAATATATGTGGCGAATTACAGAAAATAATAAAACCAGAGAAATAAGATTGTGCGGGATACATTATTTGATTTGGCTTCCATTGAAAATCGGCGTAATTGTTAACTTGAATATAAGAAATTTTTAAAATACGTAATTTAATTTCTTAACAACGGTCCATGTTTTGCTATAGGTCCTATATAAGGTTCCGTTTCGAATAATACCACATTCAATTGAAATTCAGCTTAAATTTTTTGTCCTGAATATAAGTATTTAATTTGACCAATATCGGTCCATATTTTGGTATAGCTTCCATATAAAGTCATATCCCAGAAAACGGTTTTAAGCTAATAAATTTCTTAAATATAGTCCAATTTAAAATTCGGGACAATCATTTTTATAACAATCTTTAAAATCGGTCCATATTTTTGTACAGCATATAAAGCACTTTACCGAAAACTTTTTTCAGTTTCAAAATAGTCTTAATTATAGACCAATTCAATTGAAATTTGGAACAATTAGTTTTCTAACTAACTTGAGTTAGTTTGATCAATCCCAGTCCATATTTTTGTATAACTCTCATTTAGGGTCCCTTCCCGGAATAAAGTTTTAAGTTTATAATTCCCTTAAATTGTATTAAAATTTGGTAAAATTATTATTTTTAATTGTTGTTTATAATTATCGGGCGATATTTGGTTATGTGACCATAGTTTATTGTAGGTTTTTAGAGGACGTTTTTTCGGAATCGTTATTTATGGTGATGAACGAGTAATTAGTTTTCTGAAGCAATATCTTGAACGCATGCGAATGCTTACAAAATTTAAGTTGTGGAAGGTATTTGAATTCGGCAATATAACATTCTCATGTGCTATTTGTTAACCTTCTCGGGAAAGCCGAACTCGATTGGTTGAGTTCATGACTCTGCATATTATGTAAAATAAATTTGAATTTTGAAGTATATGAAATCCAATTTTTTTCCAGTCATCACTGATAGATAATTCATTGATTAAAGGATCCACAACCGATCACAGTGACTCTCTAAAGTATTGTTTTTAAAATTAAAATAAAAACGTGGTTTAGGCATGTTTAAGTATGTTGAACTACTTAGACAGATTTCTTTTAATTGTAATGTCCATTTGTAGTTACGCCTCTGATCATATAACTTCTACGATTTTTACGTATTTGCATTAAGTGCCACTTAACATGGAATTTCAATATTTTATGCAAAATCACAAGGATAATCTTCTCTCTACACTGATGCTCTTTCAAAGTACAATATAATAGTTGTTATTTTTTTCTCTCGTTCTTCATCTCTCATTCTTAGTTCACAAATTTTTGTTCTTTTCAGAAAATGATAATAAAATAAGAAGATGAAAAAAAAAACAAAAAGTTCTTGTACATATTTATATATGAAATCATTCAATATCATTTAGTTTTCAACTCATACTCAAACTCATACTCATACTCATACTTCTATGAGAGCAGCAGGCAAATTGTAAAAAAACAAGAACTTTAACTTTAACTCTCCATGAGTTTGTTTTCTCTCATTCTTTATCCAGTTTTATTTTTATCAACTGTCTTTTTTATGCGACAACTTTTGCTGATTTTAGTGTTTTCTTTTTATCATTTTTCTTTTTCTTTTATTTTTTATTTGTATTTTTTCTTCATTGGATTTGGTTGTATTACTTGTACATGAAAAAGTCAGTCATACAATTCGTTGTTGGATGAAACTTTCAACTTTTCTGTTTTCATGTTTTCTTATTTTTCGTGCAACTTTGACTTTGTTGGCAAAAGTTTAAATAATCTAGTACATCAAGTCTAACGTACTGTCGCCCACTCTCTATCATTCACTATCACTCGTAAATATTTATATACTAAAGAAATAAATGCAAACATACACATACACATACACATGTATGTTTGTATATTGAATTTAAATAAAACTAAATAAAGTTAAATACAACTAAAAACAGGCCGTTAATATTGCAACAATTTGTTGTTGGTATTAGTGAAAGGAGAAGTTAGTTTAGACAACAAATTTTTATGCTAAGAAAAATTTTGATAATGGATTTTTTTCAGAACTGAAATTATCATTACCGATAACTTCTTTCTATAAGGATGTCATCATATTACCTGGAGCTACAAGCGATGGGTGTATAGATGCAGCAAAGTGTAAACAAATCGCTTTGTTTTGGAAATAATTTAATAACTCGTGAGCCTTTAAAGATGCCTCAATAAAATTCCACACGGCTGCAACTTGAAGTAGTATTGACCCCTATCTGGTCAGGGGCTAAGTTGGTAAAACTCCAAATTGACCATCTCAGGTATGTCCGAATGTTCAATATACTACACAACAAATGCATTCAATTAAATACATTAGACACTCCCAGGCTTATTCAATATATAAACATTATTCGAAAATATAACACAAGAACACTTAATGAGATACAGACAAACGGACATGGCTAAATCGATTCAGATTTTGATGCATCACAGCTAGTGGTGGAGGTTTATTAATTTTGTCATTCAGTGTGTAACTCAAAATAGCAACAATTTAAGAGATTCTTGCATCACATCAAAAATTGAGTCGTTTTATCTATTTTATTTTGTCTGTCTGTTTGTCCGCCTGTATGATTGCCTGTCTGTCTGTATATCTGTCTACCTATCCGCTATTGTATGGGATTCCAGCTATATCCTTATGAGAAAATAAAATTTTTTATTACTTCGTTTGAATTCTAATGTTGACTAGGTTTCCTTGCTACGATTTTAAACTATTTTGCATATATTTCTCCAGACCAAAAAAAACAATTTTGTTCCATTTTGGCCTCTCATAAGTTTTCATTTAAGGAAAAACTTATTCTCTTCTCCAATCTTAGTCAAAACAAAAAAAAAAAAAAAGATTGGAAACACACTTACATTTACAAATAAATTGTTTTTGTTTATTCTTTAAAAATTCCTAAAAACAGTGATAGTCTGTTTATACCCAAAACTTCCTCATATAAATAGGTATGCGTTCGTATGTGTTAATGTGTGTGTGTTTATGCAAGTGAGTGAATGTGAATTTTTGTTTATTTCTGTTGTGTTGTGTTGTCCAACTTTTAGAATTCTAAGAGTTTGATTGAGGTTTTATTCACCATCACCTCTCAACCATCTCTCACTTGAGTAAATTTATCATTTATCTAACCTTAACCTCGGTTTGGTTTCCGGGGTTTTTGTGATATTTTACTTACGACTGATAACGTTAACATTAGTTTAGCTTTTTGCATTGGAAAAAAGGTGACGTCTATTGCAATAGACGTTATTTAAAGTGAAATTATTGTTAAGATGTTAAGACGGCTTTAAATAATATTTCAGTTTTATTTCCATCTGATAACTAATTTTTGACAATCGTTTTTTGTCTGAATTTTGAAGTTGTCTTATATAAACTTGTCGAGAAATTAGAGAATTAAAAAAATCTGTTTTTTTCTTGCAAATATCTCATATTTCTATGGTAGAATATACTCAAAAGTATTGTATGGGGTAAAGGCATCCCCATGCAAACGAGAGTTCTCATATTTGGTCCAATTACTCACTCAATTAAGTGTTTAACTTGACAAATTGTAGGACGGATAGGATTATGTGCAGAGGTAGCCCCGTTTAAAGAAAATTTAAATTATCGAAAATCTAAAGATCTATTGAAATAAAGTTATTAGATTTTATGTCAGTAACTTTCCCAAGGATCTGGGGGACAGATAGTTCCAAAGAATAACAAAAATATTAATTATAGAATAACTATTATTACTTTCTGAAGGAACAAGTTTTACTGGACTGTATGTATTATAGAGAGAGTGGGGTATAAATGTAGATAGGATCATGGGAACAGGTAAACGGAAAAAGGAAGGGCTAAATCCCGTAAACACCAATTTTGAATATCAAATATCTAAATAACTTATTCATTTGGAGTTTTCTAACTTTGTCAGTTTCCTATGAAAGTGACGAAATTGAAAAATAAAAAAACAGGGTCAGAGGAAAGATGAAACCTCTGCTTAAAGCAAATATTAGTAATCAAACACCTGAAGAACTACTACAGCAAAAGTCTTACAATATACAGCTTGATTTATAAAATTTATTTCAGAATCTATAACTGAGGAGAATCTTTGTACAGCACAGCGTATCAGGTAAAAGTTTTTTTTTTTTTTTTTTTTTTTTTTTTTTTTAATTTAATGATGATTTACAGTTTTGCGATTTGAAAACTGCAAATAAAATATTTACTTTTTCTCATTGGCAAAGTTTAGATAAGATTTCTTTAAAAATAAAAAAAAAAACAATTAAGAATGATACCTTAGGCTGTATCTGAAATACCCTCCACCAATAATTGTGTCGAATTTCAATAGAAATGTTTCAAGTTTAAAATCTTATTAATTTAAATTTAATTTTTTTCAAGATCAAGATTTAAATGGCAACTGTAGCAAAATAAAAACCGATATGCTCCACGAAAATACTATATATTCAAGACAGAAAAATAATTGATTTGAATTTCAATATAATAATGTCAAAAATGTTTTCCGGTGGGACCTTATATGAGAGCTAGTGCTATATATGGACCGAGAGTGGCTAAATAAAAATGTATATTTAATAGAGTTAGAAAAATAATTTCGTCGATTTTTAATAATAGTGGTTATTATTTGCTAGTTTAATAAGCTTAAAATTGTTTTCCGAGAAGGGAAACTAAATGGGAGCTATAGCAAAATATGAATCGATATTGGTTAAATTAATGACATGTTTTAAGAGAGTTATAAAAAAAAAATTGAGGCAAATTTCAACGGATGTGGTCATAATTGACTAGTTCTATAAAGTCAAAAATGTTTTACGAAAAGGGGGTGTGATATGGGTGCGACAACACAATGTGGACCAAGATTGTTATATTAAAAGTAAACATTATGGACATTTAGAAAAATCATCGTTCCGAACACTTATGGAATGGGTCTTTATGAAGGTTTTTTATAAGCTCTAGGAATAGATATTGTATGGGAACTTGGTCAAATAATGGTCCTAACACAAACTTGGTTCTTTCGGTTTTTGTATAAAAATATATATTGCAAATTTCGAATTTTCAGATTTCACAGATTGGGGTGTTCCAAAATTTTTCCTATTTCTTTTTTTATTATCAGATTTTCATGATTTTTTGCACAATGATGAAGAACATTTCAGGACCGCTAATTTTTTTTTTGGGCCAAATTTTAAAGGTTACTGACTACTTCTCAGACCATACAGAAAGTTGTTCTCTTTCTTATCAACTTGAAAACATATCACCTCTAAACATGTGAAATTTCACTAAGATGTATCTAACGCTTCAAAAGTTATAGAATTATTTTCCAAAAATCGATTTGGAAGCACAGTGCGTCCCTAGCAAACTAAGAACTTGTGTGATTTGTTGATCTCCATTCTCTGAAACAATTAAGCACTTTTGTTCTTCCAATTTGATTAAAAATCGCCTCAAAGATGTCTATTTAAATTGTCATTAAATAATATTCAGTAGTTCCCAACTTACAGTTTAATGCCAACAGAAGTGCTTTGGAACCACTGTATGCTACTAAAAATATTGGGAATGAGAATATTGATTCATCTTTTTATTGATGTTTCTACTATTTCTCGAAAAACTTTTATATTACAGAAAATATACATATTGATGACATTTTTGTTGTTGTTGTTCATTTGAAAGTTTTTCAAATGAAATAATGTTTGAGATACTTTCATAATAATGATATGATTTTTGCCTTGATTTTTCAAATATTTTTTCAAGTGGGTTAAAAGAAAAACAGTAATAAATATGATATGAATGTTAACTAAAGTATTGATATTGAAAAACTTCATAGATTTCCTCAGAAGTTGGAAGGTTTATTTTCGAAATAAATGGAACAAAAGAGGAAATGGAAACAAAAAAGTAATGAAATGCAGATTCAAATAACCAATTTTGAGGGACTGAAATGGTAGTTAAAGTTTAGTTTTAGGATCCATTAAGGTTAGTATAGGCATGTATACATATATGTACTTTCGAGAAAAACAGAATTTACAATGCTGAATGCAAAGAAATATTTTTTTATTATTAGCAATTCAAAGATAATTTTTGGTCGCCCTGAAAAATGCTTCTCCTCTTGGGACCTAAAGTTGTCCAAATCAAATTTTAAAACGATCCAAATTCCTAGTATTTGAAGATTTTCTGTCAATAAAGTCCAAAAAAACTCCGTCTTGTGGGTATGTTACCTCTTGTAGTTTAAGAGATATTTAGTTTAAAAATTTTTAGCTTTTACCTTTTGACCATTCTTGATATACTGAACTGATTTTGTAATTTTTGAAAAATGAAAATTCCCTTCTTCTTTTTCGATTATAATTGAAAATTTTACGAAAGTTCTTTTCTTGAACTTAGAGGTTTCTTCAGATATCGGGGTACATCTTTTAATTAATGAACCGATTTTGCTGGTTTTAAATAAGAAACTTTTCAGCACTATAAGAAATACTCAGGCCAAATTTCATTGACTTCTGTCAATTATTGTGGATGTGCTCAAACAGATAGTCAATCTCCGTTTAAAATTCAACACCCTTTGAACAGCTTTTTCGTGCTCTTCAATTATTTTTTAAGAAGAGCACAATATCTATTCATTGAACTTAACTTTGGATAGTTTGTAAAATCTGTTTCTCTTGGTACAAATACCATATTATTCTTGCACCACTCAAGGACTTATTTACCGAAATGGCAGAGTGCCAAGTCAGGCCACCAAAAAGTGAAGTCTTATGAGTGGAGGCAGCCTTCTTTGCAAACATTTACTGATGTAAATTTCGGCATTAATAGAGCCCGTTGTAACAAATTATTGGCTTCTTTTGCGAAACTGCATATCTCTTGTCACATTAATAACTTTTTGGAAAATTTTTACTGTTTCAGTGTAATAAACTTTTCTTCAACATTTTCACTTCAGTTTTCGTGCTCTGTTTTTGGCCTTAAATGTTTGGCAGCGTTCCGGTTAGAAACTTCTCGATACTTCTCAGTTTTTAAAACTGCATTAGCTTAAATTTTTTGTACCAAATAATCCGAGAACTTAGCTAAATAGACTGCTTTCTTACTGGTTGTGTTGGGAGCTCTTTTGAAAATGATGTGTATTTTTATTGGCTTTGGAAACATCATATTCTGCCGGAACTGTTTAATAACACTGGAAATACTTTAACAGCAGACCTTTTAATGCATGTAGAACCAAGTTGGGGTTTGTTCAAAATATTTAATAATTTGAGTACCCGTTTCTTTTCTGGTCACCCATTTTAATCGGATTTACAAGATATTTATTTGTCTAATATTAAACATAATAACTGACATGTTTTATAAAGGTAATTTGATTAGAAGAAAAATCAAATAATACTTGGTTTAAAAGTTTTAATCAAAAAACGTGTGTTAAAAATGATTCGTTCTCACTCCTTAAATTATCAATAAGTAATTTCATTTTGGAACCACTGTGGCGCATTAGTACTATACTAAGTAATATAAATTTTACGATATTTATGTTTATGAATGCTGTCAATAAATTTGTAATTTCATTGAATTTTTCACAGTAAAAATAAGAAATTTTATTTAAAAATTTTATTTTTTAATTAATTTCATATTTATGAACTTGATTTATTTAATTTAAAAGAAAATGCAACTTAAATTATTTTTCTGTATAAACTTTCAAACCATAAGACAAAAATAAAGCAAATAAGTTTATATGACGAATCATTAATGCCCTTCAGTTCATATATGAAGTGTTGTACAACAATACATATACAGTTTGTCAATTATATCTTTGCAATCATAAAAAAATATGAACATTTTTAACTTCATTAATGAATTTCAATTAAAAATTCTTTCATTATCCAATTTTTTCTGAAAACATTTCGTTCCTGTGCCTGTTTACGACTATAAGACGCCAACATTTTCCAAATAGACGGACATATTACAACAAAAACAACAACATAAGAAATTTACTAATTTTGAAAAGTGTTAAATAAATTATGAAAACATTAAAAATGTGGCATTTCTCAGCGATTTGTTTCAGTTCATTTTCCTTGTAATATAAATATCTTTAAAATCACTAGAGGCCTCATAATTGGATGTAAAAAGTGCTTCAAAGGTATGTCCCAAAGTATCGGAGTAAGGGCAAATCCAGTATAAAAAACGATCCTATGTGTTTTTCCACATTAAGGGTTACATACAATACCATATTCCATGACGAAAATGTGAAAAGACCCAATAAAAAACTATAGATAGATAAGTTGTAAGTAGAAAACTCTGTATAATCTTATATGGAGGAGCATTTTCAATGAAAAATAGGTAAGATGTATCACTAGAATCCAACCCAAATTTGTTATGAAAACTCAAATAATCCCCACTAATATCTGGGAAAACAATCCTACGCTTATTTCATAGAAATGAGATAAATCACTTATTGTGGAATGATGGGACGACATTAAAAAAAAATGAAACTTAATTTTGGGAGTCGTAATTGATTGAGCTTACAGTGCTCTTTTGAAAGTAAAGTTGTTTTGGTTTACAATTTTAGTTTTTCCAATATTATGACATAAGTTACGGTTGCTTTCTTAGCCACTAGTGCTAAACATTTAAGATTTTTTAACACACTTAAAATAGTTTCACTGGAAACACTTAATCTATACCCTTATTCGCTTAAAAGGGTCCTCTTTTTGTACTTATGATCAACACTTTCAACAATATTACTTTCAAATCGCAGAGTTGTTTTCATCAACTAACCAGTGAATGAATTAAATTCTGGTCTTTCCTCATTTTCGTCATGGGATATGTTATTGTTTATAATCCTGAATGTGGAAAATTACATAGGAACGTTTTTTATATGGATTTGCCCTCATAACTATTGAAATGTGTCAATCTTTAAAAACTTTTCTTTAAAGCAGTTTTTACATGGAATTCTGAGGTACTAGTGACTTTAAAAACATTAATTTTACAAGGAGCAATTTCTTAATCCTTAAAAATTGCATCCCATTTAAAAATAAAAAGAACGTTAAAAAATCGCCAAAAGAAAGCCGCATTTTCCATGTTTTCATAATTTTTGCAAACATTTATTTGACACTCTTCAAAATGAGTAAATTTCTTCTTTGATTATTGTTGTTGTAATTTGTCCATCTATTTCGAAAATTTTAGAATCATAGTGTCTTAAGCAGGTGTAACAACGAAATCTGTTCAGAGAAATTTGGATAATTAAAGGTTTTTTACTTTGAAATTATTAATGAAGTTGAAATTTTTTATATTTTTACAATTGCAAAGTTATAATTGACAAACTGTAACTTATATTAAACTCTAATACACTCAAAGACATTGATCATATCAACAACAGATATTAGCATAGATATAGAATTGATTAGATATATTCAGATTTTGATTTTGTACAAGAATATATGTATACATTGTGGGATTTTTAAGCAATTCCTTGCGGTTGTTACTCACGGAATGACGACCTTAGCATATCCTCACTTAAAATGCTTTGAATTAAAAATAATTTACTTCATATTGATTCAAATATACACAGAGTAACAAAAGTGTACATATGAAGGTTAAGTTTCATTTAACGATACAGAAGCACAGTGGTTGTTTGAAAATAAAAATATTTGCAATTTTACACAGTATACCGCTGCAAGTGACGATTAAGGAATCATTTAAGACCCCATAAAGTATACATATTCTTGCATCACATAAAAATTATAATTGATTTAGCTTTGTCCATGTATTTATGCCTGTATATAAAATTATTTGAATACACCATTCTATGATACACTAGATGACAATGATGTGGTTGAACGCATTAGGTTGTGTTATGTGAATGTATCCAAAGAGAACTTTTGTAATCATTTTTATTTTTTACAACAAGTCTATTTCATTTTAAAATTAACCACACTTCTGAACACCTTTTCCGGGCAGTTTAGAGGATTTGCCTCTCTGTTGGGACAAATACCACATGTACCATTCTTGTTCTTGTACCACACAAAGGCTTGCTTACCACAGTGACAGGATGTCAAGTCGGGACAGAAATAAGTGGACACATTATGAAGTCTAATGAATTTTAGCATCCATTTTGTGTTAATTGGCTTCTTTTTCCGCAACTGCATATTGCTTGCTACACCAGGAACTCTGTGAGAAATTTTAACTGATTTTCGGTTTTTTACTTTTCTTTAAAATTCCCTCGAGCATTAGAAACATAAATTTGCTGACCAGGAATTTGCGAAAAATCTACCAGAACATACGTTTAGTCATCCATTATTCCCATGCTCTAGTTTTTGGCCTCTAAATTCTTAGCACCATTCCTGTTAAGAACCACTTGAGCCTTGTATGTGTTTAAACCTGCATGAGCTATACATCTTCGTACCAAATGATCCGAGTATTGAGCTAACAGGGTTATTTTTCTACCGGATGTGTTGGGATCTTATTTGAAAATGCTTTATGTTATTTTGGCTTTAGAAACATCATTTGGATCATTCCTTCTAGATGAATCAGGTTTTCTTTCATCGGATATGATCTCCCGGTACTGTTTAGTAACATTGGAAACAGTTTAACGCCAAACCGTTAAATGATTGGCCAACTTTTTGTAGGATCAAGTTGGTTTTTGCGGAAAATAACTAATAATTTTATTACGCACCTTTTTCTGGTCACCCATTTCAATTTAAGGAAAAACGCGTGTTAAGAATTTTTCGATCTCACTCCCTAAAATGATGTCACAATTGTTTACTTAATTATTCAAAATTCCATTAAAAAATAATAATTTTGTTGAAAAATTTGTAAAATAATCATCGTATGTATACTTAAGTCATCCTGTGTATATTATTCACATAAATTTTTTATACTTCAAATTCTCTCCTCTCTCTTTCCTTTCCTCTCCCCCTCTCTTCAAAAAAGGTAAAGTTGTGTTAGTTTTGTAACTATAACTTAATAAATGAAATGAAGTGGAAATGCACACTTACACATCAAAACAAATAACTATATATTACTTACAACACACACACACATATATACACATAAAAAATCTCACATAAGTGTGCATAAACATATAGTTTGAATCTGAATAGTAATAAATTTGATTCAATTAAAAACTAATCAAACTTATAATATTAAAACTACATAAATATTTTCATACTTAAACAAGTATTTACTTATATTGAATTGAATTGAATGGAATTGAATTGAAGAGTATGGAATGCAATGAAATCAGAATAATTTTCATAAACTGGCAAATTGAAGGGAGAATATGAAAGAAAAACTTATATAAATTCTGTGTAAATATTATAAGAGAGTATCATAATTTAAAGAACAAATAGCAAAAGACAAAGATACAAAAAGAAAATTTATAATTGATCAAATGAAAACTTTTTCAATACTAAGAATAGAGTAGACAATAATAAACCCTAAAATTTAAGCAAAAAGAGAAGAAATACGACTAATAAATATTCGGTTAAATATAAAGTATTTGTGGATAAATATTACAGGAAAATTGAAATTGAACTATAGGGCCTTTGCAAAATATGTGTCTCATACAAGGATATAAAACCACTGAAGGATTCTGTTTAATTAAATGTAAAATTTTATGGGAATTTGTTATAGATTCAGTGATATGTGACAAGATGGATCCTGCACCTTATAATTACTAGTGATATGCGGTTATTAAAAATATACTTCTTGTTTTGTCCAATTCTCCCTTTGGGAGAATGTGGCTTCCACAAAACTGTTTTTTTTTTTCTTACTTTCCTTAAGCTTTTTTTCTTAATTTCAGCACACCAAATGACTTGCTCCTTTAGATAAATCCCAGAATAAAGAGGTTTTACATTTATTGTTGTTCCGAAAAACACCGATGCAGTTTTGCAGACTTTGATTCCCAGTATTATCATTAGATATGGAGAGGCGGCCTTAACTGATCATCCATTGATGTTTGCTTGTTGTCGTTTCACAGTGGGGCAGAATCGATTTTTTAGAAATAAATCTGAATTTTTAATCGACTGGACAATACACCACAATTCACATTTTTCAGAAATATTCTTGAAGTACTGAAATTTGGATTCATATATTTTCGAAGATTCGTGAGTTATTGACTTGAATCATTTTGTTTGTGATTCAGAAATACGTCTGTTATTATCTATTTGAAGTAAACATATTTTAAACCGTTTCCAATACTCAGAAATAAACAAAATCTATATGTAAAAAATATTGGCTTTGTGATTCTTATCAAAAAGTTTACAAAAATATTTAATCAGCAAAAAAAAAAAAATGCTTAAAGTCTCATAAATTAAAAAAAAAAATTAAAAAACAAGAAGTTGGACATTTTATTTTTGGGAGACCAAAAATTCGAATCGCGGATTCAAGCTTTGAAATTTCAGAACATATTGATTAAACTCATTAAGGTTTTTTAATGTAAAATTTGAACTTTGGCATTCTGTACTATGAAGCCTTTCAAAAACGTATGAATTTACTTTTTCAAAAAAAAAAAAAAAAAAAAAATATTTTAAATTGAAAAAAAAAACATTTTTCCGAACTTAATGGACGCATTGAGCTCAATTTTTATAAAATAAATAATTTTTTTATTTTCTTGTTATTACAAAGAAAAAATGAACAAATAACATTGGAGCGTATGAGTTATATTAGTTACATAAATGTGTTAGAATATAATAAAGTTGTATTAAGTATACGCCTGTACTATGAACTCGTAAAGTTCAAACCGATTTTAATTAAATTTGTCACAATTATTTATGATGAAAAAATAAACTATAAAATTGAAATTAATTCAAAACAGCCACCAGCATTCTTACATCGATATCGTTTAAATTTCAGAATTTTAAAAACAAAATCTTGAAAAACATTCAGCTTTTGATTTCAGCACATATGGGAGATCCTTGAATTCGTCAACTGATGTTTCAAACTTTATTTTTTCTTAATTATCTCACTATTTCTGTCTCTAGTTTTAAAAAACATTGCTCAGTGTGATGAATTAACTGAAAAGCTGGCCGAAATTACTAGAATTGTTTTCATAATAAAAGGCTTTTTTTGACAAATGTAGCATTATTTAAATCGATAGACGAATGATTTTTTTGTAATCGTTCGGGAGAAGGGGACACCATACTCCGATACCCTATCCAAATAATGTAAAATGCCCAACATTTTTTATTAAAGGCAATATCCGCGTACCAAATTTTCTTAAAAATTTAATAAATCATATTCATAATCGTTCTTAAAATTTTTCAGTTTTGGGAGGCTTTCTTGAAGATCGGTCTATAACTTTCGGTTTATTAAAAAATCGATTAAGTGAGTTTTAAATGGAAAACTTCTTAGGAGAATAAACAATAGTCAGGTTACTTTTTATTGATCAATGTCAGTTATTGTGAATTCTCAGCCATAGACGAACAGACGAACATAGTTTAATTGATTCAGATTTTGATTTGTTACAAGAATATATACATTCTGGGTACTAAGATGATGCCTTCTGGGTGCTGCACACGGAATGATACACAGTTATACCCTCATCACCACTTGTGGTGCTGGAGGCTGCAAAAACAAGTAGAACCAAAAACATATTAGTCGTTTAAGTCGGTTAAACCCGGCCTTGTATAACCCAACACCACATAGTTGTTTGTTGAGTAACTCTAGTAAAAATTTAGTTTCCGATGAATCGATATCGCAAATTTTAAATAACAATCATCAATATTATTAAATATCACCGGGCAGGTTCTCTCTGTACTGCTTAATAATATTGAAAAAGTATGTTAAATGTTGCCCCAAATATTTGAAAGTTCAAGTTGTTACGGACTTTACTCTGGTCTGAAAAAAAAACATTTTAAACTTTTTTAAATCACCCAACATTTGCTATTATTTCTTTAAAGTGACTAAACAAAACAACCATTACTTCATATAGGGGCATTTTCCAAGTAATATAAAACTTTTATCAGATTATTTTAAGCTTTTCATTGAAAATATGTTTTCCTACAACTTTTTCTTGTTGTAATAAATATTTTACTTTTTCTCTATTTTAGTTTCTTGTCTAATTTTTATACCCTTCGCCAGCACAAGTGGTGAATATTAATTTTGTCATTCCGTGTGTAACTCTAAGAAGGAATCATCTCAGAACCCATAATAATTTTATATATATTTTTGCATTAAATCAACATCTGAATCGATTTATTTTTGTCCGTCTGTCTGTTAGAAACATTCTCATGCCGAGATTAATTATCTGAATTTAATAAAATATGGTCACATTGTTTGTTATTATCCTAAGTTGTTCCCTATTTTAAATCAGTTATTATCGGCTCATTGGTAAAGAAAATTATAGACCGATATTTCAGACAAACTCAATATTCCGAAAAATAACATAACTGTAACATACAGTTATGTATTCTTCATCATCGTACAGAAAATATATAAAAGTTAAAGTTAGTAAGGGAGATACCATTTCGTAGTGGGAGAGGGTGGACCACACTCCCGTACCCTATCCAAACAATGTAAAATGCGCAACATTTTTTATTAAAGACAATATCCGCGTACGAAGTTTCCCTGAAGATTTAATAAGCCGATTTTATTATAATCCGGCACAATGGATTTGTTCAATATCTTTAATACATATTTAGTCAATCTTGGTCCATATTTTACTACAGCTTCCATATAAGGCCCCTTCCCGGAAAACAGTTTTGAGCTTATAAAACTGGAAAGTAATGAGCAATTCTTTTGAAATTCCACTCAGTAATTTTTCTAACTGTGCTGGATATATGTTATTAATCTAGCCAATATCGGTTCATATCTTCTTATAGCCCAGATATAACGTCTCTATCCAGAAAATAATTTTATATTTGATTATTGTTTTTTAAACTTAAATATAAGTCACTGGTTTGTCAATTAAAGAGTCATATTGGTTATTGTTCCTTTAAAATCCCACATCCCGGAAAAGTGTTTTAGGTTAACCAGGTCCTTAAATACGAATCATTGCAAAATCTATATAAATCTATTATTTTAATAAAATGGGTTATTAAAATCTATAGCTCTCAATGTTGCCATATTTCATTATAGGGGGCTGTATGCTGATGAACAACTAAGTTGTTTGGTACAATATCTTCAACCCATGCTAATAAGTGCATAATGTTAGTGATGGAGGGTATTTAAGGTTCGTCATCGCCGAATACAACACTCTTACTTGTTTTACATTTATTTCTTCTTAATTTTTGCTTTAATTCAGTTTATTATTATTTTTTTCTTCTTCATTTTAACAAAATTTTTTGAACCTTGACCAATTGGTTGGTAAGTAGTTGAACTTATGTTTTTCCTTCTCTTTAATTTTTTTGGTTTGATTCTTCTACAATTTTCTTATGTTTTTGAACAAAAACTAAAATCCATTATACTCAAATTAAATAAATTACCTTTTTATAAGGTTTATTTTCAATATATGAGAATGTGTGTTTCTCTGTGTGTATGTGTGTGTAATTTATAGTTAAGTATGGATGGATGCGTAAGAGCAATAAGTAAGTACTACATCCTAGAAAAAAACAGGATTATTAAGTGTACAAAACTAAAACAATTTAAAGTAAAACGTACTTAAAATTGTATGAAATCTTCAAATAGAACAAGTAAGAATGCTAAATATGCGACTGTGACGAATCTTTAATACCCTTCACCACTCACATTATGAAATTGAAATATTTATGAAATAGAACCCCTTTCCGGGAAGTGATTGATTGAATTGAAACTGTAGACTGATATTGGTAAAATCAATAACTATTTAAGACAGAAAAATTGCCACGACGATTTTCAAGAAAAAACTTCCTATTTTCCCGGAAAGGGCCTTATATGTGAGCTATGGCAAAATATGCACCGATATTGGTCAAATTAATAGCATACATTTAAGATGGCAAAAAAATGATTGTCCCGATTTTCAACAAAAAAGTTTCATTTATAAAAGTTTAATAAGTTCAATATTGTTTTTCGGGAAGGGAATTTATTTAGGAGCTGTAACATAATATTGAGCGATATTAGTCAAATAACATATATTTAGGTTTAATAGAAAAATGATTGTGCTGAATTGCAACAGAATTTGTTATACTTAAAAACTTGCTTAAACCCATATTTCCGGAAAGGGGACTTATATGGGAGTTATGGCAAAATATTTACCGATATTAGTCAAATTAATGAATTAAAGCAATGATTGTGACGATAGTAGTGGTTTATGTATAAGTGTTTTGTAAGCTTAAAATCATAATCCAGAAAGGGCTTTTATGTAGAAGCTACATCAAATATTGGACCCAGCGCAACATAGTTCTTTACGATTCATTTTTATGTTAACGTAAATATATGTGTTAAATTTCAGAAAATTATCTTCAAACTTGCTACTTATATGATGCACTGATATTGGGGTTTATCAAAATCCTGAATATCTTAGCCTACAAATTTTTCTCTTTTGATCCAATTTCGATGCTTTTTGTACGATATTGAAGAAAAAACTATTGGCTTTGCGTAAAATCTATTAAAAAAGTTGCTTTTCGGAATTTTGTCTCAAATATTGGTCTACAACTTTTTTACTAATAGAACAATATAGGAAACTGTCTTGGACAACAACAAACAATTGACCGAGTTTCATTGAAATCAAATTCTAGGCATGACAATGTTTCCAACAGGTAGACAGATCTAAATCGACTCTGATTTTAATATGCTAAAATAATATATAAAATTTAATGGATCTTCGATGATTCTTTCTTGGTCTTACAAACGGAATGACAAAGTTAATATACTCTTTTTACCACTTGTGGTGGTGGAGGATATAAAATATTTTTAAGGTAACAATGTTTATGGATAAATTCATTGTTAAGTGTGAAAATTATGGTAAAATAATATAATTGTGATAAAGTAATATATAAATGAGAAAAGTAAATGCTTTAAAGAAGAAAAGGGCTTAAATAAAAATTTAATTTTGAATTGCCAAATGCATGTCAGTTCAGATAAGAAAAAAAGGGTAACTGCTTTGGTTTATGTATATAAGCAAATAATAATGGTCCAAGGGCGGAGTTATGAGGGAGTTATGGTTTTTTTCATGACCACTGAAGGGACAATTAATGACATGCCAAATTTTTACTTCTTATCTCATTTTAATTTTGTATTTTTTACTTCCTTTTAACTCTCGGTAATTTCTAAAAATAGAGACTTCCACGAACTGACGCTGTAACTGTTCAAACTATTTGCATTTGTAATTTTTGCCAAAAATTACAACTGCACTCTTTTTCATACCAAATGTACATTAAATATATATTTCGAAAGTTTTTATAAAGCTCAGTACAGACCTTTTCTATTTTGACATTCAGTGCTGTTCAGTGCTCTCAAGTCTGGATGTTCCAGACCTGCAATATCACTGTAATATAGAATAAAATTAAAAGAATCTTATTTTTGGGATGTTTCTTTTGATTTTTAGAAAT
This sequence comes from Cochliomyia hominivorax, assembly GCA_004302925.2. Taxonomy (NCBI): domain Eukaryota; kingdom Metazoa; phylum Arthropoda; class Insecta; order Diptera; family Calliphoridae; genus Cochliomyia; species Cochliomyia hominivorax. Next base: position 24,414,093 of record PYHX02000494.1, read on the forward strand.
AAAAGGAATTGAGGGTTTTTTGATACGATAATTAGAGAACTTGTCATCTAATTAAAGTTCTTTTCTGCAAAATAATATACACTCACCTTTATCTATTTTAGTTTGTATTTCTTGAAAGCTTTCACAACTATACATGGTCCACATATGGTTGCGGTACCATTAGCTTTTGAAACACAAAAGAAATAATGCTACGCTACCCCAAAGAATAGAGATCAACCCATTATCACCTCCTATGTAAAAATTACGTACCTTATCCAAATATTAAGAATTACGCACCTTATCCAAATAAATGTGTTTCCCACTGAGGACCGCTGCAAAAGTGATTATTAGTTATAATAAAATATATCAAGTGAAAGAAACGAAAAACAATATTTAAGCCGTACTTTTACATTTGAAATTAGTAATAATGCTACAATCGGCTATTCCGAATCTTAAAGATAAATTTAGAAATAATTGTAGGAACTTATTCATAATTCCGTTTCCTATTCCAAAAAATTTTAGTCCTTTATGTTTTCACTAAGAAAAATATTAGCTTGCACAATATTTTAAGCCGTTTGGTTATAAGGGGTGAGATCGAAATAATCAAAACATACAAATATGTCATTAAAAAGGAAACTAATAAACTTTCAGTTTTAGTTACTTTTATTTGATTAAAATTATTATTAAAATACAATTGCAAAAAATTATAGTTTTTATCACTTGTGTTTTTAGTGATTAAATTGTTAACCTTCCATTAACGTTTTTATTGTGCTTCCGTTTGTTGCTCGAAGAAGTCAATTTCCGCCTAAAACAATTTGGACACCTTTTTTGTGCCTTTCAATTCTCTTTAAACAAGAGGCCAATATCTCTTTAGTGGCTTTGGCTTCGGACAGTTAGGAGGATTTTCTCCCTTGGTTCAAATACCGTACTAATGTTCGTGTATCACTAAAGGGCTTACTTACATTTTGACAGGATATCAAGTGGACACATTATAAAGTTTTATGAATGGAAGCACATTTTTTGTAAATATTTTTTGATGTAAATTTCAGTGCTTAAAGAGCCCGTTGTAACAAAGGATTGGTTTTTTTTGTCGCAACTGCATATCGCTTGACATACCAAGAGCTGATTTGGGAAATTTTAAGTTTTTTGGTTCCTTAACTTTTCTTGAACAATTCCTTTAAGAATCAGCAACATAAAACTTTTGACCAGAAAGTTGCGAAAAATCTGCCAGAACATATGCTTTGTCTTCCATTGTTCAGCAAGAGTATTTTTGCTCTGTTTTTGGCCTCTAAATTTTAAGCAGCGTTACTGTCAGGGCCTTTTAGAGCCTTGTATGTTTTTAGCTTTAACTTTTCGTACCAAATATTCGGAGCTCATCGGGTTGCTTTCCCACTGGATGTATTGGGAGCACTTTTCAACATGATTTCTATTTTTTGGCTTTAGAAACATAATGTATAACATTCTCCTACCTGAACCAAGTTCTATATAAACGGGAAAGTTCTCCTGGCACTGTTTAATGACATTGGAAACAGTTTGACTGTAGACTTTTGAATATTTGGTCAACAATTTGTAGGAGCAAGTTGGGTTTTGTTGAAAATATTAAATGATTTTAGCACGCATTTTTTTCTGGTCCCTCTTTTTAATCAGATTAACAATATGTTTGTGAGACATTAAATATAACAACTGACATGTTTTACAAAAGGTTATTTGATCCAAAAAAATTAAATTATACTGGGTCTTAAAGTTTTAATAGTAACGTGTATTAAAAACATTTCGATCTCTTTCTATTTCTATATGTATATCGAAATTATTGACCTGATCTTGTTCACAATTCTTCAATTAGTTAAAAAACAAAACTGTTTGTTAAACAAAAGGGGATTGCGGTCAATATCTCCATCCAGTTCAAAAATAATCAATTTTGGAACTGAAAATTCAAATTTAATTTTTTACTTAATTTTTTATGCATAAAATTATTTTTTTCCTAAAAACATATATAAAACTTATATTATTCTAAAAAGGGTTCAACATTGAGTTCTACTAGTGTGGATGTGAGTGTGCGAACGACAGACACACATATAGACGAATGGGCGGACATAGCTAAATCGATTCAGATTTTGATTTAGTGCAAGAATATATATACATTATGTTGTCTTAGATGATTCCTTCTTAACGTTAAACACAAAAACACAAAGTTATAGATCTTCTTTACACTTATGATGGGGGACAGTATAAAAATAAAATGCTCTTATTAGAATACGCATCAGTATATGTTCAATTCTAATATAAAAATTTTGAGAGATGGTATTAGAGTGTGTGTAATGTGGGTCATATAGTAGTTATTAAATAATAATATCATTCGTATATAACATTCTTAGTTGTTATATTAATATATTAGTAAAAAATTATATAAATTTATATGTATATCCACACATACATAGTGTATTTAAATATTTACATAAATTTTTATATGTATTATATATTCTTCAACTCTTAAATTAAATTAATGGAGAAATGCGCTAAATATTTTTAGGATCAATATTAATCTAAAATATAAATTTAAATTATCGTATTTGATTTGATTCCCCAATGCATATTTGTAATTTCAAAATTAAAAAAATAATTGGAAATGCCCATATATTATGTATTTCCAAATGTAATATTTTTTAGAACTTAAACTGAACAAAATATAGGGCGCATAGAACCAGGGGAGGAGTATCCTCTTTAACATTATCAGCGAGAATTTTCAAATTTGGTACCGATCACTTGCTTGGGGGAACAATTTTACTGAACAAAATATTGAATGAATAGCACAAGGGGGAGGGGAACCCCAATAAAAAACACACATTTATTATAGAATATTTACTATAAATGATTATTTTAAGGATCTGTTTTAATGGACAAAATGTAGAACGTATAGGATTGGGGGGAGGGATACTCCCCATACACATCAAATAATGATTATTGAATATCTAAAGAACTATAATAGCGAGTGTTGTCAAGTTTACTTTCTCAAGGAAAAAGTGTTACTGGACAAATTGTAGACTGATTTTGAATAAAACGAAGCTCCAATTTTCCATTGCCCATGTCATTTATAATAACATGTAGGTAAATCATGCCGCAGAGTACCGAACCAGTCTGCACAACTGTAAGACGTCTGACAAGAAGATTAGGATGAGTTATTAAAAATTTTAAAATATGCCCTGTGAATATCAATACTCCTTTTGGAGGACGTTCCCCATTATCAGACATCATATATCCATATAGGATTTAAAACGATTTTAGTTTAGACCAAGAGGCTTTTAGATTCGTACAAAGACTTTTGGTTTCTATATGGCGGTGTCATTTAATTCGCCTGTCCAAATGAATACCGAGGTATGTAACATAATCACCATGAGGAATGTTAACATCATTTAGAAAAACTGATGGACAGTTTTCTCTTAAAAGAACAATGGTGATATATCTGCATTTCAGTTCGTTTACTTTTATTCTTTAATTCTTCAACCAAATAAATGTCCAGGATATGAGAAGCTAATTTAATGTTCAGCAAATATTGAAATCATCATATCATCGCATAAGATCAGGACAGATGCATTTATTATGTAAAGAGTAGGTTCTAGAATACTTTCTCGAGGAACACCAGCCTTTATACATTATACTCCATTTATAAAGCCGTTATATTTCACCCTGAAATGCCGATGATCCAAATAGGATTTTAACAATTTCTGAGCTTTTTATAATAATTATAATTTCTTATAAAAAGCTCTTATACCAAACTTTATCAAAAGTTTGCGCGACATTTTCTAATCTTTCCAGTTAAACGGTGAACCTGTTCAATAGTTTCGTGCTTTTCCCAGAAACCCAGCTGGTGCACTGGTATAACATTTTTAACATTTAAGAATTTAAAAAAATTTCTTTAAAATATTTTCTCAAATACTTTTGACAAAAAAGTCAAGATCCTTTAAGAATTCATCTAAGGCGAAATGTTTTAAAAGGTATACCAGTACCATAATGTGCCTTACGATCTAACATGATGTGTTATATACGTGACTTATTTATGGGGCGGGTATTAAGGATTCGTCATAGTCGAAAAAATCTTAAAGAAAAATTATTTGTCCTTGCAAATTGTAAAGTTCAGTTAAAAACCCGATATGAAGAATTTCTTAACTATCAACTCGTTACTGTGTTTCAAATAATTTCTTGATATTTTTCTTTATACATCTCATTTCTAATCAAAACTTTTTTAATATAATAATATTTCATAATAATAATATTATTCTTAGAGAAATAATTCTATTCTATAAAATAAGTTGAATCAATATAGTTTCTCTTCTTCAATGACAACCTGTCACAATTCTAATTTTAGAAAGTAATAAAAATATTTAAATGACATTTAATTATTTAAATTATCTTCAGATTTATGGCCATCATTTCACTTTTCATACAAAACTCCTACACATATATTTTATATACATACAAACATACATACATACATACATACATACATACATACATACATACATACATACATACATACATACATACGTACATACATACATACATACATAGTTACTGATATTATTTTAAAATATGTGTTTAAACATATAAGTGCGAGTGTGTGTGTAGGTATGTGAGAATGCGACCATGTATAAGATCTCTCTGGTAGGTTACCAAGAATGTAATATAATATTTATTTTCAACATATACTACCATAAATATACACATACCCTTGAAGATGCACAGTGGTTTCAAAACTTAAAATTGACTTTCTTGAAAATAAAATAATTTGTTTAATATTATAAAATTATTACAGATTGTATAAATCGGCTGTGCCGAATCTTTATAGTGCTTACTAACACACACTTATGGCGAACATACATATGTTGATGGGTCATAAAATATGTTTTATTTATGACTGTTACTTAGTAATAAATAAGTAAGTATTACTTAGTAATAAATTAAGGTGCAATTAAATTCAATTGAGGTTTAATGATATTAATCAAGACGGAACCACAGAACTTACAGCTTTAATTTTTTATTTAATTGAAAAAATTATTTCAATTTACAAAACAATCTTTTTGTAGTTTTAAACACTAGTGATGAAATTTTTAACCTTTTTCAGAAAATTCTTGCATTAACGCTTTCTAACACTTTGCTCAAGCAGGTAGTCCAGTTAAAAATTTAACCACTTTTGGACACCATCAATTCTCTTATAACAAGAGCACAATATCCTTCCACTAGCCTTAGATCCGGGCAATTTTTTTGATCGCGTACCATACAAGAGCTTGTTTATCAGGATGACAAGTCAGGCCAAGAATAAGTGGACACATCATGAAGTCTTATGAATGCTTTGGGTCCTAAACGTTTCTTTAAGATCAGCAACATAAAATGTTTGGTAAGAAAGTTGTGCAAATGTGGAAGAACATACGAATCGTCAATTTCGGTGCTCTATTTTGACTTCTAAATTATTAGCATCGTACCTGTCACAAACTTTTTAGCCTTGTATAATTTGAAACCTACATTAGCTTTAAATTTTCGTACCAAATAGTCCAAAAACTGAACTAACTGTGCTACTTCCCTACCCGATATGTTGGGAGCTTAATTAAGAATACTTTCTTTTTTGGCTTTAGAAGCATCATGTGGACCATTCCTTGTCAAAAAATGAAAAAAAGAATTATATGATTGTTTTCAATATGAGTGATTATTTCATTTAATATCGATCCCCACAAAAGTTTATATTTAATATAAAGTTCCTTCCCAAAGAGGGGTTTAAGTAGTAAGAGATTCAGCTATATTATATATTATGCGTTTGTGTTGATGTTTGTAACATACGGGAAGATGGTGATATTTTAAGTGTACAGTTCATATATCATATTTTTACATATTATTTTGCCCAATGACGAAGCCTAATTGGCTTTATTCGTTCTAATATTTCAGATAGCTCCATACAAATGTCTTCTCGGGATGGGTTTTTTAGCTCAGGGAATTCACAAATATTAATGTATTTTTATTAAACGTAGCGCAACTTATTTGTGTATTAATAGACGTGTCAAGCTTCAGGAAAATCGATCTGCAATTGGTTGTCACTCTCATATAGAACCACTTCCGAAAATCACTTTCGAATGCATAAACCTCTGCAGAAATATTACTACTGTGCAAATATTTCGTATACATAAATATAAAAAATAACTTCATGGATTCTGTCCATCTTTTATCGTCCATATGTGATCCTATTCTGAAAATAAGTTAAAAGATGTATGAGTATAATTTTCATACAAAATTATTGGCAATTTTTAATAAAGTGAGTTGACTAAATTTTATGGTCCATCCCCTGTTCCCTGAACCCACTTATTTATTAGAAAATTTTGACGATTTTCAAAGAAGGTACGATCGCCAATAATGAAGGTCCATCTTTTATCCCCTCGACGCACTATGAACTTGTGCTCTTTCAAGTCAATTGGAAAGTAAAAAAACATTCATTTTGGAATCACTGTGTGAGTGTGTTTGTATGTTTGTTTATACTATCAACTACTTATTTGTAAATATATTTTAATATATGTCTGTATGTGTTTTTATTTGTGCTTAAGTATATGTGAATGTATAAAAATTTTATATCCTCTGGTAATGCCTTAAACAATGCAACATTTTTTATTTTCCTTTTTTTTCGTTTCTCATACGTCTGTCTGTCTGTAGATGTGTATGATTAAATACGTAAGTGTGTGTTTATATGAAAATTCTCTTAAATTGTTACATATTGTTGAATTTTATTTTGCTGCTACTGCTACAGCTGTTGGTACTGGAGCCGTTGTCGTTTTTGTCTATGTAAACACTTGTGAGTGTATAATAATATAAAAGTATATATCTCTGTGTGTATACGTGTGTGCATTTATCTTTGTACATATTGGTACAATACATAATATGTTATTACACACATATATTACTTCTTCAGGAGTTAAAGCTCATGCAATTCAAATTGTCCTGTATGTCTGTGTCTTGCAAAACAAAATACGTCTTGAATACCCTACAATAGGTAAGCAAGTAAAAAGAAGACATAAGTGAAAAGTTACAAATGTAAAACTTAGTAAATTTTCATAACGTTAAAGCTCTGCATTTAGTGTGATCAGAAGGATATTGTACATGATTTTTTGATATGTAAAGATCAGGTCATAAGAGAAAACAATTGATTCGTAGGCATAAATTTCATTATCATAACTCCCGATCCCACGTTCTAATGGTAAAAATCCATCTGATTCAGGTTGCTTGGTTCACCCGCCATGCTCGTTCTATCTAGAATTTTTTTGATCGATGCATTTTATTCTACATATTGGATTCTGATTCACTTCAGAACAGGCTAATAGAATGGGCTTAACTGATGTTTTGCCTTTAACGGGAGCAGTTCTTTGGTGCGGATTCGATGTAACATAATGATGGACATAAAAAATGCTAATTATTGAAATATTGGTGTATGAATTTTTCAAGTAAAAGATCTTGACATATTCAAATTTTTTCTCAATTCAAGCAAAATTTCGAGACTTTTACTTCAATATCTTCGTAGGGAGTCATTATAGAAATATTTTTTAATCTAACATTACTGAATGAATATATCAGTCCCTTGATAATATATAAAAGTAAAAGTTCTAATATATAGCATTTCTCAGAGTTTTCATATTTTTCGAAATAAATCTGTAACTTATGATCGACTGGACGGATTTGGATGAATTTATAATAATGACAAAGGGAAGCATTACATTGTAATTTTGAGAACTCTTTTATTTTGCTGTCTGCTATATATCAGTGTTGTTTTATATGTCGAAATTTTTGTCTTGTTAAATTTTTGACCAAGTAAATAAAAAAGTTGAATACTGACCATGTTCTAAAATAATTATTTTCGAGTTTGAAATCATAATTCTACTGTATTCTGTATTTATTAAAACACATATCATTTTTAATACAGAATAGTTAAACAAGTTAAAGTACTCGTAATCTCAAATCTTGAAAGAAAATTTTCTTAACAAAATTTTGAATTACCCTCAATAGGTAAGCAAGTAAAGAAGAAGTACATAAGTGAAAAGTTACAAATGTATAAACTTAGTAAAATAATTTTAAAGTCTGCATAATTTTTGATCAGAAGGATATTGTACATGATTTTTTGATATGTAAAGATCAGGTCATAAGAGAAAACAATTGTTCGTAGGCATAAATTTCATTATCATAACTCCCGATTACGTTTAATGGTAAAAATCCATCTGATTCAGGTTGCTTGGTTCACCGCCATGCTCGTTCTATCTAGAATTTTTTTGATCGATGCATTTTATTCACATATTGGATTCTGATTCACTTCAGAACAGGCTAATAGAAATGGGCTTAACTGATGTTTTGCCTTTAACGGGAGCAGTCTTTTTGGTGCGGATTCGATGTAACATAATGATGGACATAAAAATGCTAATTATTGAAATATTGGTGTATGAATTTTCAAGTAAAAGATCTTGACATATTCAAAATTTTCTCAAATTCAAGCAAATTCGAGACTTTTACTTCAATATCTTCGTAGGGAGTCATTATAGAAATATTTTTTAATCTAACATTACTGAATGAATATATCAGTCCCTTGATAATATATAAAAGTAAAAGTTCTAATATATAGCATTTCTCAGAGTTTTTCATATTTTTCGAAATAAATCTGTAACTTATGATCGACTGGACGGATTTGGATGAATTTATAATAATGACAAAAGGGAAGCATTACATTGTAATTTTGAGAACTCTTTAGGATTTAATGGTTGGGCTATATATCTTGAGTCAGTTTTTATTAATATATATATACGAAAATATTTCCTCAATCTTGTTAATATTTTTGACCAAGTAAAATAAAAAAGGTTGAAATACTGACCCCATCAAGTTCTAAAATAATCAATTTTCGATTTAAAATTTCAAATAATTGCGAATTTTTTACTTATTTTAATCTAAAGTAAATTTAGTCTAGAAAACACATATCAAAATTTTTTAATACAGAATATTTTCGTTTAAACTAAGCATCGAAGAGTACTCGGAGGGCTATATCTTAAGGACTAAATCTTGAATTTGAGACTTTTCTTAATCAAAATTTTGATTAGAAAATTCCAGACTCTAAATTCTTAAATGGAATGTAATTTTAGAGACCGCAAAGTAAGGCTTTTGATAGAGCTCCAATAAATGTGTTCTGTATAACTGCAAAATAATTTTAAAGTCTGAGGTACACTAATTTTTGCTCCAATAAATGCGCTCTCAGTCCTACGCTATTACTGGGCAATATTTTGTGCAAATTCATCCAACCAATGACAAGTTACGGATTTATTTTCAAAATCCGTAACTGCCCACTGTTCATGGGTTAATATGTTTTTACAAACCATTTTTGATAAATTTGTTTAGCCTTTCTCGTCAACATTTTATTTCATCCAATTCATTGTAATTCGATATTTTAAATTATGAAGCCATGTGATATGTAAGGTGCGTATGAGTAATATTGAGTTAAATTAATATTACTTATACGCATGGACTTTAATAATAAGTTAGGATTTCTTTTTAAATAATTGTTTTACATTTGATTCGCTAGTTGGATTCAATCAAAATATTTTATAGTGCCAAGTTCAAACTGCTTAGAATTTGACCCATTTTTAACAAAATTTAAATGGTTTGATGTGATACGTTCTAAAATTTTAAAGTCTGAGTCTCAAAAACGAATGAAGTTTTAAAAAAAAGTGAATTAATAACATCTCTGCTCAAAATGATAATAGAGTAGCAGTGGCTTATAGTAAAACGTGGGAAGCAAGCACAATTTGTATTCTAAGCTCTTGTGTCAGGAATTTTTTATTTCTTTTCATCATATTTACATAAATTTCCGAAAATATTTTGGATCTTGTGATACATGTGGATGTTGGCTTTATGAGTCCACATTTATTGGCAAAAGCGGTTACCATAGGGATTTCAAAACTACATTCTTTTTTAATAATCAAATATTAGAATTATAGAACATACGGATTAAATGCAAAACTTTGATAAAAAGGGTTAAAATACGAGAGATAAGTGTATTTAATAAAGTATAGAAAATAAATTCAAAGTCTACGAGGGTCGGTCCATAATTTTTCATACTCGCAACATGGAATTGGGTATTATATAGACGAACATCACCGACTATTATATACTAATTGGTTTCTATATATTTTAACTTATGAAACCATAAACTATGTCACGTGCGTATAAGTAATATTGAATTAAATGAATATTACTCATACGCATAGAATTTTATAATATTGTTCAATGAAGCAAAATTGATTACCTTTTAAATATTTCTGTCACTTGTTATTCTTTTGTTGGATTCATATTTTTAAACTACATCATATTTCGACGTGCAGAGTTCCAATTCGATCCCTTTGGGAAAACATTTTAAGCCTTTTTTGTATATTTCCATGAACAAGTATTTGGTATCTATGAAAACGTCAGAACTTGAAAATTTAGATTTTTTTATGAAACAATTAGTTTAATGTCATTCGAATATTTTTTCTAATTGGTCTTGTGGACAAATTTTTGTCCCAAGCTTATTCTGATTTAGACATATAATAACAAGTGTTCACAGGTAAGCAAATATTTATTATGGTACATGTTTCCAAGCATTCTAAATCACAGTTTACCGCGATGGTCCAGCCGGCTTGCAGTCCAGACTTAATTCAAACAGGTATACTCGTCCCGTAAATTTTAATAATATCTCCTTTCAGTCAGACCAAAAATAAGTGGTCTTTTTTAACATTCCTTGATGTAAATTTCGGTGTTTATAGAGCCTAAAAAATAATATAATATGCACTATTAAAGTGCTTTAAAAATTTAGTTCCGTACGGCCAATTTATCACAATTTTAATTTAGGGTATTTTATAATTCCTTATAACCTGTTCAAGTTATTCTTACATTCATTCTTTTATCCTGAAAATATTTTATATTCTTTTCTTGTTGCTTCCTTTTCATTATTTCAGTTAGTTTTGCATTTTGTTAAAGCCATAAAGCATTAGAGTACACAACCAAACCAAGTAGGGGCTCAATTTTGAATTTATGGTCTACATTAACATGTGTTCGAACTAATCGTAGGGTGTTATTGTTTTTGTTGTTTAACAAAAGAACAAAATCTACACACAATTTCTTCTACTTATCTTTCTCAAAAAAATATACAAACATACACACACACATTGGTAATACTATATAGCACCCAACAAAACTTGTTATACAAATGTGTATGTTTAAACAACAAATATGTTGTTGTTTTGGGATTCGAAAGTGAAGCTTAAATTGTAGCCGAACAACAAAAACAGCAACAACTTACAATTTGTAACCCCATTTCCTTTTATTTTCATTTTGGTGTGTTGCTTTTCTTTTTTATTTCGGATTTTAGCCCCTAAAAGTATGCACCTTATATTCTTAGCTATTTTAGTTGTTGTTCGGCATTAAATTTATATGAAAATAATTTTACCCCAAATAGAGGCAAAGAAGAAAGTAAGAATAAGAAATAAAAATTATTTATTTGACTTATCCGAACTTTAAATACCCTCCACTACTTTTTTGATAACCGATTTAATTAAAAAAATAACGCTAAAGGAAAATTTTATCTATATGAGATATAACAATTATCTATTTATCTGAATTTCGATGGAACTAGTTTATGTTAAGAACCAATTAAATCACAATTCCGAGAAGTAGTTTAATTAAGGTGTCAATATGGCCAGATATGGGAGCTACAGCAAAATATAAACCCGGATTGTTCATAGCGGTAAAATATATTACAGATAGTTAGAAAATAATTGTGCTGAATTCCAGCGCTCATTAGCTCATCACCTTTTTCTGGAAGCAGCGTTATATGGGAGCTATATCGAAGAATATACCGATATTATTAAAAGTTATAGCATATATTTAAGGCAGCTTGAAAATTAATTGCGTCAAATTCCAATAGAATGAAATTCATATTTTAGATTTTTATATGCTATGAATCATATTCCGGGAAGAGGTTTTATATAGGATCTTGGTTAAATAATGTAGTTTCTTTGGGTTTATTATTGTATCAAAATAGATATATATGGAAAATTTCAGAAAATTATCTTACAAATTGTGACACATATAGCGCGCAGATGCTTCCAATTTTGTATATTTTTTCCGTTTTTCCAATTTCTATTGATCCGATTTTGATGATTTTTGTACGAGGATGAAAAATATACAATTGTTTCTTAAAGTTAAAATTTTGCTTAAATCCAGTTATCTTTTGAAAAAATTAGAAAAGTTCTTTTTGGAATTTTGAGATTGTTACAGATATCGGTTATAACTTTTTTAGCAATGAACTGATAAAGCTGGTTTAAAGTAGGAAACTGCTTTGGATAACCACAAACGATGTGGTCAAATTTCATTGAGTTCGAACAATCTTATTGATGTAAAAACGTTTGCTATAGACAGACGGACATAAATAAATCGACTCATATTTTGATTTGATAAGAGTATATATACTTCATGGGATCTGACATGATTTCTTCTAAGCGTTACACACGGAATGACTAAGTTAATATACCTTCTTCACCACTTTTGGTGGTGGAGCGTACAAAAAAGGAAGAATAGCTTTAAGAGATATAAAGAATATGTTGTTTTTGTTGCTGTTAATAATATGTTTGTTGCAACTGCAGATAATGATGTTGATGTGAACGATGATTATGTTGACGTTTACTCTTGTGCTGTTGTTAATAATATTATTATTGTAGTAGTGTTTGTAATCTATGTTATTGTTGTTGTAGTTTTATTGCAATCAGTTTTCTTCTGAAGATAATAAGGCTGCCTTCTCATTGTCTCCGATCTGCTGTTGCTGCTACCTTTCGTTCATTTGTTTGCTTGTTTTCTTTTTGTTTGTTGTTTTCTTGTTTGTTTATTTCGTTGGTTGGCAGACTATTTGACGGAATAAGTGTTTTGTTGGTGTTTGTTTGAAGTGTTAAAGAAAATATTTTTCTTAATTTTCAAGACAAGATTTACTAACGATAATTTATGTCAAGGTATTTTAACAAGTGTGTTCCTTTTTATTTATATGACAATTATTTATTGTAATAAAGGAACCCATAGATTTAGTTTGATGTTCTTATTTTACATACAAATTGCTTTTAAAGTGATTTGAAATAAATATTACTGCACGGAATTTATAAATGGATTAAAAATTGTTGAATACATAAAAAAATAGCTAAATTTAATTAAAGGAAGTCTAGTTAAGGTTGGATTTTCATTAAGGTATAAACTTCTTGCACAAGTACTTGGTATCTATGAGAACGTTTTATCTTATATAAGATCAAAGCCCAAATTATTAGTGTGACAAGATGGAATAATAATGGCAAACTTATCACAGGAAATTATAGTATTGTATTCTACATTTGGAGGGGGAATGATTCACAGACTCACATTAAACATGGAAGGTAGTATTAGATCTGGATGGCTCATTTAGAGTACAGTCAGACATATTAACAAAGTACAGTCTTATGTCCCAACGAAAGATGTAGAGGATACTGAGATGGGAAGCAACATATAACAGAGTTACTGAGGAAGTTCCGGATGTAACGCAAGCACAGATAAAAACTAAGATAACAGTTAAAACTTGTATCCCGATTTCTTAAAGAAGTTTTTAAGCAGCAAGTGGATAATGTACCGATGCCAATCATAAGTGTTGCAGAAAGCAAGAAAGCAATATTATTGAAATTTTTACAGAATGATCCCAATACCTCTAATACAAAACAAATATTTGATTCGAATATATAAAAAACAACTAGAACCAAAAATTTGTAAGTTTGGTCCCAATCACTTTCTCAAGAAACTGTTTAGTATACAAAATGTAGGACGGAGAAGAATACACAAAAAGCGAAAATATAAAAAACTACTGAAGTGAGGGTATCACGATTTCATCCTAATTACTTTCCCAAGGAAAGTTTTACAGTACAAAATATAGATCGAATAGATCTATGGGCGTGGTAACCCCGATAAAAAACAAATCTAAAGTACTATCGAAGTGAGACTCCATATCAATTACTTTCTCAAAGACCGGACAAAATAAATGGCGGTTAGGATCAAAGGAGGAAGAAACCCCCGTGCAATGTAGATATTAACTGTGGAAATATTGCGTGTGGAATTATTATAAATAGAGTTGGAAAACTTAGTTCTAGTCTATATGCGACAGATAGGACCATGGTACTGCTACATTCACTTTTGTTACTAGATTTCATAAATTTAGTCCCAAATAATTTTCCTGTAAAACAGTTTTACATGGGAAAATGCATAGTAGATGTGTTTATACAAAGATAAAGGCGATATACAAATTATTCATTATCGAATATCTGAAGAACTATTTCACTTAAAGAGTCCAAATTTTGGTATTATTGGAAAATTTTAGAACACTTAGGGGATTTGGTAAAATCTCAGTTGCATAGAATTTATTTTGCAGTAAAGCCCAGCGGCTAAAGTAAGTAATTCAAATGAAATAAAAAAATGGAAACGGATCGGCCATATTATCAAAAAACAACATTATTGTATCTATTTAACATACGAATGTCTTTAAAATTTCCGCAGTTTGATGTTGCTGCATTTCGCAGAGCAACTATTTGGCTAAGCTATTAAAAGATATAATTTAGACAGCCTTACGGATGTCTTACCGACATCGAATCTTGTCCAGGAATGCAGCATATCATTGAATAGGATTGCACAGCATTCGAAACTAAACTTGCGAATGATTTTTGCAAGAGTTGTATGAACGAAGAGGAGGAGGAAATGATTTTTTCATCTTCTCTACAATTGTTCTCTTTTTAGTGTCTTTCCGATACTCTTCTTTGGTTGTGGCTCCGTACAGTCTCCGATATATTAAGCAACCTCTGATATACGGGAAATATACGGCTTCATCCGAAATTGGGGATGGTTTGGTGATGTCAATGCTCGCTAGATTCCTTTACAACGTGTTTTATGCGAAGGCTGGACAAACTTGGGCAGAAACAAAAGGAATCTCTAGGACCCAAGTGAGCCATATCTACTGTTTTAACTCTTCCATGACAGCCTGACGACCTAACCTAACCTAATTATCTATTTTTTATCTATATGCCCTTTTTGTTATTGTTGTATTTGTACGTATTAATATTTCACCTTTTTCTTTTTGTTGCTAAACATCTCATTTCATTTTGTAACCCGAATACCGCGTTAAAATATCTTTATTATATTAAAATTCCATCTGTGTGGTGGCGTTAGTGGTTGGATATTTGCATTTTTACATACATTCACACTCACACACATACATTTACACATACATAAAGACTTTTATATTTTTTTACTATTTTTCGGTTGAGTTAAACAATATTGCTACTTAATACACTGTGTTACCTTTATTACAAAATTATTATTACGTTTTTTTTGTTTTCTCTTTTAACAGGATCATGATCCTGGTTGTTGGGGCAGAAGGTGTTTTTGCATTTATTTTTTTTTCTTCGCTTTTAAACAAATGAATTTCATTTGTTTTTGTTTTTTGGTTAAAGTCTTTTGTTTTTGTTTCATTTTTTTATACATTTTCGTTCACACAATGATACGCGCGCTATAATAAAGATTTCTGTTCGGTGTTTTTATATTTTGCGGTTTTATTATAATAATGGAACTTTTTTTGGGAGGAGATTTAATGTGGTCGTGTGATGCTGTAAATGGTGCC
This sequence comes from Cochliomyia hominivorax, assembly GCA_004302925.2. Lineage (NCBI taxonomy): Eukaryota > Metazoa > Arthropoda > Insecta > Diptera > Calliphoridae > Cochliomyia > Cochliomyia hominivorax. The sequence goes on from PYHX02000494.1 coordinate 24,429,790, forward strand.
AACAAAATCTGTTATAACGAGTGAATAATGTTAACAAAAAGATGTATATTTTTAAGAGGACATTTAAATTTGTATAAATTGTCAAGGCAGTAGCAGCCCCTGTGTCAACAAAATTATAAAGATTTCAGCAAAATTATACCCTAAATCACCGTAGATGGTTGTGGTATTATGCGTTTGTGCAAAAACTGTAACGGGCATTTTTAAGTATACCGTTCGACTAAAGATCTTCTGAGTTGATTTAATGATGTCCGTCCTTCCGTCTTGCTGGTTGGCAGTCTGCTGGTCCATGGAAACCTTGTGAACAAAATGCAGGTCGCAGTTTTAATTTGGCACAAGGACGATGCATATTAAAATTGGTGATGATGGGTGTATTGTTTCAAATCCTCATATAAATGTTCCTCCCGGATTGGGAATTTAAGGCCACAAAAGTTCTAAATATAAAGCGATTCTAATGAACTTTCTCACAAGATAATCTTATGATCTTCTAAAAGGATGTGCCAGATTTTAAAATAATAAGAAATTTATTTTTCATAGGTCCCATTAAACTCCTCTTCCAAAAATCACTTTACAGGACTTAAATCTAACATATACGTAGGTATTGTGCTAACTCTCCGTTTAAAATATTCCACACTTTTGACCCCCTTTTTATGCTTTTCAAATCTCTTTCAATAAGAGACCAACACTTCCCACTGGACATAGCTCCGGTCTTATTATTCTTGGTATTATTCTTGGTATAAGAAGAACAATAAGGGTTTATTTATCATAGTGACAGGATGCCAAGTCAGGCCCAAAATAAGTATTATATACTTTATATAAAGTCTTATGAATGGGTACAGTCCCTTTTGAAATGATTACTTAATGTCGTTATTTATAGAGTCAGTTATGACAAATGCTTGTTATAACTAGAACTTTTTAGGAAATTTTGGTTGCTTTTGGTTCCTTAAACTCTCTTTAACATTCCCTCGATCATCAGCAATATAAGATTGGGAAAAATCTGCCAAAACATACGTTAAGTTATCCATTATGTAGCATGAATATTGTTTTCCGTGCTCTGGTTTAGGACTATACATTTTAGCTGTGTTCGTATCAGGAACTTTTTGATTCTTGTAAGGTTTTTCTGCATTAGCTTTAGCTTTTCATACCAAGTTGTCCGAGCAATGACCTAAACGGGATGCTTTTCTACTGGATGAGTTGAGAACTCTTTTGAAAATGCTTTCTATGTTTTTGCTTTAGAAACATCATGTGAACCATTCCTTTTACCTAAAACAAGTTTTCTATCAACGAACACGTTCTCCCGATACTGTTTAATAACATTGGAAACAGTTTGACAGCAGACTTTTAAATACTAGACCAATTTTTTCCATCTTACTCCTGACATATATTATACATAAATTTTCGCCTTTCATCTTACATATAATTCATCTGGCATAATGTTCTTTAACTTTGTTTGTTTTCGATAGACTAACAGTTTTTAAAGTGAAGCTCTTTATTTTTTTGTATAGATTCCAGCCACATATTCCATATTTAAATTGGACCCTCGACTTTTTTCGCTTTTATATGGGAAAAGTGTGACATTATGGTTTATTATATTCATGCATGTATAAATGAGTACTTTATAAAATGTATAAAAATATTGCGAAAATGTATATATTTTTTTGCTACAAAAAAAGAACAAAAAGTTATTTATTTTTCATATTAAAAGAAATGGATAATTTTAACTTAATTAACCCAAACACATTTTTACAAAACTATAAACTGATAAAGGGGAATTCACAATATTCACATTTACTAAAAAAAACGCAAAATTTTTATATTTTAAGACTGTTATTTACAAGGATTTTTTGATATAAAATAAAGACACAAAATTTAAAATTTAAATTTAAAATTTGTTTATTCACTAAAATTTTATTTAAATTAAACAAAATCACAACGAAATTTCACACAATGTTAGTAAAGATATAAAGTTTGAGTTTTGGCATAAGCTTTGTACTTAAGGGAAGTTGATCCTCAAGGTCTCAATGTTGTACACTTCGGCAAAAAACATTTTTAAATGATCCTGATTACTTGTAACTGAAACGACTTTAAAGATTATCTTATGAATCGAAACTGTTTTTCGCCATTTTGTGTTTGTAATTGTTTGATAATGGATTTTGTGAAGACCTTTAATAAATGCGGTCTCTAGAGGGCAAAAACCAAAAGTCACCTTTTTGGAGGTTTTCGTTACATATCTGGGAATTAAAAAAAATTAATTATGAATCAATGCATTTTTGTCACACTTCAATTCACAATCACAAGATCAACTTTACCAGAGAATTCCCAATAGAATTCTATCGAAAAATCTCTGCGTTTTTACTACGAAAACAATTCTGGTAATTTTGTGCAGGATTTCTGGTAATTTATCACATTGTTGCGACAGTTATACTATTTCTATCAGACAGATGGAAGTATAGACGAGGTTTAACTGATCTAAATTGAACCGATATTTTCAATAATTTTTGAACAAATATTCAAAATTCAGATTATAAATTTGAATTAAAAAATTATCGATTTTTTTTTCGTAAAAATTAGTTAGTCTTTTTGAGCTATAAAAATGTTTTAAGTGACCTATTCCGTATTTATACTTTTCTAAAAAAAACGTATGTTGTTTTCAAATTCTGGTGCATTGTAAAATTTTTAAGAGGTTTAAAATATAAAAATTCACAAAAAAGCAATTTAACAATTTCATGGCACTTTTCCGCAAAAAGTGTGCAAAAAATTCATTATTATCAATAATATTATACATATGGAAAATTAGACATAATTTATGATACATTGATGTAGAATTAATTAAACTTTACACTAGAGCCTTGACTTGAGTCATTAATTCGGACCGAACTTTTTTATATAAATCAACTTTTTTCTGTAAATGCGCTGAATGGCAAACAATTTTGTATCTTCGAAATCAATAGAATTTCCGCTACTACTAGATGCAGTATTTTGCTAATACCAAAGTAAATAGAAAAAAACTAATTTTTTATTGCATCCCTGCTCAGGGGCATTCTTCGCTTACTTTGATCATGTATCCAAATTGAAAGAAGGAACTCCATCTTAACCAATAAGAGATTTCTTGCTATAGTAACTTGTTAAGATAGCAGTGGTGTGACAATTTCAGTTAATTGATTTATTCTATCAATTTTTCTGTTGCAAATTGATAACAGTCTTTTTTTCCGATTTAAAAAGTATTATTACGTTTCTTTATACCTTCTAACTTTGACTAATTTTTACGATCTTGATGTACTTTGGAAAATCACACACTATATTTATACCCCAACCAGACACTTGATCTCAGCCCCACTTATAATACAAAGAAAAATATATTCATCTTATTTTACGCAATTTAAAAACTTTATGTACAGGGTAAACCACAATGCTGCAGTAAAAAGTTTAACCGTTTCTAGCGACGCAAATCCACCAACGCTAATCGGAGTCAAAACGACGCAAATCAGACCGACATATGTTGTAATTGCAACGAATTTTTTCAATTATTAAAAAACGATGCATTCGATACGACGTTTCTCGTGATGATGCAAGTTATTTCTTCATAAAAGCAAAAAATCAAGACGTTACCATTATGAAGAACTTAGAAGGTCATACATACTTATACATCGATAGAAATCGAACTAATCGTTTGGAAATTACAGATTAATTTCCATTTAATTTTTCATATGAAACACTGTGTGGCGTTACATATAAGGAATGACAAAGAAATTACACCCTCTTTCTCCACTTATGTGATGTAGGCGTTTTAAAACTGTCGTCTAGTGGAGTGAAAATAAACTATTTAAAACCAAATATATTCCTACATTTTTCGTTCCAAATTAAGTACATTTATTTTCATCCTTATTTAAAAAGACACTTGAATTAGAAACCTCTATAAAAACTCTATTACTTTTATTTGTGAACACAAACTTTCTTTAATTTTTTTTTCGAATATTTCCAATATTTCTTTAACTATAATTTTCTATAAATCCCTACATATGCGTGCAAATACTTATAAATTGTTTATATGTGAGTGTGTGTGTATTTAGTAAAATACTTTTAATATTCCCGTTTTATTATAATAAAATTGTTGAACATTCCAACATTTATACCAACACACATATACATACATCCGTATAAAGTGATATAAAATTGTGTTTATAATTTACTTAATAACCATGAACTATTAATATACCCTCCACCACCATAAGTGGATGAGGTGGGTATATTAACTTTGTCATTCCATGTGTAACGCTAAGAAGAAATTATCTCAGACCCCATAATGTTTATATATATATTTTAGCATCAAATTAAAATCTGAATCGATTGAGATTAAGTCTGTCCATCTGTCCGTCTGTTGTTGGAACGGTCACATGCACAATAATTGACAGAGTACAATGAAATTTGGCCTGAGTATTTGTTATAGTCCTTTTTCCTTACAGGATCTGTTCAGTATTTAAAAAAATCCGATATACCGATATTTGAGGCACTTTCTTAATTCAAGCAAAAACAATTTCTTAAAATTGTCAATTGTAAATCCAAAAAAGCAGACCCGACAAACTTCGTTTTGCCAAACAAATTTTAAGGGCGCTGCTGGCTCTAAGCAAACATTAATGTTGTATTATCATATAATTTAAATAGATTATTATTAATATAAATTTGCTTTTTTTGGAGTATCTCTTGCCCTGGTCTTATCCGTCCTACATTTTGTCTTGTAAAACAGATCTTCGACAAAGTGATTAGGGCCAAATGAGAAAATTTTCGCTGTTATTATGCTTTAGATATTCAAAATACAATATTTGCTTTGTAAAGGGGCTAACCCTCGCTCTGGTCCTACATACATACTTACCTACATACATACATACATACATATTACTTACTCATTAAGTATCTCGTGTTATATTTAAGACAAACTTTTATATATTGTGTAAGTTTGCGGGTGTATATGTACGAAAAATTAGATAACATATTTCTTCACACGCATTGTGGTCGAGGGTATTGAAGATTCAGCATAGCCGAATATAGCATTATTATATGTTATAATTATAGTTGGTTTTGTTGGCTGAATGGTTGGCTACCTTTCAATGTAATATAATCAACTAAAAAGGACATTCATTTAACTTTTATACGCATTACTGTTTAAACACTTGTAAAGGAATAATAAAAATACAGCACACTGATACACACACATACACATACACACATTCAAGAGATTCATACTTATACATTTATTCTTATACACAGATACCTATAACTCTTCAAAGGTATGAAAGTATATAAAACGGAACTTATGGTTTTGGTGTCTGTTATATTTTCTTTTTTTCTTTTCTTTAGCTTTTGTTCACTTCGCGAATGTTAGCACACACGTATATACGTAACAAAAAAAAGGTGCGTTCATGTACAATTCCGCTTCCTAAGGACAGACAGTTAAAAAGACTACCAAATTGATAAACGTGGGTAGTAATAGAATTAAGTTAACATAAAACAAGTAAGAATGATATATTTGGCTTTGACGAAATTTTAGTACCCTTCACCACGATCAATTAAAAGATTTCGTTTGTAAAGGAGGTATTACTTCACCATGTTCTGGCCTAAAGTTACAAAGTATTTAATATTTTGTTATAAAGTATTACACCATCCAAGCTCCGAATTTTACAAAATCTCCTTTCACTGTTTCAGAGTTATGCGATACACTAGTGCCATATCCAAAAATAATGTTAATCTTCAATACTTTATTCAAGAAATTTGTCTTAAATGTTTTAGAAATATTTTGTTTGTTAAGGGAATACCACCGCCCCGTTCTCTATCCATAAATGTGTGTAATCTAAAATAATACGTTATCAATGTCCTATTTATGTACATTATTTTATGAGAGAATAAGATGTTAAGTCACACTAGTCGGTCAAAATTTTCAGTTTTTTTAAGATTATCTCAGATATCGGTAATGTTATTTATTATGAATGTGAGCGGAAAAATTATATGTACTATTCCTTTAATTCCTTTCGGAAATTTTATAAAGCAAGAATCAAGAAAGAATTTTATAAAGCAAAATTGAAATATGAAAAAATGAAAATAAAGAACTAAATCTGCCTAGAACTTCCAAACTCGTTGCTCACATTTTTGGAAGATATAAAAACATCAAATGGAAGAAGCATGAAAAAAATCGTCTAAATTTCGCACAAAAATACATAAATTTGGCGGAGAATAAAATCCTCAAAAATTTTCTCTGAGGAAAGAAAATTTTATATAGACGGTCCTGACTCCTACTCATGTTATTTGCATTATGTTAGATCAATTAGAATCGATGTACTTCAAATTATTTTTTTCTTTGAATTTTGAAGTTTGATGGCACGAGCTTTATGACAAAGAGTCAGAGTATATCACGATGATTTCAGTTACTACAGATCATGACCTATACCTTCATATAGGAAGGAGGAGTCCTTGAATCCTTGAATTTAGGGTGTAGTAAATGCGTGAAACCCTGGACAACGGTAAACGAATACCGCTATGCGACGCTTCAACATTTACCAATGCGTAAAAGCGAGACATAAAACTCTTGAAGGCAAGGAAACGACGTACAGCCTGACTCACCCAGAGATGCTTAACGACTGATACTTAAAATTAGTTATTTATATTAAAATTCAGTTAAAAAATAATTCTACCAAATGTTTATAGAATTTGACAATATTTAAGCTAAAAACCATATTCCAAGCTCCCATATTCTTATATGGGTGTATAATTTAGGTGTGATTGATATATATATATACCTTGTGGGGTTTTGATATTACATACGGAATGACAATATTAATGTTCTCTCTTTACTATTTATGCTGGCGAGGGATTCAAAAAACAAAAAATCAAGGGAAAAATTGGGTTAGAAATTTATTTCAATTTAAATATCTCTAAAACTGTTGCAGATAATCAAGTCGAAAAAATACATCTAAGAATTATTAGTAGAGGTTAGCAAGGACTATTTATTTAAAAAAATCAATTGTCTTAGTCCATAAATGATTTGTTGGCGAATTTTAAAAGAATCAGCATATTCGAGGTGTCCAAACCTTCGAGGGTGCCAAGAGATTACAGCCACTGAGCTGTACTCCTTCAAATGAACTTGAAATTATCTCTGCTATAACCACGTAAATTTTCATCAAGATATCTCTAACGACTTGAATGTTCAGAATTATCTATTTGGATTCATTGTAGAGGGTTCTGACGATTAGGCACAGCCGATTAAATATGTGCCTGGTTTTAAGTGATCTTTTCGGTATTGCGTTATATAACCCAATAATCTAATGTATTGTAAGTTATGAAAACATGTTGGAATCACTACGAAGTCGGCTTAATTCAGATCCATTCTGAATAAAATCATTTTCCGATTCTACTCAGATAACTGTTAAGAACTCTTTTCATACTTACTTCCTTTAAATTCTCTATATTCTTCAAAGGAATCATGGATGACTGAATGCATGGTTAAAAATGTGTTGTTAATGTGAATGTTTATACTCCAAAATGGTTGCATGTCTCTAACAGTGGAGGAAACGGAAGGTTTACTTTGCGGTGCGTTCGTTTCTTTAAGTTATTTTAATGCCATTTTATAGGCAATAAAACTTAACTTAACGATACTTTATTTCTACTCTTTGGCGTTCCCCCGAAAAAAAGAAAGAACTAACAAAATAAATTCAAGACTTTTTTCTTTCATTCCCTTCTTCCTCTTGTGAGTGTTGGGCCAACATTACTTGATTTCTTTTGAGGTCTGCATTCATATTATTGCTACTTGTCTGCCTGTTTTTGTTCCACTTCTAAGAATGTGTTTTTTGGTTTTATTCGTCTTAGTCAACCACTACTTGTGGTCGTCTTGAGATACTTTTCTTCAATTTTCATCTTCGTCTATTTCTTTGCGTACTGATTAATATGGTTGGTTTGGTTATATAGTATGGAGGTATGTGTGCGTGTATCTGTGTATTTGTTTGCATGTGTGCGGTATTGCAACACTTTTTCATCTTCAACATCAAATTAAGTTTGACAAAATTTATATGCAAAGTTTTTTGGAAGTTTCAATTTTGTTTATTTTTCTTTATTTCTTTCTCTCTCCTTTTTTCATTCTTTTCATTTTTAATGCAGTTTCATTTTTTTTGGGGGGGGGGCAAAAAGTTTTGAATTTAACAAAATGCTAAAAGTTTGGGGGAAAATCCAGGAACATAAAGCTTAATTAATTAGTTACTAAAAGAGTTTTTCTTTTAATGGAGTGAGTAAAGTGCTTAAAGATACAAATTCATTCATTCATTCACTCACTCACGCAATGTAGTCATAAAAACGGTTAATTAGTTTTTTTCTAAAGAGTCTAATAAGTGAATTATGTCTATGTAGAACTTATTACGAGGATAATTAAAAAAATTAAAGTTAAATATGACAATAAGCAATGAGATCGAACAAGTGATGGAATTTTGAACTATATTCGGAAACGCTTTCATATTTGTTTTGCTAGTGTTTTCGGTCACTTTGCCCGAACAGGTGAGCCATTTTAAAATCTACCACTCTTTTGGACACCTGTTTTTGCACTCTACACTTCTAACGAAAGCCCAATATCTCTCCAATATTGCACTGTGTTTGGAGGATTTCCCTCTCTTGGAATAAATATCACATTATTATTCTTCTGCCACTCGAGGGCTTGTTTTCTATAGTGACAGAATTCCAAGTCTGACCAAAAATAAGTGTACAAATTATGAAGTTTAATGAAAGGAAGCAGCTTTTTTTGTAAGCATTCCTTGATGTTAATTTCGGTATTTACTAAGCGCGCTGCAGCTGCATATTTTTTACCGTTCCAAAAAGTTTTTGTGAATTTTTAACTGCTTTTGGGTCTTGAGCTTTTCTTCAACATTCCCTCGAGCATCAGCAAGACAAAATTATTGGTGATAAAGGTGCGTCATTCATTATGCAGCTGGAACATTTTTTTTTAAAACTTGATTTCAATCAGTGTTTCTGTCAGGAAATTTTTGAGCCTTGTTTGCTTTTAAACCTTCATTAGCTGTAACTTTTTTTCCAAATATTCTAAGCACTGAGCTAACCGAGCTGCTTTTATATCGAGTGTATCGGGAGTTATTTTTAAAGTGCTTTGTATTTTTGAGCTTTAGAAATATCATGTGGACGAGTAAAACTGTTTCCTTGAGAAAGTAATTAATATGTACTCTCATTTCGATAATACTTTAAATATTGGCAATTAACATTTGCTTTTATGGGGCAAACTCTCCCCCTGATCAATTCGTTCTATATTTTGTACATTAAAACTGCTTCTAGGGAATGTCATCACATCAATAGTTTGATATCTGGAAATTAAAAATTGCCTTGTATGTGGGCCACCTCCCGTTCACCCGTCAGTACGTCAGTCCGCATGTCTGTGTTTGGCACGCTAACATCCACAATATATGACAGAGCTCAATGAAATTTAACCATCATATTCAAACCCTGCTAAATGGGTTCAGTTAACTAAAATATAGAGACCGATATCTAAATCAACCTCTAAGTTCAAGCGAGGAACTTTCGTAGTCTTGTCAATTATAAATCGATAAATTAAAATAAAATTCTGTCATAATATCACTACCTTTCGGATCACCAAAAAAAAACACTTATTGCCAAAAATAATTTTATGACTCATTTAGTGTTCCTGTATTATATTTAAGAAAAACTTTTATATATTGTATTCTTTTGTTGGTGTATAGTAGTAAAGAGATTAATGTGAAAAGGGAAAAATAACATTATTTATCAAATTAACTCCTTTGTACTGTTAATTATTTCCTAATAAAAGTATTAAAAGTATTTTTGATGGATAAACTAACAAACAAATTATTTGCTTTTTAGCGAACATATTTAAAATATCCTAATTTATTCCTTTTCAAATGATCACAAAATAAAACCTTTTTCAAAGATTATAAATGTATATTTTTGGGGAGTATGAAGTGTGTTTTTAGACTACATATATTAATAAATTTGTACCTGTTAATCGACTACACAATACATTCCACAAAAAGGTTAATCAACCATTATCATTCATTCATTTATTCATTATTTCATTCATTCGTTTATTCATTTTGTTTCATTTCGTTCTACATAAACGTTTCTTGTTTTTCTTGCTTCCTTGCCTGCCGTTTTTAAAACATTTCCGCTTGTTTATTACCAGTATCACAATTTAATTAAATTATACTCATCAGTATACAATACATACACATGCACACACTTATGCACTGACACACATTAACATGTACACTTTTAAATTTTATATACATATTTAAAAAAAAAAAAATACAAGTAAAAACATTATAGGCGGCTAAGAGCGACTATGTAATTACCTATATCACATTATTACCTACCTACAAAAAATTTATGAACGACTCTCGTATAATTTGCTTTTCTGATTTATGACTAAGGATCGGAGCTAGAAGAAATTATGGACCGACCCTCGAATAATTTTTAACATCGATTTAAGATTGTATTTATCTTAATTTCACCATTACAATATCTACGTATATGTGATATTTGGAAGAATGCTTGTAAAGAACCTATGAAAAGTATTGAACCGACCTTCGTATAATTTGGTACATTGATTCAGAATAATATAACACTGATTTGTGCTTAATACAATTAAGCACTGACTTGTGCTTAATTGTGTTGAAATCTTTTTATTATCAATTTTAATAGGCTGAATTTCATCAATACATCTTAAAAATTGCGACCTGTAAAGTATTCATAACATTTACATGGACCACCAGCCGGACAGACAGATGGACGGGCATAGTTAAATCAACTCAGAAATTGATTCTGAGTAGATCGGTATACATAAAAGTGGGAGTTACACATCTGTATGTTACAAACATTAGCACAATTGCATACTACCCCTATGGTGGTGTAGGGTATCAAAAAATAATAAAAATGTTCGTTAAAAAGTGAGTGAAAAAAATTAACTCAGTTTTGTCTGCATAACGTATTTTTCGCAATATTATCAAACATATATATTCATACATACAAATGTGTGAGTATGTGTTTGTGTGAGTGTAGTGTATTTTTTTAATTGTCACTTAAAGTGTGATTAAAATGTATTGTAATTTCTGTTACGCATTAAAGTAATTGAATGCGTCGATTTAAATTGTAAAATTTTATGATACAACGTGTTTTGAAAACAACTACACTCAAACACATTATCCATGACATGCATATGTATGCATATGTGTGTTTGTATACGTACTTACGTGCATAAATACATGTAAATTTAATATATGTACACGCATACACAAATACTATAAATGTTGACTCTTCTGATACATTTACTTCAACACACACATACACACACGCACCTAAACACATACTCTGTTTCTCTCTGTAGATATATTGTTTTATTTCTCAACAAGAGAAAATGCTATAAAAACAGAAACATATTGTAGTGTTACGATTTAAATTGTACAAGGATACGTAGGAATATGGAGAAGTACAGATGGTGTAACCAGATGAATTGTTTTTAATGGTTCATAAATGTGTACTCTGAAGACTTCTGCTGTAATATTATTTATAAGTCTAATGCAAAAAGTCCTTCTATTTTCTCACGAAATAATATTTTGGTGCTTAACACCAAGAAGGCATCATCTTGGATCCAACTAATTAAAAAACGAGTTGGATCGAAAAATTCTCAACAGAGGTACGAAAAGTTAAAGCTAATGCAGGTTTAAAAACACAGAAGTCTCTAAAATTTAGAGCCCGGAAATCGAAATCAAGTTTTAAAAGAAAATATTCTTGCTGTATAATGGAAGACGAAACGTATGTATGTAAAATATTATGTTACTGATACTCGAAACAATAATGAAGTTATTGTAACAAGAAAGGCATGAGCTTAAAACTGTTCAGAGTTAAGGCCAGTGGAGAGATACTAGGCTCTTGTTAAAAGAGAATTGAGAACCACAAAAAAGGTGTCCAAAGATGTGGTACCCACATATTCAAGCAAAGTGACTGAAAGCACTATAAAAACGTGAGTGTAAGTGTGTCCGAAAGATCAATCAAATAAAAATTAAACTGTAAATTTCGTGGTTTGATTTAGCTATGTCTATTAATTCGTCTACACTAATGCATATTCTTATAAATGCATTTAATTTTTGTCTTTATTTTTGTTCCAGCTTTGTTGGTCTCCTCCAAAACTAAAGTTGAAGTTTTTTTGCCAGTACATTTTTAAAGTAAACAACATATATTTATTTTTGTTGTTTACCCTTTTTATGCGATGATGTATTCTTGTTAATGTTTAATGTTGAATATTTCTATAAAAGCAGGCCAAATACTTTGCTCACATTTAACGATGAGAGAAAAAAGTATAAAAATCATACGATATGGGCAGAGATGTGCGAAAAGGTAATTTTTTCTCACGAAAAAGCAATCACTTAGACGGTTCTGATGCATAATTTTGTTGTTGGAACGACTTGAAATCAAGCGATGTTTGAATGTTGTAGTGTTATAGTTTGGGTTCATCCACTAAGTCAGAAAAAAATGAAATAAAAATAAATTTTTAAATAACGATATTTTAAATCCACTAAATGTTTTCTTTATTAATTTTTTTCTAATTCTTCAAAAAAAAGTTATGTGCGTTTATGAAAATATGCACTAGTGCGTGTTTGAGCTGGATAGATTTATATTAAATATATCATAACAATAGAAGAGCGCAGCTTTATTTTTTGACATGCGGTTGAATATTAAGTGCTCTAGATACCAGCCTCACAACTTCGCCCATAGAACCTCTATGGTCTCAAAATTCCAATAGTTATAATAGTTACAGTCCTCTGTTATTCATGCAAAAACATCCATATCAAATTTTACAGATTAATTACAAAAAAAAAAAAAATAAATAAATAAATAAATAAATAATAATAATAATAATAAAAATAAAATAAAATAAATAAATAATTTTTGGTGAATTTTTTTGACCAGATAGGGATTTGCACTCCCCCAAATGTGCTTAAAAAATCTCAGCTCTAACTGTGGAAAATTTCATTAAGTTATCTCTAACGGTTCAATATATATCAAATTGATTTGGACACTGTGCACTCTACACTCACAAGACACTGTGCACTCTACTGCACAAGTTCATCATGTGGCTTAATATATATGTCTCATGAATATAAGATCATGTATACGTAATACATATTGTTAAATATTAAGTATACGTCACATTATGATATCAGGATTTTTAAACCAAATTTTGCACAGTAAGTTAGAGCCTAATTTTTAACCTGTTACTTTTGTTACTTAGATTTTGGTATAAAATTAATTAAACAACTATGTAGAATTAACAAGATGGTATTTTGAGGTACTTTTTGAATTACTCTATGGTACATTTAAAAAATTTTGGTACTTTTTGATTTTTTAATTATACTAAAAATATGATACAAATAATATATCGACCGAAATGAGGGTCTTATGTGGGTTCATTAAAAAGCGCTCATGTTGTTTTTCTCAACGGAAAACATTCTATACGTTCAACAGAGTTTTAAAAAGTCTTTATTGGGACTTATAGAAAATTATTAGTCAATTGTAATACAATTTGGTAAAACTATTAAAATTGTTAGGGAAAAGTTAATGACAAATTTTGTTGTGATACAAATAATTTTATCTTGTTAAATATGTAAAATTTGCCACGGTTCAATTTCATTTTCTAACACTGTCACTGTGCGCCTGATATTGCTAGTAAATGTACAGCTGTTAAACTCAGGATATTACACTGAAACTCAACGGATCAATCATGAATAAAGTGAGACCGAAAAATTCTTAACATATAATCATGTTAATAAAAATGAAACTACTTAATTAACATCTTTTCTTTATCACAACTGATTAAATTTTTGAATTTCTCTCCGAAACTTTTCCACTAACGTTTTATAGTACCTTTTGTCACTTTGTTCATAGAAATAGTCCGCTTACAATCTACTACTATATTCTGGATACCTCCTTTTATGCTCTTCAATTTGTGTGCCCAATACCTCACTGAAGGCTTTAGCTCCGCACATTTTGGAGGGTTTGCCTCTCTTGGTATAAATACCACATTACTATTTTTATACCACTCAAGGACTTGTTTACTATAGTGACAGGATATCATATTGGCAATATACCAAGTCTTAAGAATTGATCTAAAATTCCTTGATGTAAATTTCAACTGTAACTGCTTTTGGCTTCTAAACTTTTCTTCAACATTCCCTCTGATATCAGCAACATAAAATTTTTGACCAGGAAATTTCGAAAAATGTGCCGGAAGATATATTTCGTCATTCATTATGTTCTTTTTATATTTTTAAAACTGAATTAGCTTTAGTTATTCGTACTAAATTTGTGGCTTTAGAAACATTATGGTGGACTATTTTTTCTATATGAAATTGATTTTCTAACAACAAACAAGTCAACGGTACGTGTTATTACATTAGGGGCAGGTAGATCTTTCTGATCACTCATTTTAATCAGATTTAAAACATATTAAACTGTTTAACATTTAACATAAAACCATGTGCCACAAAGGTAACTTGACCAAAAAAGGATCAAATAATACTTAAGCTAAAAGTTTTAACTAAAAACGTGTGTTAAGATTTTTTCGTTCATACAATGATGTCATATTAAGGATTTAAAAATCAACACAAACTAAATATCATAATGAAAATCAACAATAAAAATCTGGCAACTTTATATTACAGATATATAATACATATATGAAAATTGTCACAGTAGTAATTCATTAACACATACATATATATATACAAACATATACCAATGTATATTTACGTACATATGTGTAAAGTAGTAATTACCAGTAAAATGTTAAAAAGCACAAGAAACAAACTTTAGCTTTACGACATGATCATTAATTGTGTTTATGACAGTATATGAAATGTACAAATACACATTCACATATCCATCCATATATAAATATATATAAGAATATATATGTATGTAAAACATTTAATGTAATTGTGTTGTGATTTGTAAGTCTATATGTATTTGCGTATATATCTACATCTCTATATCTCTATATATCTATTTTTCTGTGTTTATTTTACTGAATAAAAAGTTTTGTTATAAAATAAAATGGTGTTATAAACAATATTTATACAACACTTTAACATAAGCTTAAATGCTTAAATATATCTCTATACATATATACATAGACATATGTATATGTATACACATATGTACACTAACATTGATATACAATTTAAGATATAATTTTAAAATTTTACTATACAAATTCTATGTGTTATATTTATTTATTTTCATATAAGGAGTGATATCGAAAAACTCTTAACACACGTTTTTCATATGAACCCAGTTATGTCTCTCCCTTTTTGAGAGAATTTTTAATACAAATTTATTTTATTACCAAAAAGAGGTTTTTTTCTGTTGATGTGAGTATATTAAGTTTGTCATTCTGTCTGTAACACCAATGAGGAATTATCTTAGACCCACCCCAGAAGAAATGGTCGACATGATGTTTCTAAAGCTAAACAAAGAGTGACCATTTTCAAAAGAGCTCCTATTACATCCAGCAGGAAAACAGCCCGGTTGGCTCAGTGCTCGAACTATTTGGTATGAAAAGTTAATGTATATGCAGGTTTAAAAACACGTAAGTATTAAAGGGTTCCTGACAGGAGAGCTGCTAAAAGTTTGATGCCAAAAATAGAGTACGGAAATTTATGTTAAATTTCATTAAAAAATTTTATGTTAAAAGAGAATTGTGTAGCACAGAAAATGTGTCCAAAAGTGTGGTAGATTTAAAATGGTGATGATCTACTTGTTGGAGCAAAGTGACAGAAAGAACTATAAAAACAGGCTTGATCACAAAAGTCCTAAATATAAAACGATTTTAATGAAAATTGGCACATAGGTTCCATAAAACCTCACTCCAAATATCACTTTGAAGTGCTTAAATCATACTTTGGTATTGTAATAAGAATTGGTCAAATCAAAGCAAAAATCTGACTGGTCTGGTCGGTCCATAATTTCTTCTATCGGCTATAAAACGCCCGCAGAAAATATCCATTAAGAAGGAACTAATCCAACATAAAATATGTACTTATACGTGGGTGGTTCATTAATTTTTGGTAGATACCACTTATGACCAAAAATGGGGTGTAGTCGGGAGTGATTTTAATAAAGTAAAACAAACTTAAACTGTAAGTTTAGTAGTTGTTAACATAAAAATATGTTAAGAATTTTTCGTTCTCACTCCTTATGAACAAATGAATGCATATATATGTATGTGCAATTGCCTGTTAATGTATTTTGTTAATTTAAATCACATTTTGTGTAACCAAAATAACATTCTTCATTCCTTCAATTTACAAAAACAATTGTTACAATAATAAATAGAGTTCCAAAAAAGATATTAAAATGTATGTACGACAAAAAAAAATTACAAAAAGTTTGGTAAACGATGTTTATATATTTGCAAATGTATTGAAAACTCAAATACATATAAAGCAAATTAAAAAACAAGCAAGACTGCAAAAGTTTCTGGCAGCATGGAAATGTTGCAGAAAAGGTTAAGACCCAAAAACAGTCAAAATTTTCCAAAAATTCTTGGTATGACAATATGCGGTTGCAGCAAAAGAAATCAACTATTAATACTGAAATGTACATTTAGGAATGCTTGCTTCCATTCTTAAGACATCATAATGTGATCTCTTTGGTCAGATTTGGCCCTGGAGTTGTAAAAAAACAGTCACGTGGTGTTCGTATCAAGTGAAATAGATGGTGTAAATGAAATCTTGTTGAAAAATTTTTAGTAGTTCCAAAGTTTTTCCAAAGGTCGAAACCTGTAAAAGAGAGTAATGTTATAACTTACTTTCTCTTTATTTAAAAAACTTCTCTTTAAATCGAATCAAATTTCATTTGAATATTAAAACATTTTATTTAATTTTTTATTTTATTGTTTTTTTTATTTCACTTATGTTTTTGTTGTTTTTTCTCTTTTAAATAACTATTAATCATTATCTTTTACATAATTTTTTTTTGTTTTTGTTTTTCATAATCTTAAATTTATTTTAATATTTTTTGTTGTTGTTTTTGTTTCATGATGTATAATAACTAATTTTTTTATTTTCATTTTATAAATATAATATAAGATTAATAATAATAATATATATTTTGATGATTTTTTTAATATTTTATTATTTATCTTTTTGGATTTTCCATAATAATTTTATGTTTACAATTTTTATTTTGTTTTAAAGTTTTATAATTTTTTTTTTATAAATATTTCTTTTAAATTTATTCTTTTAATTTAATATTATTTAGTTGGTTGTATTTTATATTTCTCTTAAATTTGGTGTAGGATTTAATAAACGTTTTACGTAAAATTACACATGCTTAAGAATTAATTAAATAAAAGAGAGAGAGAAAATTTTTATTAAAATAATATAAATAAAAAAATGAGTATTGTTTTTTCATTCAACTTAAATATAAATTGTAAAATAATAAAATTATAAAATTTTTAAAAAATAATAACAAAAATATGGAGATTAGAAAAAATTGTTATATAAATATGAAACAAATTTATTAATTATAAAAAATAATACTTTTAAGTAAAAAAAATCAAAAAATAATATACAATAATAAAAAATATTTATTTAAATAAAAATAACAATTGTAACAAAAACTTATATAAAAAACATATATTAATTTTAATTTTTTCATAAAAATTATTATTAAAAAATAACAAAATAATAAAAAACTAAATATTTCGTGATTCTATCACTTTCATTATTAAAAATTAAAAAAATATATATATGTTTTCTGAAATGTTTTCAACTGGAAAATAATAAATAAATAATTTCTGAATAAGAATTTAGCTTATAAATTCAATTTAGTTTAATTTAATTTAATTTAATTTAATTTAAGAGATCTTTAAACGGAAAAAGAGAAGAAAGCCAACTCTTTATTTCTCTTTATTTCAATCGGAAAGTTTTCTTAAATCTGACATACAATCAAGTTTAATTTTTTTCTCTTTAAGCATGATTTAAAAGAGATGAGAGAAAATTCTATGTAGACAATAAAATTTTCTAAAGATCAGTTCTTCTTAACAAAACTGATAAATCGATCAATAAATGCTCGATTTTTTCATACTCTTAATTACAAAAAAAAAAAAACGAAAGTGAGAGAAATTCAAAATTGAGAGAGAAGTTGCTCTTACTTCTCAATGAAAAAATTTGTCGTAGGATTTTGAGAGTGTTAAGGAATAATCTTTAGTTCTTCCAATAGAAAAAATACATTGTATGAATACTTGATTTGCCTCAAGAGAGATCGTTGTCTAACCTCTCGAGTAAGAATCTGTATCTTGACATTCATGATATAGGTCCTTCGAACTTGATACACTTAAAATGAGTCCAGAAATTTCCATAATTTCCTTCTATAGAATATGAAGGAAATTACTTTCTATTGTACTACATATTATATAGAGTGGACTGGAAGACTGGTCTTTTGATTCGGATATTATATTGTCCTACGAACCGGATTTTCTGGTATAATGCCATACCAGAAATTTAAATATCAATGATAAATGTTTAAAAGCTTCTATAAAATGAACAAATAAATTTGTGTTAAAACTCTTGCTAAAACGAGCTTTAAATCAATGACCCTTGCAAAGCCTTTACGCTAAGCAAAAATTCGTTTATTTAAGGGAACTTCGGAAAATACTAAAATTTTATTTTAATGATCATTATGAATCAATTAACAAGCTCTCCTGCATGGGACGAACGATGATCAAAATTCATTTAAATAGTTTCTTAATGTTGGTATTTTTTTTACTAAAGTAATAATCAGACAATCGGGAAACTATAATTATATATTCTAATGCTGATCTAAATGATCAGAAATTTATCTGAAAATTTGGAATTATCGTTAATTTTCTCATGTATATTTCACTGCGATCTGGCCAATAGTTTTTTCTACAATAACAATTGTTGATGATATGAAAAGTTGAATTCAAATAATAAATGTACGGGACCTATTCTTGGGGACTATCGCATCAAAACTAGTACCTGTACGTCAACATAGATTTGATCCTTAAAAGAGAACTGAAAACCAATGTGAATGAACTGAACCGATGAAATGATCGATTAACAAATATTGTAAGCAAAACATAACCTGTACTCCCATCGCCACTCTGTCAGAGAAAAAATCTACAGAGACTTTCACATGATAAATACTTTATCTTCTTCAAGGCAGATCCTAAGTTGTGTTTAAAGCATTACACTCCCGGAGAAATATCTAATGATCTTTAAAAGATAACTGAAGATCATGATGTTTAATATCACGATCACTTTCGAACGTGAAATTAAATCTAAATGAAATTTTCGATTAAAAGTTCGTGTAAACAAAACATTGGCTGCACTTCCAGTATTACAGTTTCATAGAAAGAAAAAACGATCTGCGACTCTCTTTGAAAAAGTCACAATATGCGAAGTCGCATTTACGGTAATACTTGTATGAAGATCATAAGACTGAATAAATGAAGGATTTTTTTTTTAGCTGAAAATATTTCTTTCAAAAATATATATATTTTTCATTTTAACAAAATAAAAACAAAATAATTTTAAAATTAATAAAAAATATTAATTAAAATAATAAAATATAATAAAAAATTAACAAAAATATATATAACAAATTACTATTGTTCTTATTAAATAAATTAAGATTAAAAAAGTGAATTCTTAAAATTGTATTTTTTTTAATTTTTAATAAATTTTATTTATTGTTTTTTTGTTTTTAAATTTTATTGAATTAAACTACTTTTACTTAAAACATAAAAAATTAAAATTATATTTTTATATTAATTTATTTATTTTTATAATCAATATATAATATAATATTTATGTTTAATATTTATTAAATATAAATTATGTAAATTAAATAGACAATATTTTTTTGTTTTTTTTTTTTTAATTTATGTATAATTTTTAAATTTCTTGTAGGTTTTTCTCCTTGTTTTTTATTATTTTTTATTATTATTAAATTTTAAGTTTTATTTAATAATTAAACTTTAAGGCAAATAAAAGTTTCCATCTAGTTTACAAATCCTAATAATTATAATTAATTATTTTTTTTTATTTTTTTATAAGTAATATTTTTTATCTTTTTCCTCATCTGTGTTTAAACCAGTTCAAAAAATTTTTTATTTTTTTATATAATTAATTAAATATACCTTGTTGTTTTTTATTAAAAAAATTATTTAAAAAGAAAATATATATTTTTTTATTTAAAAAAATTATTTATATACAAAAAAATAATTATTAATTTTTTATTTGTATTTTATTTATTATTTAGGATAAAATTAATAATTATTTTTTGTTTAGATTTTTTTTATTTAATATATAATAAAATTTTAGAAAATGTGTATGTGTGTGTGTATTTTAATTAATAATAAATTTGTATTAATGTCTGTTAAAGTGTCAGTGTTTTGAATTATCAATATTTAATTATTAAAATAACTTCTCTAATAAAACTTAAACAGTGAGTAACAAAAGTTGTATAAAAACAACGAAGAACAAGTAAAAATGTTATATTCGGTTATGCCGAATCTTTAATAGCCCAAACCAAAAATGCGAGTGAAGTAAATACATTATGTTTCTTACAAACACACTCATATAGAAAAGATTTCCTTAAATAAAACACGGACCACTTAATGAATCCTATAGTTAGTTATATATTTGGTTATAACTTTTTTTTATCGAACCGATTTTAATCATTTTTGGAATGGTGATGAAGTACATAAAGCTTAATATTATTATAATTTGTCGATTTTATATTTACAATTTTACGAAAGTTTTACTTTGGTTTCAATATTGTCTCAGATATAATAATATATCCGTTAATATAGTTAACGGATTATGCTGGTTTTAAATATGAAACTTGTCAGGACTATAGCAAATACATAGGCCAATTTTTTTTTGATCTCTGTTTATTATTAAAGATGTGAGCGTGCCAACAACAGATAGACGAACAGAACAGACAGACAGAAAGACATAGCTTAATGGACTCATATTGTAATTTGATATAAAAATATTTCAAAATTATGCAAGAAAATATATACTTAACTTTACACACGGAATTACCACTTGTGGTGGTGGAGGGTATAAAAATGAAAAAATTTCGGCAAATTTTTAAATGTTTATTTAAAATTAAATGGAAGTTTTATAGTTTTGCTACTCACTGTTTTAGTTTAAACGCTCTTTTTTTAATTTATTTAATATAACCTCACTTTTCTCTTCCATTTCATTTTATTCTTTTTAATTATTAAATTAACTTACTTTACTAAGTTTAGAACATGGTTGATTTGTTTTTTATTTTTATTTTAACTTAATTTATTATTTATTTAATAATAATATTTTTTTGTATTTAATTATTTCATAATATAATTCGTTTTGTTTTAGTTTAAATTTGATATTTCGTAATTATTTTATTTTTTTATTATTATTATTTTTTGAAGAATTTTTTGAAAATTCATTTCTATTTTTTAAAAAAATTAATAGTAACTTTATTTAATTATTATTATTATTTTTTTATTTTATTATTATATTTTTTTTTATTTGAAAGTGTGTATAATTATTTTTATTTGTTTTTCTTTTAATTTGTTGTTGTTGTATAATTTAGAAAAAACATTTGCAATATAACGGTGTTTGGTTTTTTTTTTAATTTTTATTAATATTTTTTGTATTTAAAGTATATTTTTAGGGGGATTTTTTCAGTGTTTTAAATATTTTCTTTTTGGTTTTTTTGTTTTAAATTATAAGAATAAAAAGGACAAAAGTTTAGTAGTTAAGTGGAGTAATGAGCATAGTTTTTCTTCTCTTGTTTTATATATTTATTTAAGGTCTGTTTATAATGGACGGAAACATATTTAGGCATAGTTTTATGTTTTAGTTTTTTGGTTTAATCTTAAGATTTCTTTGCATTATCATTTTATTAATTTTTTTCGGGGATTAAAGTTTTTAAGTAGATTAGTAATAGTTTATTTAAATAATATTATGTATTTGGTGTGATAAATTTATTAATAAACTGCAATATTTCAAAAATAAACTCTATCTAACTTTTATCAGAATCTCTCTTACATTTCATAAGAAGTCCTATTTTCTCTTATACAATTTTACCCACAGTTGTTAAGAGCTCAAAGAGATCGCAATCTAATAATATCTCTCTCACTAAAATATCGTAGAATTTAATAACATATGTTAACCGCAACTAACCAAAAAGTATTTTCTCTTAAGTACATAGAGAACATAAAAAACTCCATTCTCTATTCTCTCAACAAAACAGAGTTGTATTTATTTACATAAACTTTCTTAGGTTTCCTAAAATTGATAATAAATATTGTTTTCTCTTGAGAAATTTTGCGCACAGGTTAAGAACACAAAAAGACAGTATTCCAAAAACTCTCTGTTCAATCTATTCTCTCAATAAAACGGGGCTTTATTTCTTAATCTCTTTTTAGCTTCTAACAACTTGTTAAAAATTATTTCTTTTATTTAATTATTTAATTGTACTTATTTTCAGTAAACAATATTTTTCTCTTTTGTAATTTAACGCGCTCTGAAGAGAACAAAGAAAGTAGTTTATTGCTCTTTTAATATAGTTCACAGACTACGATTAAACTTTTAGATAGGCCTCTGTACCTCAGAGAATTGAAAAAATAAGTTCAATATCTATTATAAATATATTGGAAGAATATTTACAATTCCAAGCACTTTTATGACTTTAACGATTGCCAGGAACTTATTATTTCCTTCTCATGGATATTTCCTAAAATCCTTCTGAATTCCACTCATTTGCATTTGAGAGAGAGTATCCTTAACTAAAAAAAAAATGCAATTTATGATTGTGTTATTACAGTTATCTTAGCACTGTCTTAGTCTCAAGTTTTTTCTTCTCTCTTAGAGAGCAGAAGAAATATCTGATAGATAGCAAAAGATATATCTGATTATCTAATAACTATTACAAAAACATTAAAAGAAAACAAATATTTCAGCACGATTTTATTCAAAATCTTTATTAAAAATATCTTGTTTCCAATTTGTGAGAGAGAATGGTAGATCAAAAGAGTTATTGAATTTCAGTTTTCTTTATATAAGTGAGAGAGAGAGAGAGAGTGTATGTGTGTGTTGATTTTGATACTAAAAATATTGTTATCATTTGGGAGAGTGATAAATCAATTCAAATTTAGTTTTTTTAAGTGAGAGAATGAGAATGTTGGGAATAAAATTCTTTTTTTTAATTAAGAAAAAGAATTAAGATTTTTTATTTTATTTTATTTTCGTAATCGATATTAACAAAGAAGAAAATTCGGAAATAAAGATGTTGCTCCGATTTTTCCCATGCTTTGATGTTGCTGCTCTCCTCAAAATATAGTTATCCATTTAAGGGAGATTTAAGAGATTACTTTTTTATTTGAACTGAGAATGCGAGAGGAAATGAGAGTGGGAAAGAGTAGTGAGAATTGTGTTAGATTTTTTTAATATTGCAGTTTACTGAGAGAGATATTAAAGATTAGTTTTTTATATTAAGTACGAGAGAAAATGTTAGAGAGAGAAAGTAGTGCAAATTAAATTCGACTTTTTTAAATATTGCAGTTTATCGGAGTTAAGTTTAAAATTGACTTAAGTATTTAAAGTGATTAATTACTTTTTGACTTTAGTTAAAGGTAAGTTGTTGTATAAAAGGATTGTATTTAGTGTAGAGTTTCAAAATGTTGAAGTTGAAGTTAATAAAACAATTAAAGGAGGGACTGGTGAAACAAATATATTGAGGTGTATTTGGAACTTAAAAAATAATATTTAGTTGCAACAGAGAGAAGCAAATATGGAAACTGTTATCCAAATAATTAACATAACACACACACAGTAACAAAGGATACTACATACTATACATATTTATAACTTAAACAAACAGTTTTCTCCTCTCTACTTTAAACTGAAATCATTTAAAATTAACATAAAGTGATCACTTATTTCCGGTTCCTATTTCTTTCTTTTTTTCTAAATAAATATCTAAGTTCTAGAGCATTTTAAAAGGATTTACAAAAAAATTAGTAAATTTTGTTTGTTTTAGCAAAATCGTTACTAATTTTTTGTAGCTTTTAATAATTTTAATTAAATTTCATGTATTTGGATTTTTATCTGTTTCTGTTAGGGAGTTTTTTCTATATAATTTCCGTTAATTATAACCAGTCCTTAAAAAAAATACAATTTATGCCAAAGTTTTGGGATATTTTGGGAAAACAACGGAAATAAAAGGAAATTAAAATTATTTAAACATAAAATTTTATTATTAAACTATTATGGTTTTTGTTGTTATTTTTTGCTTTCATTTTTTATATTATAAATTTATTTTATTTCTATTTTATTAATTTTTTATATGTATTAAAAAAGATCACATTTCAATTCTTTTTTTTCCTCATTTAGTATAATTTAGTTAATTAATTTAGTTTTTCATAAACTTATATTTATAAATATATAATTTTGTTGTTGTTCTTATTAAATTTATATTCAAAATAAACAAATAATTGTTTATTATTCTTGTTGTCGGTTTTCGTAATTTTATTTTAATAAATAAAATATGAAAAAAATATTTTTTATTAAAAAAATGAAAAAATTAATATAATAAAATTTAAATTATTTAGTAACTTTCTCTTTTAAAATTTGTTTTTTGTTTTTTTTTATTTTTTAATAAATTAGGAAGTTTTAGTTTTCTGTATTTATTTATTTAAATATTTAAATTTATATCTTTATTAATAATAATTTCTTTTTGTTTAATTAATTAATTTATTTCTTAAATATGTAAAATATTGTTTGATTTTTTATATTTTTTATTAATTTTTTTTGTGAATTTTTATAAAAAATATTTTTACTTTATTTCTTGTATTTTTTTCTCAGTGTAGTTATTTTTGTTTTGTAAAAAAAGTTTAAATATTTTTGTTTGTGTTAAAAAAAATTGAGTATTTTTTTAAATATTTTTGCTGTTGTTGTGTTTTTTTGTTTTTGTTATTTTTTTTTTGTTTCAGTTTAAAATATTTTTTTGTTTAAATTTTCCTCTTTTTTTGGTTATAAATCGTTGTTGCAAAAATAGGACGTGACTTTACTTTTTTTATATTTTTGTATAATTATTTTTTTGTTATTTCATATTTTGATTATTTTTTATGTTTATTAGAATTATTTATTGTTTTTCCCCTTTTTCTGTTCGTTAAGTTTAATTTCATAGTTACAACTCCGCATCTACAAAAATATATAGAAATTTTGAAAAAAGAAATGTTAATAAGGGAACTAGACAAGAACATATCTAGATCCAGAAATGAACTTGAACTGACGTAAAATTGAACAGAACTAGAACAACTCAAGAACAGAAATGAACAGAACTACAACAGAACTATAACTGAACTAGAACTGAATTAGAACAGAACTAGAAATGAACTACAACTGAACTAGAACTGAACTAAACTAGAACAAAACCAGAACAATTTTATAACAGAACTACAACAGAACTATAACTGAACTAGAACTGAACTAGAACTTAACTAGAACTGAAATAGAACAGAACTAGAATAGAACAAGAAAAGAAATGAACAGAACTAGAACTGAACTAGAACTGAACTAGAACTGAAATAGAACAGAACTAGAATAGAACAAGAAAAGAAATGAACAGAACTAGAACAGAACTAAATCTGATTCGGAAAACATTTCAGTTGACTTCTATAAATTTTAAAATCCGTATTAATTTTTTTGTCGGAGTTATTTGTAATTTTCTATTGTTTTGTGTCTAAATTTAGTTAATAAACAAAAATTTTTTATTTCTTTTTAAAATTTTTTAGTTTGAATCATTAATATGGAACACTAGTGTTAATTTTTTTTTAATATATTTTTTATTTAGTCTAAGTTTTTTTAATTTATAACTTTTTTAATATTTAAGTCTTGCTAAAGTTTGGAGAAAAAATCTTTAGTTTTTTTTTCATTTACTACTCTATATTTAATTTTTTAGTTATATTTTTATTTTATTTTATTTTTATTTATTTTATTTTTTTTTTTTTTTTTTTTTGTAAATAATTCATCAACCTTTAATTTTCTTTAATTATTGTTAATGGAAATGTAGAACAGATTTGTCAACATTTTATTTTTATTTTCTTGATTTTTATTCAGAACTTGAAATTTAAATGAGAGTTACTAAAAACAATCTTAAAATTTATATTTTCTCTGATTAAATATTAAAAATTAATTAGAAAATAATTTTCTAAAAAATTGAAAATATTTTTATAAGAAAACTCTCATTTTTTAATTATTTTTGGGATTTTTTTATTTCTATTATTTAATATTTTTATTTAAATCTATTTTTTTTAAATTTTTTTCTTCGGTTAAAAACACTACTCGGCTTTAAAGTTGTTTTTGTTTTAATTTTTCCATTTATTTATTTTTTATTTTCTTTTGTTTATAAACATTTAATTGTTCAACAGCACTGTTTTTTGTTTTTGTTTTAGATTTTCTAGAAATTTCTATAAAATTGATTTTTTTGTTTTGGGTTTTCATTAAATTTCATAAATTTTGAAAATTTTTATCAATAAATTGTTAATTTTATTTTTTTCTTAATAATTTATTCAAAAAAGTTTTACATTTTTGATGTATTTTTTGTTGTATTTTTGATTAAATTTTATTATTTTTTTAATTTTTCTTAAATGTTTTTTTTTTGGTTGTTGTTCTGTTAACATTTAAGAAAAATGTTGTTTATTTTCTGTATAATTTTGTATTTTTTTTTTCTTAAAATTTTTATTTTTAGAATAAAATTTTAATGTAAAAATTTAATTATTGTTAAGTGTTATATAAGTGTAACTATTTGTTTAAGTGTTTTCTTTTATTTAATACTAATAAGTACTTTATTTGTTGAGTGTATGTGTGTGTGTGTTTATTAGTAGTTGTAATTAAGTTAGTATTAAGTTGAAAATTTGTGTGTGTGTAAAACAGAAATTTCTAAAACAAAACGCAAATTTTCTTAAGGTGATTGATTTCTTTAAAGTTAAATTTTAATTATGATTTATTTGAAAAAAAAATGTGTTTTCTAGATCATTTTGAGGGTTTTAAATATTTAATTGTTATTTGAATGTTATGAACATTTGGATTTTAAAACTTCACTTACTTTTTTTGTATATTTAAGTATTTTACAAAATTCAAAACTAAAATAAGTTTAATTTTGCAATAGTGTTAACATAACAAATGCCTCCTTTGAGCTACACAGGCCTCAAATGAGAGTTTTTAGGGATAAAAACTAAACAGCACTATTGGAAAATAGGTTCACGAAAAAGTCATCAATTGCGTGTTATATCGCCTAAAGATCATAAAATACTGTCAACTATTAATTAAAAATTAAGGTAGATATGAACTAGAACTGAACAAGAACTCAACTAGAACTGAACTAGAACCAAACTTGAACCGAACTAGAACCAAACTAAAAAAGTATTAGAACTGAACTAGAACTCAACTAGAGCTGAACTAGAACCGAACTAGAACCGAACTATAACTGAACTAGAACTGAACTAAAATCGAACTAGAACCGAACTAAAACTGAACTAGAATTAAACTGGAACTGAAGTAGAACTGAACTAGAACTGCACTAAAACTTAACTAGAGCTGGACTTAAATTAA
The DNA here is from genome assembly GCA_004302925.2 of Cochliomyia hominivorax. NCBI lineage: Eukaryota > Metazoa > Arthropoda > Insecta > Diptera > Calliphoridae > Cochliomyia > Cochliomyia hominivorax. The sequence goes on from PYHX02000494.1 coordinate 24,457,494, forward strand.
ACCAGAACTGTACTAGAACTGAAGTAGAACTAAACTTGGACTGAACTAAAACTAGAACTGAAATAGAACTGAACTAAAACAAGAACTGAGCTAAAGCTGAAAAAGAACAGAAGTAGAACTGAGCCAGAAATAAACTATAACTGAACTAGAACAGAACTAGACCTGAAATAAAATTTAGATCAGTACTACAACAAAACTAGAACTGAAATGGAACTGAGCTAGAAATTAACTGGAACAGATATAGGACAGAAAAACAGAACATAAACAGAACTAAAACTTCTTTAAACTTAATTAGAACTTAACTAAAACTGAATCTATTCAGAATTATAACAGAACCAGAACTAAAATAGAACAAAACTAGAACTAGAACTGTCTAAAACAGAACTGGAACAGAGCTAGTACAGAACTACAAATTAACTAGTCAGAACTAAAACAGAATCAGGACCGACCTAGAACTGAAATAGAATTAAACTAGAACTGGACAGGAACAGACACTAATCCCGAACGTGAATAAAAATTAATTTTGAACAGTGTTTAACTGAACCCTGATGCAGATGGAGATCAAACATCCTCGTATATCACATGAGAAACGGATATATTCTGTTGTAGGTTATAGAACTTCACCAATAGTGCCGTTTAGTTAATATTTCTGGTAGTTTATAATATTTTTGCTTTCATTATTGAATAAGCGCTAAAATAAAACTTACTTCTTCCATTCTCTTTCTGTGAAACTCTCTCGTCAACAAAAGTATTTAATGTTGAGGCTGAGCTGTAGCCGGATAAATGAAGGCATGTGTTGGATGTTGTGTTAGTGCTGCAGCAGCACCTGTCAATGTTGTTACATCAGTTGGTTGTGTCAATGCAATTGGAATGCAATTTGTATTATAATTGCTGTTGGATAGTGTAGCGCCCAAGACAAGTGGTGGCGCTTGAGTAGCTATGGCTATTGTCATGGCCGTAGCGGTGGCATTTGGTGCTTGATGTGGTGGGGTCTTAAGATAATTTGGTGTTGTTGCTGTAGCTGTTGGTGCTGGTGGTGGTTGTAGTGGTGCAGCTGCAGCTAAAGGCAAATAGTTAGCTGCCATTGGTGTGGGTATTGTGGCTGTGGATGTTGTTGAGTGGGTTGTAGTCGTTGAGAGGGTGGGAGAGCAGGCCTTCGAACATGATAACGATGAGGAGGCGGATGATGATGTTGAGGCTGCTGATGGGGAATATGGAGAGGTAATGAGATGGTGATTGTGATGTTGTTGATGATGTGGTGTATGCGGATGTTGTTGATAGTGGAAATGTTGATGTGGACTATTGTATGTTGTATTGGCAGTTGTATATTGTAACTGTTGATATTGTTGTTGTTGCTGCTGCTGCTGATGTTGTGAGGTATGATAGATATGTGAAAGAGCCGTTGTTGCATGATGTTGTTGTTGGGCTTGATGATGTACATGAGGATGAAATAAATTTGTTTGTGTTTTAGCCGATGGTAAACATGATTGTTGTTGTTGTGTTGTAGCATAACTTATCGTTGCTGGTGTATAAAAATGTTGTTGATGATGTGGTTCAATTATTATTAAATTATTATTATAATTTGTGGTTGCAATTGTTGCTGTTGTTGATGGTACTACAACACCACATGTTGCTGCTGATGTTGTTGTTAATTTTAATTGTTGTTCATAATCATGCTGCTGTTGTTGTTGAAGTGTTGTTTGCTGTTGTTGTTGCTGCTGATTGTGTGAATTTATATTATTATTGTTGTTGGTAATATTATTATTGTTGTTATTATTATTTTATATTGTTGTTGTTGCTGTTGCCATTAATTAATGCTGCCATAATATTAGCGGGCGGCAATACAATTGGTATGTGATAATATTTACATTGTTTACGTCTGCACTGACCATTTGCATGATCACGACACACAGCCACACGTTGATCACATACTTCAACCTTATCGTCTGTATTGATGTTATTTTTTTCATAATTTTAAAGAGAAAAAGATGAAAAGTTTTAAATAAATTATAAGATTTCATTTCATTTGAGTAAATCTTTTAATATGTGTAAATTTATTGTGATATTTTTATAATAAAATAAAGCTGGGTGATTTCACTTATGTTAAAAAATATACTTAAAATACCTGCTTAATTTAAAAAAAGTCTTACATTTTTTTAAATATACTTAAACTAGATAATATTATGTAAATTTGTTACATTTTTATTAAGTTTTAAGATCTACATTTAAGATTTAAAGATCTTTATTTTTATTATTATTTTTTTTTTTCACAGGATCCCATGATGTTATCACAACTATGGTGAGAATAATCAACTGGAATCTTCTTCACATTTCTTTACTCTGCACCGACACACGACAATTTGAACATTAAAACGAAATATATGATTTTTGGTGTCATAACTTTCATTAAGTCCGTCGATTATGACTTTTTGTTGGTATTGATCGTTTTGTCATTCGAGTAATTTCAAATAATTCAATGCCGCTGACTTATAACATTTTAAATTTAACAAATAACTCTTCTATAGTTTAAAGGTTGATCTAAACAAGAAGTTTAGCAGTATTAAATATGATCTTAAACTGATCTAGAGATGAACCTCATCAGATATTAAAATGAACTTCAGCTTTACTAGAACTGAGGCAAAATTCAGCTGAGATAAATCTTAATAGAACTAAATCTGATCTGAAAATAGAACTGATTTCAAGTTGAATTAGAGCAGAAATAGAACTGTACTAAAACTTAACTAGAGATAAGCTAGAACTATAATAGAAATTAAATAGACCTGAACTAGAACTGAATTAGCTATAAACTAGAACAAAACTGTAACTTGAACTGCAACCTGAATTAGAAGCTGAGTTAAGAAATGAGCTTGGCCTTAATTCTAGGCAGTTTGGAGGATTCGCCTCACTTGGTACAAATACCAGATAATCGTTGTTGTACCATTCAAGAGCTTTATAACCATAGTGACAGGATGACAAGTCAGGCCAAAAATAAGTGGACACATTATAAACTCTTATGAATGGGAGCAATCATTTTTATCTCTTATTAAAAAATGTTTGGATTTTTTTGCCCCAACTGCGTATTGCTTGCCACACCAGTAGCACCTTTCGAACTTTTGACTACTGCTTGATACTAAAATTTTCTTCAACCTTCCTTCGAGTATCAGCAACATCAACAGAAATTTGCACAAGATCTGCCAGTACATACGTTTCGTCATCCAATATGCATATTTTTTGGAAAACTTAAGTTGAATTTCCGTGCTCTATTTTTGGTATCTACATTTTAAGCAGAGTTCTTGTCGGGAACTTTTTGAGTCTTGTATGTTTTTAAACCTGCATTAAACCTCCTTTCGTAAGAAATAGTCTGAACACTGAACTAACCGATCTGCTTTTCTACTGGGTGTGTTGCTTGCTTGTTTTTGTGTTCTATTTTGTGAACTTTCATGTGAACTATTCCTTTTACCTGAACCTGATTTTCTATTCAGGGAACAAGCACTTGTTTAGTCACCCATTTTAATCAGATTAGTAATATAGTCATTTGTTTGACATTAAACCTAATAACTGACATGTGTCACAAATGTAACTTGATCATAAAATAACTGGGTTAAAAGTTTTAATGAAAATAGTGTATTAAGAACCAATTGGAACCAAGACCTGAACTAGAATAAACTAGAACAAAACCATAGCTATGTGTAATCCAATGAAGTAAAAAAAGGTACAGACAATTTATAGACTTTATATATCAATTATAATATATTTTGTATTTGCCAGCTCTATGGGCACAATATATATTTTATTATTCGCAAATCTCGTAGTTGAGATATCAGTCTATAGTTTTTTCTGTCTTAAGGAAATAATAAATAATTTTATTGCTCTATTTTTGGTATCTACATTTTAAACAGATGTTTAATGTATGTTTTTAAAACTGCATTAAACCTCCTTTAGCTTTTCGTAGAAATGCCTGTTTTTAGATTCAGATGATATATAATATTCATGACTGGGACAAATGTTTTATTCAACTAGAATGGAAAGTATAACAGTGTAAAGCGAAACTAGAGTACAACGAAAGTATAACTGTTATAATTGTTGTTAGCATAATTCCGATTATAATTCTAAATTTATAATATTATAATAATAAATCTATATAATTTCTAATAATATTAGTATAACAATTATTGTAGTTTTTATGCTTATAATTAACCCTAAAATTGTTAACCAACAATTATGTTAATTATATGTTTTCTTAATTTTTTTTCAGAGAGAATTTCAATATAAATAAAAATAAAACGCCAAAAATAAATTCCAAAATAATACAAAATTATATAAAAAAGCCAACAGAATACAAAAAATATATTGTTATATAAAACTACCATACACTAAGTCCATAATATTCAAATAAGCTTCAAATGAAAAAATACAATTATTTATATGGAATTTTTGAAATAAATAAATTACTTAAAAATAAAAATGCATTAAAATAAAATTTATTAAAAATTTAATTAAAAATAAATATAAAATAATAAATAGCAGCATGCACTTACCTTCAGTTAAATGAACGAATCTACAATTTAACCGACTGCACATAGATCTATTAAAATCTTGGCACACCGGGAGGGTGTCCAGTAACTAGAGATTACAAAAATAAAACATAGGATTTTGTTGTAGAGTTTAGTGTTATTATTATTGTTGTTGTTGTAGTGGTGGTGGTGGTGGTTAGTAGATAATGTTGTTTTTGTTGTATTTGTAGGAGTTATAGTTGTTTTTGTTGTATATAAAGTTGTACAGATTTACGAGATGCGAGCACAATTAAAATTTCAAAATTAAACAAATTTTTTTTTACCAAAAATTAATTTAACAAAAAAAAATTATCATATATTTTTTACCAAATACAAATTTTTAATAATTAAAATAAATTTGGAAAAAGGAATTAAATAAAATTTTGTGTTTTTTTTAAATTTAAAATTTTTTTAAATATTTTTTGGAGTTTAATTTATTTATAAAAAAATAAAGAGAAGAAGAAGAAAAAAAGAAAGAAAAAAGAGCAAAAATTAGTTTTATATTGTTCATACTATTTTTATATAAATTTTAATATATTTTTATAAAATTAATAATAATATTTATGATAATAATTATAACTTTTTATATATACGATTTTTTTGTAAATATTTGAAATTTTTCATAATTTTATATAAATAAAATTAATTAAAAGAAAAATAATTCGTTGTTGTTTCTTTTAGTTTATCTTAAGAGCTAAAATTTAAATTAAATAAAATATTTAATTAAGCTTTAAGCCATAAATTATCATCCTAATTATTTTTTTGTTTTTAAAATCAATAAAATTAAATAAAATTATTTTTAATTTAACAAATCTTAATTTAAGCTAAACATTCTATTAGATTTAGTTTTTTTCTGTTTTTAATTATTAATAAATTTAAACAAATTTAATTTTATATTAAATAAATTTGAAATAAATTAAGAATCACTAATAAATATATATTTTTTAATATTTAGTTTAAAATACAAAAATCATAAAGAAATTATGCTCCATTTTACAATAACATCAATTATAAGACGACTACACTGCACAGTGGGACAGAATCGATTATGGTATTTGACATGGTCGAAATTATAGGGTACAAAATGGGACATTCAATATATTTAACCGCATGCCTTATTTCAAGTCAGATCTGGAGACAGTTTTTTTTATTATATTTATTCAAAATAAATAACCGAATTTTGTTCGATTATTTATTCAGTTAACAAAAAACATTATTTGTTAAATAGAAAAATATTGAGGTCAATATCTCTATCCAGTTCAAAAAGATATTCAAGCTTAATCCTGTGGCTTAGAACTTTATAGGGCTAAGCCCAGGACCTATCGAATTCGACCCATTTTAACATCAACCTTTACATTACAGACCCAAATCCCAAAAATCGAAATAGAAAGACTTAAATTAAGTATTATAACGATCACATTTCCTGAAAATTGAAAGAGATATCGTTTCTTCATAAATATTTTACCACAATTCGAATATTTTTAATTTCTCTCATAAAAAGTCACCATTTTCATTCATTTCCAAATGGCGGAAAGAATTTTAAATATTTTAACTTCAAATAAATTTTGCATTATAGCAGATATATTTCTGGGAGATTTTCAGAATGATTCAAATCAATACCTTTCAAATTTGCCAATAACAAGTTAAAAATGTAAAAGTTTTTCAAAAACGATTATATAATAATCCTAAACTTTTTGGCGGTATGGACTCATGGAATTCTCATAATGTGAGATTTAAGTTGTATAATTTGTTTTTTGGATGATGAAGTTATATAAAAGCATTAAGAGGTTAAATTTGGATATGAATTTCTTCGAATCTTAAAAAAGTCAGTGGAATGACTTTTGATGTCAAAAATGTATGAAAAAATTTAAATTTTAAATTTTTGAAATAAAATTAATATACAAAATTTTAATAAAATTGAAATACGTTATTTATCTGAAATTTCAGTATAATATATATCAGTTTATCCATTAATCAAGGAATTCAACAAATTAACATTATTTTAAAAAAAGTACCAAAAAAAGTACCCACGTATAATTAAATATTGACTTTACAAGGAGCTTCTGGTAAAATTCAACTATTGGTTACATATGTGGCTAAAGGATAATATAAAGTTGATTCTTATCTTTAAATTATCCGTATGAGCTTATCCGGATTTACTTCACACACATGAAAATTGTCATCTTTTTGAAAAAAAAAAAAAAAAAAAAAAATATTTAATTTTTTAAGTTCTTCTAGGTCCATATTTAATCCACAAATTTAAAAAATCATAAAAAGCTAAAGCCAAAATGGTTTGAAACTTTATATCTCTGAAACTTTAAAAGAAAACCTATCATGTTAACTAAACTTAAAAGTTAATTTCTCATATCATAAATGAATATTTGACAAATTTTCAAAAATCAACTTTTTCGAGACCATCCACACTGCAAGGCCTACTACTACCACTATGAGGTCTGTAGTTTTTCTAATCATCTCAGAAACACTTCATGTTAAATTTTTAATTTTTGGTTAGATTCTTTATCCAACAGCGCTAAAGATTGTAAAATGACTTATCAGACCCGATATAACCAACTGGTAACTGAATATTTAACTGATCGTCAAGATTTTAAGATTCATTCAGAATTCGGAATGTTCTTATTTAGATAAATTGTGAAAAGGAAGAAGTCTATATAATTGAAATGATAATGATCAACTTAAAAGTTCTCTCGGAATGTTATTTAAGGCTTCGGAATTTTTTATAAAGATTTGTCAATTATATTGGAAATCTTAAAATATTACGGGAAACAGTATAAGGAGAACTTGTCCGTCGACGGAAAACCTGTTTCAGGTACAAGGAATGGTTCACATGATGAGATTTTTGCAATTTCCTGGACAACAATTTTTATTGATAATGCTCGAGGGAATGTTAAAGAAAAGTTAAGGATCCAAAAGCAGTCAAAATTTCCCAAAAAGTTCTTGGAAGGGTAAGCAATATGCAGTTGCGGCAAAAGGGATAACGTGTTCTATAAATACCGAAATTTACATCAAGGAATATTTACAAAAAATACTGCATCCATCCATAAGACTTCATAATGTGTCTCCTTATTTTTGACATGACGTGACATTCTGTCACTATGGTAAACAAGCCATTGACTGGCATTGAGTGGAGAGATATTTATTGGGTAAGATTTTAAATGAAGATGACCTACCTGTTCAAACAAAGTGACAGAAAGCATTATAAAAACCTCAATATGTGGAAACAAAATTGTCAAAACAATGCTTGAAGTATGTTACTCTCGATAATACAAAACTCATGTCATAACCTCTCATATTGTATTAAACTTAAATTAAAAGTTCCTAAAAAGCTTTAAAAAGAGACTCTGTGACTTACAACGAGAAGTAGTCCATGATAAAAACTATTTTATTATTATATAGAGCATAATTTCTATGTTATTTTGTACTTAAACTTAAAAAAAGCTTTAATTTCATGAAGGTCTTAAAAACTTAAAACTTTTTGTTAATAGAAAATTTTTAAAATAAACTATAAAATTTATTACCAAAAGACAATACATAAATAAAAATATCATATCAGAAAAAAACATAAAAATAAACTAAGCTTTAATTAAAAAAAGCTTCATTTAGAAAGCAGCAAGTTATTATTTGTTTGGTTTTATGAAGGTGATCTATAAAATAGAATAATAAGATCTAAACAACACACGCACACCAGTAGAATATTTAATTAGAGATTTAACAGAAAATAAAGAAGAAGAGAAAAGCTTAAATAAAAAAGCTTCGGCACTAGATTGAACTGAACTTAAAAATAAATTTAAGTAAATTTCTTTTTAACTCACATTTTCTGTTACATTTTGGGGTTTAAATTTCAGAGGATTTTTCTTTGCTTTTTTTTTTTTGTTTAAGTTTTGATTCTAATATCACAATTTATGTTTTCTTTTATTAAATTTAAATGGAATGATTATTTTCTTTTTTAATTTTAATTTTAATAATATTTTATAAGAAAAAATATAAATTATTATTATTATTTTAATATATTTGGTGCTAGAGTTTAAGTAATTATTTAATTATTTTTTTATATTAATTAATTATTTTTTAATTTATTTTGAAAAATTCAAACTCCTAAAATAAATTTTTAACGGTTGAAATTTAAGAGATCTTTTTAACAAACACACAGTTACAAATCCTAAATGACGGCACTAGAAATATATGAAAAAAGAGATCAAAAAAGAAATAAAAAAAGGAAAAAAACAATAAGCTTTTTGTTGTTGTAGTAGTTGGTAAATTGTTAAAAAAAACTATTTATAGAATTTTCTTATACCCTCCACTACCACATGATGAGGGTGTATTAACTTTGTCATTCTGTGTGTAACACCAAGAAGGAATCATCTCCGAATCCATAAAGAATATCTCTGGGTGTCTATCTTTCTGTCCGCCCGTCTGTCTGATGAAAACATTCTCATGCCTACAATAATTGTCTAAATTAATTAAAATATGGGTCGCAATTATTAATGGAGTTTTCGGAAATTTTAAACCCAAAGAAACAAAATTGTGATGGGGTCATTATTTGACCTAACTATATGCATAGCTTTCAGATATTTTTCAAAAGCTTTCCGTCTGGATGCTAAAATTGATATATAATTATTGAAAATAAGTATTTGAGTTTTAATCATTTTATCATCATACTTAAATAAAAACCAGTTCCTGAACTGAAATTCGGCACAAGTATTCTGCTAACTGTCTTGAATATATGTAACCAATCTGACCAATATCGGTCGATATTCTGCTATACCTTTCATTTAACGTCCCTTCCCACAAAATAGCTTAAAATTTTTTTAAATTGTCTTTAATGTTGTCGTTACTATTTTACAATTCCAATTCAATTCCCGGAATAAAGTTTTAGGCTTACAAGGTCCTTAAATATGAAACAATTCCTTCGAAATTCAGACAATATTGCCTCTCATGTAAGAAAATTCTTCCCTTTAACGTTATTTTTTAATAAAAAGAACATGTTGCCATATTTCACTGTAGTTTTTATAGAGGTCAATTTCCGTAATCGGCGTTTTAGCTGATGGACGAATAAGTTTTTTTTTTTGTGAAATCATGCATAGTATTAGTGGTGGAGGGTATTAAAGATTCGGCATAGCCGAATATATCATTCTTACTTGTTGTACATTAAAATGTTGTAAAAAATTTTAATTTTATTATTTAAAAGTATTTATAATGAAAATAAAAGAAGAAGTAAGCTTTGGTGTTTAATAAGCTTAAAAGCTCTTTTTTTTGGTAGATATCTAATTTATAGATTTTTTGGATTAAAGTGTACAAATTGTAAGTTTTTTTTGATATTTAAAATTTTATTGTTTATTGTGATATTTTATGAAGGCAAAACCAAAAGTTATAATTAAGCACAACTAAAGCTTTATTTTGTAAAAAAGCTTTTAAGCTAAACTCAAGCTTAAAAAGCAAATATGTATGATAATTCTTTTTTTATATAATTTTCATTAAAAAATGTTTGTTGGGTTTAATTAACAATTTGTTTGTTTTGCATTACCTAATTATGTAAACAGTGCCATTTATAAGTATAGGACACTGTGTGTGATATAATAACCGCCGATCTGAGTTATGAGCTGCTTATATTAATTATATTATTTTTTATTGATTTGATCATGTTTTATTCAAAAGGGAAAAGTTTCAAAAAGGGTCAGCGGGGTTTTGGTGTTGTAAAGAAAAATTGTTAGAAAAAAATTGGGAGTAAAAAAAGAAGAAGAAAAAGAATTCAAATTTAACAAATATTATTTTGTTATGTTAGATTCTTATTACTATATAATTTACTTAATTTCTTAACTTAAACTATAATTAAGAATTTAATATATTTCACCTAAGGAAAGTGTCCTTGTAAATAAAAACAATACTATAAAAAATTTCCCTCTTTTTCCTATTATTACAACTATAAAATGTATTAATGTTGGTAATAAGTGTGAGTGTGAATGTATGTGTATTTGTAAGCCTTTTTTATACTAATGACTTTTTTCATTAGACTATAAATATTTCTTTTAAATGTTAAAAGGAGTGTCATAATAGTCATCATCATCATCACTGCCGCCATCGCCATCATCATCAGTCATTAGTGTTAGTTAAATATTGGTTAGTTATAAATATATACCTACAAACGTATGTACTATATATCACAAAAATATATATATTTAGAAAAATAAAACTGTGACATCACCATCATCATGGACTGACATTAAATAAACAGTTGTGTTTTTTGTTCTTTGCTCTGCTTTCACTATTAGACTTTAATTTGTTTTCATACCTTTCTCACTCTCTATATATAAACAGTTAAGGTACGATATATGAGGACATTTGAGTGAAATTTTAAACTTATTTGTCAAAATTTAAGATTTTTAAAAATTTAATAGAAAATTTTTAAAGGAATTTGGGGAAAAAATAAAGCATCAAAGAAAGACGAAATCAGGTATCCAAACGTGGGTTATATATGATCAAAACCCATTTGGCAATACCCTATGACCCGAAAAAACTTATAAAACATCGGGCAATAATGAAAAAATGTATACGGCAATATAAACGAAAAACTATATATGATATATATTTCAACCTTAATGCGATATGTGTTATTTCAGAACAGGGCATCAGATAGTGAAATTTTAGGCCAAACGTGGGGCCATTATACTCTAGCATGACAATACCCATCAAACATTCTACAGCCGATGAAAACTCATCGAAAAATAGGGGATGGAAAGTTTTATCTCACATGCCTTTTTGCCGAGTTTCTTCTGACAACCAAACTTGGGAGCATTACATTCTGCCGTAACAATGGCAATCCACATGTTCCAGAACCGACCTAAAACTATTTGAAAAAATGGGATGTAAGTTTTGGTTCTTCCAAACTATTGTCGAGCTTCAATTCCTTCTAACAATCATTCCGACAACTTTTATAAATGCAGAATGCATATTATCAGATCAGATTTTCCTTTAAATGGACTTCATATAATAAGTAATTTTCAATGTGGATTTCAATTAATAAATAAGAATATTTGTATTATATTCGAATTATTTGTTTGATTAAAAAAAATAATTTTTTAATCCTTATATCCTGGAAGAACCTGGAAGGAAGTATTGCTTTGTTTTTGTTTCAAGTACCCATATCGCGAATATATATGTTTCATACTTAATTTATAGGATCATTTAAATGTCACATATTCTTAACAGTTGTAAAATCATATTAAAATAAAATCTGATCCGATATGAAAAAAACTGTAAATACAATGTAGATTTGTCGAGTCTTGAAACCTTTTGTGCATATATATTTCTATAGAATATAATGTTTTTCACTTATTTCTTTTATTATAGAAGATGATATTATTTCCCTTATGCCGATATTTCAAAAATATATATATCTTCTACAAAATATGGATTTTTTTGTTTCTAATCTAAACACGATTTTAATCCGAACGTCCTTCGTCCAGGCATAATTTTTGCAACATCAATATTAAACTTATTAACATAAAAATATTTTTAAACTTTATTATTTTAGTCTTTCCATTTATATATCTCTAAATGTAAGAGCCTTATGGCAGGTTTAGAATGTAATAATGGAGCTAAGGCCTATTTCAGATATAATTCAATAACGTCCGTTCATCAGGTCTGAATGCAAAATTTAAATATAATTATTGAAAATAAGTATTTAAATTTAATTATTTTTAAATTCTCCCCCATCACTTAAAGAAATAGAGAAGTTTGGACACTTTACGTATAACGCCAACAAGGAATCATTCTAGACCGCATAAAATATATATTTTGCAGTAAATTAAAGTGAATCGATTTACCCATATGCATCTGCCAACATATTTGATACAATCTCTCGAACACATTAGCTTTCCGAATTACATGAAATTCGGCTTAAAAAAAATTATATAACCGATATCTGAGATAACCACTTATTTTGGGTAAACAAACTTTTTTAATAAAAAGTGATTGAATTCAAATAAAATTTATCCCAAAGATATAAACGTTAATATTTCATTATTTCGTCAACTTTTGATAGAACCCAAAGAATTTAAAAAGATTTTGGCACATATAGTTATTTCGAAGCATTGTCAAATCCTAACAAATTTATCCGAAATATACAATTAAAAACATTTCCTCTTATCAAAAATTCTTTAAATTAATTCTGTAGAAAAAAAGTCATAGACAAACTCATGCTAAATTTTTGTAGCAAATTTGATGTATTTTGACAAATATAATTAATTTTAAGTATTGATTAACATGAAAATAAGGGTTATTGTGAAACCATTACAAAACCCCTAACCCGAAAATGGTTGTTAATTGTATAAAATCATTAACTATTTCACTTTCCTTTTGAAATTTGGCATTATTAATTCTAAATCTGATTTTTAGTCAAGCCGAATGAATTTGCTGTAGCTACTTTTCCTGGAATCGGGGTTTAGTTTCTTAATATAATAACTAAAAATCGTATAATTATTAGTAGCTAAATCGGGTCAGATCTTAAGTTAATCTAAAAATATATAACTTAAGAATTTTCGAAATTTCTCTGGGTCTTACAACCAGAATAACTGAAATAATATTCACACTCTTTGAACTTTAGTGGTAGTAAACGGCAAAAAAAACTACTCGTATGTTTACTTTCGTAACTAAGTGTACATGTCAATTTCTTAATATATATACCCTCTAACTGTTACCTATTCTACATAAACACACACACAGAAACAAAAATAAATATTTACAAAGAAAATGCTTCATTTAAACTGAAAAATAAAACCAACAACTAAAACATCAACACAATTTGTATGAAAAAAATGTGCACATGTATTTGTTGAAATGAACCTTAAAACCCATTCTTAATTATAATGGTTTATTTGGTATAAAGGCGCGGATGCGCAATTAATTTGATTAACCTAATTTATAACTATAAAAATACAACAACAAAACACTAAATAGTAAATAAAATACTAAAGAGTATAATAATAACAGATGAACTCATATTAAAGATAAGTTATCTTGAAACTATTTATAAACAAGTTAATTATCAATAGTAAGTAAACTAACTATATATACAATTAAGTTGCAAAAGTAAACTGATCAAACCACCCACCTAAAATATATATAGTTTTTTATTAGTTTTTTGAAATTGTGTGACTACAAACAGGTGTGTCAATTGGTAACACAACTTTTAAAAACTTTATAAAGAAATGTTGCAATAGAACAACGAAATGGTGAAAGTAATAGAACCACTATTAACTGTAATAGTTGTAAATTAATAAAAAATAAATTATTTACTTAAGTATAAGTAATTAAGTTACGGAAGTAAAATACATTGGGGTGGGGTCAGGTGAGTTTTAGTTAAAACTAACTAACAGTTATTTTCACGATCGAAAGATTTCGAAAAGTTTTTTGGTAAACTTCAAAATATTTGTCTATTCTACTGCTGAATTTTATGATAAGGATTTCAGATGGGCTACAAACATTTATGCATACAGTTTGGATTAATAATAATAAATATGGTATTTTTTAAGCAGATATCTCACATTTTGTATTCTTTATTTGGTGAGATTAGATGGGTGTTATGTATTCTGATCTTATAAAATAAGGTCATACCGATGTATAATGTCCTGAACAACAGGATAATGCTCAGCAAATGCCACCGAGGTCATCAAAAGCTATTTCGACAAAACATATAAAAGTTTTCGCTTATCGAACTTAGAGCTCAAACATTACCTTTACAAACGACCATTTTTCATTTCCTAAGAGGGTGTAAGAAATTCATATTTTAATTCTTAAAGAAAAAAATCTGCAGATAACGACCAGAATATTAGATCAAACATAAGTACACTGCACAAAACATGCTCTAGAACCGATCAAAAACTATTTGAAAAAAAGAAAAAAAGTTTCGGTTCACCCACAATCAAACTCGAGGCCATTATATTCTACCATGACAATACCCTTCCACAAATTCTAGAGCCGATTAAAAACTATTTGAAAAATGAGAATGGAAAGTTTTGGTTCACCCAACTTATTGTCGAGCTGCTATTCCTTCTGACAATCATTCCGACAACTTTGATAATGTTGAAAGTTTTTTATGAAACATGACACATTTCAGAAGATGTTGTTGAACATATATTATTGTAAATTAAGTTCAAAATGTTCGACTAAACCGGAAAATATAAACTTTCCCGACCACGTATAAAAAGCTGATCAAAACCTATAAAAAAGTGGATGCATAATTTTAGAAAATTCTGTCTTATCCGCATTTTACTGAGTTCTTTCATATATAATGGAACATATAAGAGATCTATGGAAAACTAAGGACCCAAACTAACAAATTTTGAAAATATATTTTACTAGTTCTATAAATCCGAGCTATACATCGCTAAACTAACACATTTTTTAGAAAAAAAGTGTTGTTAAAGAGCTGTCTTTGCAGTTTTCGGTTTGTAAATAGCGATTGAAAGAGAGAAGACGAAATGACGCTGAAGTGGTCATACTTTTGATATTATTATATACTGAAATCAACAAGGAAACGAAAGAAAGGATCTTCCCACACATGTATGGAGAAAACAAGTTGAGCCGGAAGTTTGTGACAGAGACAAAAGGTGGAAAGAAGTAAAGACGTTAGCACAAAAAGATAAATATATCTCTTTAAATAAGAGTTCTGTCTTTCAAATGGAAAGGGTGTTCAATAGATGGGTCCTAACAGGTCTAAAAATATAGAAAAGTGTAGTCCAAGAGATTTCTTTTCATATTCAACATTTTTAAACTTTTTCATCGACCCTTAAAAGTTCTTTTCTGCTAAACTTTATTTCAGTGACGTACTGTGGTTGAGGAAAAGACGTTATAGTGAAATACCGATACACAATCGATCAATTAATATAAATGATAATTTTTATCTTAATAAATTTATGAAAAGTAATTATTAAGTAAACATCCAGCCACGTCCACAATTATCAACATAGGAGCTTTTACCACGAAGTGACATTAAACTTTTCGAAATCGTTAGAAACCAATTTCTGGGTCACTATACACTATTTCCCCTTACTTAACGACTTAAATGCTTACTTTAATGTTTGCTTGGTTCATTTTTGAAATATTTATAACTGCAATAAAAAATCTTTTATAATTTTTCCAAAAAGGAGGTCAATGCAATTAAATTAAAATTGTTTGCAATGAAAAAGAGCAACACGAAACCGTAAAGGAAAACTATAGAAGGACCTACACAGTAATGGTTTTATTGCCATTTTTCTATTATATATTGTAGTTTCAAATGGTAAATAGTTTATAAATAATTTAACTATGATTTCACCATAATAACTAAAAGTAATTACAGTACCAATTTGAATAATTAAATTAATATTGAGAAATTTATTGGAAAAAACAGCAGAAGAGTTCTTACAGATATAAAATATTTCAAAAAGAACTATAGAAAATTGTTTGAAAAAATTAATACAACCGTAATTACCACACCTCATCATTCTATACCGGGAAATTTTACTAGTTATTCAAATATGAAAACCGTCATATTTGCATTATTATCCACTGCTCGAGAAAATGAATTGAAACCTCAAAAATATGTCAAATGAAATTTGTAGCAGCGTTTAATTTAAATTTTATCAAAAATGTTCATTTTATTGAAAATTTTCATTCAATAAAATCTTATCGAAAATTTCTTTAAGAAAATAGAAATATTTCTAAAGTTTTCAATCGTTAAATTTTAATTTTATTGAAAATTCCCTAAAATTTTTTATTTTTTTTCGTTAAATTTTCATTTTCAATCGTTAAATTTTCGTTAAATTTTTATTTTATAAAAAATTTTCGTAAAATTTTCATTTTATAAGCTCCTTTCATTAAATTTTCATTTTATAAAATATTTTCGTTAAATTTTCACTTTATAAACAACTTTCGTTAAATTTTCATTTTATAAAAAATTTTCGTTAAATTTTTATTTTATAAAAAATTTTCGTAAAATTTTCATTTTATAAAAAATTTTCGTTAAATTTTCATTTCATAAAAAAATTTCGTTAAATTTTCATTTAATAGAAAATTTTCATTCAATAAAATCTTATCGAAAATTTCTTAAAAAAAAAAAAAAAAAAAAAAACAACAAAATAGAAATATTTCTAAAGTTTTCTATCCTTAAATGGTCACTTTCAGTTCAATTATGATTTTTAGAAAATTTTTATTTAATTTCTTTCGTTAAATTTTAATTTTATAGAAAGTTTTCGTAAAATTTTTATTTATTAGAAAATTTGCGTTAAATGTTAATTTCATTTAATTTCAATCGCTAAATTTTCGTTAAATTATCATTTTATAAAAATTTTCCTTAAATTATAATTTTATAAAAAAATTTTCGTTAAATTTTCATTTAACAGAAAATTTTCGTTAAATTTTTATTTTATAGAAAATTCTCGTTAACTTTTCATTTTCTAAAAAAATTTCGCTAAATTTTCATTTTATAAAAAATTTTCGTTAAATTTTAATTTCATAAAAAAATTTCGTTAACTCTTCATTTGATAAAAATTTTCGTCAAATTTTCATTTCACAAAAAATTTTCGTCAAATTTTCACTTTTTAGAAATTTTTTTTTTTAGAAAAAATTTTCGTTAAATTTTAATTTCATAAAAAAATTTCGTTAACTTTTCATTTGATAAAAAATTTTCGTAAAATTTTCATTTTATAGAAAATTTTCGTTAAATTTTTATTTTCGTTTTATAGAAAATTTTTGTTAAATTTTAATTTTATACAAAATTTGCGTTAAATAATAGAGTTTATACCTATAAAACTCTTCCATATGGTCAAATTTTATTTAAATTTAGTCCAAAAACTTTTCGATTTGTTTTTAATAAATACAATTAATTTGATCAATATCGTTATATATCTAGATATAGCTCCCAAAAAAGGCCCCTTTGCAAAATAATATAATGATAGCATAGGAGTGTTGGATTTGCAGAAAATTTGTCTGGATCATTTTGAAAATGGTCTGATGCAAAATCTATTAGAAGTAAAAATATTTAAAATTATTTTAATAATTTTGGTTATTTTATAATTCACATAAAGATTTTATAATTCACATAGATTTATTAAAAAGTTTGAAATTTTCCAGAAGGGTGGATTTCGTGATTCTAAATTATAGTATTCAAAAGAATTTTTGATTTGATATAAAATCGAGGTAATACAGTTGGAATTTATCAGGGGCGAATAATATTTTGGTTCAAACTCTCAAAGTTATAAACTCGCAAAGTTATAATGCTATGTTATCATAACGTTGTCGATCAAAAGTTACAGAATTATTTCCAAAAAAATATGCTCAACCTCATATTTTTCTATATACACAAAAGAAATTAACACTAATACAGCTTAACGCCAAGAAGAAGATTTCAATAATCTGTTTACAGAGCATTTTCGGAATCTCAACTGTTTTTTATGACAGAACTGATGGTTTAAACGTTCTTCTAAAATTTTTATAATTTATATTAAATTGTAGAATCTATAATTATTTATCTTAAATTAATAATATAATAAATTTACTTAACCTAAAAAATATGTTTGTTTTATAAAATAAATTTCAAGTCTTTTTCGTTTACAAAATCTGAGATATAACACTTTTACAATTAAATGGTGTGTTGTTGAGTTTGGTATTAATAAAACAGTCTTATATAACACTTAAGAACTAGAATAATTTTGTATAAATTTTAAATATTTTCAAAAATATTTGAAGAACTTGCTGATTTCTAAAGAATTTTAAAGAAATTTAAATTTAAACAAATAAAACAAGAAACTTTAAAAAAATTAAAAGCAAAATTGTGAAAAAGAAATTTTAAAAGCAAAATAAAAAATCAATTAAATTAATTTATAACAGTTAATTAATTTCAAAATAAAAAGTATAATAATTTTAACTTAACAGACCTGACCGCTTTCATCAGTATAAATAACATAAGAAGCATTTATGGGTATTTTCTTAGAAGCTAAAGATTTTTTAGAAAAATTTTTTAAAGTGATTTTGAAGAAAAATTATTTTAAAAATATAATAAAAATTTATAAAAAAAACATGCATTATTTTTATTAATTTTATGACAGCCATTTTGTTTTTAAGGCAATTTGCAGTAGTTTTTTTTTTAATTTAAATTGTTGATTTGTGACAGTTTTGCAATTTTCATATGCATTTTGGTAGTTTTTAACATGCAGTTTGGTGTAAAGTGTTTATTTTTTTCGGTTTTAAATAAATAATCCATTTTTTGTTTAAATTTAAGAAATTATTTTAATAAATGTAAGCATGTAGAAAGAAGAATAGAAAAAACAATTTTAAAGAAAATAGAAAATTATTTTAAAAAGAAAATATTTTTTATTTGAAATTTAAAACTAATTTCAATATTGTTTTAATATCGCTAAAAAAGCTTTAATAATTAACTAATTAAAACATAAATTAAACTGCAATTACATAAATAAAAAAATACAACAAAATATTAAAAAAGCAACAAGTTGTCATGACTGGTATTTTTTGAAGCTGCCCATTTGTATAACAGCATAAACTTTTCATGTCTGGTAACAATGATGACAAAAGTTTGCCATATTTTTTTTGTACAATTTTAGTGTTTTATATGTAATTTTTTTTAAAAATATATAAACATTTTTATTATCACCCTTAAACAAGTTAATAAATGTAAATTAACGCCTTGTTCGTTTTATTTTTTTGGAGTTTTCTATGTTGCAGCATCTGCTGCACGAAGCAAATGTTGTATTAGGGAGGTTATTAATTTTGTTATCTAATCTTATTTATGTATATAATTTATATTTCCACATATTTAGTTAAGCTTATGTAGCCTTTACTAAAAACAGTTGTCCAGTCTATAGTGATTCTATTGTCTAGTTCGTAGATGATCTATAGTTTGGCCTACATATGTCGTTATATCGCTAGTTTTACGCGAAGGGACAGTAACACTTTAATTTTAGTAGGAATTATTTTAGACGATTAACTTAACTTTAAAGTCCAGAATCATGTCCAATGCTGAATGACCACGATAAGTCAAGAGCAACACGGCTCATTATATCAATAGCGACAATTAATTTAACTGTATATAGCACCTATTTGAAACAGGGCTATAAGTAATGGCTATTGAAGCTGTGTAGTAATTTGATTTATTCCTCTAGATCTGGTGACAGAAGTGGGATATAGGATATACTCATTAAAGGCGATGAAAGAAAAATACACTTGAACGGGATAGAACTAGAGGCTATAAACAAACCATCTTATATTTTTTTTAAAAGACGGTGAGAACATTATGTTAGTTTCAGAGCAGAAATGTTAAGTGGACGAATAATTGAGGTAACTTGTGTGCCAAACAGCTTCGCGGAATAATACTTAACTGTCTCCATCTAACTGTTTCCACATGATTTATTTCTAAAGCCAGAAAAAAAAACTAGGAAGTATTTTCAAAAGACAAAGCAGCCCGGTTAGTTCAGTGAGCGGACTATTTGATACGAAAAGTTAAAGCTAATGCAGATTTTAACACATAAAAAGCTCTAAAAGTTCCTCACAGAATCTATACTAAAGATTTGGAGCCCAAAAATAGAGCACGAAATAGAAGTCAAGTCTTCGTAAAATATGTTTACAAAAAAGGGCTGCATCCATTCATAATATCTTCACTTATTTTGGGCCTAATTTGGCAGCCTGTCACTTTTGAAAAGAAGAGCAATAATGTGATATTTGTACCAACAGGAAAAAACCCTCAAACTGCCAGGAGCTAATGAGAGATATTGGAGTCTTTTTAAAAGAGAAGAGAAAAGAGTGTCCATAGGTGTGGTAAATTTTAACGACGATGGACTAACTGTTCAAGCAAAGTTACAGAAAGCACTATAAAAACGTTAATGGAAGAGTTTCTGAAAAAGGTTCATCATTTCATCACTAGTGATTTAAACTATAAAAATTTTCCATAGCTCGACTGTGGCCGAAATCTCGTTAAATCAGACTCTTTTTAAGTGAACTATGCTCCTTAGTTTTCTTTTAATAGGTCTCGCCCTAATACTTCACCATGTAATAAAAATCCCACATCCACCACATATAGTTTTTATTTGTACAACTATCACGAGTACTCTTTATTATAGTTGAAAAACATTAAGTTCAATTCTGTTTTACATTATATATACATCAAGATATATATTTTTGGTTATTTGTTCAAAATTCATGTTCATGTTCGTGGGAGTGCTTAGAGTATTGTAATTTGTTCCAAACAACGAAAGTTATAGCACAAAAAAAATGCTAAAAATAAACTTCCAAGTGATCCAGCCCACTCAATGAAATTTGTTTTTCTGGCGGAAAAGGAAAAAGGAACAACTAATTGCCAAAAACAAAAAAAACACGAGACATAAAACAGTTGGAATTAAAGTTAAGAGTTAAGGATTTCCAATTGGAAAAATAATGAATTCATAAGATTAAAATGCAATAAAAATATAGAAAATTCCAAAAAAAAGTTTAAAATAAAGATTTAACTAAAAAGAGGATTTTTACGCAAAAATACGACCAAACTAGAGAAGAGCTTTCATTTAAAGTCTTCATACGAAATGTTGCATAAGCTTCTCGATTTTATGAGAAACTTTTACAATTTCCTATTGGGATCTTAATTGTGTTCTATTCGAGTTATTGTAATTATTTGTAAAGGCGTGTATTTGTTATTATGATTGAGAATATAAAGGCGTATAATTTAATATGCCCTTAAGAGACACTGGACTAACGCTGATGTTAGTTAATTTTGAAAATAATTATCACTTGAGGCATCCGAAAAAAAACGAAAATTATAAATGAAGGAGGAAATAAATTGAAAATTTTCATCAAGAGTGATGCTTTCAATCTTGTAATTTTTTTGATTGAATAAAAAGAGCTTTAAGCTTAAATGATACACAAAGAGATTGCTTTTATACTAATTATACCAGTCATGACAATAACATCTTTAGTTAAAACTTATTTTCTTTTAAAGAAATAAAAATAAAACTTAAGCAACTAAAAAATTAATAAAAAGAAGCTTTAATTATTATAAAAATTAAAAATTTCAAAGTTTTCCAATTATTGCGCAATTGTTGAAGATTTTCTAATTAAAGAATTTTTAATGAATTTTTTTCACTTCATTTAAAATATTTTGAAAGGATTTGCAAAACAGACATTTTGGGAATAAAAATCGTAAAAGCTCTTTGTTTTTAAATAAAAAAGTTTCACTGATTACTTTTTATCTTTTTGTACGTTAACTACAAGTTTTCCATAAAATTTTTGACACAAAAAGCTTTCATTCAGTTAAAATTTCTATTTTGACTTTATGTCACTTCACATTTGAAAAAAGCTTTCCGATATACAGATATTTGTTTGCATTTTTTCTATGTAAATTATTTATTTTTTTATTAAATGGAATTTAGAAAACATTTGTAAAAGAGGACTTGTGGAAATGAATTTCATAAAATATTATCTGTAATAAAAACTTCTTTTTTAAGCTTTTGAGGGTGGATATTTAAGTTTAAAAATGTCATAGAAAAATCTTATGTAAAAAGCTTTAAAGATTTAAACAATTTTAACACAAAAATACTTATTACAAAGAGTTAATATAGAAAAACTTTTTCTATTGTATATATGAAGAGCTTTATAATAAAATAATGATTTAAAAGGTTTCCATTATGTTTTTATAGAAAGAAAGATTCCATAATTTGAACAGTATAAAATGCTACAGAATAACGTTATAACAAATAACTGTATATAAATAAAAGCTTTCTGTGAGAAAATTTCGACAGGAAAACTTTCTATATTGATAATTCTATATATCTGAGCTTTAAACGAAAGTTTCAATAAAAACTTAATGCTTTCAAGATTAATATAACAAATTCGTGTTAAAAAACCTTCAACAAATTTAAAGCTTTTGGCTTAAAAACGTTTTTAAAAATATCTTATATAAATCAACTAAAAGCTAAAGCTTTATTAATTAAATTTATCTTAGCAAAAATAATAAAATTATGTAAAATTAAACTTTAACAATTTGTTTTTCAAAATGTGCTTTATAATAATTATAACAAACATATTTCAGGTGCAATTTTAAATATCTCTTATTCCCCAAAACAAAAGCTCGCCATAAAGCTGCTGCATTTTCAACAGAAATTAAAAGCTCTCATACAAAAGCTGAAAATTATAAAAAAGCTGTTAATAAAAGCAAATAATATTAAAAAAGCTTTTCTTCAAAAAACAACACTTTAAATAATCATTTTTAAATTACAAACTAGTACAATACTTACTACATACAAGCCTGTAAATTTGTATATAAAAAAAAGAATAGACCAAAAAAAGTACACAATATTACATGACATTTTTTATGTTTCAGTTTGTTTGTAGTTGTTTTAGCTTAAGTATTTCTTTAACTTTTAGTTAAAGTTTTTAAGGGTGATTTATACATTTTGTCTTAAGAATTAATAATGGTATAAATGAAAAGTATTAATTTTTAATTATAGAACTATGAACAATATTATTTCAATCTTTTGGTAAAATTTAAAAAGCTTTTTTTGAAATAAAAAATAAACTTCTTTCTAATTAAAAAGCTTTAAAATCTCATTAAAACTAGTTGGAAAGATTTTAATACAAAAAGCTTCAAATAAAGCTTTTAAAAGATATATAGTCGTTATACATTTCCCTTTTCTTTCAATGACACCTTTAACTGTATTTTTTATCAAATATAGTTATTTCAAACCATTTTCAAAGCACTTTAGTACTATGTACTGTTAACAAAGCCATTTGATTTCAGTAAAGCTTTAAACATTTTTTATTTGTAATTTTAAAATCATTCAGTAACCTTTTTTTTGAATTCAAGTTTAATGTCCTTTATTTTTATCTAAAAAGCTTTCGTGATTTTGATTCTAAAATCTGTCAAAAAAATTTATGTTTTATAGTTTTTAGTTTAAAAAGACTTTCAATATTCTTTAACTTTCATTTTAAAACTTTTCCAAAGCTTTTTATATGAAATATTTACTTAAACAGATGCCTTTTCTTCAATGATTTTTATTTTAAAAGCTACAAAACCTTTTTGTTTTAATTTTTTAATTTAAAAATTTTGAAAACAGTTTTATAATGAGCTTTTTTTAAATGCTTTCAGATTTTTTAATTATTTATTTTTTTAAAGAGCTTTCAAAAGATTTTTTATTGATGGTTTCAATCATTACCAGAACTATTAATTAAAAAAAGAAAAGTATTTTGTTTAGAAAGCTTTAACATCTGTTAAATTTAAAACTTTGAAAAAGTTTTTTACTTTGCAATAAGCTTTTAAAATTCGTTTTGTTTTTTTTTAAGAGTTTCCAAAAATTTTATATTAAAGATTCTCAAATTTTTTATACTTTTTTAAAGTAAAAACGCTTTAATTTTACAACAGCGAGTTTTTATCGTTTACACTTTTTCAAAAGCATGTTAGTTAAGAAAGCTTTTTATTATTAAATTTAGTTAAGGATTTGAAAATTCTTCTTTTTTAAAAACGCAATTTAAATTGTTTAAATTTCTCTTAGTATAGAAGTATACTGTAAGCTTTCTACAATACTTTTATATTTTATTTTAATATCTGCATAAAGAAGCTTAATCGTTTAGAGTCATTTTAATTTATAATTGTTTTTTAATCTTTCTAAAATAATATTTCAAAATTTATTTTGGCATTTACATAAGTCTTATATCTTACAGAGGCTTTTAAATGCACCAGTTTTAAATGTTTAAAATGTTTTATTTTAAAATTATTTAGATTTATTATAAAAATTTAAAAAAAAAAAATCCTTTTATTACCAAATAATTTCAAAATCGAACTTCCTAACATTTTTTTCGAAAATAAGTAATTAAAATCGTTTTACCCGGAAAGCCTTTTAAGGTATTTGTTTTCAAAATACTTAAATATTTTATCCGTCTCACTCTGAAACTATTAAAAAAGTTGTATATTTTAAATGTTTTAAAATATACAATTTAAATATTTTAGAATAATTCCAATTTAATTATTTTAAATTTCTTGTTGATAAGTGAGTGTTTTTAGAAGCTTTTAGCCTACAGAAATTTTGAATGTCATTAAGGCTAAAAGGAAAATTGAAAGCTTTCAAAAGCTTTTTTATGTTTAAAGAAGATTTACTTTTCAACATATATTTCCTTAAAATTATTTCAACAGAAATGAAGCAAGATTTTCTAAAACTTTAAACAAATGAATTTAGAAACAAAATTTCCCTTAAAATATATTACTTTAAATAATTACAAAATTATCCTAAAAGTATACTTTATTTTTAGACATCTTAATATTGTTCACAGTTCCATTAGGTTTTTCTCAATATCCATTATAGTTCTTTTCTTAATTTAATTTTTTGTTGACATTCAAATAACAAATAACATGATTAAATCGCCACCAGTTACATACATGGATTTAGATAAAAAAATTTGCAATGAATATGTGAGTTTTGTTGTAGTTGCTGTTTAAGGAGTCTAGGAATTAAAAATCAAAACCACTGGAAATAACATACTTAACAAATACATACATATGGTATATATGCATGTATATACAAAAATATATAGAGAGATAATAGTGGTAGACAAAGTAGAGTAGTGTAGTTTAATCCAGCCATGCGTTAATAACATTAATCCAAAATAGAAAAAAATTATAATTAATCCACAATGAATAGAAGAAGCCTCATTTCTAAGGGACTTCAATTGAAGATACATTTTTTTACATTCACTTTGGTACCATAAGTTCTCATGTTCATTTGGTTGAAAAAAAATAATAATAAAAATAAAATATAATTATTAAAGAAAACAGAAAAGTCTACTTAAAGAAATTCTAATTATTTAAAGCATATTTTGAGGCATTGTATGAATTGATTAGTGATGTTGTTGTAGATACTTGTATTTAATTAACTGAATATAAAATCATCAAAAAATTCCAACTTTCTCTCTCTTTTTTACAGTTTTATTTTTCTTTTTCAAACTTTCAGCCAAATATATGTATTTGTTGTTTTGTGGTGTGAGCGTTCATATGAGGAGAGTGTGTGTATGTAATTTACATTTATTTGGAGAGCAAGAGTTAAAACATATCAAATAAAGAGGAGAGAGAAGAGTTTTGAGTGCATTTAATTTACCAAATAAGCCGGTTTTCAAGTGCAGATTTTTGTTTGTGTAAATATTTGTGTGTGGCTATGTAGGTGTTTAGGTGTAGTAGTTGTTATCACACATGTATTTTTTTTTGTTGTTTTTAAAACACTTCCGTTTTAAACATGTTTTCTAAAGCATATACAGCAGGGATTTTTTGTATTATTTCTGGGGTATGTTTTAAGTTATTTTCTGGGTTTTTAAAGCGCTTAATTTTTTTCTACATTTAAGCTTAATTTCTGAAATTCTAATAAATAAAAGAAAATAAATTTAATTAAAGGAAAAATTCTAGCATTATAAAAATAAAAAACTCTATACACAATAATACAACACTTAAGGAATTTTATGATTTTTTTCTTTTTTTAGTTATTAGTTCGAGCATATTTTTCTTGTTGTTTTCTTTATAATAAAAAATAAATATGTATGTAATTTGCTATATATTGGCTTTACAGTAGAAGCGTACCTGGAGATGTAAAAAAAGAAAAAAATAAAAAAAAAATTTAGTTAATATACGTTTCTTTAAATATATAATTATATTAAATGATTTTTCTTCTTTTTCATAATAAGTACAAGTAAAATATAACAAAAACAAATTAAAAAAAATGTTAGAAAGAAAAGGAAAGAGAGTTAGAAACAAAACCATGGATGATATGTTATATAGCATTTTTTGTAAGTAAGATTTATACGGATCCGCTCCATTACATCCACAAAGTCCAATATAAAGACATAAACTCGGTTGTACCAATTTTCAATTTTATATATTTTTTCATAAAGTATTCAACACTGTCAAAGTGCCAAAGCAGATCGTTTTTATGAAAGCTTTCAATATGATTAAACTTAAGAGTTCATAGAGTGTTCAATTATTTTTGTCCTGACTTGGTATCCTATCACCTTGAATAGCAGAAGAACGATAATGTGACAAATCCTACAATCTGCCCGGAACTAAAGCCAGACGGGAGATATCGGGCTTTTTGCTAAAAGAGAATTGAAGAGAACAAAAAGGTGTCCAAAAGTGTGGTAGAAACGGAGATGAACTACCTGTTCGTGCATACAGAAACTACTAAAAAATGTTAAAGAAAGGATTTTCGATATTTCTTCTTGATATTGTTTTAAAGAAATAAAAGCTTTTGATGATTTTTATTCATTCAGTTTTCTTAGGTTTTAATAAAGACTGATGCAAACTTAATATTAAGCTTTCTAAACAACTTAATTTTATATTTTTTTATAATTAGCTTTTTATGAAGTAAAAGTGCTTTTAATAATCAGAATAATATACTTTATAGAAAAGAGCTTTCAAAAATTGCATACTTAAAAAGCTCTCAAAAGCTTTTATTAAAAATGACTTGAATAATTTTAAAAAATCTACACATTTGGAACATTCTTAAAGTTTTAGTTTAAAAAGCTCTCAAATGTTTATAGAATATCAAATTAAAGTTCAAAAAGCTTTTCAAATTACGTCATATTTTAACTAACATTTTTGTTTTTAAATTCACTTTGAACTTGAAATGCTTTATATCTTTTATTATTACAGGTAAAACTAAAAGTGTTCATATGATTGAAATTTAAAATTGGTTTTCGTCGGTTTTATTTAGGCTGATCCAACTTTCATACTACTTTTTTAACTGAACTTTATTTGACATTTATTTGTTTTAGGACGTTGTAACTTTTAAAAGCTTTTCACAAAATTGAGCGTTCAAATAAAAATGTATTTCGTAAACTAAAGTCTTAATACAAATGAGATTTGAAAAGGATAGACGGACGGACAATTGATTCGTAAGTATATATCTTTATAGGAATAATATAGATAATATACCTTCATTTTCAAACTTGTATACCGAAAGTTAAGATAAAATCATTAACAGTTTCATTTCCAACTCTTTTTTAAATCATTAAAATAATATTTTTTTTTATAAATTAAATATAAGAATTAGAGAGAAAGAGAATTAAATGAAAAATCTAGAAAATAATTGAAATAAAACATTTCCAAACACTTAAAAATATGTTAAAAATATTAAATAAAAATAAAAGTAAAAAATTGTTATATAAAACATACAAAGTTAGTAAGTTAAATAGAATTTAATAAATATTTATATAATTTTTAGATAATAAGTTATAAAAAAGCTTACGTTCCTTTATTTTAGCATAAAACACATTCATCAATGTACGAGTACAATAGTTATAAAGTAGAAGCTTATTAAGCTCATACTACTGGTATGAGTCAAGTTTTATGGAGTTTTATGTTTTAATGTTTTATAGTTGTTTTATCATACTTTCAGATTTGTTTTTATATATATTTTTTTTGGAGCCATTGAGTGCAGCTTACCTTGGAGTGCAGTTATATAGTTTTTTTGTATATAAATTCATTTTATTATTTTTTTTCTTACTTTACAAAGTATAAAACATGCTAAATGACAAAAAAGTATGAGTTTAGCTGGTTTCCTTTTTGTTTCTTTAATCCTGTAAAAGAAGCTTTGTTTTCGGTTTCACAAGGATAAGAGCTAAGTTATACCATGCTAAAGGGAAAAAATCTGTTTTCTATGATTTCTTGCCAAATTTAAGAACTACAAAACTTCCCAATATATAGAAGAGCAAGACACAAATACAACAATTTCTTTGTGTTCATTTGAAAGAAGAAATTTAATACCAAACGTCATCCAAACAATTAAAGCTTGAAGCCCATATGAACGACTTAATAGTTAAGCCCACTAGCTAACATTAGACTACAAAGAAAAGTTTTAATACACCGCCTTCCCAATTTATTTAAGCTTAAGGCTTTCTTTTATTATTACTGTAATGTCAATATACATACTTTGAAATAACAATTTTATAAACCTAATTATACTCCTAAAAGTAGGCTTTGTTAATTTATTATCGAAAATTTTAAAAAATATTATACTCAATTATAAAAAGGCCATAAAATATGTTAATTGAATATTTAATTAACTTTGAAATATATGTTTCCTTTAGAAATTAATTTAATATAGTTTTAAAAGCCTAAAAGTATGCTATATATTTGTATAATTTTTGAGCCTAAAACTACAAAACATATTTTACTGAAACTTGATATTAAGTGGAAGTAAATAAATATCTCTAACGATAAGTAAATTGTTTGCATTTGTTGGGATGATCCCAGGCTATGTGTGCCGAAGATAATTCATTCCTTTCAAATCGATAATTTTTCATTTTGTGAAATTTTTGAACCGTTAATGATATCTGAAAGAAATTTTTAATTGTTAAAGGTGGAGTATTTTGGAGTCGATATTAAGATGAAATTTCAAGTGCGTAAGTGTCTATGTGGATAGTCAATCATCTTCCAAAGTTGGACATCTCGGGTATTAGATATATTTTAAAGAAATTTCTCATGGTTAAAGGTGAAATGTTTTGGAGTCAAATGCGTAGTCGATGATCTTTTAAAGTTGGCCACCTCGGGTATTGATTTGTGTGTGTGTGTTTTTTTTCAATTTCTTAATTTTCAAAATCTATTGCTTTCAAGGATTATAAATGCTTGTATAAGGAGTTGATACGTAAGCTGAAAATCCAACCTAAACCGGCCCTCCTCTATTCAAAACAAGCTATCTTCCATAAATTTTTTATGATTTTTTTAAGAAAAAGTGGAATTTTAAAACCCCACTAAAGTTTTCTTTTAAAATTGTAAAACCTCAGGTTCTAATGGTTTTATAGATGAGAAATACTTATGTAAAAATTTACAACCTTCCCTGAAATCTATCCTAAAATGGTCATAGGTAACGTTTTTCAATAAAACGTCTAACCCAGGTATTATTTGGCTTTTGTTTTGATCAATTTATTTTTATTTATGTCAAACGAATATATGGTTAATCTAACTAAAATGAATGGCCAGAGAAATAATTTGGGCCTACAAAAAGTTGGCCAAGCATTCAAAGTTCTCCGTCGAATTGCTTCCATTATTATTAAACAGTACAGGGAGAACGTGTGCGTTAATGGAAGGCCTAGTACAGGTAGACGGAATGTTCGTAAAACTAAAAAATAGAAATGAGCTCCCAACACAACCGGTAGAAATACAGCCCTTTTAACACAGTGCTCGGTCAATTTGGTACGAAGAGTAAGCTCAAGAAGGTTCAAATCACACATGGTTCAAAAAATTCCTGACAGAAATGATGATAAAAATTTATAGGCCAAAAAAAGAAACTGAAGTCAAGTTTTTTATAAAATATTCTTGCTGCATAATGTATGACGAAACTTATGTTCTAGCAGATCTTTCGTAATTTCCTGGCCAAAGCTTTATGTTGCTGATGCTCAAATCAGTTGCAAAGAAATGTTTAGGACCTAAAAGGAGTCAAAATTTCCAAAAAAAAATTAATTCATTTGTTACAACGGGTCCCACAAATACCAAAATTTACATCAAGAAATGTTTAAAAACTGCTTTGCTCATAAGAATTTATCATGTGTCAATAGCTAAACAAGCTACTGAGTGATACATGTTGTGGTGCTTTTATCAAGAGAGCCAAGTCCTTCAAACTGTTCGAAGCTAAGGCCAATAGGGGATATTGGGCTATTGTTCAAAGAGTTTTGAAAAATTCAAAAAATTGTTCAAAAGTGTGATCGATTTTAAACGGAGATGGACAGGATGTTCGGGCAAAGTGACAGAAAGCTCTATAAAAACGTAATGGAAGAATTTCCGGAAAAGGTACAAATTTCATCATGTAAATTGAATTAAAAATTTCAATAAAAACTAAACTTTAAGTTCAGTTATTTCGTTTTTATTAAGATATATGTATGTTCAATATTTATTGATCTCACTTCTTATGAGAAAAATCTTCCAAACTTACAACGCTTCGTGAAATCTTTGCTGCATTTCTATGGATTAAAAATTCGCGTAAGTTCACTGCAGATAATTAGTATGTTGCAAAATAAATACTCGTATTATTTTGTCTGAAAAACTATAGTGAAGATTTTGTCAATAATTGATTTTAATAAGGATTCGATATTGATCTATGAAAAAGGGGTTTATTTAGGAAAATTGATGAAAATTTTAGTATAAATGTAAGTTCATAAATTTAAGGACGACAATCTCAGAGCAACGCTTTTTTAAGACCAAAAAATATATATTTTTATAAGTCCAGAAAATTTCAAAGATTTTAATCTGTTATAAACAATATTTTCTCAAAATATATAGCATACTTTTAGAGCGGTTCTTCTCCTCCCAAAAAAAGCCTAAAAACCTGTCATAATTAAGCACCCAAACTAAACCTTTAAAATTTTAATATTTAAAACAAATTACATTTAATGATTTATCAGTTCGGAAGTATTAAAAATAAATGTTAATTCTTTTTATAATTAAAATTATTTTTTATGAAAATTCAAAAGCCAGATTATCTAAGTGCAGGCCTACTGTACATACAAACAATTAATATTCAATAAATGTATATATATAATTATCATTAAATTTTTTAAGTGTATTATAAAATAATTAAATGAAATTGTTTTTCTAGTTAAAAAATTAATATTTTTTTATATTTATATATATATATTGACATTATAGTAATAAAAAAGCTTGAAAGAAAGAAAACAATAATGAAAACATAGATATAGATATTTTGGCCATTACACAACAACATCATAAGAGTGAAATATTTTCAAAACTCAAAGAAAATCAAATGAAATGAGAGAAAAGCTTTAAAGTTAAATAAAAAAGAACAATTGAATAAAGCAAATTATATATTAAAAGAAGAAAGCTTATAATAAAATAAAGAGGAAGAAAAAAGCTTTTTTTAAAGAAAGAAAGGCGAAAGAAGTAAAGAAAACTTAAAACTATATTTAAAAGAGCTTTCATGGTTTTATTTACTAAAATAATTAATGTAGTAAATAAAACTTTAGAAAGCTTTACTCAGTGTTAGTAAAACTGAGATTCAAATATTTGTTCTCTATTGAAAACACTAAAATTATTTTAATATTTATAAGAGCTTTTCACAAACTTTTCTTATTACCTAAACTCAAAACTTACTCCTAATCCTGATACTTAGAAGATTTTTAAAGCAAAAAACTACTTTGCACTGAGAGCTTTAAAAGCTAAAATTAGAAATATATTTGACATATATAAATAATTTTTTATCCAATCAAACAAACTTAATTGTCTAGATTTATAATGAAAGTTGTTATTAAAATGTGTTCAAAAGCTTTATCAGTATTCGAAAAGATTTAAACATTTTTAATATTATGCTTTTAAAAAAGCTTTTAAGTTACAACTTAGATTTTTGCATCAATTTGAAATTAATTTGAAGTTCATTAAATTTATTCTGAACTTTACGTTTTAATAAAGTTTTTCTGTTGAATTTGTAAGCTTTTATATGAATGTTAATATATGCTTAATAGTACTTTATTAAAAAATAAAATATCTGAATAGAATTAAGAGAGCTTTTTTTAATCATGTAAATTTTAAGTTTTCGTCTAAATTACACAAACTACTTTTATTTAAACTTCTGCAGTATCAAAACATACTTCAAACGTTTTGAATAATTGATGAAATATCATACAAACATTTTTATTGGTCAGTAGTCAAAAGACTTTATAGCATAAGCCTTAAAATTTAAAGCTTTTAGTTAAGAAATTTTGAAATCCTTAAACAGATATATATTCAAAAGCTTTTCTTTCTATATAAGAATTATGAGCTTTTTTCATATTCATGTAAATTTTCAACGAAAGCTTTTGACACAAATTGATATAAAATATTTTTATTTAATCGTGTAATGTATTAAGATAAACTCTAAAAGTTTTAAATAATTGTTGAAGCTTTATTAATAATATAATATTTTTACTTAATAAAGCAAGTATTTTTGATAAAAGCTTTTTAATGTAAAGTTTAATTCATGTAATTAAAAAAATGTACGGATATTTAGAATAAGTTTTTGCACCATAAAAGGTAAATTCTAAATATTTTAGAAAGCTCATTTTCAAAATTTTAAAATGTGTTCATTTTATGAATAAAATAAAGTTTGCTTTTTTTTTAAAAACTCCTGTTTATAATGCCGAAAGTTTTTGAAGAAGTTTTTTGATAAACTTTTATTTAAAGAGCTTATTGTGGACAAAAGTACATTTTACAAGCTTCTGCAAAAATATATTTTCATAAATACTTCCTTTTTTGAATAAATGTTTAAAAGTATTAATGATTTTCTAGTAAAAAGGGCTTAAAAAAAACTTTTTAAAATCGAGAAAAAAACTATAAAGGAAATGGTGTCTAAAAAGTTTTTTAAAAGGATCAGAAATGCTGCATAATGTATAGCCTGTTTTTATATTAAAAAAACAAAAGCTTTATATATGAAAGCTCCTTCGAGGGCCTTAATTGAATAACTACTTTAAAAAGTTTTCAGGTTTTAAATAATTTTTCAACATTCTTGTACCAAGAAGAACTTTGAACTCTAATTAATATTATGAATGAAATAAACTTTAAACTGAATTTTAAAAAGAAGAACAAGTTTCGGTGGCTTGTTAAACAAAAATACTAAAAAGCTTTTCTAAAAGTTTAATTTAAATCTTAATAATAAAAACACTGAGCTTTCAACTTTTAAAATAATATCAAATAAATGTTAAAATAAATAACTAAAAAGAGACAAACTTAAAAAAAAGCTTAAATAAAACAAACTAAGTTTTCTTAAGTTTAGAAGGCAACATACAACACATACATATTCTTTTCGTGTTGAGATTAATAATGAATAAAACTGACGGTGTATCGAGCCATACAATTTTTATAAAATATTCAGTCTCAGTTACAAATTAAAACTATTGACAAAAGAAATATCGAAATTAAAAAATGGGGAATAAAGCTTTTTTTTTGTTTTTTGGTTGAAAAAAAGTTCTAAATACAATAGAGAACAAACGTAAAAGTTGTTTTTTGTTGTTTTAATAGAAAAATAGTAGATTAGTGGAAGAATACTTAAGTAAAAAAGCATATTGTTGGTTTTTTTTTGTTAAATTTCTTTAAAATCTTTAATAATAATTAATATTAGTAATAATAATAATATTTTTCTGTTAATAATATATACTTTTTTGGTTTTTGTATTTCAGCATACATTCAAATATAATAATTCGTTACTTTTTTTTTTAATTTTCATTTTGTTAAAATACAATCAAATACCTTTCTTTCTTTGTTTTTTTTTTTTTTAATATTTTTAAATACTTTTGTTTTTGTTTATTTTTTTTTTTTTTCAAAAAATTTGTTTTTTTAAATGTTTTATATTTTTAATATATTTTTTTTATTTCATCTCTGTATTCAATTTATTGTTAATTTTTGTGTTAATTATTTTTTATTGTTAAACTCTAATAGTGTTGTATAGTTTTTTTTTTTAAATAAATACTAGAATTTAATTAAAGTTCGTTTTGTAAACAAACATGCAACTGTTTTGTTTTTTTTATTTTTAAATTTTTAATAAAAATTTTATTTTATTTTATTTATTTTAATAATTTATTTTCGTTATTTTCTGGTTTCCATTTATTTAGTTTTGGTTGCAATAAGTGTGAGTGTTTTAATTTATAAATTTTTGAAAAGATTTTAAAATAAACACAAACAAAAAAACAAGTAAAAGTTATAGTCGGTCAAGCCCAAATATTTGATACCCTACACCACATTGTTGTTTATAATTGGTAGCTACCAAAAATTAATTAAGGGCCTTAATTTGTGCTTAAAAGTGCAGCATATTATGGTACTAATATTTATGTAGGATTTGTGCGTTTTAAACGGACTTTTCTGAGGGTGAGCTAGAGGAAACTATGGACCGACCCCTATCAAATTTCGTACATAGATTTTTGCTCATATATATATTAATGTGACGAATTCCCGTCACAATACCAACTTATATGTGAGATTTAAGCCCTTTAAAGGGGGTTGTGGGACCCATGAGAAATATTGAACCGATCCTCGCGTAATCAGTTTAGAATATTATTAAACTTAGACTCAATATCAATAAACACTGTCTTTGGAAAATAATAATAATAATAATAATAATAATAATAATAATAATAATAATAATAATAATACGTGTCAAGTTTCATCAAGATATCATTCAAATTTAAACTTGTCTACATTAACAGCCAGCCAGACGGACGGACATCGACTCAGAAAGTAATTCTACTTAAAAAAAGAGATAGCAATATGGTGGTGTAGAATATAAAAATGAATAGAGAAAAGTTTAAAGTTAAAAGAAAATCTAAAGGTGTATATATGCATGTGTTACTAAAGCCCAATGGTATATATTAAGCTTTCATTTTCAAGAAAGCTTTTGATTTTTTCTAGAACATTTTATATCTCCAATTAAAGCTTTTTCTTTAAGCTTTATTTTCTCACTTTTTAAGTTAAATATTTTAAAATTTTTTCTACCATTGTGCTTTTTCTATCAAAAAAAAAAAAATTAAAAACGGACGGATTTTACCTTTTTATTGTTTTAGGAGTTGAACTACTTTGTTTTCTTTTGTTTCAGTTATATTTTATTTTAAAAAAAGCTTTAGCATTTTTGCAGAAATGTTTCTAAAAAGCTTAAGCTTCAATATTTTCAAAATTACTGCTTAACTTTGATTCGTAGAAATTGTTAGGAACAGCTTTTTTAAATAAATTTTCTACAATTCTTTTGTATAGAACTAATTATCCTAAGCTTGAAATTCTTTGAAATTATAATTTCAAAGTATTCAAAGAAGTATTCTCTTCAAAAGCTTTATGTAAGGCATATATTTTAAGTTCTCTTTTTTGTTGGAATATCTTTCTAAAATCGATTTGTAGAAATTTTTAAGTAAAGCGTTTTCCAAAACATTTACTTTAGAAGCAACAACAACTTATCTTGAAAGCTTGGAAATTAAAGAATATAATTTTATTTATTCTATAAAAGTTTCAAACAGATTCATGTAAATTGTTTTTAACAGATATATTAGAAACCATCTTTTGAGTACAGCTTTTTTTAAGTTTACTGTGAACAATACTGAAAGCTTTTAGAAAGGGCCTTCAACAAAGTGCTTAAAATTTTCTAAACATCTAAAAGATTTTTAGCAAATTACTATTAATTTTTTCTCTATTTGACATGTCCGAAAAGAGTTCTTGGATGAAACTTACATTTGCAAATCTCAAATTGTGTAAAAGCTTTCACAATTTAAAATCGTAATTTCGTTTATAATTTAAGCATTTTTTTAAGTTACACTGTAATAGTAGTTTTTTTAGTTTTTTATTCAATTAATTAGATTTTAAAAATAGCCTTTAAAAGCTTTTTGTAAAAGCTTTAATATATATGTATAAAAAATTATATATGTATAAAAACCGAAAGTTTTAAATATGAAAGCTCTGTAAAGGCCTTAATTGAAGAACTATTTCAATAAGTTTCAGATTTTAAATACTTCCTAAACGTTTTGGAAAATTCTGCTATTTAAAAAGCTTTTTATTAAACTTTTTTCATTATTAAAGTTTTGATTTAAAGCACTTCAATATAAAAAATAATAATAAATCATTTCGAAGAAATTCTACTGATGGACATTTTATTTTCACATTTTGATTTTTTCATTTGTTTCAAAAAAGCTTTTAAAGCTTAAAAAAGTTTTTTATGAAAAATAAAATGAAATCATTTCTAGTAAGTTCTACTGATGGAGAATTTAAAGAATAATAGTTTCTGTTTAATGCTAAAGCTTTTTCTCGTTTGGCTTAATTTTAAGCTTTTAGTAAAGCTTTTATTTTCTAATATTATTATATAAAATTTTATATTCAAAATATATTTACTTTATATATTTTTTCTTTAATATTTTTATTATAAAATAAAATAAAACATTCAGAGCAACTTATAATTGAAATCATAGTAAAGCTTTTAAGTAGTTGTAAACTTTTTTTACTAAACTTTAAAGGTAAAATATTATGAAAAAAAAAGAATTCTTATTCTAAGAAATTTATTTAAAATCTGTTAAACATGCTTCACAGTGAGTGTTTTTAAAGAAACTTTATTAATTTAATGAAAAACAAATCGCTTTTTGTAATTTAAGTTTTTTTTATACATTAACACCCACTAAAGTGTAGTTTTAATTAAAAGTAATTTGGTGTCAGAGAAGTTGAAAAATTTATTTCTGTTATATATTAAATTAAGTACTTATTTTCGATAAATATTTATATATGTATATTAAACTTGTATGATAAACTTTTTTTAGTAACACTGATTAAGGACGCATATGATTTATTTTTATAAAATTTAATATTTTGAAAAAAACACTACAAAATTCTATTTGGTGTTTTTCTAAGAAAATTTATAATAAAAAATGAAATTAACATTAAAAACAGAAAAATTTAACTAAAAATAGAGATTAAAAATATAATAAAACCAACAAAATGCTTAAAATTAAAAAATGCACCAAAAGCTCTCCAGTAAATTTTGAGAAAGCTTAAAATTGTTTTAACGATACTAATAATCTTAAAATTTTTAATAAATTTTTAAAAGAAAGAAAGAAAGCTTTCTAGAATTTCAAAATTAAAAAAGCTTTAGAAGGATGCCATTGCAATGTATAAAACTTTTGATTTTGTTAAATTCTTAGAGGATAAATGAAGTATTTTTGAAAGCTTTTTGAGCTGAACATTGAACTTTTAATAAAAGCTTTTGAAAATTAGTTATAAGGATTGTATCAAATATCGAAAAGTTCTCAATACACGTTCTTTTTTTAAACTTTTGACCCAAGTATTATCTGATTTACTTTTTGATCAAGTTGTCTTTGTATTATATTTAATGTACGAAAAGGTAATGCAGTTTTAAAAACACTCAAGGCTTCTGAAGTTCCTGACGGGAATGCATGAAATCAAGTTTAAAAAAAAAATATTCTTGGTGCATAAAAGATGACGAAACGTCATCAGATTTTTGGCAACTTTCTGGTAAAAAATTTTATGTTGGTAGTGCTCCAAAAAAGTTAAGAACCCAGCGGTAAACAACCGAACACATACCGAATTAAACATCTGTTTCCATTCATAATTCGTACATTTATTTTGGCATCTGGTTTGGTTAACAAGTACTTAAGAGGTACAAAAACAATAATGTGACATTTGTACTAAGAAAGGCAAATCTTCCACATTGAACGCAGATAAGGCCGGCGGAGAGATATGGAACTATTGTTAAAAGAGAATTCAAGAGCGCCAGAAGGGTGTCGAAAATGTTCGAGCAGAGTGATAAAGTTCTATCAAACAAAAAGTAAAACTGTTAGTATGGTGGTTTCGCTTTTATTAACATATATTTATGTTAAGAATTTTTCGATCTCACTGCTTATATACAATGTTCACAATTGTGTAAACTATTGAGAGTGATAAAAGTTTATATAATTTTCTCCATGAAACTTTCAATATGTTCTTAAGTCGCCAAAAACTAATTTCGAAACGAGCTTTCAAAATTCTATGTTTATTACATTTTTAAAAAGCTTTAAAAAATTATTTTTAAGCTTTTTTTCAAAATTAGGTGCAAAATGTGTATGAGAAAGAGCTTTTCGTTTTTTTTCTTGCTCTAACTTTTTTCGATTTTTTAACTTTAATGTCCTTAATGAAATATTTAAATAAACATGCATTTTCTTATTTAATGTGACTTAGTTTAGTGGAGAGCTTTCAGGAAAGCTGTAGATTTTAACATAAAAAATAAAAGCTTAACTTAATGTAAAAAATTAGGCAAAGCTAAAGCGAAATGAAGAAAATAGCAGATAGAGAACTAAAATAATATACTAAATTTTAGCCAAGACCTCAACCCATATTAAAGAACAAGTAGTGCGAAAGTGAAAGAGCAAAAACATAAAAGCTAAATTGTTTGATTTCCAATTTAAATAATAAAATACCAATAAAAGTTTCTTGTTTTTCTTTTTACACAAAACTATGTTTTTTTTTAATATATTTTAAAACAAAATTAACAAAGAAAACATTTATAAAATACGCTAAAAGCTAAACAAATAATAATAATAGATTAAATAACATAATTAAGTTTTATTACTAAAACAATAATGATAATGAAGTTTTATAGATTTCACACAAATTTTCAATATTTCAAATTATATTTAGAGATTAATACAAAACAATTTTCTTTTTAAACAAATAAACAACTTAGTATTATAGACCAAAAAATAATAATAATAATAATATTTAATTATTTTATTAAAAACGATTATACCCTCCACCAGCACAAGTGGTGATAAGGGTATATTAATATTGTCATTCCGTGTGTAACGCTAAGAAGGAATCATCTCAGACCACATAATATATTTATAAATATATGATTGCTTCAAATCAAAATTTCAGTCGATTTAGCTATTGCTGTCTGTCTCTCCGAAAATTAGATGAAAATATTAAGTTTTATGTACTTCATTACCATTACAAAAATGACCGATATCGGTTCAGTAGAATAAAAGTTATAGAAAAAATGTAATTAATTTTATGACTGCGTTCCTGCATTATGTTTAAGAGAAATTTTTATGTTGTGTGTGTATGTACGAAACATGGCGTATTTACTTCACACGTATTTGTGCTGGAGAATATTGAAGATTAGACTTAGCCGAATATAGAATTATTATTTAAGTTAGCTATGTCCGTCTGTCTGCACGTCTGTTATTACCATACTCACATCCGCCCTAATAGACACACCTCAATAAAATTTGTCCTGAGTATTTGACATAATCCTGGGAAGTTTCCCATTTAAAACCAGCAAAATCATTTCAGTACATTAAAATATATAGGCCGATATCTAAAGCAACCAATAAGTTCAAACTGAAAAATCTGTAAAATAGTAAATTTTAAAGCAACAAATTCGAATCCAAATCGGTTCAGTTGAAATAAAGTTATAGTCAAAAATATAACTTATTTAATGGCTCATTAAGTATTGTTTACGTCTGTGAGTGTAAGAACGAAACATAACATTAGTGGTGGAGGGCATTGAAGATTCGGCACAGCCGAATGTAGAATTCCTAATTGTTTTAATTTAATACAATTTTGCAAAAATAATAGAAGTTTACAATAAAAATGTTTTTAAACAATTTTTTTAACTAAATTTTTTTTAGTTTTATTTTTAAATAATTTTTTTAATATTTTTTTAAAGAATTAAATTAAAAAAAGAATTAAAGGTGAGAGTGATAAAAGTTATAATTTCTTATTTTTTTTTTTAGATTTTAAGCACATTAAAGATTAAACAGAGAGAAATTATTTAAATTAAATAAAAATTAAGTCAGAGAGGCAATAAATAATTTAAAACTATATATTTATATAATTGGCAAACATTTATATCAAAAAAGCGAGATCTAAACATAACAAAGGGATATAAACTCAAAATGTGATAATCAAATTTTTTTTAAAACGGATTTTAAAGTTCAATAAATTATAACAGGAAAAATTATAAACTAAAAACTATAATTATGATAAAATAATTAAAACAAAAAAATAAATTTCAATTTAATTTTTTTTCTATATAAAAATTATTTGTATACAATTCGTTGTCTAAGAAAAAATTTCATTTTTAAATATTACAAAAAGAATATTTAAAGAAATTACAACAGTATCAATGCAAAGAGAAAGATAGAGAGTTATAAACACATAGAGAGCTTTTTGCTTTATCTTAAACCATAAAAAACATTTAAGCACATTTAAAAGCTTTTCATGTATATGATTTGTTTTGTTTTTTCTTCTATGACTTTAATTTAGAAAATTAAAGCTTCGGGCATTACTACTTAAGCTGTTTCATTTTTTAATATATTGAAAGCTTTCAAGCTTTTTTTTCATATATATAAACTTTAAGACTGAGAGCAGCTTTTAAATTTTTAAATTAAAAGCTTTAAGTCTATGTAAGTATTAATTAGTATTTATATGTATAGGTATATATTTAATGTAAGTATGTGTAATTAGTTGTTAGGAACCTAAAGAAACACAAATATTTCGTTAGTTAATTATTAAGTAATATTTATGAAGCTAATATTTCGTTGCTAATAACTTAAATTTAACGCCGTACTAAGTCAAGCTTTTTTCATATTAATTTTATAGTGCAACACATGTTTGTTTATAGTAACAAAAAAGCTATCACAGTACTTCGTTTTTATTTTAAATATTTTATTCTTTTGTTTTTATATTTCTAAACTAAAACTACTTTTTTATTTTAAATATTTAAATGTTTGTTTGTTATGTTGTTTTTGTTGATTTTTTTCTTTTTCTTTAAAAAAGGAACCTAATATATTAAGAGCTTTTAGAAAGCTCTTTTTTATATTTCATTAAATGGCAAAAAATATTATTTATAACAAAACTAAAAACAAAAACTTTAAAGTTTATTTTCTAGTTTATGGCAAAATTAAGGCAGATTTTAATATAAAACAAAACAATAAATAATTAAAAAAGAGGTCCTTAAGTTGTTGTTTTTTAACTAAAAGTTATTAAAGTTTAAAATATCAATTTTTTAAAGAAAATTCTCGTTGAAAGTTTAAGTTTAAGACAAGCAAAGGGCAAGATGAAGCAAAGATTTTAAGTTACTAAACTGAAAAGTTTTAAAACATCAACTCAAAGCTTTCAATAGCTTTAGATGTATCCAGATACTGTAAGCAAAAGCTTCGAGTTGTCTTTTAATTTTTAAAGTACCTCAAATTTTGTTATAATAACATATACAAAAGCTTTAATTAAGTCAGATTTTATATTACATATATATAAAAAATTTCATAAATTTCCTAAAAGCTTTAAAATCCTTGAATTATTTAAACAGTAAATCATAAAGCTTTAAAGTTACATGGAAAATTTTAAGGTCTCAACTCACAGCTTTCCATAGCTTTAGATTTATTTTAATGCTATTACCAAAAGCTTTGAGTTTGTGTCTTTTAAACATTTAAGTGCCTAAAGCTTTCAAAAAAGCTTTTTATTATATCAGTATTTAGCAAATATATGTCTTAATAATTTTAATATTTTTCTAAAAGTTTCTTAAATATTTTAATTCTTTAAGAAGTAAATTAAAGCTAAAGTTTTATGTAAGTCCTTGTGTTTATCTGTTTTAAATATTTAAATAACTAATAGTTTTCTCCATAAAAATCATATATTAAAGCTTGAAAAAAACTTTAATTCAATTAGTGATTTTATTTTAAAAACTTGTAAATATTTTAACATATTTCGTAAAAGCTTTAAAGAGAATAAATTTCTTTAAATTCTAAATAAGAAGGCTTTTAAGATTTATGAATAACAATATACATATAAAAGTTTATAACTATTTTTTTTGTTCAATTAAAAGTCGTTTTTATAAAGCTTTTACTGGATTACTTTAACAAAATTAAAAAGCTTTTGATATAGTTTTGAAAATATGTAAGAATTCATATTTAAACCTTTTTAAATTTAAATCAAAATAAAAGACATTTATACATTTAATAAAAGCTTTTGTTAGATCTAAGCTTTAGAATTTTGTAAGAAACTTTGTCATGAATCTGTCATAAAATGAACATCTACTAAAAATTAGATTTTCAAATATAAAATTTTTTTATTTATTTTTTAATACAATTCTGAAAAAAAGCTTTCAAATTTATTTATTTACTTTTACAATAAGAATGTTTTTAAAAAACACTTTAGAAAATTTTGAGCTTTAAGATTTTGTAAGGAGCTTTATTAAAAATCTGTCTATATATACCAATAAAGTCCACTTAAATTTTTATTAAATTAGTTTTTACGTAAAATAATACATTTAAGAATTTCAATTAATGAAAAAGTATTTATTTTCATAATTCCCAAAAAAAAGCTTTTTTAATATTATTTGTTAAAAATTTAAAAACGTTTTTCAAAAACAAAAGTATTTTTATAGATTAAAGTTTTAGGACTTTTTAAGTTTTCTTTAATACTTAAAAGCTTGAAACTAATTTAAGTGGATCATCAAATTGAATTTTGAGAGAAAGCTCTCAAGTAATCTAATTTTAGTCAATATAATTAAAAAACATGAAAATTCTGTGAAAAGCTTTTGAAATATATATTTATTGTTTCCATAATTAAAAAATGTATATATAAATGTGTAATTTGCCTAATTTTTTATAAGTTTTTTTTTTCATGCTCTTTAAAGCTTTTGCATTTTTTTGGCACTTATTTCAAGATCTAAAAATTGGTACTAAATTAAAGCATATAAAGCTTTGCTTGCTTAAACTTTCTCTATATTAAAGTTAATTAGTTTTCTTTTTTTAATTTCGAGCTTAAAACAAGGTAGAGAGCTTTTGTTATTATAATTTAGAAACTACTAAAATTAGAAGAGAGCTTAAACTTTGTAAGGAGTTATGGGTATGGACGAATTCTAATAAAACTATATAATCAATTAATTAATGTTTCTAAAAACTAGGCACAAAATTTTTTTAATTATTATTTTTTTTTAATTATAATTATAAGAATTTCAAATTAATTTATATTAATTAAGTACACAAAAAGTTTAGAACGTTTTTTGTTTGTTTCCTGTGTGGGCGTTATAAAATTCTTATAATAATTCTTTTGGTGTTAAAACTAACAAAAGCTTTTCTGGTGTGTAACTTTTGTTAAGCCTAATAAGATATTATTAAAGAATCTTTAAAAGAAAGCTTTCGCAAAAGCTTTTTCTTTATAAAGGAAGTTTTTATTTAAGTCACAGGGCCTTGAGTGCATGAAAGAAAACTTAAGAAGTTTTCATTTTCTTATAGGGATTTAAGACCAAAGCACTGTTTGCTGCTGCTGCGGCTGCTGGAGCCGCAGCTGCTGCCAACTGAGCAGAGGGAGTCATACCGGCAGGTAATGCGGTAGCGGTGGGTATGGCACCCATGGCGGCAAAAGGATAACCCGGCGCTGAGGCCATCATACCGGGAAAGAAAAAGGCAGCTTGCTGTTGAGGCTGAGGCTGTAAAGCTGCACCATAGGGCGTACTGGGTGTAGGGGGCAATGTCATGGTCTGACCCCTTAAGAGAGCAGGATTGGGAGCAGCTTGTAAGTAGCCGGCAGCAGCGGCAGCAGTTGGTGGCCGGGGTAATAAAGCTGAAGTGCCTGTGGCGGCATGTACTGGAGTGCCTACAGGAGTAGTAATGCCGGGAGTAGATAAAGCACCATAAGAGCGCATTTGGGCACCAGCCATAGCTGCCACCGCGGCTTGTTGTTGCTGCTGTTGTTGTACCTGAGCTTGAGCCTGAGCTTGAGCTTGAGCCTGCATAAAGGCA
The DNA here is from genome assembly GCA_004302925.2 of Cochliomyia hominivorax. Lineage (NCBI taxonomy): Eukaryota > Metazoa > Arthropoda > Insecta > Diptera > Calliphoridae > Cochliomyia > Cochliomyia hominivorax. Next base: position 24,501,323 of record PYHX02000494.1, read on the forward strand.
GCATGTTGAGCCATAACCTGTTGACCCGGTGCCGCCATATAGGCCTTATTCAAAGCCATACCTGAGTAAGCAGCCGCAGCTGCTGTCAACGGTTTACCCGTTAAAGAACTAGCACTGGCATTGGCCACTTTAAGAGCATTAGCATAGTTCTTTTGGGCCACTTCCTTGGCCAAAGCAGCCGCATCTGTATAATAATTTGAGGCATTAGCAGCCACAGCTACCTGGGCAGCAGAAGGATAAGCACTATAAGCATAGGCCGTAGGTGTTGAGCCTGCATAAGAATACGAAGGTACTGTGATAGTTTGTGATGTATACGGAGAGACCGAAGCACTTGATGCTGGGGTCTGATGACCATATGTGGCCATAATATTAGCATATTGCGAATTTGCTATAGCAGCATTATACGATTGTTGATACAAACGTTGCATATTTTGTTGAGCTTGATACGCATTGGTTACCACCGACGATGATGATGTGGTGGAGGAGGAGGGAATTGTTGGTGTGGGCAATATGCCAGTATTGTATTGTTGATGTTGTGATGTAGTGTTGGCATAACCATTTACATATGATGACGGTGTAGAGGATACAACTGAGGATGACTCAGTATTTCCATTTAATTTAGAAGCGTTCAAAGAACCATTAAGTGTCTTTGAGGGACTGTCACCATTTAGACCATTATAGTATTTATAGGTTTCTGTTGAAATTTGTGGGTTAGTAGTAGTATTTAAAGTATTATTGTTGTTATTGTTAATGTGGGTGTAAGTGGAAGTGGTTGTTGGCTTATTAACAGAAGTAGTAATGCCCTCATTAAGCTTTTCAACATTCTTGTCATCATCAATGGAAGTTGAAGATGTTGTGGTAGTACTGGTCTGAGTCTGAGATGTGGACGACAACGATGATGTCGTTGTGGTGGCACACGTTGACGTAGATGATGATGATGATGAGGAGGTTGTTGTCAAAGCTTTTTCATTATCATTATTATTTGAATTTGAATTATTATTGTTGTTATTATTCTCACTGTCATACTCTTGATCATTACTGTTGTAATTATTAGCAACTGAGGAGGATGTTGCCGTAACATCAGAACTAACTACTGCTGTTGTAGTAGCAGCAGTAGTAGTTGTAGTAGCACTACTTGTAGTACTCATATTAGAAGTGCTAACAGAATTTGTTGTAGCAGTAGTAGAAGTAGTAGATGTACTAGAATTACTATCACTATTACTACCACTAACTAATGATGTAGTTGTAGCAATAGTAGTAGCATTAGCTATAGTTGTCGTAGTGCTATTTATAGCAATTGTAGCAGTTGTTGTAGTATTTGGATAATTATTCAACTTAAGACTATTATTACTATTATTTAAATTATTATTTATATAAGATAAACAATTATTGTTATTATTATTGTTGTTGTTGTTCTGGTTGCTGTTGTTGTTGTTGTTCTGATTGCTACTACTATTGTTATTGTTATTAATATTACTATTACTGTTACTCATCATAGTTAAATTACTAGTATTACTATTATGATTACTATTTAAATTATTAGCAATATTTGATAAATGATTATTATTATTATTATAGTTACTATTATTTATATTGGATAATTGGGACATGGATTGTTGTTGGTGTTGTGTATTTATGATTTGAGAGGGATTTGTGGATAAATTGGGATTTTGTAAATTATACAATTGTTGTAGGTTGTGTTGGTGTTGGTGTAGGTGATTAAGGTGGTGGTTTTGGTGATTATGGTGTTGGTGTTGTTGTGTTACATTAGCACCTAATGGTGTTGTTGTATTTGTTGTTGTTGTTGCTGTAGTAGCAGCACTAGCAGCAGCAGCAGCAGTAGTAGTAGAATTACAATTGATATTGATAGTAGTAGGAGCAGTAGTAGTAGAGCTTGTGCTAATTTGAGTTTGATACTCACATGAGACTGGTACAAATGGTTGTTGTAATTGCATTAATTGTTGGTATGTTGTTGCACCGGGATACACAGGAATGCCAGACTTTTCAGCAGCAGGACGTTTAATGGGCACCATGCCAGAATAAGCCTAAAATGCAACAAAAAACATACAAATATTTTAAAATTCATTTATTAAAAAGGATTTAAAAAGTTTCAATAAGAATTTTATAATTTCTACTAGAAAATAATAAACTAAAACACAAGTCAAGCTTTTATACAACAAATTAAAAAATAATATTTAAAGCTATTTTGATAGAAAAATATAATAAAATAAAAATAATCTTATTTTCAAACTTGAAAAAAAAATTAATTATTTAACAAAATTATGCCAATTTTGACAGCCAATTGAAAAATATTTTAAATTTTTAGCATTTTTTTCTTATTTAACTAATTAACAGTGCATTTCCCTAGTTTGTAATGAAATAATAAGATAACTTTGAAAGGTCCTTTCAAAACGTCCATCTTTCAATATTCTACAAAATTTAAAAGGAATTTATATTAAAGTGGTTTTCGTGAAACAAAATCATTTTTAATATTTATTTTTCACTCACTTAAAAATGTTATTTAAGGTTTACAAGGATATAAAGGATGTTTTCATTATTATCTCGGATGATTTAAATACATTATTTCTATATATTACAGAAATGTTCGTTTATCGTTTGATAACCATATTCCAGTTATTATTCATATTCTTGAAAAGTTTTATATCCTTTCAAATTTTAAAAACCATTTGAAAGAAAATCTGATTCGATATGTAAGTACTGAAAACGTATTTTTAAAAGCCGAAAATAATTTTGGGTAGAGTGGAAGAGAACTTTTGGAGATTAAGACAGACTTTCAGATTGTCCATGTAAACTTTGTTTAAGAAAATTCATTACGATCAATATTTGGTGTATATAAATATAAGCGGAAGTCTATTCACTGTACTGTAGTATTACGATTAATAATATTCTAAAAGCAGTTTTCCAAATATTACTTCGATCGATTTATCATTTATTAAGTTGACCCTTTGGTGTGTTACGTTCTCAGGGCCCTATAAAATACAAATTTCTCGGTTCAATAACAAGAAAGTTGTGGACCGATATCCGATAAAACTTAGACGAATAACTTGTACCATAGTAAAATCTGGGAAGAAATAACATTTCGATAAATCAAAATTCGGCACAACTGAATATAATACTATAAAAATTAATTAACGGCCATCGTATAATTCGGATTTATCAAATTAACCAATAAGAAACAATTGGGCGAATAATTTCGAGTCTGGTAAATGCATTTTATAAAGAGTAGGAAAGTTATAGTGGGTCAGATTTTATGTTATTGGCAGTACTTATGACAAATTAATAAACGTCCCTCTTAAGAGTAATATTCTTGCCTTTTAAAAATATTTATTTCTGGGGAGTTATATGGGAACTACACCGACCTCCGTTTGACGTTTACAGATATGAGAGTGGTATGGAAGCAAAGAAAAAATGGGCTGGTGCCCTTATAATTTCTGAAAATCCATTATAGAATATTAAAATATTTTATAAGAGAAAAGTGAAACCATTTTATATTTATGACTTTTATGAGCTTAAACTGGGGGATTATTTGAATAGAACTAGGTGAAGTTATAGAGCCATCATCATCATATTAAATAAGCATCGTCTTGGACCAAAAAAAAAAACACGAGCATATTTCCATCACAATATCGTTAAGATTGACAACGTCTAAGAATACTTATGAATGAAACTTTTCATTCATAAACTGCTTTTAAAGAGCTTAATTCCCTATTCCGGGGGATATTTGTATGGGATTTTGGTGAAATACTGATCATCACCAATTTTAATAAGTATCCCACAATATTTACTTGGACTGCCAAGAAGTCAGACGCATAGACGGATGGATATTGTAAAGTCGACTAAGAAAGTGATTTTGAGCAAAATGTAGTACCTACAACTACACTGCTTCTGTCCTTCAGAAATATCTATACAAATACGTAATACCCCAATCACTTATGTTGGTGTTGGAGGTTTGGTTGTACACAAATTTGTTTGATACTTAAAAAATGCACTTAAAAAAAGAAAAATTGCTATAAATAATTAACATAAAAAACTTAAAATTAAATATCATACACATGTATACATAATTCTTTACATTTTACATTACATTTTACATTTACATTACATTAGTACTTACAAAATTTTCATAGTAAAATGAACCAACCGTTTTAACATCCATCTTATTTGGTTTCAAAAATAAATTCAAACATTGTTTTTTTTTAATTTACAACAAAAATGATAGTTGTTGTATTTTGGCAACATTGATGTTGATTGTTGTAGCATGATATTTGTTGTTGGAAACAAGCAAATTTTGATGTAAATTGGTGGCATTTTGTAGTAATAGTAGTAGCAGAAGGGCATACAAGTAAGTAGTAGTAGAATTGTTTGTGATAGTGGTAGTAGTAGTAGATGATGATGTAGCAATAAATACAGTAGGTTATGGTTGTGTTGGTTGGTAATTTTACAAACAAAAATAAACAAATTTGTTTACAACAAATAAAATTAAAGTTTAGTAAGTTTAACAAGACACAAATATGAAATGCGCAGCACGAGCATAAGAGCATCAATGGAGTGTAATTCATACACACACACACAAAGACACCCGTACAGGAGGATCAGTACGAAATTTTTTTTTAAATGTTTGATGTAGAAGAGATGTTTTGCATTTGTTTTCATTTGATTTTTGTTGGTTGAGCAAGAGAGATAGAGAGAAAGAAAATGGGGAAGAAAAAGAGAAGGAAAAAAATAATTTGTTAAAAATTTACTTTGTTAATGATTTAAGTTTTCTTTTCTTTAGCTTAAAACTAAGGATTAATGATTAATACTAAATTTATAATTAAAATTCAAATACAAATAAAAAAGTTCATAAAACTTAAAACGAAACAAGAAAATAAATGATTTATTGAAATTTCTTAAAAAGAAACATTTAAAAGAAAAATATATATTTTTTTTAAATTTGACTTATTTTTTATAATTTGATTGAAGGACTGTTTTTTAATGGGGTTAAAGGAATTTACTGGGAAACCATAAAATTGTTTTTAGGCCAATTCAAAATTTGAAATTTCCTTTTCAATATAAGTGTAAACAAAAACCAAAAAACGGTTAACCGTAATCCGATCGCTTACGAACATCTTCGATTTTCAAATTATTCGACATGTGTGTTTTTCTGACGATTAAACAGTTTTTAATGGTTAACCGACTTTTTCAAACTCCGAACACTTCATTTTTGTACACAACCTTTTTAAAAAATGATATATAAAATTTCCCCGTATATAATATGAAAAAAATGATCCAAAATATCTATACATTCTTAAATACACATTCCAAATTCTTTTAGCTTTGTCTTTCTGCTTTCAACAAACTCAGGCACATAATCGTAAAAAAAAAATATTTTTTTAGCAGAGGTTTGCTATATAAAACCAGTGATGGATATAACTTTAATATATATCTGAGACAATTTCAAAAATTACAGAAATAATTTCGATACATGATTCAAGGAAAATAAATAAAATCATTGTATTAAGACACATTATTTCCAAAAAATCGCCAACACAAGATCAGCAGATAAAAATTATAGTCGAAATATGTATAAATACCCCATATCAAAAAACTTAAACATTATTTGATGAAATTCAGTACCTGTGTTATTTTGAATAAATTATTTCATCTATATTCCATATAAAGGCCATTTCTGGAATAGATATTTTGTTAATTGACTTAAATTTTTAAATAACAATATTTTTCCTAAAAATCGTAATAATAAAACTAAAACCGGTTCTTTAAAATTCCATTTTTCAAATAATTCGAAAACCGGTTTTCTGAAAATGTGGATCTTTTTTTGAACACACTATCCAATATTTAAAGAAAATTTCAAATACATATTATAATATTTTAGATCTATTCTTTTGTTTTTTTGTTTTTGTTTAAAAGCTTGATTTTATATAAAAGCATTTTGGCAGTAAATATAGGAATTTTACATAAATTTAAATTATAAAATATGAATATGGATATAAAAGCTTTTATTGATATATTAAAGTTGTCTCGAGGTGAATATTATGTACATGTATTTTGAAAAAAAAAATTTCCAAAGTCTCAAATTTACGACTTTTTCTACATTTTTATATTCTTATTGCAAAACCAATAATTTTAGTTTCTCCAAGTGATATTTGGAAAAGGGGTTAAATGGGTCTTATAAGAAATAATGGACAGATCATATTTTTTATCACACCGAAAATTTGTATTTGGAATTTTATGATCCCGCTATGGAAGGAATATTTGAATCGGAGCTAAAAGAAATAATTCACCCATAAAAGCTCCTAACATATCCGGTAGGGAAGCAGCCCTGTGAATTCAGTGCTCGAATTATATATTACGAATAGTCAAAGCTTATGCAGCTTTAAAAACACACAAGGCTCAAAAAGTTCTGGCAGGAGCTCAGCTAAAAAATTAGAGGAAAAAAATATTCATGCATGTCCTGTATATTTTGGCCGATTTTTTGCAACTTCCTATTCAAACATTTTATGTTTGAGGAAAAAGGAAAGAAAAGAAAGGAAAGTTTAGCACCAAAAGATTCAACAAATATCAAGGAATGTTTACGAAAAAAGCTGCCTTTATTCCACTTAGTTTTGGCCGGACTTATATGTTTTCTTTCTTCGATTTCACCTCTCATTTTATTGTTCATTACATTAAATTTTTTATAATTCAATGGATTTAATAATATTTATCTTTCACCACGAAAAACCAAAACTAATTAATTCTTTTAATAAATTTAAATGATTTCAAACATTTTTATTTGACACTAGATCATACTTTTTATATCAAATAGTTTTCATTATAATTTTATATAATATGTTTTGTGTTTACACTTAATTAAATCAATTACTTAAACACTCAACAAAAATACATACATATGCAGGTGATTGACAGAAGAGGAAAAAAATATGAAAACGGGAAATATATGATAACGGAAGGAAAATTTACACAGAAATTGAGTGTAAATATTTTGAAACAATTTGAAGTGTAAAACAAATAATTTCTGGGGATAAAAAAACGTTTAAAATTTTTCAATAATCTCTATATCGACTTTAATTTGATTGATAAATTTAGTTTTTTTTTTAATTAAATTTTTAAAGAGTTAATTTTTGATTGCTAAAATAAAAACATTTTAATAATATTCACCATTAGAACGTATAAGTATTATTAATATAATAATTATACACTTAGAAGTATGATTAATATGAATATAATTATTTATTACTTAAAGCGTATACTTAATATTTAATAAGGTTTTATCAAGTCAAGCAAATAACTTAAAGATAATTTAATTGAAATTTAAATATAATAAACAACATGCTTTAAAGCTTAAGTAAAATTAAAAAAATAAGCATTTTTCGAATAAAAAATGGCGGATAAAAACTTATTTGCTTATTGATACCAAAAAAAAAAAATAACCATAAATAAATATAATAAATATAAAACAGAAAATATATACTCTCACGCACACACACAAACATATAAATAAACAAACAATTTCATAAACAAATAAACAAAAAAAAAATATGCAAATAATATAAATAAATTAAAATTAATACATAAAATAAACCAAAAAAATTGAAAAACGAAAACGGAAACAAAAAAAATCAACACCAAACAAAGAAAAAATTTAAGTAAAAGTTAAAGAAGAAGAAAAAAATAAAATAAAAGAAATAAAAGTACCAATTGAAACATGTCTGTGTCGGCAGCACGTTTCTTGCCCACTTCCAAAGGATGCTGTTGACCTAAAGTCAACGCAGCGACGGCTGCAGCATTGGCAGCAGCAGCTGCTGCGGCTGCATTCGCTACATTCGTTTGCTGTGTAGCCGGAAGTGAAGAACCGGTTATAGAGGGGATGGTTGGAGTTGAGAGAGGTGGTGGTGGTGGCGGTGGTTGTTGTTGTTGTTGGTAATGTTGAATGTGTTGTTGTTTTTGTTGATGTTGTTGATGATGTGTCAATGTTGCAGCGGAAACGGAAACAGGTGCAGTCTAGTGGTAATCGTGATTGTGCGTACGTGTGTGTGTTTTAATGTTGATGTATATGTGTGCATATTTTCATATATAACAAATATGTATGTATAAGTGCATTTTGGGAAAAAATAAAAAACGGTTTATTTAATTTCCAATATGTTTTAAGGTGCATATATGCAGGCGTTCATAAATACATACATATTGATATTTATTAATGAAAATAAAAATGTTTACACATATACACATTATTATCAGCAAACACACACACATTTACGAACACATAAATACACATTTATAAAGTTTTATTTATTTAAATGTGCATGAGTAAAAAATCACATACACATTCATATATTTTAATGTTGTTATACATTTTTTTGTTTATTAAGTAAACAAATAAACGATTTTTTTTGTAATTTTAAATTAGTTCAATATTGTTTTTGTTGTTGTTATTTTATAATAAATTTTAATTTGATTTTGTTGTAATCATTTAGTTAATATAATTTAATGCATGATTTAATTCAAATTATGTTTTTTTTTTTTCAAATTAAAATTTTTATTAATATTAATTTATTTTAATTATTTTATTTTTAAAAAGACAATTTTTTTTCAATAAATGTGTATTATGGGTTTTTTCAAATAGTGTTTTTTTTAATTATATTTATTGCAACCATCCATCGAAGCATTGATTTGTATTTTTTTTTATAAACAAAATAGTTGGCAGAAGTGTCGAAGAACAGAAGATTAAAAAGTTGGTGAAATTAAATGAAAATAAATGTAAAAAAGAAAAAAAAAGTAGACAAAAATTATAGAAAATAATTGATAACAGATTTCGTTTTTTTTTGTTTGTAAAATTAATGCTTAAATAAATAAATTAATTCACAGTTTTATTTGTAAAAAATAAAGCCTTCTTTTAGGGAGTAAATACCAACACACTTTTATTAAAGTAATTTATTGAATATTTAAATCAAAATCTTTCAAAAAGTTTTTTTTTTGCATTCTTTATACTAAAAACCTTATAATTAATCATCTCTAATAAAATATTTTAAAAACAACATAACTGGAATTATTTTACAATGTCTGTCCTTCCGTCCAGCTATTTTTTTACAAAGATATGACTATTTGTTCATCAAATGCCAAATTTCAAAGATTTTAAATTTTATATTTAAAAATGTCTGGCTATTTCCTGAAGTGTAAAACATTTGCCAAAGAGCTTTTAACTGATTTTACTTCATTTCAATTTTAAAAATTAATTTTTTTTATAAATTTGCCAAAAAAAAAAAAAAAAACAGAATAATTTAGCAGCCAAATTTACTAAACCTTTCCAATATCAAACCTCTTACGGAAATCTAACAATGTCCATCCATCTGTATGGCTGAACTCTATTAATTTTCCTCCTGTTAGCGTGCCATAAGAAATTATATAATTTAAAGTTGTTTTCCTGATAACACAATAATAACATATTAATTATAAAATAATTTATGTAAAACTGTAAAATATAGAAGGATTCTAAAATTTTGGTATTTTTTCATTTTAAGCTCCTGATATTATGCAAAGAAAAATAATATTTTCTTTAAATTTAATTAACAATTTCTTTAAAATTTAACTATTTAATGCTTTTCCAGTATTTTATTAAATGGATAAAAATTTTAAACTTATTAAACAATAATTTTGTACTTTAAAAATTATTCAAATGTTTGCCCAAAACTAGGCAACATTTTTATAGCTTTAAAATAATCAAAGTTCACGCTTTAATATTTAAACTGTTGTAATTAAAATGTTTCCTTATAAGCATCATGTTGCCTTAAAATATAATTATATACTATAGATTTTTATAATATTTATCCCCAAAGTAGGCAATATTTTTTTAATTCGAATAATTTTATAAAACTGTGAATTTCAGAAATAAAAGTTAAAATTAAAGAAACTAAAGTTTTTTAGTTAAGAATTATTAATTAGAATAAAGAAAAGCAAATTGTGTTAAAATAAATTTTTGATAGAATGCTTTAAGGCGTTAGAAAACCAGTAAAGCTTTAACATTTCTTTAAATTCCCATTAAAACAAAATAAAGCAAAAAAGAATTTTTTCCAAAAAAATTTCGTGGAATAAAACTTTAATTAAACTTTAAAATATTATAAATTTTATACTTTAAATTATAAGAACTTTTCTAGATCAAAATTGGTAAGAAATAAAAGCTCTTTAAATATATTGCAAGGAACAGCTTTTTTTGAAGCTATGAGATACGACAGTAAAATCTTTTGAAAGTTAATTTTCAGAGCTGAACGTCATCTAAATATATTGTTTATTAAGAAATTATTTATCAACAAAAGCTTTCGATTTTTTTTACTTTTAAGAATTATAAAGCAATTGAAAAGCATATTAAATTTAAAGCTCTATTTTTAAAAGTAAAGCTAATGAAAATAATAGTTTGGATTCCATCAAACTTAAATTCAAAATAATCAAAAACTATTTATATCGAATTTATTACAAATGAAATATTAATAAAAATACTTTTATTCCATAAAATATTACAGATGTAGAGCTTTAGACATAGAATAAGTAAAATAAAAAGCTTTTTATTTAAAGCTTCTTAGACTTTCATATCAAACCAGTTTAAATCATTCTGGTGGCGGAAAAGTTAAAAGTTTAATGCTTTCATAAAAAAAGAAATGGTAGATGGAAGCTTTAAGCTTTGTTTTTATTAAAAATGCTTTAACTTTTCATATGACAAACATGTTTGTTTATTTTGAAATATAAAAGCTCCTAAAGCTTTTTAATTAAAAAATAATATGTTCAAGAAACTTGTTTTAAACTTTCTTTATGACTGGAAAGCTTTCATGAATTTTAATTGGATACGACTGATTTTTATAAAAGAAATAATTAACTCCAGTTCACATTAGAGAAATCACCGGAGACAAGCTTTTTAAATCAAAAGATTATTGAAATTTTATATGATATCTGTTCTTACATAAAAGAGCTTTCTACTAGCTTTAAATGTAAATCTATAGATCAGAACAGCCTTAGTATATTATGCTCTATGGAGGATTTTTAAAGTTAATTTACGTTGATCATAAATAAATACTAAATAAAAAGGATATTTTTTATACGTTTTTATCCTGGACTGGAGTCCTGAATATAACAAAATATTTGTTTTATTTAACAGGGAATCCTATTTATTATATGACATTCATATAGAGCTTTTAAAACCTTTTTTAATATCACTGCTTTCTCTTCCAGTTGTACCGTTTCGACTTTTGCATGCGTATGGACCTTTCCTCAAGTGGTTACATAATATTATCAACAATTAAAATAAGCTATTGAAAATCTAACTAAAGCTCAATTTGAGCTTTATTTCTAGGTTTAAATAAATAAAGGTATATGCCAGTATAGGATTTATTGGAACTAACAAAGCTTAATTTACGTAACTCTTATGTGACAAATATTGCTAATAACTTTTACAATTTTAAAATTGTATTAAAACTTTCAAAAGAGCTTTTAAAAGCATTATATGAAATTACTGATTTCTCTATCAGTCTAGTGTTATAACCAAGTTTTATTACAGTTACCAGTTAAGCAATCTTATTCTTAAAATCTTAAAGCTTTTTACTGCATAAGCTTTAAAGTTCTTTTAAATTATTATTTTTCATATAAGTTTAAAATTTTAATAAATATTTCTTTTTCAAATATAAACATTTGTAATAATAATTTAAAATTTATTTCGTTTATATAATATTTCAAATATGCTTTTGTTTATTATTTCAAAAAAGCTTTATAAAAGCTTTGTTTGTCTTTTATGTAAAGTATTTAAATTATTAAAACATATTTGCTTTTCTTTATAAATAAGAATAACATATTTTAAAATAACTTATTGTAAGAAAAAATAATTTTTTATATAATAAAAAATGTTTTAAATAAAATATTTATTTAAAAAATCTTTGAAAATGAAGTAATAAATTATATAATCGGAAAAAGCTTAGAACAAATATTTTATTTTTATAAATTAAAATAAAAGAAAATTTGAAGGCAATTTTTTTTATAAGGATATTCAAAAATAATTAAATTATAAACAGTTTTTGCTTAAACTAGAGACTTCAGTTTACATTATATCGAATCAGATTTTCTTCTAAAGAGCTTTTAAATTTGAATTTTTCAAAAAACATAAATAATGTCAATATGGGTATTAAAAAAGAGTTGAGAATCTAAGCAATTTACTTAAATTAATTATACTAAAAATAATACTTGAAGGTAAGTCCCTCCTTTGAAAATAGATATACTTGGAAGAGCAAGAAACCTCTTTTAGACTTCTAGTGTCTATATGTCTATAATTGTTGAACCATTACACCTGGGAGATAGCTCCAAAGACTTTAATAGAAACTTAAAGATGGCAGTGCAAATACTAGAAGCAACTGATATGGGCAGTCATATTGAAATGGTTGTTGTTTCCTTTGGGGTAATAAAACTAAAATCGCTGGGAGGGATTATGCTGTTGCATTATAACAAATATCACAAATAATATGACAGGACATTGAATAGTTCCAAACCCCTAAGCAAGAGAGGATTTTTTTATCCATAAATACGCATATGGAGCGTTGGCTTGTGCATTGTACTCTCCAGGTGCTAAGACCGTTCTGAGGTGGAGCGACTGTACCAACCGGAAGTTAATTTCATGAGATATGAACTATTTTATGCAACAGGACTTTTACAAGAACTACAACCACCGTGGGTTGGATTAACATAACATAATCATGAACATCCATCCACTGAACTTAGCTCCGGACAGTTTGGAGGACTCGCCTATCACTTTATTGTTCTTGTATCACTCATGTCTTGTTAACAATAGTGACAGGATTATGAAGTCTTATGAATGGTTGATCCATTTCAGTATTTATAGAGTCCGTTATAGAAAAGTGATTGGCTACTTTTGCCGCAACTGCATATTGATTATCATATCAAAAACTTTTTGGAAATTTTTGATAGCTTTTGGGTGCTAAACTTATTACCTTGAGCATCAGCAATGTACAACTTTTGACTTGGAAGTTATGAAAATTCCCTAGACCATTTTGAATCAACTATTTGTGTTGAAATTTTTTGATCTCATTCCTTTACCTTGTAAATTTGAAATAACATCTTTCAAATGGATTTCATTTATTTTATCTTATAAAATTAAAATTGCAATCTGTCTAGATATGCCGTGGGGCAGATCTCCCAAAATTTCCAATGGGAAATTTTTCTCTATTTGTGAACTGGAAGATTAAAAAAATTTAATATTAAATTATTTTTTTCTAAACACTTAGCTTTCACATAAACCCATATCAAGGTCAAAGGTCTTTCATATTTATTTTTTCGAAATTGCATATCCTTGTGAATTTTCAAAGCTAAATTTATAGTTAAACTGACTCGATACTAATGCACGTGGAAATACCGTTTTTATCAGTGAAGTCTCCAATTTCATAATAAATTTTCCTTGAATAAATATTTTTATTTCAGCATGTTATATAATTGATCCTTTTTATTATTATTGGAATATCCTTAATGTTTTGCATTTCTTCTTAATATTTTCAGATTTTATTTAAAATTTAATATTTTATAAATCTTGTAATAATACAACAAAATCTTTTTTTTTTTGCATAAAAAATGTTTTTCACACATTCATATTTTTGTTTTCTTGGAATTTTCTTAAGTTTTGCCCTCGTAACAATTCAAATAATCATATTTTTATTTTTCTTAAAACTTTAAAAACCAATGGAGCTGCTTTTTTTATATATTTTATTCCTTTTTCTCGAACAAGAAAATTATTATTATTTTTTTCTTTTTTGTAGTTGAGTTTTAACAAATAAACAAATTTTACATAAAATATTCAAAAAATTATATCAGAAAAAAACACATGAAATTTGCATAAGAATTTTATTATTTTATAAAAAGAAAAAAATCATAAAAACAATTTTTTTTTTTTGAGGGGAGAAAATTTGTTAAACAAAAGAATAATAAAATGAGATAAACTAAAATAAAGAGAAAAATTATGTATTAATGTATTGACTGTAATAATGTATTCAAAGTTTAAGAGATATACTTTCTAATAATATATTACATTTAATATTATTTATATTAAAAAAATCTATAATTTTTGGTTAAGAAGAAATAATATTTAAATAAATATGGAAAAACTGGAAACTAGAAAGTTTAAAAATTAAACAGGTGTGTACTTTTTCTACAGACTGTTACTTTTCCTGGTAACTACAAAATGTTAATTTTCAATTATTTTACTTAAACAATAAAAAATAAATTTAATTGTCTAAATATTGAATTAAATTTCTAAAAAACTGAATTATAAATTTGTTAACTTTTACTAAACTAAATAGGAAATTAAAAGTCGGTCAACTTCGATCACAACGCACGGTGGGGCAGATCATGAAATTGAACACAAGTGATGATGACGGTTTATTAACTTTGTCATTTTGCGTTTTACGCTTAGAAGGAATGATCGCAGACCCCATAATGTAATATTTATTTCTGAATCAAATTAAAATCTGAGTCAATTTAGCTATGTCCGCCTGTCTCTTGTCTGTTATTGGCACGCTCACGTCCACAATAATTAAAAGAGGACAACGAAATTTGACTGTTATCTCTAAAATTAGGATCTGAATATCTTTCAAAGATAGAAAGTTACGCTGCCCACAAGCTGGTCAACGTAAACTTGACTCAGGAAATGATTTCGATCGGATCCGAAGACAGTATTGATAATAAAAATGACAAAAAAAGTTTATTTAAAAAATCATAAAATTGTTCAAATTCGTGGATCTCTTTTTCGAACCAATTTTCATCTTTAATAAAGGGTAGTCCAACTATAATACCCGAGTAAGTCGAATCATAACATAATTTGATATTTCTTTCTTTTTTTCGTCAGTTTCAAAAACACAGACTTGGACACGCGGACAGATTACCGGTTATAGCCATATCGTCTCAAATTTTAATTTGATACTTAATGGGGTCTTTAATAACATCAAATATAATGATCAATATCATTTGTAAATTGCACCTCAACATAATAAGACATTTCATTCTTTCAGGATTTGACATCGGTTATGGCCCCGTCTTTTTTTTTTTTTTTTTTTTTTTGACTCCAACCATAAAGTTCAATATTTGATTTGTAAATCACGGTATTATTTGAAATTAACATTTTATTTCACATTTCACTCTTTCAAGAAACTCTTAACGTTATTCACAATAGTGTAAATGAAGATCCAACAACTTTAACACGTCGCTATGATCAACATATGATCGCTGATACGAATTCTAAATAAAAGTTTATAACCAGTATATAAAACCGGAAAATGCTAATTTAGAAACTTTCTGAAATGATATGACCGTAAATAAAAGCTGCTGCGTACTGATGACAAAAACACACAACTTGATCTTAAACATGATTGTATTTGATATTAGTAAGATCTAATTAAGATTGCAACAGTTTTAATTAAAGTTCAGAAGAGTTTATAGTATGAGAGTCGTGGTCAATTACAGACAAAGGTTCTTCAAATTCAAGCCTATAACACTTGTGTCAGTTTTGCGTGATCGCATTAACAGCTTATCTATTTTAATTAAAACCAACTTAAAATGAAACTCTGTAAAATCTTACAAGATGATAATAATTTTTCAATGAAATTTAAATTTAATAAATCGCTTATCGATTTCTAATTTTTTTTAATAAATAAATTTAACTACTGTGGAAGCTTCTGATAAGCTTTCATTAAAATTTAAGTTTTTTTTCTAAATGTCTACTAAATATTGTTTTAAAATAGAAATATTAAAATTAAACTAAAATTAATTATATTAATTAATACCTAACAAGTTTACATAAAATGCATATAAGTAAAATAGCCTAAAGGGCTTTTCATTTTGGTTTAAATTAATTTTAATAAATAATTTAATAACAAACAAAAAATTATTAGGGATTTTGTTGCATTACAAGGCATTAAATAATCAATTTTAATTTCAAATACCTTAAATGAAACAACAAACTTAAAGCTTAAAGTTTTTTGTTCAAAACATAAATCAAATACTTAATTAAAAAGCTCTAGAAATAAACTTTAGCTGAGGAAGGAAAAATATGCTTTATATGCTTAAGAAAAACTGAAGAACTAAAGGGAAGGAAAGCTAGAAAAACTAAAAGCTTAAATAAAAAGAACAAGAAGAGAGCAAATTGTCAGCAAAGCTTTTGTTTCAAAAATTAGGTGTTGAAGAGTAAAATAAGGTGTTGTAGAGTGCTAATTAAGAATTGTGTTAAGTAAAAGCTTTAATAAAATTAAGAAACCCAAAAGCTTATAGAAAAAAATATGCAACAATTCATGAAATAATTTTAATTAAAAACATATTTTTGTCACTCATTTTACTCATTTGATTATATTTCACTTAATAATTGTATAAATATTTTCAATCACAAGGATTTAAATTACAATACGTTTTATTTATTTTAATTATAGAGAAAAAGAGGAAAGTATTAAAGTTTATTATGATTTATGGACATTCATACGTTTTATAAATTTTAATCTTTTTTTAATCGATATTCAATAATGACATGTTTTATATGTATGTATTTTTTTTCGCCATACATTTACATACATTATCACATGTTTACTGCATTTATACCTACGCATATACACAGTTTGTCAAATATATCTTTGCATTAAAAAAAAAGAACTTGAACAATTTTAACTTTATTTAATGAGTTCCAAGTAAAAATCCTTAAATTATATATATTTTTCGGTACACATTTCGATACAATGCTTGATTACGTCTATACGGCGCCGAAATTTTCCAAATAGGCGGACAGATTATAGCAGCTATAAAACAGTAAATTTACTCAATTTGGAAAATACCTAAACGTTGGAAATGGGGAGTATCAGAATAAGGAATGGGGAAATGTTCCTTGTAAAACTGATGTTTATAAAATCAGAAGTGATCTAATAATTCGACCTAAAAAATGCTTAAAAAACAGGTTTCAACGGATCGGGGCATTTCAACTATTATAAGGAAAAATCCATTAGACAAATCGATGATAATTGATGGTGGATCTCTGAAAATAAGTCGTCCTAGCATTTCACAGTAAGTGAAAGGTCTTTGGTGATAAATCATAGAATTTTTCTCATTATAGTAAAATAAGCGCGGTATTATTTTCTTATACATTTCTGGATAATATTTGAGCATTCGTAACAAACTCGTATTCAAATGTTACATCTACGCATAGTCATTTTGAAACGTCTTTTTACATCCAATTATGAGGTTTTTAGTGAATTTAAAGACAATAATTTTACAAGAAACATTTCCTTATTCCTATCAAATTACACTCCATTTAAAAAATAAATTCCACATTTCCAGTGTTGACACATTTTTGCAAACATTTATTTGACACTTTTCAAAGTGTGTAAATTTCTTTTTTTATTGCTGTTGTTGTAATAAGTCCGACTATTAGCGAAATTTTGGCGACTTGTAGTCGTAACTATATCGTATCGTAACTATAGCAACAAAATTTGTACAGATAAGAATGGATTATTAAAGGATTTTTATTTGGAGTTCATTAATGAAGTTAACATTTTTCATATTTTTTTATAATTGCAAAGTTATATTTGACAAACTGTATATAAGTATGTGTGGATTTATGTATGTTTAATGAGAATGTTTTGTTTATGTATTTATGTTTGTGTATTAATTTTTAAATTATGCTGTTTAAGCATAAAATGACTTAAATGCCTAAAGCATTTTGAACAGAAAGGATGATCAAATAAAAAAGCCAGTAATATGAATATCGAAGAGCAAGAAAGTATTCTTATTGATTACCAAGCTCATCGGCTGTTCTTTATTATCAAAGTAGTCCCTTTACGCAGGTATCCTGACTAGTGTAATGTAAGATGTCCGACATATCTTCATTAACTTTCCTCTGCATCAGCCAACTAATAGGGATTGTGTCACAAGGACTTTTAGTGACAGAATCAATCCCTCAAAACAAATATAATAATAACTTTTATATAAGATTAAATGATTGTATTCTTTTTTAAAGCCTTAAAGTTTTCTATAATATATGACCCACTTCAGAATTTATTAAATAACATTAACATCATTTTTATTTTCATTTTTATTATTTAACATCCGTTTCCTCTAAACTTAATTCAATAAAACTAACAACAAACTGCAGTTAATCCCTTTTATTTATTCTCTATAAAGTCAAACTCATACAACTCATTTAAACTATTTCACGCCGTAATAATCCGGTTATATTACACAGAATGTAATGTAAGAGAGAGAGAACTAATAAAATGTATATATGGGATATTCCACAAAAAAATCTAAATTCATCTTAATTTGAAGGATATAAAATAAGAACTTAAACTATAATTAGTTCAGATATTTAGAAATAAGGTAATTGGCAAAGATCATAAAATGACTGAATGGTCCAGAATTGACGTTAGGAATTCTGCTGCCTCCATGGAATCACAAATTGTTAAAATCCTGTTAGAATAATCAGAATTTCAGGGAAAATGACTAAATAACTGGGAAACTTTAAAAAGTGAAAGAAATTTTGTAAAAAGATAGGAAAATATGATACGGAAATTCTCAGTACATACGAGGACCCTAAGTTGGCATACTCTGGACGTTCATTTGAGACGTTTGAAAACATAGTTGAAAAATTTGAAAATAAAAGTAATCGAACTGAATAGTTAGAACGCCACCATCGCTTTTAGAAGAGAAACATGTCCAACCGTTTTACTAAATGGACTTAAAATCCCTCAATAATTAGTAAAGAAAGAGTTTGGGAAATTATATGAGAGATATATAACAAGGCTATGGACTCATCCTAATACGATTGCCAGACGTCTTACAAATGTGCAGGCAGATCTTCCTATATAACTAGTACATACGGAATGTACTAGTTAACTAGTACTAGTTAACTAGTACATTCCGTATGTAACGATAAGAACGAATCATCTAAGATCACCTTGCATCAAATCAAGATCTGAGTAGAATTAGATGTGTCATCTGTCTATTCCTCTGGCTGTTGTCGGTAATAAAATTGGTGTGAGAATTTGCTATTGTCCTGAGATGTTTCCTATTTGAACCCAAAAAAAACGGTTCAGTATATTAATAGATATAGACCGATATCTAAGACAACCTCTACTTCTTGTATACGTTTGTGGGTTTATGTGTGAGGGAAAGTAAAATAAGGTATTTACTGCACACGAATTTGTGATGATGAGCATTGAAGATACCGAATCTTGAATGCCGATTATAGAATTCTAACTCGTTGTTTACTAGGTGGATTGAAAGTGCTGGGACGAATCAAAAAATTTTAGAAAACTTTAAATGCAGAAATGAAAACAAAGTTGAAAATAAAGTTGTTTTCTTATAAGAGCAGTTCAAATTTTTGGGAATATCCCATACATATATTTGTCTATAGTAAAATACATATGTGTGTATGGGTGAATGTAAAACTAGTTATTATTTTTTAATTTTATTTATGAATTATATAGAAATAATCAACAAATTGTTTTTAATAAAAATTAATTTCTGTTTTTTTTTGCTCTTCTCTTGTTGTTTGATAATAACGTTGTTTATACAAAAAAAGGAAAAACAACAATTATAATAAAAAATCATAATAATCACAACAACAAACGATGACAATAACTGAGCTTTACAAATATTTATAAAAAATCAGAGTATAGAAGAGTAAAATCTATACTTTCAACTGATTTTCATTTTTACTCTTCTTATAACACTATCGATTAAAATCTTTTTCTTCATTTTACTCTTCTATTAGTTAAGATAAAAATAGGATTATTTTTTAATTCGCTCAAAAATGCGAATTGGTTGACAAGAAAAAATTAGCTTGTATATATACAAGCACACAAACAAATTTCTTGCCGCAATAAAATTTACTGTTGTTGTAAAAAAAACAAAACTAAACACATCGTAATATGTGAGTACGTTTGTATATTCATACAAAAATTATAAACATACACACATCCATTTTTCAGTTTAATAAAAACATTTTTAACTGCTGCACATTTAATTTTTAAACTCTTATTTTATTTCGATCTTATTTTTTTTTTTTTTTTTAATTTTTATCATTTTCTAGAATTAAACTCTTTTCAAAACAAAGAGTTAAAAATAATAATTGAACTCTTTGAAAGATCCGATCTGACGAAGAATATAAAAAAGAGTTAAAAACCGTACCTTGTAAAAAATGTAAAGCATACAAAAATTGTCATCATTATTTTTTAAATCGTTGCATATTTTTAGGATTCTTTTTTTCTCTTTAATACTTATTGAACAAGTCATATTATTTGCATTTTCATAATATTTCATTTCTCTTTTTTTCAGAGATTTTTTACTTGCAATTTTCCACTACACAGGGAGTAAAAATTAAATAAAAAAATACTGAATAATTGTGTGTATTTAATGTGTAAATAATAATGTCTACATTGGCATATTCAGTTAATTAAGTTGTATCTATATGAATGTTAACATGTATGTGTGTATATATGAAAAAATTTATATTTATGCAAGTAGAATTGAGGCAATGAATATAATTATCAAATATATAAATTATAGACCAACAAAAAACAAGTTATATAAGATAAATTGCATAAATATGTATGCACAGTTTGTCAAATAAATCTTAGCGTTTTAATTTTATTAATGAATTCCAACTAAAAATCCTTTAACTATAAATTTTATTGTACGCATTACGATGTTTTACCTATTTACGACTTTGAGATGCCAAAAATTTCCAAATAATGCAATCATTTATTTGACACTCTCCAAAGTGCTGTTGTTGCAATAAGTCCGTCTGTTTGGAAAATTTTGACATCCTTTAGTTGTAAACAGGTGCAACAACGAAATATGTACAAAAAATGATAATTAAAGGATTTTTAGTTGAAGTTCACTAATGAATATTTTTTATGATGGCAAAAATATATTTGACACACTGTATATATATGTTTTATAAAGGTTTATATAAATATGAATTTTCTCTTTATCTTTAAACTAAAAATTATGTTTTATTTTATATGAGAATTTTGTGTTTGTGACTAATTTCTGATTAAATTTGAAAATATGCTAAAACACTAACTAAAACTATTTAAAATATTTAACATCTGTTTTAAAATAAGTCAGTTAACAAATTACTATATTTAATTCATAATTGTGGTATTTTTTGGATTTTCAAATGAAATAAATTATGACAATTTCCAAATGAATAAATAATTTAATTTATTTAAATTATTATTCGGTGCGTTTTGCTGTATAAAAATTCTACTCCGTTCTTGATTCAGAATCAATTTCAAAAATCGAATCGAATTAAAAACGAGTAAGAATGCTATATTCGGCTATGCCGAATCTTTAATATCCTCCACCATAAATGTGTGTAAAATAAATACTTTATATGATAGACAAATGGACAGACGGACATATCTAAATCGATTCAGATTTTAATTAAATTATTAAATTAATATATATATATATATATATATATATATATATATATATATATATATATATATATATATATATATATATATATATATATATATATATATATATATATATATATATATATATATATATATATATATATATATATATATATATATATATATATATATACATATATAATCCCTAATCCCTTTCGTCCTTCATTTTGTCCAGCAACTCCAACTGTTCCTTGAAAAAGTAATTGAAGTTAAATCTTAATACTCTTACTTCAATAGTTCATATGGCGATTACCTCTTCCCTGATCCGTCCTGAATTTCGTCCAGTAAAACTTTAGCCGTTCTAGTTCTTTAGATATTTAACAATTAAAATTGACTCTCTCTACCATGACCTTATCTGTCCTACATTTTGACCAGAAAAAAGAGCTCCTGGAGAAAGGGATTGAGATCAATTTTTAAAACTTTCGCTTAAGATATTCGTTAGCTTTGTATGGGGATAATTCCCTGTTTTCCTAATTATACCGAAGTTATTTATATCCTATGTTATATATTGGAATTATTATGTGAAAACTTGAACCAAGTCGCATGGAATATTATTACAATACTACATATCTTAGGGATTTGTACACTTTAAAGTGATTCTTGAAAATTGGTCAGATAATTTGTGATTTAATTTTAAGATTTGGCATGTTGGATTAACAATGTAGTAGATTTCCATTCATTGACACAACTTATTGGGTATTCACAATGCGACGTGGACAGCAGAACAGATGAATGTACGGAAAGCAATAAATCGACACACAGAGTTGGTGGCGATCGGTATACATTAACGTGTCGGTTAGTTGTCATGATCTTTTATTATTTTAACGCTCATTAATAAAATGTGAATTTTTAGCTTAGAAGTCTTACAGACCACACTTTGTCCCTTCTGCCTATCATTTGTTTCGATCAATGCAAAACGATTTTACAGTATAATGCTTCAAGTCAAAAAAGTCAAACTAAAAAATAAACCAGTTCTTTTAGCGCGAAATCCATATGATAGCAGAAGGATAATATAAACAGTCTTAATACAGTTTTCATCTCAAAACTAGATCAGTACTTCTGGCGCGGAATCCACCTCAGAATGATTCTAAGCAGTAGTGGCTGACGAAGGACTTTATTTAAGTTATTTAATTTGGATTTAAATGAATTATAAATCACAATAATTCACAAAAAAAACGCCAATACAGTACGTTAAAAATTTTTAAACATTTTCATATTTTTAAGCATTTTTTCGGTCTCACTCCTTTCAATTAAATTTAAAAAAAATTTGATCATATTACATTATTCTCTTTTCTTTAAGAAAAATAACTCTTTCAAAAACATACTTTCGTTTTACTGTTGCATACTTTTAAAAACAGCTCTGCTTATTTTGAATACGCTAAACTAACAACTAAAATTAACAAGCGTTTAAATCAATAAAAAAGTGAAAATAAACAATAAAATGCTGGATTAATCTTTCGATAAATATTAACAAAAATTATTAAACATATTTTTAATAAAAAAACTAATCTAATAATTATAATGTAATATGACTTAATTATAAAATAGTATATTTTGTATGGTGTGTAATGATGATTTGTGGTGTTAAGGCAAAGAACAAAGTGCTTTTTTAAAAAAAGGTTATAAATAAAAAAATTTAAATAAAAAAATAATAAATATTAAGCAATTTCTGGATAAAGTTAGAGTGAAAGGAGAAAAAACAATTAAGAAAAAAATAAAAAACAAAGAATTAAAATAAAAAACAATAAAACAAGGTAATAGAAAAAATTATGTTTGTTTTTTTTTAGAAATTTTGCATACCGCAGCGGCTGCAGCAACAGCGGTGGCGCGTGATTGCGCCGCTTTTAATTGTGCCTGTAGGTGCAAGGGAGGATGAAAATAGCGGCAGGGATCACGTGTGCATCTACCTTTTACGGCGTCCATGCACACCGTAATGGAACCATCATCGTGTCTGGCAACACTCTCCTGCGGATGTGCAAAACGGCATTCAGATTCGGCACGTTTGCAAGCACCGCGCATAAATTCGCGACAAACCTATTAAAAGATTTTTATTCGCAAAACAATTGTGTGTTTTTTGGGATTTTTTTTATTATTTTTCAGTTAGCACAGCGTTGATTTTTTTGATATTTTTGTAGCATATTTTTTAGCAGCACAGCAGTGTTTTTTTTAATTTTTTATATTTTTGTTGTTGTAGTAGTTGGTGTAATATTTTGTAGCACATGGTGTTTTAATTTGTTTGTTTTTTTTTATAAAAATTTTATATATTTTTTATTTGTTGGTTTTTTCACATGGACGCAGGATAACAAATGGAACAAGGTAATTCAAGTAAACAATGTATTTTTTTGTTTGGTTTTGGTTTAATAGAAAAAATAAAAAAGAAAATTTTGTTTTAAATTTTTGTATTTCTCTTTAAAAAAAATTAAATGGATTTGGTTTTTAATTGTTGTTTATAACAAATGGTTAATTATTTTTGTTGTTTTTTCTTTTTGGCAATTTTTAGCGTTTTTTTATTGTCGGTTTGCAAAACTTTTGCATGCCAATTAAAAATTTTTTATTATTTGTTTTTTGTTAGATTTTCGAAAGCTTTCGCAAGCTTTTGTTTTTGACAAATTGATGGCATTCGATTAGTGTTTTAAATATAAACATTTAACAAACAATAGATAACAACAACAACGAAAAATATAGAATAAGTTTTAAATTTTATTAAAAGGACTTTGTTTTGGTTAAACATTTTTTTTAGATTTTAGTAGCAACATTTAGGAAAAAATTATGGTTACAATTTTAATACAATAAAAAAAAACGATTGGAAGTTATCACGAAGGTTATTTTTTGATATTTCAACCAATTGGGAGGTAAGATAAAGACATTATTACGATAATGAGACACCCTGTTCGATAAGGCTTTGCAAAATTATTAAAAATTTCTTAAATTTATAATCCATGACGTATTTTTAAGCTTTAGGTGCTAATTCAACACTCTGCTTATTAAGGATTTTCAAATGATGAACTGTTTTTAAATTTGTAACTTAAAGAAAAGCTTTACTAAAAGCTTTATGTTGTATTAAACTTAAGAGTTCGTTCTCCTTTAATATGTGATAAAAAATCAAGCTCTTCTATCGAGCTTTATATCATTTTAAATAAAAAGTACTTTAAACAAGTTTCATATAATCTACTGTATTGCAATAGCAGTTTGCTTTTGAAATCCAGTAATATTCAAGGTGGCTATGGACCGATATCTGGGACAATCTTCGAATTTAAGCAAATTATTCAGAAAAACTTTTGAAATTTAATTTCAATAAAAAATGAATTAGTTTAAGCTCAAGAGTGACCTAAACACAACAATTGACAGAGTGTTTCAAATTTTAACTATAATTGAAAAAATTTTAAGAGCGATAAAAAACCTAGCAAATCCTTTTAAAAATAATTAAAATTACAAAATATCTATTTTGAAAGTCACAGTGAAATTTTCCTGATTTTTTTCTTCCAATTAAATAAAATTTAAATTTTCTTTTTTATTTTCAAAATTAATTTGAGCAAAAGCTTTGCAAAAGTTTAGATGATTTTTCTTATGGTAAAACTGAAAAAAAGATATTTTGAAATCAACTGAAAAACAACTCAATTCTTTAAAAGCAACTGGGTACTTCAAAAAGAGAAAATTAAGAGAGAAATTTAAAAACAACTTAAAATAGAAAAGACAAATTTCCAATTGGCTTTTTTAAGATAAGAAAAACGTTTATTCCCTTATTTTAAGAAGAAAAACATAAATACGAATGTGTGAAATTTTTTGACGAGATTTTCTTCAATAAATAAAATATTTATTAAAAAAAGTTAAATAAAAAATTTGAAAAAAAAAAATTAAATAATAATAATAAAAAAATTCATTTTTTCTTTTTAATTTTTGTATAAAAGCTTAACATTTTGTTAATTTATTATAACAAAAAATTTTAATTAATTTAAAAAAAACAATTTAAAAAAATTTATATACAAATATTATTTTTTTTTAATTATAAACAATAAATAAAATTATTAAATAACTTAAAATTTTATTTAAAAAACAACATGCTTTTTAAAAAATAAATTAAATTTTAAATATTTTTTTTTAAATTTTGTAATATTATTTTACAAAAATTTATAATTTTTTTAAAGAAAATAATAACAATCAATAATTAGAAATATATTTAAGTTAAATATTAAATAATAAATAAATTAAAGTTAAATAAGTAAAACATGCTTTTGACATAAAACTCACCTCTAATCGATCGGAACGTGGTATTTTTTGTTGGGCCACTTGTACCGCTTGCGGTACAACTGGTCCCAATTGTGAGACAGCTGTAGGATCAGGACCCAATAAGGCAGGCACTAAATGACCAGGTGCAAAATATGGACTATATGTGTTAGCAGGTATGCCAGTTAAATAAGGATTTGTAGCCTAGAAAATTGGAATAAAAAAGTGAAATAGATTTAGTTTATAAAAGCGAATATGTCTTTCTTATTATGACTACTAAATGTGCACAGTGTGTCCAAATGTTTTTTCTTAAATAACTTTTGAATGGTTTTTGAATCTTTTCAATTAAATAGATCTTTTGATATTAAATTGGAAACTTTATTTCATTAATTCCAAAAAAATCCTTATAAAAACTTCGAAAAATGTTTTTTATGTTTACCGGAATTCAAAAACGTATATTTAAAAAGATTATAGAACCCATCAAGCTATGCAAAAAAAGCTTATTTTTGCATTCAACAAAAACTTGTAAAGTAGTCTTTCAGAAGACTATAAATGCGGTATAGGTTACTTACGAAAAAATGCTTATAACTCAAAAAGGTGTAACTCCTTTTTTGAAAAAAAAAAAATGTTGAAAATTCGCCATTTTTTTAAAATTCAATTTTATCATTATTTCTTAATAAAATTTGTATCCGACATAGCATGAAAGCTTAACCAAGATCGGTCTAAAAGTAAAATTAAAAATCTCTTAAACTTTAACCGATAATTTACCCGTCACTTATTTTTTATGTTTTCATTGGTTGAAGTCACTTATTCGCAATCTGTGAAATCTGTTCAGATATAAGAAATCTGGATCGTTTTAAAATTTAAATAATCCAAGGTGTTTAATTCCCATTTTCACAGACAGAAATACCCTCATGCCTCAAGTCTATGAGTGTTAAATCAATCTATATTTCCCGTTAAGTATTCAATAAAAATATTACGAAATTCATACAAAAAATAATCTGATTTTTTCTAATAAAAGTTGCCACCTTTTTTGGAAAAAAAAAGATCTGTATTTTTTCAAAGTTCCAATTTCAAATTAATACAACAAATTAACGGATTTATATATTTATGAGATTATTGAATTAATATTTTGTTTAAATTAACGGAGAATTTGACACATATTTTTAGAAAATTTCGGATCAATGTTAGGCCCCCTAACTTACAAAAGCTAAAAAATAGTTTAACAATTTATTTCATTTATCTCAGAAATCATATTCTTATGATTTCAACCGATACACATAAGTGTGCTTTCATAGAGCTTTACAATTTTTCTCAATTCTCAATTTTTGGCGAATTTTTAAAAAATCAACATACCCGTGATCGTCAGATTTTTAGGGTCACCGGCTACGCCTTTGACTAGGAAGAGATGCTGACTTCCTCAAAACAACTTAGAATACCTCCTTTCTAAATATGTGAATGTTCATTAAGATATCTCAAATAATACAAAAGATACAGAATTATTTCCAGAAACGAATCGTTTTTAAATATTGAACAAAATCTGAATTTCCCGTACACGTTTTTTATTTAAATTTTTATTAATTATTCCATACATTTTTTTTAAATTATGTATAACACTTCTAAATATATTTTTAATTATTTTAATAAAATAAGAGTTTCCAATTAATGTAATTTTAAGATATTTAAAGACCCTCTCCCTAATTAAGCCAAAATTAATAATTCACACTTTATTTTCATTATAATTGTTGTCATATCAACAATCTGTATTTATTTAACAGAGTGTTTCATAAATCATTGTTTACTATTTGTTTTTTTTTCACCAAATCATTTTCTGTTTTTTGTGCCTCTCTACTCTCGCTTGTTTATATGCAGGTGTAAACAAAAGGCGTCAAGTTAACAGCATCAGTTAACAACATTATTATTACTATTATTGTTTTTCATTGTTATTCCTGCTTTTTATTGTTATTATTACTCGCATTATTATTATTTTATACTATTTTTTATTATTGTTATTGAACCGAAAGAGGGTGTAAATAATAGTTCTTTTTTTATTCTTCCATTCATTCATCCATTTATTTAATAATGAATAAAAATCGAAAACAATAATAAAAATAAAAACAAGGTATAATATATATATAGTAAAAACCCTATTCTATTGTTCTTAAATAACAGTAAAAATATACACACTGTGTATATTTAACATCCACAAATAATAAATATATTCCATTTGCAAATGTAACATTTTTTTTTCGTTTTATATGAATTTTCTCGGTGGTTTACACAACTCTTAACAATATTTTTAATAAAAAGTCGTAACGATAAAAACGAGAAGAATTTTATATAAAATTCAGAATTATTTTCTGGTTCCTTTTATTTATTTCTTTTTTTGTTCACCTTAATCCAATGACCTTACTTTGTAAATACAGATTTTGGGCTGTTTTTAACAGACATAAATTTAAAATAAATACGGTGGGATTTGTAGATGGTGCTTTAATTTGGATATTTATTCGAAATTTTATTATTCCAGCGATACATTATTAATTGCGTTATTTTCTTTGGTAGAATCAAAACAAATTAAGTTTGGCATACATCATTTGAACTCAAATCGTGTCAATAATATGATAATGAGCTAAATAACATTTTTTCGTCAGAGAAAATAAGCCTTATTTTGTAAAAGCATAAAATAGCACCAAGAACATTTGTTCGAATGAATTCAGGAAACAAGACCAAGAGAAAATCTCTTTTACATTATAAAAGTACCGTTAAATTGTATCTTATAAAAAAACTTCAAATTCATTTTTGGATGAGAACAAAAAAGATAAAACAAAAATAAATAAAAAATTAAATACGAATATAGAAATATACATCAATGTAGCAAGTAAGACTGTAATAGAGGCCTATAAGGAACCTACCGACCTTTGCAAATTTTCGGTTCTTTAGATTTTACCTAAATATAAAAAATATCACTATACTACTTTTTTACAATTTTTAACTGCAATACGATTATCGGAAACGGGTCACTATGGGAGTTACCGCCAATTGTGAATTAATCTTCTTGAAATTTGGTATGTGGAATTGCACAGAATATAATTTGTAGCAAATTTAATAATATATCTATGAATATTACAAGCTTAAGATCGCATTTTTAAAGAATCTTTCTGAAGTATGGGATCTGTAATGACCAATTCATAAATGCGTCGTGGCATAATGATCGCACTCGTCAAACTTTATTGTGATATCTTTAAAATTGGGATTTGTATAGTTTACATGGATTTTAAACAGGACGGTCAATTAGAAGCTTGAGTTAATCGAAATGCTTAAAAGTCACATTTACCCAAACATATAATACCCATAGCACACATGTGAATGATTTAAAAAAGGACAGATAATAACGGATGAAATGTTGGCTTTCGTTCAAATTAAATATTGATTATCGGACTTTTAACCAAATGAGTCTTATATTTTTTCACAGGTTAGAACATTTAACAGAATCATTAGAAAAAATTATCCAGGTAGGATCAAGGGGAGAGATTAGTCTTCAAACATATCAAATATTGTTTAACAATTATCTATGGAACAAATCTATTCGAAAAATCAAGGGAACGGTAGCCCTCATAAGTCAGCTAAAATAATTTTAGTTTATATCCTTAAACAGTCTTTATCATAGCAGTGTTATTTCGATATAAACGTGATCATTCCTTCGTAACGGCCTTACTTTGTGTTGCGACCTATTGGCACCTGACAGCTCCTATTAGCGTTATCTGAACTGAGGGTTGTGAAAAGTTTTAAAGAAGATGCTCTCCTGCACAAGAATTACAACCAAAGTTCCAATTGTTAAGACACATAGGATTTCAGCATGTTGCTTTTCTTAATGATTCACCAGTAAGTAAAACAGCGTTTAAAGAACCCTTTCAACTCTTAAGCCTTCGTATGTCATTTGTCCCTGATAAGTTTCTTAGAACATATACAGTTTTAGAAAATCGCAATTTATTTTATCGCAATTTATATTATTGTTCTTACTACTGACCAATAAAGCTTTTGACATGCATAATTTAAACCTCGTTAGTCATCATAGTCTATCGAAAAAGGACACACTTCTCTGTCCCTGATAAGTCACATAGGTAATATAGAATGTACTTAGTTAACGAGAAAGTCTTTTTATTTCTAAGGCTGGACATGCATGGGAAAATTGAAAGTGTGCATTTCCGGCCTGTACCTTTGTAGTTGTGACAATAAATTTTGAAAGATAAATTTAATTTACGGTGAACAGAAGTTTTCACCGCTTCTATGGTCTCTGCACAACACATACTAAGGCAATGTCAAAATATCATTTATGTTTCTACCAAGCATTTCCACTTTACAGAGACTTCAAAAATTCGTTCCGTTTATTCTCCACCCAAGATCCCACTGTATTTATGTGATCATTTACTATTTACCGTTTGTATATTTTATTTTAATAAAATTTACTCATTTTTACTCTCCAACCAATTTTCCACCATGTTTAACCACAACTATTAACCCATATTGTTCCTCTGGAATATACATGAATAAAATATTATAATGCGGATGTTGGGTGTGTTGAATGAATTAATGAATATGAACCAAACAAAAAAAATACTAATGGCAGAGTCTAAAAGACACAAACGTAAAAGGAAACGAGGACCAAGGGGAAGGCTAAGGAGTATTTGTGTTTTAATTTTTTTTGCTAAATTTTTTAAATAATAATTTAACATCATCTCTCTCTCTTTCCCTCTTACTACACAATACATAAATTACGTGTTTAAATAACATTTTATTTGCTTCTCTGAGTTTCGTTTTCATTTAACTTTATTCATTTAATACCCTACACCACCACAAGTGGTTAAGAAGGAATTACCTCAGACCCATAATGTATATGTATATTCTTGTATCAAATCAAAATCTGATTTAGCTATGCCCGTCTGTTTTTCTGTCTGTTGTTGGCACGCTGACATCCACAATAACTGATAGGGCTCAATCAAATTTTATTTTATTCTTTTATAGTCCTGAATAGTTTAACATTTAAAATCGGCAAATCCGATTCAGTATATCTAAAGATGTAGACCGATATTTGAGGCAGTCCTAGCGAAGAATTTTCGTAAAACTGTTAATTAGAAATGTATGTACTTCATCATCATTCCAAAACTGTTTAAAATCGGTTTTATGTCTCATTAAGTGTCCCTCTGTTAAAAACCGTTATATATTATATACGAATGGGTGTAAATGTGTGAGTGTGTATGTACGAAATCTAAAGTATTAACTCCACGCGCATTTGTGGTGGAGGGTATTGTAGATTCGGCATAGCCGAATATTGCGTTCTTACTTATTTTAAATTCTTCTTTTCTATTCTCGTTTATTTTGTATTTATATTCATTTATTTCTGTTGGTCAAATACGTTGGTGGGATTTGTAATAATTTGTGGGTGTGTAAATGTGTTGAACCATTCGGAAAAATGGCGAAATAGTAATTTTACATGCTGCTAAATGTCAAATCTTTTTGCTATTTTCAGTCGTTTTTTTTTGCATTTTTTTTGGTCAACAATCTCCGTTTTTTAAAAGAGTTTTTGCAATGATTTCACCCAACATGGAAAAAAGAGATCTGTGTAAAGATGTGATTATTACATTTATCTTATAAATATTCATATTTTTGTTTGGAAGGCAACTTAACACTTTTTTTGGTGTTTATTACGGATGTAACTAGTGATGAGGAGAGGATGATGACGATGACTATAATATTTTGCAAACTTTTTGCTAAAAATATTTTTTTTTGCTAAGCGTTTTAGATAGAGAGACGGAAAAGAAGATTGCAGATTTGGGGTGCTTTTATGCATAAATTTAAAGTTTTTTGTCTCTCTCTGAAAATAGAGTATCCAATAGATATGTATCACAAAGAATTAAATGTGGCTATACGAAATTTAAACACTCTACATTATAAACAACAAAATAGTATATTATAAGAAATATTCCATTAAAAATTTTATTACCATTTCTAAAAAAAATTTTATCAACGAAAAAAAAATTTAATGAAATTTTATCACCGAGATAAATTTTTAAAAGGAAAATTTATTATCAAAATACCTTCGTAATAAATTTTCTATAAAAAGTTTAATCACCGTGATATATTTTCTATAAGAAATTATATCGATGAGATGAATTTTCTATAAGAAATTTTATCACCGCGATCAATTTTCTATAAGAAATTTTATCACCGCGATCAATTTTCTATAAGAAATTTTATCACCGCGATCAATTTTCTATAAGAAATTTTATCACCGCGATCAATTTTCTATAAGAAATTTTATCACCGCGATCAATTTTCTATAAGAAATTTTATCACCGCGATCAATTTTCTATAAGAAATTTTATCACCGCGATCAATTTTCTATAAGAAATTTTATCACCGCGATCAATTTTCTATAAGAAATTTTATCACCGCGATCAATTTTCTATAAGAAATTTTATCACCGCGATAAATTTTCTATAAGAAATTTTATCACCGCGATAAATTTTCTATAAGAAATTTTATCACCGCGATAAATTTTCTATAAGAAATTTTATCACCGCGATTAATTTTCTATAAGAAATTTTATCACCGCGATAAATTTTGTATAAGAAATTTTATCACCGCGATAAATTTTCTCGATAAATTTTCTATAAGAAATTTTATCACCGCGATAAATTTTCTATAAGAAATTTTATCACCGCGATAAATTTTCTATAAGAAATTTTATCACCGCGATAAATTTTCTATAAGAAATTTTAACACCTATAAGAAATTTACCACACTAATAGATTTTTTATAAAATTTATTTTTTTTTATAATAAAATTTATCACAGTGATAAATTTCTTAATGACATAAATTTATACTAATTTTATTAAAAACTTAATTCGAAATGTCATCAGTTTGCTTTTCAAATTAAACTTTTAATTTTCTTTACTTGGAATTTTCGTGCAATTTAATTTGTATTTACTACTTACCACTTGTGGCACTTGTCCTGGTATAACTGGCTGTCCTGGTGCAATACCCATCTGTTGCATTAGTGCATTTTTCAAGGCAAGATGATTACGGCCATTTATCAACAATTGATCCTTCAAATGTTGTGGAGGATGAAAATATTTGCAAGGCGGTTTATCACGATTACAGCGACCCTAAAATAAACAAAGAAAAATATGAAAAAAAAACAACAGTTAGTTTATTTATCACCAACGCATACACACACTCTCTCAAGCTCTCTCTTCCTCTCAAGTTCCCTCTTTGTCTTTTAAATCTTTAAGTTCTAAGGTTATTTATATAATAAACTTGTAAATAACATAAAATATGTGTAAAATAAAACTTGAAAACACCGGATCTAACACCATAAATAAATAAATTATCAATGAGAATGTAGCCAGGAACAAAAAAAGGACAATAAGATAATATTTCTTAATTTTTTTCTCGCTTCTCCATTTTCAGTAGCAAAATAAACAGCAGAAGAAGAACAAAAAACAAAAGAAACAAACGTTAAGAAATATTTATTAGGACCTAAGGAAATGTGTCTTTTAAAAGCTGCCAGGAGTATAAAAGCAAGAAGATGAAGACAGGAAAAGGAAATAAATATTATCCTTAAATAAGTAAAGAGCATGAACATAATTTACTACTAAAACTCTGGCATTGTATTCATTGTTTTTATTACTAGTTTTTTATGCCCTCCACCACTCACAGTGGTGAATAGAGTATATTAACTCTGTCATTCCGTGTGTAACGCAAAGAAGGAATCATAACAGACCCCATAATTATTGCATATTCTTGCATTATATCGAAATCTGAGTCTGTACGTTATTGGTACGCACACATTCAAAATAACTGACAGAGTATTTGTTATGGTCCTGAGAAGTTTCCCATTTAAAACCAGCAAAATCGATTGGGTATATTAAAAGTTATAGACCGATATCTGAAGAAAGCTTTAACTTTAAGCAAATAAAATTGTCAATTATAAATCGACAAATTGGAAAATGTGCCACAATATTAATCTTTATGTACATCATAACCATTCCAAAAATTATCAAAATCGGTTCAGTTGAAAAAAATTATAGCCAAAAATATAGCTTATTTTATGACTCATTAATATTTAAGAAAAACTAAATATAACGTATTTACTTCACACGCATTTGTGGTAGAGGGTATTAAAGATTCGGCATAGCCGAATATAGCATTCTTATTTGTTTTTTTTTTTCTTTTGTCTTTGTGTTTATTGTACAAAATGAGTATGTGATAATTCCAACTTCATCAAGGACTATGGTGTATTTTGGTTCATTCATTTTGTTGTTGCTGTTAAGTTTAGTGTGATAATTTCAGTGTGCGCGTGAAAATTTATCTGTATGTATGTGAGTAAGAGTCTGGTGATGTCATTTGTTTCTTTTGTTACTTTCTGTTTCAGAAAAATATGTTAGTTTTGGCTTTGTTTTATTGTCTCTAGTGTGAACGTGTTCTTTTTCATTTTATTCTCGATGTCGCGTCACACTACGTTTGGTAAGTTATATTTGAAAAATGTAGTTCTTCTCTACTAAGAATATCACAGTGATATTTTCGTTTAACAAAAAATATCAATGCTATCAATTTTCACATTTTTTATAAGAGAAAGACATCTATTAAAATTAAATATATCACAGTGATATATTTTCAATACGAAAAAATTTATTTCCTATAAATTAATATAAAAATTTATTTCCTAAAATATCAGAATTCTATAAAAGACACTTCACAGGCGCTATAGCAGTCTGTTAGATAAATGTCACTGTGATATTTTTTTAAAGTTACTATGATAACGTTTCTGTAAGAGATATCCCACTTTTATTAACTTTCTTTCCACTGTATTATATTTGCTGTAAGAAAACTTACTTTCCATTGCATTATATTTTCCGTAAGAAAAATATCACAATGATATAGAAACCTTTTTTAGGAAAATATTACAGAGATGAAATTTGGCAAGAAAAATGTCATGGAGGTACATTTTCTGTAATAAAAATGTAACTATGATAATATTTTCTATAAGGAAAACGTAACCCACAATACTGTGTCTGTTTAAAAAGTAATTGTGACATTGTTTCTATAAAAAATATCACAGTGATATATTTCTTGTAATGTCACAGTATAAAACAGAAAAATTTAAGGTATTATATTTCATTTAATAAAAATGTCACTGTGATAAATTTTCTATAAGAAAAATAATCTCAGAAATTCGTCTATATTTGTGTTATTTTTCGAAATAAAAACATTTTAATATAAATAATTTTCGAAATGGAGATACGAAAAATTTTTCTTAAAGCTCACAAAGTGATTATAATTATTTCCATAAGCTTTCAGAGAAGTAAAGAAGTTTTATAAAATGATTTATCTTAAAATTTGCTTAGAAATCGTTAAATAACCACAACCTTTTTGGTCGTTTTCTATTAAATTATGATATTTTATTAAAAATGAAAGTTTTATTAAAAGATAAAGCTTTGTTTAGAAATAGAAAGTTTCTTTCGAAAATTACAAAAAAGAGCTTTTGTAGGGAATTTAGTATGTGTTATTTTATTTTAAGGTTTTAATTAATTAAATTATTTTTCAAAGAATGAAATTTAGCTCTTTTTGTATTACAAACGAGTCCTTATTGTTGTATTTTGTTTTCGAAGAAAAATTCTTTCAAAAGCTTTATAACTCCCTGGTCGTTATTTATTAAGTTTTTCTCATTTTTCTTATTATCGCGCTTTGTTTTATTTCACTTTCCTTAACTTAACTTCATTTCTTTCATTTCATTTAACATTTCTTTAGTTTTGTTCTTTGTAGCGTTTTCGTTTTTTATTACACATTCCAATTTCATTACTTTTTCTCTACCACCAAGTTTTTCTGAGTAATTGTGTGTAGAAGTATATAAGTTGAAATAGTTATCCTTTGAGCTTTAAGCACATAAATTATCACTTAATAAATTACATTAGTAAGCGAAATACAACTACCAACACAGCTACTGGTGTTGGTATCAGAATTTACTCTAATATTTCTATATGTATTTATGTGTGCGTGTGTGTTTGGAGTATCCTGAATTATAATTGTATGTGTAAATTTTCGTGAAAATAAACCCTAATATTATTTACCAGATTTAGTGATTTTAAGTTTCCCTCTTTGCATTATTTTAAGCAAAATAAATTATTTTTTTTTAAATATTAACTAAATAATTTTGAGGAATTAAATTTCAAACGAATTTAATTTAACACCAGAATATAATTTATAACGAAAACGATATTTCTGGGAAATAATCTATATATAAAATAGGATGTATGTATATATGTATGTATGTGTGTATGTATGAATGTATATATGTATGTCTGTATGTATGTATGTATGTATGTATGTATGTATGTATGTATGTATGTATGTATGTATGTCTGTATGTATGTATGTATGTATGTATGTATGTATGTATGTATGTATGTATGTATGTATGTATGTATGTATGTATGTATATAATGGAAAATTTCAGAAAATTATCTAAAAACTTGCAACCAATGTCGCTTAAAAATGTTATATAAATCTGATTTTCAGGATTCTCTGCACGATGATGAAGAATATATAACTGTATGCTGTTTAAATTCAGTCAACGTTTAACGAAAAGATCAGAGAAGGTCTTTTTCGAAATTTTGGGGTTGTCTCAGATATCAGTCTATAACTTTTTTGCGAATAAAGCAATGTAGCTGGTTTCAATAGGAAACGGCGTAGGGCAATAACAAACAATATGGCGAAATTTCATTTTATTCGAACAATTATTAAAATGTAGACCTGAAAATAATAACCTAAAATAATTCCTTCTTTATTCTGCACCCCTTGTGGTGGTATGGGAGTATAAAAAGTGATACAGCTTTAAAGCTTTAACAAATATATAGTAAAGCTTAAGATATGAATAATAATTTTATACTCTCTCTGAAGCATATTGCGTTTTAAAGCTTAAATTTATTTTATTTTTTCTTTTTTTTAAGACACGCCTTAATCCATAAAAATATTTAGTTTCAAGTTTTTAAAGCTTATAATGCATTTCTTCTTAGCTTTTGGAATTATTTTCTTTTAACTTTTCTTCTTTCCTTTTTTCGGGGGCATTAAACAGCATTTTAAAAAAT
The DNA here is from genome assembly GCA_004302925.2 of Cochliomyia hominivorax. Lineage (NCBI taxonomy): Eukaryota > Metazoa > Arthropoda > Insecta > Diptera > Calliphoridae > Cochliomyia > Cochliomyia hominivorax. Next base: position 24,538,213 of record PYHX02000494.1, read on the forward strand.
ACAATATTCTTGCTATTTATTTTCATAAGATTAGCAATTTGCACAAAAGATGAAAAAAGCTCTGTAAAGAAAATGCAAAAATGGACGTCAGAGTGCAAGTTTCGTAAAAAAACTAGTATTTTATATTTAAATTCCATACAGATCAAATAAAACATTTTTCAACATTTAACACTTAACTTATCAGCAATAAGCAGAAAAAAACTTAATATATATTTCATGTTTAGCTTTTTTTCCATTGTAACTCCCACTTATTTTCTAGCAACAAAAACTACACCAATTTTCTTCTGCAATTTTTCTTCTATTTATTTTTTTGTGCGATAAACATTATTATGCACAAGAAAAGGAAACTTACAGGACAGTTGTTAAGATGGTAAAATGTCTTCAATTAAGGGGACCGGATAAGTAAAATTCATTGAAATTGTTTTTTTTTTCTTTTTTCATTAGAATTAGAATTGTGATACTAGAAACTTTAAAAGCTTTTTGTGAATATATAAAAATAACATCACTTTCTTTCGAGAAAGACCTTTTAAATAAGTTTGTTGTCTTACTTATGAGCATTAATAGCTTTATTATAGATGCTATAATTTAAACGTTTTTGTTTTAAAATTTTCGTGATATTTCATAACTTTCAAAATTATTTCATAACTTTAACAAATATAACTTGGAAATGAAGTTTTAAAGACCTGAATTCATTAAGCTTTCTATTTATAGTTACTAAAACTGTACTGTACTTGAGTTTTTTAAGTTTTTTTAAACTTATTTTTGAAAAAAGTTTCTTTTCACCAATGAAACTCTGGTCACCTTAAAACTTTTCAAGTCGTTAAAGTTTTCGTCTTTCTTATATTTTGGCCAATATGTATGAAATTTTATATTTCCAATTTAGTGCTTTACTATGGAAATTGTAATAATGTTAACAATTCTAATATTTAGTTAATACCCAATAGGAAATTGAGAGAAGTCTAAAACTGTCTAAATAAAGTCTCTTTTTTAAGATTTTCGTATTGTATTGAAACTTGTTAACAATATAACAAAATATAACAATATAACAAAAGCTTAATTTTAATCTTCAAGGTTAAATTAATAAAATTTTGTGTTCTTAAATTTCTTATTACTTATTTAAATTTTAGCTTCATTGTGAAAGCTTTTAATAGCAAAAGTTTAAAAAAATAGCAATTTTTATTAAAAAAGCTTTAATAAGTCTTATGAATTAAAAGCTTTAAAAGCTTCTAATAGAAAAATCTTCTATGAAAAAGCCTATAGAAACAAGTGTAAAAAATCATGAAAGCTTTTTTATAGAAAATTATAATTTTTCTGTATTAAAATCTTACATGAAACGACTTATAAAATTTTTTGATTGAAAATCTTAATGAATGCCCTTTATCCAAAAGCTTAACGAAAACCTTTTATTGAAAAGTTTAACGAAAAGTTTTTATAAAAAAAGCTAAATAAAAACTTTATTACTAAAAATTAAATGAAAGTTTCTGAAAGTTTTATAAAAAAATACAATAAAAATTAAGAAAAAAACTTTTTGTAGAAGATCAAGAGAAAGTTTTTTAAACTTTACGCAAAAACCTCATTAAGTATCTCTTTTATAGAAAATCAGTGGAAAGCTTTTTCAAAATAAGTGAAAAGCTCTTTTTATGGAAAGTATTCATAAAAGCTTCAAAAAATATCCTCTCTACAAAAGTCTAAATGTTTATTAAGAGATTAACGAATACGTTTTACAAAAAGCTTAAATAAAGCTTCTTTATAAAAACATTTGAAAGCTTTTTTAAAAACCTAATGAAAACTTAAAACTTTTGCACAAAAGCTAAAAGAATAATTTTTAAAATGTTTTATGAAAGCTTTTTTATAAAAGCTTAATGGAGGCTTTAATTGTAAGCTTAATGAAAGCTTTTCCATAAACAGTTTAAAAAGCTTTCTGAGAAAAAGCGTAATGATAAATAAGTTTTTGATTTATGAACAAATTAAAAGCTTTCACTAAGCCTTGTAAACGTTTTGCAGGTTCAGCAAAAAATGTAGATAAGAATTTCAAATTTCCTATCGAACTTTTTCATTTCACTGTCCATATGTATGAGCACAAATTGTGCAAGTTGTATGCATGATGTGCAACACAATTGTATGTGTCGTTTATACGCCACTAAACATTTTCATGTCGTTCAATTGTAATCTACATGACTGTTTTGCAATCTATACAGATACAAAATATATTTTACATTTACTTGTTATTTTATTATTATTTTTTTTTACACCCTACACCAGCACAAGTGGCATACCGTGTGTAAGGATAAGAAGGCATAATTTCAGATGCCATTACGTATATATATTCCTGCATCAAATCGAAATCTGAGTCCATTTAACTATGTCCGTCGTCTCTTTGTTGTTATCTGCTGAGAAGTTTCCCATTTAAAATCAGAAAATTCGGTTCATTACATCAAAACTTATAGACCAATATCTAAGGCAACCTTTTAGCTCTGAAAAATTTTGGTTAAAGTATTATTAAGAAATTTTACAAATAAGAATAAGATTTTGTCAAAATATAAAGTTATACTCCAAAAATGATCAAAATCAGTTTAGTAAAATCATTAAATGTTCCGTGTCGTATTTAAAAAGACGTTTATATATTAAAAACGTTTGTGAGTATATGATTGATTGTGTATGTAGGCAACATAACGTATTTACTTTACACGAATTTATGGGAGAAGGTATTAAAGATTCGGCATAGCCGAAAATACTGTTCTTATTTTTTCCCCCTTTTTGTTACTAAAATTCATTTTGCATTTATATATTTTTCACTATTTTACATCGAAATGAAACTAAAATTCTCTTCACATAACATTTTGCATAGAAGTGTAAAGTTAAACAACAACACCAACAAAAAATTGTGAAAAAAGCTATAAAGCAAAATGCGTTAAATATATAAAAAATGGTGTCCAATTTTTTTCCTTCGTTTGTTGGTACAAAATGATAGAACGCTGTTTATATATACTTTTCCGGGAAAAAACTGGAAGATTATCCTTTTAAAATTACAATGATTACGTTTATTTTTGTAGATTTTTTAAAGCATTTTTTTAGATTTTTTTTGTTAAAGTTGAGGGGTAAATAAATTTTAAACATGCAACAGAGCTCAGCAACTTTGGGTAACATGTAGACAAAGAAATGAGAGAAAAAAACTAATAAATCGAAAAATAAATATAGAAGAAATAAGGAGAATAACTAATGTCAGTCAGTTGTAAAATAGTTTTTATTTAATTTAATTTTTTTTGTTGCACATTTTGTCTTTTCATTCATGTATTTGCTTAGTACCATACTGATGCATATTGCTATGAACGCATGCAATTTTATCTTAAGTTTTGTTTTATCTTGGTTGTTCTCATCCAAAATTAAAAATTTTTTAATGTATACAATCGTTTTTCTTAGTCTATTTGATTTTTTCATGTGGAATATTTCAATAAACGCATCCGTGAAAATTGCATTATTATAAATTTAAAAATTTCGTTATAAATAACTGCTTCTTATAAATAAAGCAGAGATATTCCAAATCCAAAGATTTGCCGACCCGGGAGTTTAGACCAAAATTCTGATTTCCTGACTGAAGAGGTTAGACTACATATTCTGCTTACTTCACACGAACACTATAAACAACTGCTGCTCTCTCACAATTTGAGCAGAGCGAGCATTAATTCAATGTATTTTTGGTAACTTCACTCACACTAAAACATATATATAGTAGTGTTTGTGGACCTCTGAAATAATATTAATATCTCAATTTCACTGCATAATTTTTTATTTTAATCGAAAAATTTCATAAAATTTCCAAAAGGAACTTTTTTGTCTGATCAAGAAAAGATCCAAATTAAGTTTTCTCATGAGCAAAAAATATATTCCAGTTGAGAAATTGTTTGTAAAAAAACGTTCCGAAGGAGCAAACTACATATTCCCGAGTCTTTTAAACGCGTTGCACACAGGTTACGAAGATGTAACGATATTAATTTAGATTAATTGTTAACTCAGTTAATACCAAATTGATGAAAGATGCTGTTCTATGTTTTGTGGATGAAAAAATTGATATAGATTAGTGGAAACAATGCCAGACCTTATGTTTAAGGTAATCTACAACAAAGGAAAATGGATAAATAAAAAAATGCCCTTAATAGGAAAGTGGCCTTAAAATGTCAGTTAGCTAAATTTAAAAAAAATCTGTGTGTTTATAGAAATATGCACCAGTGTATTTCCCTTAAAATTTCAATTTAAACTTAACACTTATGGTGTTAAAAACATGGTAAATTTCTATTTAGCAAAATCGTAAATTAAAAAAACTCTATAGAAAAGTATGCCAAAAATTATCCTGAAAATATGCAATATTCTTAGTATTACTAAAATTTCCAATTTGACAATATCAAAGGAAATTGTGTTGAATCAAGCAAATTAGAAGAAATTAATTTTGTTTTCTGTCTTTAATTCTTAATAACTTAAATATTTTCTAAAACAAAACTTTAACAGCTTTTTGATAAACCCCTAAAAATATGCAATTTATTAATGTTTAACAAAGAAATTGAAAGCGAAACTAATTTTCTCAAGAATTTTTTAAAATTGACAAGTATTTCCTTTTTTATACCCTCCATCACCACGAGTGGTGAAGCGGGTATATTAACTTTATCATTCTATGCGTAATGCTAAACAGAAATCATCTCCACCAAATACAAATCCACAATAATTAACAGAAAGCTTATAGTCCTGAAAAGTTTCCTATTTAAAATCAGCAAAATCGGATAAGTATATTAAAAGATAAAGACCAATATTTGCAACAACCTTTTTATTTAAGCGAAGAACTTTCGTAAAATTTTCATTTATTAGGCGACAAATTAGTATGAAAATTTCCCCTAATATAAAGTCGTATGTACTTCAATTATTAAAATCGGTTCAGTAAAAAGTGAAAGCAAAAAATATAAATAATTTTTTGACTCATTAAGAAAAACTTTTATATTTGCAGTGTATATGTACGATACATAACCTATTTACTTCACACGCACTTATGGTGGAGGGTATTGAAGATTCTGTATGGTCGAATATAGCATTCTTACTTGTTTAAATTCTTTTCAAGAAATTTCTAATCTTCGCAGAATTTTAAATGTGACCAAATGCTTAAAATTTAAAATTTAATATCTATAACATATTTTAAGGCGCAACGAAAGGACACTAGCATATTAAGGGGTGCTAAAAAATGAAACTTAACGCTTTGATAGGTTGTATCTTTTAAATGGAATCTTAACATATATGTGTAAGTGTAAATGTGCAAATGTATATGTGCCTGTTCATTTGTATTACATGACATTTGTTTTTCTCTCTCTTTTTCTCTTTTATTTATTTTCATGACATTGCGGATAATCTGACTTGAAAGTTATTTATTTCAGTTGTATTTGTGAAATAAAGAATGGAGGAAAACAAGAAATTGAAGAAAAAAAATACAAAAGCTTGTGAAACGAAATAAATATTTATATAATATTTTAAGATTTTAAGAGAAAAAAATAAAAATAAATAAGAAATATGTATATGAAAGAGTACGATATAATAAATGTTACATATATTTAAGTAATTGCTTGAAGGGGGAAAATTTATATGAAACTATGAACGTGTTGCGAAAGCATGATCTGGGATTTAATTGTAATTGTATATAAAAAAATATTTACATTTATTTAAATAATGTGGTTAAAGTTTAACCTTCAGCTTTTTAATAATAATTAAATTGGAAAAAGTGCCAGGAAGTCAAAAACTAAGACATCGTTTTCAGTAGAGACTAAAGGACAGACGTTGTTTTTTGGTTTTTTAGATGAAATTTTTAACATTAAAAATTCAGAAACCAAGAGAAATTTGTTCATAGTCCTTGTAAATCACTGTAATAATATTTTTACATGTTTATTAGGTATCAGAGATATTCCAGCCGAAATAAATTTTTAAACTTTTAACATTTCTTTAAATAATGAATATCTTCAAGTTCCAGTGTTTACACCAAATACTTGTATAAAAGGTTTATGTCTTGGCTGAAAATCCATCCTACACTGGGGTCCTTTAGACAAATTTAATTATTTTCCTATACTTACCCTAAATGCGGGTGAAGTGAATACGTTATGTTCAATACGTACACATTCATACATACAGCCACAAACGTACACAATCTATAAAGGTTCTTATATACAACACAGAAAAATTTAATTCGTAACAAAATAATTTGTATTATTGGCTATAACTTTTTTCTACTGAACCGATATTGATAACTTTTGGACTAAGTATGAAGTACATATAATATAATATAATATAATATAATATAATATAATATAATATAATATAATATAATATAATATAATATAATATAATATAATATAATATAATATAATATAATATAATATAATATAATATAATATAATATAATATAATATAATATAATATAATATAATATAATATAATATAATATAATATAATATAATATAATATAATATAATATAATATAATATAATATAATATAATATAATATAATATAATATAATATAATATAATATAATATAATATAATATAATATAATATAATATAATATAATATAATATAATATAATATAATATAATATAATATAATATAATATAATATAATATAATATAATATAATATAATATAATATAATATAATATAATATAATATAATATAATATAATATAATATAATATAATATAATATAATATAATATAATATAATATAATATAATATAATATAATATAATATAATACTATGGCAAAATTTTGTTTTAATTTGTGGATTTATAATTGACAATTTTATGAAAGATATTTCCATGAAGTTAAAGGTTTGCTCAGATATCGCTCAATATCTTTTTATATACATCGGTCTATATCTTTTTATATACTCCACTGCTTTTGCTAGTTTTAAATCACAAACTTCTCTAAACTTTAGCAAATACTCAAGCCAATTTTCATTGAGCTCTGTCAATTAGTGTGGATGTGAGCGTGCCAAAACAGACAGAAGGACGGACTCACAGACAGACAAACAAGAAAGCTAATTCGTTTCAGATTTTGATTTGATGCAAGAACGTATATACATTATGGGGTTTGAGATGGCGCTTATACATCAACAGCTTTGCAAATACCCATAATGTTAATATTGATTCAGAACATCTCTTTTCTGCAATAATCATTAAAAGGACATTTGAAGGACATGGGCTTAAGATATCAATAATATTTTTTTTTTTTTTTCAAAATAATATATACGATGAAACTGTAAAAATTACAGTTATAAGATGTACGTACGGACAGACCCTAATATAGTTCATACGTTACAAACAGTAAACATTTCAGTATCAATTCTAAACAACCTTTATCACCAAAAGTTAATTGCAATAGGAATTTGCGAGAATGGAGATTAAAGAGATTAGTTGGGAGTTTGCAAGATAACTGAATATTTCTTGTGATAATGAACAAATTTAATCGAAATTTATAATTACAAATATAAGGCAGACAGAAGGACAGACACCAATATATATAACTCTTGAAAGTTTTATAGAATATTCATATATATTTTCTTGACCTTATATCTGTAGAGCTTATAATGATATCGAAATATAATTTTAGAAAAAAGTCATGCTTATGAACATATAGAAACGCATACGATTTAATTTTTTTCATTTCGAATTAGATCTTTTATCATTTCAAAATTTTGAAAATAATTGCAATGTGAACATTAAATAATAAATACAAGTCCTTGATAATAACATTAAAAGGATATTTTATTCTTCAAGGATATTGAAGTGCTTCAATGTTCTTTTTTATTAAAAATCAAACTGTAACTTTCGGTTATATATTGAAAAAAAACTGACTGACTGCTCTTGCAAAATTTTGAAAATTTTGAAATTTAAACACCATAAAGTCAATAACACATGTAAACCTGGTTTTTAAAGGTCTTGAACTCCGCCCGTGGAGTTTCATATTCTCAAATCTATAATGCTACACTCCACTGCTTTTATTACGTTAAATTCTATAAATCTATTCATAGAAATAAAAATTACAAATTTATATAAAAAACCTTCTGCCCCACTGTATATGGTATTAAAGACGAAAGGTTGATTCTAAATTATGTATTATTTATAGAGAAGAGTGTTTAAATATTATTTAATAACCAATAATGTTCCTTAGAATAATATAAAGTGAAATAGTTCTTAAAACTTATAAAACAGCATAGACGAACTGACGGTCAGTTTTATTTACAAAAATACTTAAATAATTTCCCAAAACTTCCTGACAATTTTTGGAAAAAAAGCTTTTAAAGCCCTCCCTCCTAATGCCTTAAAAAGTTCCCATTTCCCTTCTAATTGTAATTCCTTTGACCTGAAATCTAAATTATTTCCGGCAGCTGCAGAATTTTTGTTCGCGTTACTTTAATTCTTAATAATACGTAATTTATTATTTGGCCCCATAGTGTTGAAGGTAAACCTTAATTTAAGACAAATAATTAAATGGCGCAAAGGTGGTAGGCACCATTATTAAATATTTTATTTTTTATTATTTTCTGTTTTTATTATTTTTTATTTAATTTAATTTTTCTTTTATTTTTATTTATTTTTTCCAACAAACAAACAAATCGAATAATAAAAAATTCAACAGAAATATTTTTCTATATACGATTTTCAAAAAAGAAACAATAAAAAACTTAATTTTATGACCAAATTTTATGTGTTTTAAGTCTGCCCTCCCCCTCTGCAGAAAAAAGATAAAGAAAAACTAAAGAAATGAACCAATTTTTTGTTGCATGTTGTTATTTACATGCAACATTGCATGTTTATGGGATTTTATGAAAGTGTATCTATAATTATGAAACTATAGAAAAACAAGTAACAATACTAAAGTCGGCTATGCCGAATCTTCAATAGCCTTCACCACAAATGTGTATAAAGTTTAATCTTATGGCATCATTTCATAATACTTTTTCGATTTGTAATTAAAAATTTTTGCGTAAACTTAGATATTACCTCAGATATCGGTGTATATCTCTTAATATACTGAACCGCTTTTATTGGTTTTAAATAGGAAATTTCTCAGGACTATAAAAAATACTCAGACCAAATTTCATTTAGCTCTTTAATTTATAGTGGGTCTGAACAAACAGACGTAGAGACAGACTGAAGCTAAATCGAATCAGATTTGGATTTGATGCAAAAATATACAATCATTATTGAGTCTGATATGATTCCATTTTAACGTTACACATGGAATGACAAAGTTTATATACCCTCTTCACCACTTCTGGTGGCGGAGGGTATAAAAAAGTATACAAAATAAACTTCAAAACACAAAAAAGGAACAACAATTATTGGAAAATCATTTAATTTTTCGCTTTTGGACGTGCTTAAAAAAACCAACATTGTTTTTATTGCAATAAGTTTTTCTCTTAAAATTTTGTTGTTATTAAAAAATCCATAAATTTGTGTTATTTTTTCTAAATAATAAAATTATTGTTAGTTTTACCCTACACCACCATAGGTGGTAGGGGTATAATGCATTTATGCAGATGTTCGCAAATTACAGGTCGCAGTTTTGAAAATATCTTAATGAAATTCAACAGGTACAATTATTTTGGCTCCAAGACGATGCCTATAGAAATTGGTTATGATTGGTCCATTATTGCATACTGTACCCAAACAAAGAAACCCCCGGCATGGGAATTAACGTCCATAAATTTCCTTAATATAAAACGATTTCAACCTAATTATGAAAAACTAGCTCTTATTATATTCTTAACGAATATGGCATATATTATACGAGGACCGATCAGTTATTCATCCCTTCGTCCCTTCCAACCCTTGCAAATATCACTTTGTGAATTCATAAATCACATATACGTGGGTTTTGTAAGTGCATTTAGTCAAATTAAAATAAACAAAAGTCTAAATCGACATGCCAAGTTATTCGAGGGTCGGTCCATAATTTCTTCTAACTCCCACTTAAACCTCGAAAAAATCCTTTAGAAACGCATAAATTCATAACAATTAATTGCACACATAAGCAGTAATAAGAGAACAAAATATACAAGGGCCGTTTATAAATTTTTGTAGCAGACATTTGTAACCAACAATGTGGTGTAGGGCATTGCATAGTCGAGCTTGACCGACTATAACATTTTACTTGTTTTTTAATTGTAAAAGAAACAATAAAAATAACAAAAAAATATACGTTTTTAGTATGAGAAAAATACGCAGGACTCAGTAATAAGTAAGTAATATAAGTAAAAAGACTTATAATTTAGGAAAATTATCATAAAAAAGCTTGAAATAATTATTAATTATAGTTTTGTTTGTTTATTATTATTAAGGCATATTAAGAGTACTTTTATAATAACACAGGATTATTAAGGACTTAGTATTGACATTTAAGGAAGGAGGAGCCGGTTGAAGCTCAATATTAATATAACTTAAAAGCTTCTCAACTAGAGACTTAATTAAGTAAAACTATGTTTGTCATGGAATGGAAAAATCTGGTCATATTTTTCTTTAAAGAGAGTACAAAATTTTAAAGGATATCTGTTATTCAAAAACTATAATGAGGATAGTAAAAAATATTCTATAAAAAATAATTTCTTAAATTTCCTTTTCATTTTAAGATAAAACTTTTACAATTAATGTTAAACATTAATTTAAAAAAATAATAATTTATTTAAAGCGATACTGATTAAAATTTCCAAAGGACATTTTGTCCTGTTTTGTATCCTGAAGGAACAGAAACAATTTTTGTTAATGTTTTCTTATGGTCTTCACTTTTTTCAAGTAGATATTTTCATATTTATTATATAGATTTTTTTTGAAGATGTCCTTTCAATTAAAGCTTTGAAATAGAAATCTGACCCGACCATTGTTAAAGGTGATTACGGTTTTATGATTTAATAGTTTATGGTCTAAATACCCCTTTACAGGTATATCCTATATGATATAATGGAACGATCATGACGAATTTCAATAGTTTTCGTCCTTGTTCCAAAATAATAAAATCAATATTTTTACGAAATTGCCACTTATACTATGATCAGAAGCTAACAGGACCAACAGTTGTGGTTAAATGTGGTTTTAGGAAGTGATTCTTAGCGAACTTCATATTTAAAAATACTGATACCAATATTTTTTCTATCCAATAAAAAATATCTGTACAACACATTATACCCAACCACTTATGGCGTAAATGTTCTTTATTTTTGAGATTCTAAAGCTTGTAGAGATCTTAAATGAAATTTTGATTGTATCATGAAGTTATCGCCAAATGCAAGTTCAAATTCTGTTAATTCTGAAAATCAACTTAAAGTTTCAAGATTCAGATATTTGTCTCTCTGTCCGTTCATCCTGTCTTTTTTTTAAACTCTCATATCGCAAAAAAATTATCGCAAAACGAATAGAATATAATTTTCTAAAACACTCAATATATATAAAGCCATATGTTTGTATGTGTATAATGTTTAGAAATTCACAAAAGATAGAAATGTAAACTGCCACCATAACTCCTAACATATATGTTCGGTTGGGTTCAAACATTCATAGACCCTACATATCGTATTGAAACATATGTGTTTCGTGGTTCTAACTAATATTACGATTTTTATATAATTTTTACATGAAAAACTTTTTTCTCAAATTTCCATTTTATTTTAAAATTTAGTCCATAAAAAATTAAAAAAAAACTATTTAAATGACAATTACTTAAAATATTTTGTTTACTTGACAAATATATTTTAATTAATAAAATCAAAAAAAATATATATATAAAATAAAACTGGACAAGAGTTTTAAATAAATATTGAATTGTAGCCAGAGGGATGAATAAAAACAATTATTAATATTAAATACGGCAATAACGAATCAATAACATCCTCGACGATATTTATGTAGAGAAAAACTTAAATATTGTTCAAGGCTTTAGTCGAGCAAATTTTTTCCTAAGAAGAGAGCAAAAAAGTGAGTGAAGATTCCCTTCAAGTACTAAAGCCAGATTCTATGATTTATGAGCCAAATCAAAATTTGACGATTTTTCACGAGCATAGAATTTCTAATACTACATTTTCTGTCCGTTTTTAATACCCTGAATTCAATAAAAATTACCCAGATATTTTTATGTTAATATATGGACTTTAGTATAAAATCAATAAAATGCTTTCAGTTACCAATAACTTGCATTTCAATATCTTCAGGTACGCTGTAGCATAGAAAATGTTACAGCGTACTTTTCAATGATTGATAGACTCATTAAAGTAATATATTTTGGAACCAGTAAGAATGCTATATTCGGCTATGTGAATCTTCAATACCCTCCATCACAAATGTGTGAGAAGTAAGTATGTTATGTTTTGTACATACACTCACAAACGTATAAAAGAAAGAAACATTCAATGAATGATAAAATTAGTTATATTTTTGTATATAACTTTTTTCTACTGAACCGATTCAATGAATGATAAAATTAGTTATATTTTTGTATATAACTTTTTTCTACTGAACCGATTTTCATAATTATTTTATTTTATGGCAAAAGTTTCATTCTAATTCGTCGATTTATAATTAACAATTTTACAAAAGTTTTTCGCTTGATCTTAGAGGTTGACACCGATATCGGTCTATATCTTTTAATATACCGAGATTTGAGAGTGCTAACAATAGTTCAAATTTTTATTTGATGCAGGAATATATACATTATGGTATCTGAGACATCTTCTTCTTGGCAACTTGTGGTGGTGGAGGATATAAAAATAACTTCAATACGTCACCAATATTAACTAATCAAATAGACTGCAGAGTTGCCCGCCCACACTACTATACATATTGTCATTGTATGGAATCTATTCAAATTGATGAGAGAACAGCAGTCGTTCACAGATTACTCGTGATGTAAGCAGAAATTGTATTCTAACTTCTCCTGTCGGAATATTTTTCTTTTGGCAACTCTGGACTAAAGTGAAATACCACCTTTTCAATGTATTTATAAAGGTGCCTCAATAAGCCAATTCAAAGAAGTAAAATCCAAATGCAACATTTATGAATTGAAAATAAACTTCTTCAAAACTTTTTAATTTTATCGAAAAGGGCATGTCATTTATGAAATCTTTCTGGTTCGTACTTAAAGTTATTTTAAAATCAAACCTCTTAAAATTGTGAAAATATTTTAAATATATTTTTTTAACTCATTTTTTGTCTGACAATTTTATGGTGATTTCAAAAAAGAACTTTGACGATTTTACGATTTGGTTCCCTTTATTTTTAATTTGATTTTTTTCCAAAATTATCTGGCAACTATGCCTTCAAGATCAGATAATCGGTTGATTCAGATTTATATTTATCAGTGAACATATTGCTTTGTGTGAGTGAAGCAACTACAAAATACTTTGCTCTGCTCAACTTGATGAGAGAGCAACAGTCGTCTCTTGTAAGCAGAATTTCTTTATTAACCTCATGAGTGAGAAAATTTTTATCTTAATTAACACTCATCAAACAATTTGGATATGTCTCCATGTATTCAGCAAAAGAATGGTGTAACATTCTTTTTTGGTGTTACATATGGTATAACAAAATTTAATATACCTTCTAATGTTATAAATATATGTATATGAAAAAATGCTTTGCAAATTAATTTACAAATATTCATGGCTTTAACATATGTCACAAAAAAAAATAACAGAAAATAATAAAAATATATATTTAAAACATTAAAATTATATAAAAAACTGAAATAAATAAATAGAAAAAAATATATATTTTTTTATTAAAAAAAAAATAATTCAAATGACGGACAGAAATGCAATTTCAATTTTGGTTTACAATTGCAAAAAAATCACAGTGGGTTATAAAAGTCATGATGTTTTCCCAACGGCACTCTTAAAATAAAAAAATGAATAATAAAAATATATTCATGCATGTCGAATCTTAAATACCCTAAATACCTAATTTTATTTGTACAATTTACAGTTTATTGCCTACTTTACGGCGATCATCTAATTGAAACACATAGATACACTTTTTGATTAAATTCTTTTTACTTTAAATAAAACAATCAAATGTTTTTGTTTCAATTTTGCTGTTTTTCCAGATATCAGATATAGACTTTTATTTTATCTACTGAACCAATATTCATAATTATATCCGAAAGGTCTGTCAGCCTGTTGAGATCAGAAAAGTTAGTCCTCTTGGATGTTTAGTGGCGAGATATATGAAGAGTTTAGACATAAATGTGAAAATGATGAGAAAAGAATAAAATGTATATCGATTACTTTAAAAGGACGTAAGACACATTTTTATTAAATTAACTGAAACAACTGTCTTTCGAATTGCAAAAGAGAGATAACAAATAAAGGTCCAAGAGTTCAGTGGTACGGTTTAGAACTAAGAAATATTTGACATTACAACTTCCAATACAATAATAAAGCGACTGATACGTTTAACTAAAGACAACATAGAGTAAAATTGTGTTTTCTGAATTTTTGTTATCGGTTCAGGTAGCGTGAAGCTTTCAAAATCATGTGTACATCGATCTTCCTTTGAGAAATGAATTAGAGCTTCTTTACATACTTTATTATAAGATCTTTGACAATATGTTTTCTCTCAGTGTATATAAATATTTAAACAATTATTTTTATGGTTTTATCTAAATAACATATCTTCAGGAGCTTTAAGGCGCATCTGAAAAATTTGACCCGATATGAAATATCAGAAAAAGCAGTTTACATCTGTGAAGTCTTCAAAATCATATGTATATCGATTTTCTTTAACAATATTTTTTTCTCTCAGTGTATATACTGCCATATCTATATTTACCGAATGAATATTTTTTTAACAACTCGCTTTTTTCATTTTTTTTTTATTTTAATAAATAAATGACTTTCCACACATTTAAATGCCATTATTCCAGTCATCTGTCAAACGTCTATATATATGATTGTATAAAAATTCCAGTCTAATGTCTGTGTATGTGTCAGTATTTTATTTTTAATAAATATTTATACATATTTGTGTATATGTGTATGTGTGTATTTCTCTCTATAATAAATGTTCAGATATTTTTTTCAATTATTTCTATTTAATATGTTGTTTATTTAAAAAAAAAATATATTTTTTTCTGAAAAATTGTGAAAAAAATCACCAACACTTTTAATGTGGAGGAAGGGTTATTTACACTGTGGTAGAAGCTAAAAAATAAAGTTCAGTTAGCTTTTATTTGTATTGTGAACGTTAACCCTCTAAGGATTCTCGTGATATCTGAAATAATAAGTTAATAAAATTGTAAAGGGAATTAATTAATAAACAATTTAATTAAATATAATTTTAGACACGTGGGGGTATGATGAAAATGATATGCGGAAAATATATTTATTTAATTTTTTTAATTAAAGTTTAAAGAGAATTAGAACCATGAACCATTTTAAAGAAAGCTACAAATTACATAAAAAGTACTGGAGTAGACAGTGTGTAATCAAATTATTACATATATTCAACAGCACCCAACTTGGTCCCACAAAAAATTTGGCTAGCATTCAAAGGCCATCAAACAGCTCCCAAAGTTATTAAACAATATCGACTGAATTGGTCGGTGGATAGAAAACCTGCTTCAGGCTTCTAAAGCAAAAAAAAATGAGCTCCCAACGCATCCGTTAGAAAAGTAGTTAGATTAGCTCAGTGCTAAAAATTTAGGCGCCAAACACAGATCACAAAAATTGATGTCAGGTTTTCTAAAAAAATATTCTGGATGCATAATGGCCGGATATTTTTTGCATATTCTTGGACAAAAATTGTATGAAACTAATAATCAAGGGAATGTTGAAGAAAAGTTTAGGATAACGGAAAGGAATGTTTACAAAAAAGACTGCTTTCATTCATAAGACTTCATAGTGGGTCCTCTTGTTTTTTGACTGACTTGGCATCCTGTCACTATGTGAATCACCTTGAGTGATACAAAACAATAATGTCGCATTTGTAACAAAAGAGGCAAACTCTCCAAACTGTCCGGAGCTAAAACCAGCACTTGCAAAAAGAGAACTGAAGAAGACAAAATAGGTTCTAAGAGTAAGTTAAATTCTAAACCGAGATGGACTTCCTGTTCGAACATATTGAAAGCACTATATAATTAATGGAAGTTTCCGAAAAAGGGTTAACAGTTTTTATAAGACATGGCAAACTTCGTTTTACCAAAAAAAAAAAAACTTTGCATGGACGTTACCTCTCCTCCGTTACCTTATCCTTCCAACGTTTTGTCCAGTCATGAAGAAGTAGTTTCGATAAAATAATAGAACTCTTGCAGTTACAGTTCTTTAGATATTCTATAATCATTATTTGCCTTTTATGGGCGATACCTATACATGGGGGCGATATATATAAACACATCCTGTTTTGTTAAACACATCTGCTTTTTGTATGTGCATGTTAAGAATTTTTCAATCTCACTTCTAAGTTCTGTTAATTTTAGAATGTTAAATTAAACCATTTGCAGCCAACTTAACTCCTTAACCTTAGTTAACAATATATTTTTTATAAACATTTATAAAAAATCTAGCATATCTTTAGGCTGTTCATTCAGCTAAAAACAGCTGAAGTTTTATAGGGTTAACAAATTTTATTTTTCTATTTTTCTGCATACATTAAGTTACAAAAAAAGCTTTCAGGCTTCAATAATACAAATTGATAACACTTTCACCCAAACAGCACAAAAAAATAAATCAAATATATATATTTTATATTTTATATAAAACATGATTGATTTAAAATAAAATTTTAAAAATAAAAAACTAAATAAAATAAAAATTACAAAAAATGAAAAAAATGTTAAGTAAACAAAAATAAACTATAAAAAATAGAAATATTGATTTCGACGTTAATGTATTAATTTAGTAAATTATTAATTTAATTAAGTTTGAAGAAATATTTTAATTAAATTTATTCGTTAAATTTCATTTTTAAATTTAAATTTTTTCTTAACTTTTTTTTAATTTTTGAGTATTTTTTTTTAAGGTTTGATACTTATATAATATGATATATCAATTAAAATTCGTTTAACTAATAATTAGCATATTTTAGGGGTTGTTATTTTTATAAAAAACTACTGTATAATTAAAGGTGTTTATGGGTGCATTTTTTATAATTACGTAATTTTTTAAGTAAATATTTTACTGTTTTTATTTTAATTCTAAACAGGATGTCATATTCCTAGTGAAGAGGGTGGATTTTGTAATTCAAAAGGAATATTTAATTGTATTTATTTTGAAATCCTAAAAATAGTGTGTGTTAAAGGTGTGAGTAGCAATCAAGAATTTATTGTGGTTATGTTGTTTGTTTACTAAAAAAAATATTAACAATTCCAATTTAAGTTTATTAAATAAGGGCTGAGTTAGAAAAAAATTTGATATTCAATAATTCATGTTCTTAGTTTTCAACACAGTAAGTCTAAATCGAGTGTTTTGGGAAATAATTCCGTAGCTGTGGAACGATTAGATATATATTTATGAAATTTTAAGAGTTTAGAGCAGAGGTGAGTCTAAGTCAATTTTAAGGAGTATACACTGCCATTTAGTCAGGGGCGTCATAGGTGACTGTTCAAACTTGGCCACCTCGGGTATGTTAATGTTTAAAAAATTCGCCAAAAACTTATTTATGCCCACTGACTGACACTGACTGAGCAAAGTCATGGTAAAAATTTTTTAAATATTGTTTTCGATTTAAATATCTCTGAAACTATGAGATAAAAACCTAAGTATATTAGCATAAATTTATAGGGATCCTTTTTTTAGACAGTTGAGCTCTTCTACATTAACTCCAACATTTCGAACCGTTAAAACGTTACCGAATTATTTCCACAAAATCGATGTGGTCACAGAATGCATTGTTAAAACAACTCAGAAAAATAATAGAAAACATAATTTTGATCCTTTTGCTTAATAGGCCTCCATCATTTTCTGTTACAAATGCGAGCATATAAAGTATATAAAATTTTTTTCTTAAGTAAAATTATTTTTGCTTCAAAATATTCTACATAATTAGAAATTTGCTCTACGGAAGAACATCATCAACACACCTATAAACTTTTTCTAGGAAAATACATTTTTCGTGATAACTGGGAATTATTTTATCACGAATTAATTTCTATTTATTTTATTTGGCGCTTTAAAGTATGCTATACTAATCATTTTTAAGAAATCTCTTGAATTATGCATTAGTTTTTCGCTAAGTTTTATATTTATGCCTTAATATAAATGTTATAGAGACGAGTTTTATTCCTAAAAACTATTTATTAAAAATGAAAATAAAATAAAATTATTAACCAGTGCAGTTTTATATACTAGGAAATATACATTTTAAAATGTAAAGTCTATTTTAAGGAGTTTATGTCAATAAACAGTATTGGCTACTGTAAGATCATGATACAAAAAAATTATATTTTTCTATTTTTTATATTTTATATTGATTTTTTACTTGTTTATGGATTTCTAATAAAAAAGATTGACCTAAAAAATATCTGCTTTCATTCCTTGGAATTTGTGTATTTTAATTCCCATATAAAACTGAAAATATTGCTGGTTTTACTAAGTTTCTTTAACTAAGAGTGAAATCGAAAAATTATAAACATACATATATGTTCATATAAACAAAACCAATGAACTTACAGTTTTAATTTTTTACGAAATTTAAATTATTATAATTAACAAAAACATATTTCTCTAGTTAAAATCACTAGTGATGCAATTTGGACCTTTTTCGGAAACCTTTTCATTCACCTTTTCATTATAGCACTTGATTTAAATTTCCGAGTTCTGTTTTGACCTCTAAATTTTTAGCAGCGTTCCTGTCAGGAATTTTTTACTTCCCGTACCATATAATTCGAGCACTTAGCTAACTGGGTTGGGGAAATGCTCTCTATTTTTTTCTAAACATCATATGGACCATTCCGTTTACCTGAACCAAGTTTTCTATCAACGAACAATTCCTCCCAGTTCCGTTTTTAATAAACTTTTTGTAGGAGCGAGTTGGCTTTTGTTGTAGATATTGAAAAATTTTGTATAGACTTTTTTCTGGTCAATTGTTTGATTCAAATTAACAATATATTCATTTTCTTAAAACATCAAATAGTAATTGGTTTAAAAGATTTAATGAAAACTGTGTGTAAGGAATTTTTCGATCTCATTCCTTATTGTTAGAAAATTATCTACAATTCTTAGAATTTTCATTTTGATTTATTTTATTTAGAATTTTTTATTATAACAAAGCACTTTAAAATATACTGTTATATTTATTTTTAATAAACCCCTTAAATTATGCAATCATTTTATAACATTTATGTTTATATCTTAAGCATTATAAGAGATTTCTAAGAAAAATAATTTATTTACTATTATTTTTTGTAATAAAATAAAAATGTTTTAAATGAAAATAATAAAAATATATTTTTTCAAAGAATTTTTGTTGTTCTTACAAAATTGAAAATATTAAAGTTGTTATTTTAAAGCATATTTTACGTGTCTAAATGTTCATAAACTGAAACACTTTGTCATTTATCGAAAAAAAGTGTAATTGTAAATAAATATTTTTTTATACTAGAATTTGTAGCAATATGTATGTATGTGTTAGTATATATGAGAAAATAATTTCTAAATTGTAACAAAAACAACAAAAAATATATATAAATATATTTTTATGTTCATGTCATTTTCTTTATCAGTTTTATGTTATCTGGAATGTATTTTTTTTTTTTGCTTTATTTCTTTTATTTTGTCATGGCAAATCGAGGAGTGAAAGAAAGGAGAACATTGATTACTTTTAACTGCTGCACCCAGTTTGCTATAGTTGTCATTATTTTTGTTGTAGCTATTTCTATTTGCTCTTATATGTGTTAACATTACCATTACTACCTCCTCCCCAAGCACCCCCTTCCCCTGTAATTTGGAAATTTCACTTTAATGTTTTTAACACGCTTTATATACACAAAAACACATACACGCATTATACCCATGCACATCGCCACAGAACCCAACAAACATTTAACTTAAGCACGCTTGAAACACACCAATACAAATACTATTTTTTGTCTCTACTAAAACTGTTTGTTGATGACTTTTCCTTTTTTACTATATTTTTTATTTTCTTTACCACTACAAGTAGTGATAGAAGTATTAACATTGACATTCCGTGTGTAACACCAAGAAGGAATCATCTCTACCCACATAAAAATTTTCACGCTTAGAATAATTGTCTAAATTCAATAAAATTTGGCCACAATGTTTGTTATTGTCCTAAGAAAAATCTTTATTTGAAACCAGATATATCGGTTCATTGCCTGAAAAGTTATAGACCGATATCTGAGACAAGCTCAAAATACCTGTAACTGTATTTAAATAAAAATTTAACTTTAACATACAGTTATATATTCTTCATCATCGTACAAAAAAGTGATCACAATGGGATCAATAAAAAAGTATAAGCTAAAATATGCAAAATTTTGATACACCCCAAAATTTGTGTGCTACATGGGTTGTAATTTTTCTAAAATTTGCATTATATATTTATTTTGATACAACAACAAACCTAAATAAACTAAATTATATTGGGGTCATTGTTTGAACTTGGCCCTTTCCAAAAGTTGTTTATTGGTCCATATTTTGCTATAGCACCCATATAACGGCTCTTCCCGAAAAACGGTGTTGAGATAATAAAACTATTAAATAAGAACAAACTCTATAGAAATTCGACACTATTAACTTTCTAACTTTTATAAATATACATTTTTAATTTAAACAATATCGGTGCATATTTTACTGTAGCTGCCATAAAAGGTTACTACCGGTAAAATGGGTTTGAGCTTATAAAACACCAAGAACCAATTCTCTTGAAATTTAGCATAATTATATTCTTTTAATTTTTAATACATTTGAAAAACCTCAGTCCATTTTTTCCGGAGCTCCTATTAAAGGCACCTTTACGGAAAAGAGATTTGAACTTATAAAACTAATAAGTAAAGATTAATTCTATTTAAATTTGCAACAATTATTATATTATTATATATATTATATATTAAATTAGTAATATATATTAATATATATTATTCATTTGGCCAATCCTGGACCATGTTTTTATATATTTTTTAATATAGTTTGATGCCAGTAATTATACGTAACTTCAAGAATATTTTCATTGCATTTTTATAGGGGCCTTTTTCCTTAATCGGTGTAAAAGCTAACGAACGAATTACAAATGCTAATTTTTTTGTAATGCTAGTGATGGAGGGTATTTACGATTCGATGTAGCCTAATAAAGCATTCTTACTTGTTCTATTTTAATTTAATTTTTTTGTTGTTTTTGCTTTTTTATTCTTATTTTATTGAGGCGTAAGCAAATGTTAATGGTATTTAGGTTCGCGTGACTTATACCAGCTACACAGAAAATATCGGAAAAAAAGCTGAAAATGAAAATGAATTTATAAAAAAAATGCCTTCTATACAAATTCATAAAATGCCAACGATATCGATTTTCATACAATTTTATTATTATTTTTCCTCCTTTTTTTCTCTCACACTTCTTCCTTTTTAAAAAATTTAATGGCATATTTTAAGGAGTTCGTTTTGTTTTTTTTTTATATTAAACAGACTATTATGGCAGCAAAAAGCTCTCTCAAACACACAGACACACATATAAACTCCCATAATTGTTGACATTTATGAATATCTATGAGAATTAAAAAAAAAAGCATTTAATACCAAATATATATGCAATTTCATTTCTTTGTGGAAAATACCATAATCATAATTTTTATTATTTTGTTAAAAGACCATTGATAATGGTTGACAAATAAAAAATAAAACAAAATATTTGTTAGAAGAATTTTTATAGCTTTTTTTAAAGAAAAAAATTACTTTTTGAATATTTTTTTCGGTTTCGAGGTATTCAAATATTTTATTTATTTTTTATGGGTGTTTAAAGAAAACACCTAAAAATAGGCCACAAATTTTGATAAAATATTTATAGAAAATATTTTTTACAATAACATGAAATTGACATAATTCTTTAACTATATTAATGATGCGTTTTGGAGCATAAAAAATCTCGAAAAAAATTCATACAGCTGGGATTTTGCCAAATCTCCCCGAACCAATCCGTTCTAAAATTTTTTATATGAAAGGTCCTCATACAAAGCAAAAAGTCTTATCCATTCTGCATTTAGTCCGGTAAAACAGGTCGTAGAGAAAGAGGTAATGACAACATTTTTTATAGTCCTTTATATATTCGATAATAATAACTTCTTAGTAATTGTTCCACAGGAATATTTCATAGCAGAAATAACTTTCGGGAATATTGGGATTATTTTATAAAAAAATGCATCATAATTGGCACAGCTGATTTGGAGTTCATGTGTGGCATACATACACATTAGAAAAAATGAAACATTATTTATTAATTAAAGAAAAATACTTTTTATAATTTGTATCCCCTAAATGCATACTATATAACTTGTTAATTTAAACCCCTTAAATAGGCTATAAATTTTTAAGTGTATATTTTCAGCTGACTCAAAAATCTAATACTTTAACACTCGTTTTGCATTTCAACTACTTGCCAAAGCTTTTATATTTTTTTACATTTTTATTTAATCTTGAGAATGTATTTCAAATAATGCTACAAGTGTTATGCTAAAGTGTGAATTTAATCAAAATACTCCTTTCAATATTATACACTTTATTAATTTGTAAGACTTTGTTATTAATAAATTAGTAATATTAATAAATAAGACATTTTTGTGGATTAAAAATTCCTGATAATAGACTATAGATTTTTTAATATAAACTCCTTAAACTAGGTTACACATTTTGAAATTTAATAATTCTAAAGTACAAAAAACGAAGAGAAAATTCTCTAGAAATATTGACATCGAAGGAATTTGAATTAACGCTTAACATTTTAACAATTCCGATGATCTAGGAAAATATTTCGTTTCATAAGCAAAATTTCAATTATCCTTATGGATTTATTGTGTGTTTTAATCACAAATTAAAAAAATTCAATGAAAAATAATGAAAAAACTATATAAATATGACATTGTTTCTTCAATTAAGAAATATAAAAAAACTCCTTAAAGTACACTGTATAATTTCTAAAAACATACTATATATTTTGAAATTTACATAAACATCACATTCTGTTCAAAAACGTAATAAACTTTAAACAAAGAGTGACATCAAAGAAATTGTATTATAAGTTTTGTCTTTTAACTGTTTGCCAGATATGTAGAAAATATTTCAATTATGTTCCTTATGAAATTATTATAGTTTTTATCAAAATGCTTTTAACCATAAAATAATAAATAAAAATATATAATAAATAAAAATAAAGAAAAATCCGTTATTAATAATTCAATAAAGAAAAATAATCATTTTGTTTAATAAACTCCTTAAAGTACACTTTACAATTTCTTTATTAGAACTCCTTAACAGAGGCTACACATTTTGATAATAATATGTACCGCTCGTTCTGTAGTCATTTTTTCTTATTATATACCCCACAAAGTAAACTACATAATCTCTTAATAATGAACTCCCTCAAATAGACTTCACATTTTTAAATTTACATATTTCCCATCCTCTGTAGGACTGTAATAAACTAAGAACAATGATTGAGATCGAAGAAATTTTAAGATACGATTTAATTTCCAACTGTAACCCAAAACTGTATTTTAATATCAGTGACAGGTATTTCAATAAATCTTGCATATGTTAGGGATAATAGCCAAAATTAATTCAGGATCCAAAAACAGTAAATTGAACCTAATAAGTGGCAGAAAAAAACTACAAAAATTGTATTGAAAGATTTAAAAAAGCTTAGCAAGCGCAAAGAAACACGTTGCTCATATTTTAGGAAGAGATGGAAACTTAAAATAGAAGGAGCCAAAGTGTAAGCAAATGCTCAAAACAGTGAAAAGAAAATCATCTGAAATTCGAAAAGAAAATATATAAATAAATATGAGAAATTTCTCAATGAAAAAAATTTATTTAGACGTTTCTGACTTATACTCATGTTAGTGGTACGATTTGAGATCACGCGATGTTCGGATGTTTAAACGAAATTTCGCAAAGTCTAAAATTTGTGTTGTTGTGACGAAAATTAATACCACAGTTTAGGACGAATAACTGGAAGAAGCTTTTCTCCCTTCTATGGATGAACAATAATGCTGCTGTACAGGTTTCAAAGCGGTCTAAATAATGACAAAGCATTTATCCATTGTTGGACTAGACGGATGGCTGTCAGGACTTTAACACAAGGGAGAGCTTGTGGAAATACAAGGCCCTTAAAGTTTATACAAATAATGCTCAAAACGAAAGGATAATGACTTTAACAGAAATAAAACTAAAATAAAAAACATGTTTGTAGGAAACTGATTCCGGTCTTCTGAAAAGTATCATCCACCCACCTTTAATATTACTATAGAGACTATATCTCAACAAAAATTCATTTCTGATATGTTAAACTTTAATTCAATTTTTGCTTTTTGCTAAAATTATTTAATTTAATTTTATCTTTTAAATGTTTTGATTAAAATTTTCTTATTATAACCTCCACCACCACAAGTTATGAGGAGAGTATATTAGCTTTGTCATTTCGTTTGTAACGCTAAGAGGGAATCATCTCAGACCCCATAATGTATATATATAGCTATGCCTGTCTGTCTGTTTGTCGGTGTTTGGCGCACTGACATCCACAATAATTGACGAAACTCAATGAAATTTGGCCTGAGTATTTCTTATAGTCCTGAGAAGAAACCAGCAAAATCGATTCAGTATATAAAAATATATAAACCGATATCTGAGACAACCTCAAAATACAAAAATATAACTAATTTTATGACTCATAAAGAGTTCCTTGTTATTTTTTTAGAAAAACTTTGTATATTGTATATGTATGTGTATACATGCGTGAGTGTGTATGTACGAAATATATATACTTCACACGCAATGTTGGCGGACTGTATAGAATATTCGACATAGCCGAATTTAGTATTCATTTTTTTTGTCAAATTTATTTGCCATATCTAACAAAGTCAGTTTGATTACTGTTTTTATTTTTTTTCCAAATTATTACCATTATTTAAACAATAAATTAAGTCTCTAATTAGTTGTTATTTTTTTAGTTTTGATTCTATTTTTTCTTTTTTTTTAAATTTTAAAATAAAACTATAAAATTAAACCAACAATTTAAATAGTTGTTATTTGTTTAACAATTATATACATATATAACACTTTTTATAACAATTTTCCTGATTAATTTGTGCGCTTGATTTAAAACCACTTTATTTAATTAAAACAAAAACAACTACAACTACAACAAAAATATTAAATACACAACAAACGATTGAATAAATATTAGAAGTGATTTTTTGTTGTTGTTGTAGTAGTAGTTTTCTATAAATAGATATAACATACACATGTATGTAGATAAATCAAGTAAAGAATAAATGTATGTGTGTAAATTTACACACATACATATAAACAAAAAAATACAAAATATTTATTTTATTTAAGTATTTCTGTAACTATTTGTATTAGTAAGGAGTGAGATCGAAAAATTCTTAACATACATATATAAATTTTTTATTTCATTGAAATTATTATTACAATTTACAATAACAAATATTTTTGCAGTTTAAATCATTAGTGATGAAATTTTGAACGTTTTTCGGATTTTCCTTTAATGTTTTTTATAGTGTTTTCTGTCACTTTGGTCGAAGATATGAAAAACCTTCGTTTAAAATCTTACATATTTTTGCACACCTTTTTGTACACTTCAATTCTCTTTTTACAAGAGCCCAATATCTCTCCACTGGCCTTAGCTCCGGGCAGTTCGGAGGATTTGATTTGCATGGTACAAATAGCATATTATTGTTCTTGTACTACTCAAGGACTTGTTTACCAAAGTGACAGAATGTCAAGTCAGACCCAAAATAAGTGGACACATTATGAAGTCTTATGAATGGAAACAATTTTTTTTCCAAATATTTCTTGAAGTAAATTTCGGTATTTAAAGGGCCTGATGTAACAACTGCCACAAGAAGAACTTTTTCAGAAATTTGGATTGCTTTTGGGTGCTTAAATTTTTTAAATATTCCCTCGAGCATCATAACCAGAGAATTTTTGACCAGAAAGTTGCGGAAAATCTTCCAGAGCATACGTTTCGTCTATTCAATATACAGAAGAATTTTTTTTAAACATGATTTCCGAGCTCTCTTTTTGGCATCTAAATTTTTGGCAACGTTCCGGTCAGGCCTTGTATATTTGTACGAGTACTGAACTTACCGGACTGCTTTCCTACCGGATGTGTTGGGAGCTCTCCTAAAAATGCCTTCTATTTATTAGGCTTTAGAAACAAGTTCTCTCGGAACTGTCTAATAATATTGGAAATAGTTTGATGCCAGACCATTGAAAATTGGCCAAATTTCTGGTAGGACCAAGTGGGATTTGGTTGCAAATATTTAATAATTTTAGTACTCACTTTTTCTGGTTACTTATTTGACAAAAAAATCAAAGAATTCTTGGTTTAAATGTTTTAATGAAAAAAGTGTTTTAAGATTTTTTTCGATCTCAGTCCTTATGTGTGTATGAAATGTAACTATTTTTAATAGTATTTGTAAACAGGTATTTCATTTAAAGGTATATATGTATGTGTAAATAAAATAAAACATAAAATGCCAACAAAAACAGCAGCAGCAACAACAACAAATAGTAGTATAATTCTCACTTTTTCCGAATTAATTTCCGTTATTGCAAACCAATTGAAAATCCAATTTTCAATAAAGTCGTAAACTAAATACGAAAAAAGTGCAAATATTTTATATATAGATATTTGAATTTACACTTTTACAAATATTTAAACCAACATATGCGTGTTTTATATATACATATACAAACACACGGAGGTATAAAAGCAACAATGTTTTCAAAATAACATTATAGTCAAAATACGCAATGCAGCAGGCTTAAACAAATGAAAGCAAACACTAAATCCCATAAAAGAAACCTTATTTTACCGCCCTCTCCCCCTCCCCACTTAACAAAATTATATTAACAGTAAAAAAAGAAACATTTTCCACAATAACACATTTTTCCATATTGAGCCTAAATGTAGGCAACATAACTTAAACAACCAACAATAGAGCAATACAGTAATACACACAAACAGCATGAAGAGCAAAAAATACAAGACAATTAAATAAATACGTGTATAAGTATGTCGTATATTGATTTGCTTAAGAGTCTTTTACGTATATATTTTGTATATGTATGTAAAAATGTATTTAAATACTTTACTTTAATATGTGTACGTGATAAACAAAAACACTTACACAAATACACAGCCCACACACTCAATAAAAAATTCGAATACAAAAAAGATTTGAGAGCAATGATATGGCGTGAGTATTGCTTTAGTGTATAAACATTTTTGAAGATTTAAGTAATATAAAATTTTCTACCTAAAGTACATATAATAAACAAACATACCGTTACTTTTAACAACATATAGTCACACATACATGGATATACATATGTGTATGTGTGCTCCCTAAATCCCTCTTCATAAAAACATGCACGTGTTTTAAGCAAAAACCAAATACCCAAGGGGAATAAATTATGAGAGATTTTCGGAGAAAACTTTTATTATAACGTGACAATAGATGAGTCATATCAATAATATTTAACAGGAAATTATGATTAAAGAAGGTATTTAATATCGATTATCTAATATAATCGCTTAAATATATGGGTATAATGAATATAATTCTTAATATTACTTTTCAAAAGCCTCATTTTAACCAAAAGTTTCTTGGATTTGTATAAATAGACTTCACAGGGAAAAATTATTATTAAAATGTTTCCTTAAAGCATAACTCTTTGATCGTTAAAGTTCTCCGGTACCATTTATTTTTTCTATGAAATTTCATTTAATAGTGAATCGATAACTCTGTAACTCTTCTATTTTCATAAAATGTATCATAATAGCAGATAATCGCTTTATTATTATGAATGCAAAGTGGACCATATATTGGACATTACATTCTTTAGACACGTGACTATTTTTTGGTACCTTTTTGTAATCGGTTGAAAAATGAAAATAATTATAAATCACACTCGTATAATTTGCTTTTCCGGTTTATGATTAATTGTGAACTACATTACTATGACACAAACATTCATGTGAAATATATGCGTTTCAAAATGTTTTTTTTCGGGGGAGTTAATCGAAGCTAGCTAGAAATGATGTATCGACCCTCGCATAATTTCTGGCATCGATTTCAGATCATATTTATTTTAATTTGACCAATTGTTATTACAATACTTACGTATATGTGAGAAATATGCCCTTCAGAATGATATTTTGTGTGGGACCTATGTGAAGTAATAGACCGATCCTCGCATAATTTGTCATAACGTTTAAAATTAAATAGGACTTATTTTAGTTGAATTTGATTGAAATCGCTTTATATTTAAGACATTTGTATGGAAGCTTCTTGAAATATTAGACCGAATATGATTAATTTCAACAAACTTCGTCTTTGGGTCAAAAACGTACCAAATTTTATCATGATATGTCAAAAAATTAGAGCTGCAGAGTGTTCATCGATTTAGAAAATGATTCTGAGTCTAACGGTATATTTAAATATATATATTACAAACATCAGCACAAAAGCATAATCCTCAAAAACCTATGATGGTGTAGGGTTTGCTTATTTATGTCTCAAAATTTTCGAAAAACTGAAAATGCAGTTTTATTGATTGAAGTTTTATTCTCTTACGATAACATTTGTTATCCAAATTATACTTTTTATAATGATCACTGGATAGCAACCCTTTAATGATGTTTGTCCTTCCAGTTTTTTTGTAAGATTTTATAAAGGATTTTTTTCTATTAACGCCAATTATCGCATTGTAAATGATCGCTAAAATGCTCATAACTGTCAATATTTCAAAAATGAAATGCAGCAAATGTCCCATTATCACCTTTTTGTTAACTCAACAGGTTCTGTCCATTCGTCTGTCTTTCCAAAACTTTTGTAAGAAAAATAAAATGTTATAATTCAGATCATAATTTTGGCATTGGATTAATGTCTTTATGAAGTTATTTCTGCCATCAGTAAATAAAATGGACTTGTAACTTTATAGGAAGGCAGTTAGCTCAATTTGATACTTTAAGAACATTTAATACTGTCCGTCCATAGATATTTTCTGTTTAGGCAATTTTGTAATTTTACTAAATTTTAGGAACTAAGTTAAAGATATTTTAAGATTTATTTTATTTAATTTTAAAATAATGCAAACAACTGAAAAACTGACCTTCAATTCAGTTTTTCTATATAAATTTCCAAAGGGGACATTTTTTCAACGCCTGGCTGTCGGTCTCTGGGTATAAATGAGTAAGCCAAATGTATTAATGTGGGTATTACAAATATTTCTGTTGCATGTATGCATTTGTTTAAAAAAAAAACATATACATCTTCACAAGAACACACATTTCTATAGTGTTGGTAAATGTTTTTATTTTTCACAAGCACACTCTCTCACACACACACACAAACATATGTTTGTATAAAATAAAATTTCATAATATTTTGCCAGCAATAGTTTTTTGGCGCCAGACAGCCCGACGTTGATTTTAAATTACAGAATATAACATACACTTACACAATGACCATTATATGAGCTCATACACATATATATATAAAATCAATGTATGTGCGAATATGCATTTGTTTGTTAATACATATAAAGATTAAAATGCCGACTAACTGCTACCCATCACGTTATGTTTAATACATTCTTTGATACAATTTGAAATCATTGAGAGAGAAGCTCTCTTTTTTTCAACCTCCACTTCTATCCACAAATTGAAAGAGATGGTTTTGTTTAATTTTGTTAAGGGGCAAAGGGAAAGAGGACCGGTGTGGGTATTATTGTATATGTAGTAAATTTTAACTTTTTGTTGCAATTGCTGCTGGTGATGGGACCAGTGGTTTGGTGTTCGTTATACCGAAACGTATGAATATATTGTGTAAAAAAGGATGAATTGCAATAACAAAAATGAAATAAAATAAAATACCTTCAGGTTATTTTCACATAATACCTGAGGTTTTTAGTTGTATTTTGCCCCCTAACTGGTTTTATTTTTTTATATGTATGGATTTTATTTTTATTAACGTAAATTGTAATGTGCGAAATGTAAACATTCGGGCGTATATATCTTGTATAGGGAATTAAACTGAAAGTGTTTAGACCCTGCATTACCATAGGTGTTTGGGGTATTAAGCATTAATGCCACATTTAATATGACTCTCGACTATCAATCATTTTCTGAGTCGATTTAATGATGTCTGTCCGTCTATCTGGCTGCCTGTTCATTAAAATTTTTGAACAAAATGCAAATCGCTGCTTTAAAATTTTCTTAATGAAATTTGGCAGGTATCATTATTTTTGCCTATAGAAGGTGGTGATTGTGGGTCCATTATTTAACCCATATAAATGTTCCCCCAGAATGGAATTTCAAGCTCATAAAAGTATAAAATTATGAGAATAGAACGTATGATGAATTAAACGAGAATTGATATATTATTTCTTAAAGCTCCCATACAAACGCCACTATTCGTCACAATCGTTAGTAATGTTATAATATGTACTTAAGTGAAAATAAATAAAAGCAAAAAAGAATGTTCGAAATTTTAGGAGGATCAATTCATAATTTTTTTGCAAACCTCAAACCACCTTGAGTGGTGAAGGGTATAAAAACATTTTAGAAATAAATCTGCATTCAATATTTTTGAGCAGTGTCCATTAGGCAGTTGAGATCCGGTTTAATTTAAAACATAAAATGTTTAACAGAATATAGTTTGCCACAAAATATATTTCGAAATTTATTATTTCAAAGTATCCCTAAAGTATGCTATACCAAAATTTCTAAATGCTGCAGATATTGATGTTTAAGCAGTGAGGGTTTGGATAAGCGACAATGCTAAATTCAGATATTTGGAATAGATTATGTTTTTTTATATCAAATACATTTTAATGACTGTATAAAAAATATCCAAAAATATCTTCCACATTTAATTAATTAACATAAATTGTGTTCAACATTATTTATGTCACTTCTAAGTAAATAACCTTTAACTGATACATTTAAGGTACTCGTTTAATCGGTTACTTAGGCATCTCTTTTAAAATAAAATTTTTTTGTCGTCCATTGGTCAGTTTTTTTCTCTGAAACTAATATTTGTACTACGAAAAATTCACAAAATCCCTTTAATTTAACTGTTTTTTACTCAACAACTTAAAATGAAAATTCTTCCCCCTCTAAAAAAAATTATTTAAGTTTTTAATTGCTGGATTTAAATTGTCAAGGAAAAAATGTTTGAAAAAAAATACTGAACATGATAATGCACTTAGCTTTCAAAGAAGGGGAGGGGGAGTTTAAACACGATATAGTTTGAAATTGAAAATTAAATGGAAAATTTTCGGAAATAAAAAACAATAGAAAAAATTTAAAAAGTACGTAGATTTTAAGGAAAGGCCAATATTTTGGATAAATAAAATATATAAATGGGGATCTTTGATATGTATTTGTTAGCCTTAAAATGGTCAGTATATTTCTGCTCTTGAAGCAAGCTAATGAGTTTTAGAAGCGTTAATAACTTTTGAACTGATAAGGATTTTTTATTTTAATTTTTACCTTATTTGATAGATATCTTCCTGAACTTGCTGTACAGGAAATTAGGGTTAAAACTTAAATCTTTATATTTATATGAAACGGTTTTCTGTTAGAAAAACTGAGAAAAAAATGAATTTTTTAAGAGTTTTCGAATTCGGGAACCAGTTTCACTAAAAAATTATAAGTATTTAAATTAAACTCGATATAGAGTTTTTTGTATTAGATTTTTATATCTTCCCGTAATTCCCTTATTTTGTAATGATGTTGAAAATAATTATTTATTTGGTGAAAGAATTTCTTTCCTTTCTATTGATACTACACGGAAGTCTAGGAAAAGACGTTACAATATGATTAAAAGCTTTAAAGCTTTAAAGACTGTATTTTGCTTTAAGAATCAGGTGGCTTTAAGATTTTAAAGCATATAGAATTGTATCATTGGATACAAGGCTTTAATTTAAAATTAATATGAAAATATATGGACCTAATTTTTTAATAAATAATTTGGTTTTCAACTAAAAAAAATTTTGAACAAAACTTTTGTACATATATTCAAAAATAGGATCCGGATCTCGTAAACCTTTAAAAGTTAAAAATTCAGCTGTAAAAAACTCGAAAACTATAAAAGTCTATTTTCAGCAAAAGTTTAAAGATGTCGAAACTTTTTTTGAAATTTAATGAGACCCAAAAAATTGCAACTATTTAAACATGCTTTTTTCGATTTTCCCTTACTACGTCCATGGAGCACGTGGATCAAAATTTAAAGAGTTATAATGAATATTTATCCAGCCGAATAAAATTTATAGATTTGTTTCCAAAAAATTTAATTTAAGTAAAGAATGGTTAAAGAACCAAAAATTTTGCAAGGGCTTAAACAATTGATATCCGAAAAGCCTGTTCTTGAAAGTACATAACTACGCCCATGGATCATCTATGGAAATCAAACTTATAGAGTTATAATGCTCATCTATGCAGTAACAAGATACAGATTTGTTTTCAAAGAAATAGATTCTGACCCACTGTGCACTGAAGTAAAGAAGTGTTAAATAAATTTGAGCTAAAAGCCACAATTAACATTGGGCATTATAGTTGGACCACCTTTTTTTAAATAAATAATATATAAAATATAGTTTTTTTTATAAAAAAAATCAATAAATCATTCTATTTAAATTTGATTTAAAATTATTGAAGTGCAAAACTTTAAAAATTCTTATATTTTTAGGAAAAATAACTTTTCTTTTGTAATTTATCGAGATAAAATATAAATTGAAATAAAAATTGCAAATATAGACAGACCACAAATAATAAATATATAAAAAACGAAAAATGAAAAAAGCCCTCAATTGAAGATTTATTTTCTATAAGTTTCTTTTTGGTAGGTTTTGCCTTCTTGTCACTAAAAATTGTTCCAAAGAAGAAATTTCATTCCTTTCTTTCAATTTTTTTCCTAATTTTTTTCTACAACAAACAAATCTTCCTTTTACAAATACAAACAAAAAATACTAGAATATAATACCAACAAAAAATATATATAATATAGGAAAAAAATCTCAAAAATAAAAATATTGAAAATAAAATACGTTAAATCATTATTGTTGTTGAGTATATGATGTTTATAGAAATGTTTATTTGTATTGAACAAAAAGGACGAAAAAGGAAATCAGGAAAAAGAATTCAATATTTTACTCAAACAAATATACACAAAAACATACACACAAACAAATCTTTATATTTTAGGTATTAAATTTTCTTACTTAATAAAACTTATTTTGAGCAAAAAAAAAAAAAGAGAATAATAAAAATAAAAAATAGAAAATAAAATATTTGAAATCTAAAAATATAAAAAACCAAAGAAAAAATTTTAAATAAACCGTAGAAATCAATATTGTTACCAACAAATATTAGCAGCAATGAAACACAAATAACAGCAACAACAACATCATCATAAAATGAACAATATATATAGCAGGAATACAATAACAAAAGCTACAGTTGTGGCCACAAAAATGTAAGCGGATATAGATTTTATTTCCTTTCTAAATTAAAAGGAAATTAAATAGAATTTTCATAAAATCACAGAGGATAAAAAAGTAACAGGAAAATTTATTAGAAAAGTGATATTTAAAATTGCTTTGGGTAAGCTACCAGGCGCTAATGACGGCTTCATAAGAAATTTACCTTAAAAGCAATCAAGGACTCGTAAAGAAACACAAAAAACTATCTCTTTTAAAACTTTTAAGACTTAAAGAAAATGACCTTTTAAATCAGAATAATAATCGGAAAAATTAAATAAAAAATAATCACTGACCCCAAAAATATTATTAAAATTTTATAAAACTACTTACAGCAGAATACATTTGAAATTAATATTTCAATAACAATTTAATTTATTTGATTTACCTGTAAATAAATAAAAAGAAATAGAAATTAGTAAAAAATATTTACAAAAATAATATAATTAATTTTATGCTACAATTTAATCCTCTTCTGTTTAAGTTATAAAGTGTTAAATAATAGAAGTATGATTAAATCTATATAAACATACATATAAATAGTAAATCAAAAGCTGGAAGCCTTTGTGTTACAATGTATTGGAAGTAAAACCATAATATTAACATTTTCTACATAAAAAACTTACATATAACAGACTTAGGAAGAGAAATGAAATGAAAATCAGACAACTAAATAAGCTAAAATGAATTAAAAAACTATGTATTTAACCCTAAAACTGTATGTAACAGAACTGAACTTGAAATGAACTAGAACTGAACTATAACTGAAATAGAACTTAACTAAAACTGAACAAGAACCAGAACTAGAACTGAACTAAAACTGAACTAGAACCAAAACTAGAACCAAAACTTGAATCAGAACTATAACTGAAATAGAACTAACTAGAACTGAACTAGAACTGAACTAGAACCAGAACTAGAACTGACCTAGAACCAGAACTAGAACCGAAATAGAACCGAAATAGAACTGAACTATAACTGAACTAGAACTGAACTGTAACTGAACTAGAACCAGAACTAGAATTGAACTGGAACCAAAATTAGAACCAGAACTGAAGTACAACTGAACTAGAACTGAACTAGAACCAGAACTAGAACTGAAATATAACTGAAATAGAACTGAACTGGAACTGAACTAGAACTGAACTAGACTACACTATAACTGAAATAGAACTGAACTAGATCTGAATTTGAATTGAACTAAAACTGAACTAGAACTGAATTAGAACTGAACTAGAACTGAACTTGAACTGAACTAGAATTGAAATAAAATTGAACTAAAAAATGATCTAGAACTGAACTATAACTGAAATACAACTTAACTGGAACTGAACTAAACTTGAAGTGAACTGAAACTAGAATCTGAACTACAATCTGAACTAGGATCTGAACCTTTGAAACTAGAACCTGAATTTGAATTTGTATTAGGATCTTCACTGGAATCTGAATTAGAATCTGCATTCAAATCTGTATTAAAATTTCAAATGGAATCTTAACTACATTGTGAACTAGAGTCTGAACTACGTCGTTACGCAAATGTAAAAGAACCTTGTAGAATTAGATTTTATTTATTTCTTTCAAATACTTTAATGATATTCACTTTATGAATATAATTATGACATTTACGATCACTGTATAAGGTTTTAAGTAAATTATGGACCGATCTTCGCAAAATTTGATGTAAAATTTTCAGTTTGCATAAATCTATTACTAACATTTTTTGGGGATTTATTCACTTTGAGGTGCATTAAGAAAATGGATCTGTGTGTGAAGACCGATTTTCGGAAGGTGTTTACAACGTTTTATTGAACATCGTAAAATCGGGATTCTGATTTGATATATACACTCGAAACCTGAGTGTTACACTTTCTCCCCTATGATACAAAAAGTAGCAGAAGTGCATAATATTTTATCCTCATATGATGGTGATATTTTATTTGAATTCAAGGTTTTAACAAATCTTTTCACATAATTGCGATACGCAGTTTACTAGAAAATAATTTAGGTTTTCAGCATAAATTCACTCAATAATACTTATTGAACTTCAATGACAACAATAAAGACTTTCGCTTAAAATGTGATAAATTGTAGTTTTTATAGTCTTTGGGGGCCATATGTCACAAACTTCTTGACCAGTACTTATATGCATCCTCGTCATCACTGCCTTCATCAATTCGATTTTGTCTCAGCTTAAAACACACTCAAACTCTCACACGAACAAACACAAGCAATTAGAGGCAAAAAATGGAAACATGACGTGAAAAGTCTTCAAATTAATAAAAATAAAAAATCTAGAGAAAAGAAAAAAATCTATATTAAAAAGTTATCAAAAAAAAAAAAATATTGTAACATATGTGAAGGTTTGTTGTATTAGTCTTTGTAAGATGAATGTTACACAAACATATGTAAACATGTAGTGGTATTAGTTATAGAAGTTGTGAGTGAAACATACATCACTAATGTTTGTGTTTATCTCAGAGCTTTGGTTACTAATACTTAAATTGAAAAGAATAAAAACTAAAAAAACAACAAAAAAATATATAGAAAAACAAAGAAAAACTTAAAAAAAGTTTTTCTACTCTTGTTTGCTAAACTATCAAATGATGAAGAAAAGAGGAAAATATTATAAAAAAGGAACATATGACCAGTTTGGTCACTAGTTTTATTTTCAAATAATGCACAATGGGATAGGAAGAGTAGTAGTACAAAGCTCGAAACTCATTAGTTTATAAGAGTTTTAAAGCAGCTCAGGAGCTTGACAAGGAAACGAGATGTTTCCTATTCTACCCCATTGTGTTTTGCTGCTGCTGCTTTCCAACTAAAAGAACAATAAAACATAATGTAATGAGCCTTGTTCAACATCATATCAATAAAGTTTTATTCTTCATTGAGTTTAACTTTTTTCTCCACTCCTTTTTCCTTTAATATCCTTTAAGAATCAAGCAAAAAATCTTAAAACAAACATTGTCTCTTGACTTCAATATTAACACACACACACACAAAAAGACATATCGTCGTTTGTGGAAAAAAATTAAAAGATAATCAAAGAAAAAAGAAATCAACCTCATCATCAATTTCAAATACATGCTAACGCTCTCGTATGACTCTTCAGCTCTTAAAGTCAACAGATAAAATCCTCAATTTCTTACCAACACACGCACACGATAATATATTAAAAAAACACCACTTTTTAGCTCCTTTTTATCCTTAGCATATTTATTAATAAAACAAGGACTTTAAGGATGTAAGAACATTCTTCTATCGCATGCTGCACGTCAACATATTGACAATTGAATTATATGCTACAACAGCAACATACACATCACATCAAATCCTTGTGTAACTGTTAAATGCGATAAAACTTTATATTTTTGTTGTTGTTGTTGATTTTTCTTTGAACATCCGTTTAAAGCAAAAACGTTATTTATTTGTTAAGATTTTTTTACAACAAACTGAACAACACTTGAAGCCAACATTGAGAAATATAAGATGAACAACATTTGTGTCAATAAGATTTAAAAGATACTTTAAAAATATATTGACCAAGAGCATATTTATAAAGTGAACTTGAACTAAACTAAAACTGAACTAGAACCGAACTAGAACTGAAGTAATACTGAACTAGAACTGACCTATAACTGAACTTGAGCTGAACTGAACTAGAACTGAACTAGAATTGAAACAAAGCTTAACTAGAAAGTTCGCTAAGTACTATTGACTTTTATCATTTGGACAATATTTCATGAACTTTAATTTGTTTAAAAATAGTTTTTATTTTTTAATCAACAATAAATTTATTTCAAACTAAACAAATGACTAGTCATTTTTATAATCTTACTCCTGGGATTAGGACTTTATTCCAAAATCCTTTAAAAGCCGTTTAAAAAAAATTAACAATTCCAATTTTTTGAAATACTGTTGGTATTTTAATTTAAAACATTAATTTCTTTTTTTTTTTTTGTAGTTTTATTTTTAATTTTCCTCTATTTAAATTCTAATACTTTAGCAAATGTTGGTTGTATGTTAAATAAATGTCCCCAGAGAGGGATTATTTTGGTTGAAATAAATTTATACGTACACACATATACACACTCTCATTTAAGCAACAGTTAAAGTTTTAATATTTTTATTTGGTCATAAAAGCTTCTCTGTCATTTTTTTAAAGTGAAAATAAAAAATAATAAAAATAAAAATATATATATTGAAACAAACTTACAAATAACAAAAATAAAATTGAAACTGTAAAAAAATATGTTGAGGAAAAACAAAATTCATAGAATATTGTTTCTCCACATTTCACATATGAGAAAGCACTTACATTTATTACTTTGTTCAGGGTATGAATATTACGTTTTTACTACTGTCTACTTTTAGGAGTTTGTTTTTATCATTTTCTCACTCTCCTCCTTTCTGCCAACAAAAATAACCAACAAATAATTTTTATATTGCCCCATCATCGTTATACACAAAGGAACTAATATTCACTGTTTGTATACAAATGCACACACTCACACCTACCAAAACATTCATACATTGAAGGGGATTTTTATGGGAAATATGAATATTTTCATTTCTCTACCACTTTAATAAAGGTAAAGGCAATTTCTATCAATGCTGAAGAGTAATGCAATGAATAGAGAGACTTTTTAATTTCACTTGTTTTCCTTTGAAGCATAAAAACTCTTTTCCTTTTTTTTTGCATTGATTTAATGAATCATATTTAAGCAATTATTTTAATGAATTTTCTAAATTTTAACTTGTTTTTAAACAAAAGTTAAAAAACAAAGAAAAACAATAAAATGTGTCACTTAAATAAATGACATTTTCCAACGAAATTTTTTAAAATTTTATAAATAAAAACAGAATGAAAACATAACCAGAGCAGAACTAGAATTAAACTAGAAATGAACTAGAAGACAACTAAAAGAGAACTAGAAGAGAACTAGAAGAGAACTAGCAGAGAACTAGAGCAGAAATACAACAGAACTAAAGCTGAACTTGAACAGAACTAAAATAGAAATAGAACAGAACAGAACAAAATAGAAGAGAACTAGAATAGAACAAGAACAGAACAAAAACAGAACTAGAACGGAACTCGAACAGAGCCAGAATTGAACAAGACTGGATTCATTACAGAACTAGAATAGAACTAAAACAGAACGAGAACAAAACTAGAGCACAATTAGAAGAGAACTAGAACACAGCTAGAAGAGAACTAGAACATAACTAGAGCAGAACCTGAACAGAACTAGAACAGAGCTAACTTAATCAGAATTAATCCAGTTGTTATATTCAATTAAGCTTCTTTCTTCTTCTTTCAATTAAAGAAAATTTCTATTATTGTCTGGTTAAGTTCCATATGGAATCCCAATTGTTATATCTGCTATATTTATGATTAAAAAATTTTTTCTGTTTCTAATTTTAGTTCTAAGTCAATCTATTTGTTTTTGTAAATTATGAAAAACTGTCCATTAAGTTAATGAC
The DNA here is from genome assembly GCA_004302925.2 of Cochliomyia hominivorax. Lineage (NCBI taxonomy): Eukaryota > Metazoa > Arthropoda > Insecta > Diptera > Calliphoridae > Cochliomyia > Cochliomyia hominivorax. The sequence goes on from PYHX02000494.1 coordinate 24,577,445, forward strand.
TAATTTATTACATTTTTTTAAAATAACTAAAATTATCTACTTTTTATAACTTTTTTGTTTTATAACATATCGGATCGTTTTATTTGTTTTGTAGCTTGTTTTTGGCATTATTTCAATATTGTTTTATTTTATGTCTCTCGTGTTGTTTGTTTAACATTTATTTATATTTTTTGTCTCATTTTTTAAATTACAGAATATTTTAATAGTTTGGCTCATTTATCTTTTTGTTTTATAAATTTCGTTTTTGCAACAGTTTTTTTGAAAATATTATCAAATATTATTATACTTAAAGCAATAGAACTTAAATTTGTTAATCTAAAATAATAAGTTATTTTTGTGATATTTATTTTTTATTAAAAAAATAATAATAAAATTAAAGAATGAAATGAATGGTAAATCTAACAGGAAATGGTTAGAAACAAGGTTTCCTAAATTTATAACTAATTTTTAATTTAAACTATTTTATAATAAAAATTAAAAAATTTCATAGTTTTTAGTAGAAATGAAATAGATATAAATTTTTTATATTTATTGCTAAAACTATATAACCCATATTTTCCTTTAAACTCATCAATAATTTATAGATTTTCTTTATAGATAAAGTTTTTTTAATTATAATGTATTTTATATAGTTAAAAAATTCGTTCTTTTATATTTATAAAAATGACTAAAAGACTAAAAAAGGACTAGAGAAAAGAATTTAAAATAATCAAAATTTTTTGCTAGAACTAAAACTCCCCTGAAATCGTGCAAACATATACATATAAATATATGCATTTACTTGATAGACTCAACTAACAGAAAGAAATTTATTGTATAGCATACTTTTAAGGAATATATTAAAAGTATACTTATACATATAACAATGCAGTTTTTATCAAATGCACACATACATATTCATACACATTCTTAGAGGGTAATGGTAAACCTAAAATGCCTATTAAGGACTTTAGTTTTGAGAGAAAGAACATTTAGCATTCCTTTTGAATTTCTCTCAATTGCACGCTTTCTTTAAGATGAGATAAACTCCTACTTTTACCCTCCTTAAAGAAGCCACATAGTTTTCCTAAGAGAAAACTCTTCCCGGGATACATGATAAAAAAATGGTTCAATCATAATACGAAATATGAAATGAAGACGTTTTAAGTTACGTTTTTAGTTTAAAGCTAAGAGTTGGATTTAGATTGTCACGTGAGTGTGCTTATGTAAGTCTTCAAAATAACGAGAACCATGGCAAATCAAAATTGGCAGAACTCTGCTTTATTATAGTGGACATCGTTATAAAATACATTTAAATTCCTTTCTTTTTCTCATCGCCTGTTTGCAATACTTTTTAGCTTAACTGTTCGTTTAGAAGCCTGTACCAAGGAACAGTTTAGAAATGATCTTCAATAGATTTAGTGGTCTAAGACCTCATAAAAGTATATATTTAAACTCTTTGACAAGTAATAAGCTTCAAGGCTTGACTGGACATATATAGTTTTTCTTTAATGACAGAAGGATCATAGTTTAGATCACTGAGGATCAAAATTTTAAAAGTAAGTCCGACCTTAAAAAAAAGATCTAATAGTTTAAACGTTCATTTCTATTAAACATGATATAATTAAATTCTTTAGGATCAAAATTGGAAGGTAAAAAACTTCAAAGTTCGAGCAGATATTTAGGACTTTCTAAAATAATCTCAGGAGGATTATAGCTTCGATCACAAAAGATCTAGTAGCCGTAAGAAGTAAGGAAGTAAGAAACTTAAGTTTTTAAAGAATCACAGGAGGACCAAAACTTCGATAAATAAGGAAAAGTTGTAGCTAGATATTATGTGAGGCGACCAAATTGCACTAAGATTGGTCCACCCTTTATTAAAAAAAATTGAGCAGAGATATAAGACTGAACATATCAGCTCCAAACTCTATGCGAGTGATAACTTGCGATGTAGGCTTTAAAAAAGATCATGTAAACAAAGAGCACCTAATGACAGCCGAATTAGGTTAAGTTAAAGAGGAGAGTCCAATCCTTTCAGAGAGAACAATTGTCTGTTGGCATACACCTAAGCCGCTATTTCGGCTTATTGTGAGCTACCAGTTGAAAATCAAGCATCATGTACGTACATTCCAGTCTACTCCCCTAAGCTGGGTTATGACTGCTAAGGTGCCATCTATAAAATCCTGGAATATCGGAGTCATGAAAGTTGGAAAATGACTTAAGTTTTTTTTTAAAGGCCTTAACTCACACAATTTCCCTTTGAATTGCACTCCCTCCCTCTTTAAACCAACCTCTGACTGGATGACTGACTAACTTGTCTGCTTTTTAGATTTTCATATAGAATAAATAAAATAAATCTTGTGCCAAATTTTTTTTGTTTGGTTTTCAGAAAGGAAAAAAAGGACATGAATAAAATATATATTTTTTTGTACTTTTCCAATAGTTTGTTTTGTTTAGACTCATACTCTTACTCTCTCTTTTTCTGCTTTCCTTTTTTTGTTTGTATTAAAGCTCTTTTATATGGCTTATAATATGAAAATGTAACAATAACTGTTAAGTAAATATATAAGTAAGTATGCAAGTTTAAATGTGTGTATGTGTATGTATGTTGGCATATTTTAATACTCTTTGTCCTCATTATTATCGTATTGTAACGATTATGGTTTTTATTATTCTGTTTGTGTTGTAGTTTTTTAGGCGCCATATACATATTTTAGTTGTTATGGCAACAACAATGGTTAATGTTTTTTCATTCTCTCTCCATGAATGTATGTATTTAAGTGTGTGTGTGTGTAAGTATGTTGGTGCCTATGTACTTTGCAACTTATCACTGCCACCACTTCTATACCTTGCAATTATATTTCAGTATCTATAATATTTAGTAGAGAAAAGTGTGAGTGTAAGAGGCAAGGAGAGCGGAAAAAGGAAACAGTTTTTTTTGTTATAAATGACTGGCAAATTCCAAATGCTTTTTTTCTTTTTTAATCTTTTGTAGTTGTTATTTTTTATAAACTTTTTTAATATTTACTTTGTTGTTTAATTTGAATTTGATGACGTTTCTAACATTTTCATTGTTTTTTTTGCTGGATTTTTTTTCGGTATTTTTGAGTGAGTGATTTGTTATAATTTTTTGTCATTATTTATTTCTTTGTTTGTTTGTAACTTTTATGACTTCATACTGGTATAATTAATCAATAAAAATATTATTTATGACTTAATCCAAATGGAGAATAATAAATTGCGAGAATAAGTGAAAAAGTGTACTGAATATTTTGAACTGTAGATGAGAGCTTGTTTTTATACAGTTTATTATTCAAGAAAACTTTAATAAATATTTCTTAAAATTCCAGTAATTCAGAAGCAATATTGCAAACATTCTACCATCAAAAATTTAATTCCATTCCATCCATAATTCCAACATTAAAAAAATGTCTAAAGACTTAAACGCAGATCGTTTTAAATCTCTAAACGCTCCTTTTGGCAAAAATTCCACAGCTTTGTAACTGCTGATCCAGTAATAGTAGATCTCCAAAATTGTTTATATAAGGTATAGAAACTAAAAGAGCTCTGAGAAGTCATGTCCTAGTTTTCTTGAATAAGAGAACAAAACAAGAAAATATAAAAAAGAAGATTTTTTTGGTGATTTTTTCAAAAATATGATAACATTTTTCGATTAAAATCCATTATTTCACTCTAAACAGACAAATGTCAAAAAGCTGAACTTAAATAAATTGTACCCTGATTACATACCTGTAAAGGGACAGACCTCCTATAACCTCTGAATAATTATTTTTTCAAAATAGTAAATTTTTGAAACAAGATTCCTTCAAATTGGAATTTTGATAATTTTTCTATATTTTTCAAAAATTAGAAGGGGTCATTGGTTCCAGAACTGTCCCGAGGCCGTCCAGAAATTTATGCTTTTGCACATAAATTTGAGAGTATTTTGAGTAGTAAATGTCTTGAATTTTATTTAAAAAATATCTAAACATATAAAAGTTTAAGTCATATGTGAAATTTTGGCGGTTTTTTTCAAGGTGGTCAGTTTGGAGGCTCACAGTCTGCCCTCTGGATTTACGAATTGGTTCAGTTTCTTTAGATCAATTAAAAAAACACTTTCAGAATGTTCATGTGATACTGTAATACGAGAATATACAGTAGTTCCAAAATTACAGGACTATTTCTACAAAATAGCATTTCGGGATCACTCTATGGTTTTCTTTAATCTCCTGTATTACTGGTATAAATATAAAAAGGCTAAAGATTTTTTTCCGATTCATTTCAATTTCATTCAAATTAATTGATTTAAAATCTACAAGAATTTTTATTAAATAATTTTTAAAAAGGACATGCTTTACAATAAATATCCTTGTTGATTTGAAAACATAAAATATTCACTTTTGAAAACATAAAATATTCACTAAATTGCTTTCTACTAGTTATTTGAATTATTTATTAAAATCGTTTGAAAGTATGATATCCTTTAAAATCCTTTTGGTTGGGCTTACATATCAATGACTTTAGTTTTTTGATTATAATTTTAATTTTGGAAAAAAATTACTTAATATTCTTTTTCTAACATCTCTCACCCTTGACTTCTTCCCCTCTCTAGCTGACCAAAATCTTCTCAATTTAGTACTTTTATTCAAATTTCTGCTCTTACTTCTCATTGAAATTCTTTAGTACAAAAAGAAAAGAAATAATTTTGACATGATTTGTTTTTTTAAGAAACTAACAGCTTCCTGTTGTTATTTGCCTTAAAAAAATATCAAGTCTAGAAAAAAAGAATGGAATATAGAATTACATTTTCAACATATTGCACAAATTATGCAGATTAAAGGGTCAGCTGGCGGCAAGAAACACTCACACAAACACTAACAAATACAGTAGACAAGACTTCCTTAAATCCAAGAAGAAAAAAATGTGAATATAAATTTGTATATGTGAAGGCAGTTGGACAACACAGCACCTGGTTTTTTTGTTCAAATTACTAAGGAATCAAAAAAAAATTGTGCTAAATACTAAAGTCCATTTTTTTGCAGCTTTTGTTATGTAACATACATAAACAAGGATATTTAAGATAAAAGAAGGTCTCTTTGACTACTCTAAGATGGACATAATGAGTAAAGCTATAATAGTAGAGGAGGACCAGCAAAAAAAACACAAACAAACAAATTCATTATTATTAATGTTATATTTGTGACATCTCTTCATCTTCGACAAAAACCTCAGAGTCCTTAACAGCATCAGCATCTTCATTATCAACAGCCGCAGGAATTGCCTAAGTTTGTATTTGTCCAGAAGATTATTAAGTAGAATATGTTCTCTTCTTTTAAGAAGAGAAAAAAGGAATCAGAAAAAAACATATTGTTTGTTAAATGTTCCCCCTTTTCTGTAGAATTATTTGTTCTTCTTTCCTTTAATGTCCATTGTTTTGTTTAGAGCAGGACTTTTTAAGGGAAACAAAGGAAATCAAGAAAAATATATATATGTAAGTGTGTTTAATAAAAAAGTAGGGGTGTTTGAAATTGAAATTTACATAAAAATCAAATTTATATATATTTTTTAAAAATATATAAATTTGGTTTCTTTATTTTGGTTTAAAAGAACTTAAGACGAAATTCTTATTTTGATTAGAAAAATGTCAATAGGAAATTTTGGAATTTTGAAGTTTTCATAGAAATACAAAAAAAAAAAAAAAAAAAAAAAAAAAAAACATTTTTAGTGATTTGAGAGATCATTAGGAAAACAATATAATTTACAATATAATTCCTCTCTCTCTCTCAAAGAAAGGTATTGTACTACACGCCACACCTTTTTAATTATTCTGTCACTTTTGAATACATTTTTGTCACATATGTTTAAATGGGTACAGCTGAGGTACTTTCGAATTGGTTTGGATCCTTAAATTGAAAAGGTAAATAATTGAAAACACTATTCTAAGACAAACATTGTTATAACGTCAGAACCCATGAATGGGTTTTAATGAAATCTGAAATGTAAGATACTAAGATATCCTGGAATTGATCTAGATAAGTACAAACAATGATGGAGGTTCCTAAACATAGTACAAATAAGTTATTTAAATAATAGAGCGTCGATTAAAATAGATCCAATAACGTACCGAGAACCACCCACATTCTGTCCTCTGGATCTGCGAAAAAGTTCAGCATCTTCAGATCGATTAGAAAACACTTTAAGAATGTTTATGTGAGATTTAATTCCTAATTGCTTCTGAGGAGTTTAAATGTCTATGTGGTCCAGGGCGTTGTCGGTGACTGTCCAAAGTTGGCCATCTCGGGTTTGTTTATTTTTAAAAAAATTCAAAAAAAAAAAGACCTAAAAAAAAGACCTAATATTCTTTAACTTATGTGTTGGATTCCCAGACAGGCAGACAAGCAGACAGTCATATAGACATATAGTCAAAGTACCTAGGAAATTAAGAAATTTTGGGCCTTAGAAAAATTTCAATCAGCTCAAACGTTAAATTAACCGTCTATTGGATATAACCAAAAAGCAGGCCAACGATCTGGAAACTTAGATTATGTTTTCCTTGGAATGAAGAGCATTCAACTGATTATTAACCTAATTAGGGGTCACTATGATTACCTGCCACTTCAATCGACGTAACCCTTTTAATCCAACCTAACCTACATTAAACATCTTTTTGAATTTCAGAAGATATTTTTGAAACTATTTAAAAATTCTCTTAAAAAATAATTACACTGAAAAAAATCTATAAAAACCTAAAATTAAAAACTTTTAAGTAAAAAATCTTATTTTGAGATTTTTTATATCTGATCAAATTTCTTTCAAAATCCGAAAGTCTTTTCAAATACTTCGGTGCAGATTGTATTATTTTACCCTTGACTAATATTTTCAACTTTCCGCGTGAAAAAAATTCCTACTAACCCTCTTACATTATCATTATTTCCCTTTTCGTTTATATTTTCGATTATTTATATTTTTTTCTATTATAATTTTCAAACTAAAACCGACCAAATAGCACAAGTGGTTGGTTGTTCGACTGTCTTACAGAGGACATACTTTTATTAAGATGATATACTTACGAATAAATACATATTTGAATATATGTTTGTATGTTAAAATATGTTGCATATATATATATATATGTATATGTGTATAGCAGTTCCTTTCTTTACATAAATGTATTGTTTGAAAATTGTTTGTCCAGTAGTTTCCTTTTCTTTTGTATTTAATATTAGAAAAAAATATATATGTATATAATCGCATACCATATAATAGATGTTATATAGACACAAGAGATTTTTTTCTCTATAAATATATTTACATATATAAAAATACTATATATACACTTCTATAAAAAAAGTTTAATACCACTACAAGAATTTAATGGTTTTTTAACAAGAACCGTATAGAATTATATATATTGGAAGAAATATAAGATTTTGTAACAATAGTATAATGAAAATGGACGAAGGGTAGACTAGGAATTTCTAGGAAGGAATTATAATAAACAACTACATATATAAATATACGTATATTTTATGGTATTACTAAATATATTATTTTAAAAAAAAAAAAAGTTCGGATAAATTTTATACTTAAAATTTATAAAAATATAATACATATTGATATGTAAGAGGAGGGAAAGCAACTGGAGGAGAGAAGAGTTTAGAATATCGGTTACAAGGTTGTAATAAAATTGCTTAAAATATATTACAAATGTTAAGAGTTTACAACAGTTGTAAAATATATAAAAATCTTTAATAATCAAATTTTAGTAAACAGTTAAAATTTTTGTACAGCTATAAGTTCTTATAAAATAAAACTGTTCTAAAATGGTATAAGGACGATGTAAAAACTCTTAATATTTATTAAAACACTAAAAATAATTCAAATTTTGATAGTGAAACATGTATAAAAATGTCTGTATTTCCGTTTAGTTGTTTACATTATGAAAATTTAGTTTTTTTTGGAATAAAATATAACTCTGTATAACAGTTATAAAATCCTATATTTCAAAAAAGATATATTGTTTACTAATTAAAAGGTCTATACAAATAATTGGCAAAGCATTCGAAGGTTTTTCATCAAACAGTTTCCAATGTTATTACACAGTACCGCGACAACTTGTTCGTTAATAAAAAAATCTCGTACAGGTAGAAGATTTGGTCCACAGATATTTCTAAAACCAAAAATAGGAAGCATTTTCAAAAAAGCCTACAACATCCTGTAGAAAAGCAGCCCTGTTATTTCAATGTTTGGACTATTAGGTAGGAGAAGTTAAAGCTAATACAAGTGTAAAAACATACAAGGCCCAAAAAGTTCTTGATAGGAACGCTGCAGACAAAATAATTGACATCAAGAAATATTTACAAAAAATGCTGTTTTCAATCAATAAACTTCACATATTATGTGTCGACCCTATTTTTGGCTTGACTTGGCTTCCTGTCACTATGTTAAACAAGACCTTGAGTAATACAAGAATACTACTGTGTTATTTGTACAAAAAGAAGGACAAGCTGATAATTGAAGAGTACTAAAAACTTGTCCTAAAGTGTGGTGAATTTTAAATGGATATAATTATCTTATCTAAGATGAATTTGAGCTTCTTTTTTGGAGAAATATAAGAGGAGAATCTTAGTTTTCCAAATATGTGATTTAGAAACTCGTTTATTTAAAATATTTTAAATTTCTTTGCAAATTAAAGCCGACTACAATTTTGGTTCGGATTAACTTAACTCAAATTAATAAGTCAATTCAGGAAAACCATAAGCTTTCCAAAAAGGTATAAACTAAATGTTCTATCAAAATGTAGCATACGCTAAGGCGTTGACACATTATACTCTGTATAATTTTTCAAAATACTTTACAAATCTGCAAATTAAAGTCGATTTCAATATTGATCTATATTTTATAAATTTTAATCAAAACTTCATATAATGAAAGGCCCAAGCTTTAAAAAAATATAAACGTTAAGTTTGCGTTTAAAATGTACTATAAGTTTCGGCGTTAAAAAATTGTTTTCTTTAAGCACAATATTTGAAACAACTGTTGCAAAATTAAAGGCGATTTCTATTCTGACACAGAATTCATTAATTATAGTTAAAACATCAAGTAATTAAAGGTTCATGTAGATAAGATTGCAAGCTATAAAAAATATGTAAATTAAATATTCTATTTAAGTGTAACATAAGCTAAGGCGTTGTATATGTGTTGTTTTGAATAAAAATATTTCAAAATCCTTTTGGAAATTAGAAATTTCAAACTTTAATTTATAGAAATTCTATGTTTTCAAAAAATCTTTAAATTTATAATTTTATTTAATTGTAACATAGGATATGGCGTTTCAAATTCGTTCTTTTAGAGATCAATATTTCAAACTACATTTTCAAATTGTGCTCGATTTCAAATTTTATCCAGATTTCACCAATTTAAATTAGAAATTCATGTAAAGCTTTAAGAAAAATATGCATTAAATATTGTGTTAAAATGTAGCATAAGCTATGGCGTTTGAAATTTATACAACTGAAGCAAAATATTTCAAACTACTTTTACAGATTAGAAGCATCTTTCATTTTTCCCTGATAAATTCTAATTAAATATTGATTTAGATAAATATTTAAGCTTTTCAATTTTTTTGCATAAAATATTTCTTATTAAAAGTAGCATAGCCTAAGGCGTGGAACATTTATTCCCTGAAATCACAAAATTTCAAACTATTTTCACAAATATGAAACAATTTTAATCTAATCAACATTTTATAAATTCTAATTAAAAGCTCATTCAGAGAAATTGAAAAGCTCTCAAAAAATGTTTACATTAAAAAAAACTTTTAAAATGCAACATAAGCTTTTGCGTTTAACAGTAATTAAACATTTTTTTTGATTTAATGATCTATATTTCCTGAAAGAGTGATCAGATATGATTTAAATGTATGAATTCATAAAGAAAGAAAACTAAAGCTTTCAAAAAAACATATTAAAGCCACCTGGTCTTAGTAGGCTATAGGCTGAATATATATACATTATGAGTATATGAGTATATCTCAGCGTTACACACACGATGACAAATTTAATATAACCTCTTCACCACTTGCGGATGTGGAGGATATAAAAAAATTTAAATTTTTTCATATAACTTTTCCTTTTCTTTCTCTAAAAATAAAACTTTTGTTTCGAAATTTATGCTTTACATGACACCAAATAAAAGTAAATTTTCCTAAACTAAATTTAAGCTGAAAAAATGTGTTTTTCATAAGAAAATAAAAGTTAAAAATGACAAAAGAAAACTTTCAATAATCGATAATTTTGATAAAACCGTAACAAAATGTTTTAAATAAACTTTTCTTTTATTATTATTTTTTATATGAATTCTTTTAGTGCTTGAACCTTGTTGTTGTTGTTGTTTGGTAATTTTTGTGAACATATGTGTGTGTATTTAGTGGTATTGTTGACAGCAATTTGACAGCAGTCAAGCGTGCCAGTAGCAAATTAAACAACTTTTTTTCTTCCATTCTTCTTTTCCTGATACTTTTCTTTATAAAAATTTCACTTTACTTTTAACTCAGATTGTTGAGTTTTTTTCTCTTCGAAATTTTTACAAAAATAAAAAACAATACAACAAAGAAATGAACAAAAAGAAATCACACACACAAACTTAATTTATTTAGCTGAAACTGAATGAAAAGAAAAAAATCATCAGCAGCTAAAGTGTTTACACTTACTAATACAAACATATAAGGAATTCCTAACTGGGACTCTAACTCTCACATAAACACCATTAATAGTATTACAATGGCACCCTTTTTTATGCTCTATTCCCCCTTTTTAACACGGTTGCCATAACAATTTGTTTTGTATCCTTTTTTGAAAATACAACAACATTTTAGTCACATACACTTCGTATTTATCCTTTTTCATTTACGCAAAGAACGTAAAGTTTTAGTGAGAGTGTAAATGTATAGCTGTGTTTGTTTTTTTCATAAGCAAATGAAAATAAAGGACACTTTTTTAACAATTTCTTATAGAATTTTATTTCAGTTCAAATTGCAGAGCAATGACAGGATAACGTAGCAAGAAAAAAGGGATGACACTTTACAGTTAACAAAAAAATAATATTTATAAAATAAAAATCTTTAACACAACAGGAAAACGCACACAAAAAGGATATGAAAAGGATAACATAAAATTTTCAATGCTGATATAGTACAGTGTAAATTATAAAGCAGTAGAGACTAAAAATGTAGCACTTTTAAAAAACATTTAAGCTCAAAAACCTAAACACTTAAATTGGATTTTTACATTCAGAATTTTAACAAAAAATCTATGACTTTTTAATAAATTAAGTAAATTAATAATACACTGTAGCATGTTAAAGGCAAAGAGTACTTTGTTGTAAACTTTGAACTAGAACACCCAAACCTGACTAGCAATAAAGTTATGAAGTCTAAATTTTGACTGCTACGAGAAATTTCAAAAGTCTGCTTAAAATGTTTAATATGCTGGATTCACATTCCTTTTGTGCTACTTTTTTAATCCCCAGTGTTTTGTAACAGACAATAAAAAAACCATAGCAAAATAATAAAAAAGCATAAAAACAAATTTGTTTATTATGCTCTTTTTTTCTTTTAACTGTCTAACTTTTTTTCTGTTTCACGACTGACTGTCGCATTGTCGTTGATTGTTAAGTTTGGTTTAACTGTCATTCTTTTATTTACCAACTTCTACTCTCAAATCCATTTTATTGTACAGCAATAATAATAACAACAACAAAACAAGTGTAAGACACACACACAAACAAACACTTACACATATAAAAACGAAGTTAGACAAAGCAAAATTTGAACTTGAGGATATCATATTATCATTATATCCCTAATGGGATACCTTTACGTATACATCTATGCATACACCTACATATACACGTGAACATTTCTATATATATATATATATATATATATATATATATATATATATATATATATATATATATATATATATATATATATATATATATATATATATATATATATATATATATATGTATATATATATGTGTGTATGTATGTGTGTATTTATGTGCCTATATGTAAACTCATATTTATATATAAAACACAATCATATATTTTAAAAGATAAAATTTATTTTATTTTTTTCTTGTATTGTGTTGACAATATCTTGAGGATTATAACCAAAGAATAAAAAGAACAAGGTGGGAGAATGACAAAAACAAAAAAAAAACACTCAAGGAAATAATTTTAAAAATACATTTAATGTTAATAAAAGTTTAAATTAAAATATATTTCGCAGAAACTTTTATACAAAGAAACAAAGTTGACAAAACAATTATTGATAAAATTTCATCATTTTGAATAAATTTTATACGGGAATTATAAGAATTACATTATGAGAATAATCATCCAGAAAAACAGGGAAATAATTAAATTTTTTAATAAATATATTAAATTAATATATATTTATTAAAAATTTTCATTAAAAATCTTGAATTATACTCGAAAAGAAAATCATCCCATCAAACCATAATTCTTATTATTTTATTTTGTTGTAATTTTTAAAGCTTTTCAAAGTTCCCAACTCTGAAGTTCGAAAAAATTGTTAAACTAAACTTCAAGGGAAAATGTTAAAAACCCTTTAACAGGCTAAAATTTCTAAAGCTTTGAAGGCTTAATTTTTAAAGCTTTCAATACTCATTTCTACATTTCTATTAAGGAGTGTGATCAAAGAATTATTAACATTCGTTAATAAAAACGAAACCAATAAACTTACGTTTTTTTTTTTGATTGAAATTATTATGACAATTTACAAAAAATTTTTTGTAGTTTAAATCAATAGTGAAAATCACATTTGAACATATTTTTCTCCCAAGCTTTATAAAACTTTTCTTTAATTGAAATATACCTTTTATCATTATATAGCTTTTTGTGACTTTTGCAACAAGCTTTTAGAAAATGTAAAAAAGTTCGTTATAACTCTTTTGACTCCAGCAACAACTTTTCTTCAAATTAACGTCAATGTCACTTTTTCACTAATTTTGTTTTAAAAAACTTTTAAAGATTTTTGAAATAAGCTTTAATTTAAAAAAATTTCAAAACTACATGATTTTTTCCATTTCACTTTAAACTAACGACTTTGTAAAATTTTAAACTGAAAGCACTTTTCTAGAAAGCTCTTAGTGAAAGCTTTTCAAAATCTCATCAAAATTATACATTTTAACAAATATTTTTCATTCATTAAACTTGTCTTATTTTCTTTAATTGCAAAGCTTATAATTAAGACTGTTTTCCTTAAATAGCTTTAAAGCTTTTCTAAAGCTTTTTACTTAAAATGATTCCATTTTAACTTACTGACAAATGCATTTGTAAAATTCTCAATGAGTTCAATGTTCAAATTACCTGTAAAGGAAAAATAAAAAAATCAATTAATGTTTTGCTAAAATCTAAAAAGCTTTTTTGAAAAAATTATATTTCAAGTCTAGAAGATTCCAAAAGAGAAAAAGTTGATTGAAAACGTACTCTTCCGAAAAATCCTATCCTTATATCCCATTTTTAATACTGAAATTTCCAAAATCCCAAATTGTAGTAAATGTGTTTGAAAATGTGAATATTATTCATTGAAATGATCCTTCAGTCGTTCAAAGAGGAATCCGACAGAAAAAACTTTTCGGATATATAGCAATATATATATTTAAGCACATTATATTTGATTCCTCTTTTGCGATCTAAGAGATAAATATTTTTCTAAATTTCCAAACTTTTGATAGGGATTATGGGCAGAACTTTTACATGCTTTTCTCTTAGGGTTTCTTCAGCAAAAAAAATTAAAAAAATAACAGATCTAAAAACATTATGATTTCATCAGTGAATAAACGTTGCCTGCTTTTAGGAGAAGAAAACATAAAATGTAAAATATTTTTAAATTTCTTATTTTAGATTAATATAACTTTTAAAGGATTCAAAATTATAAACGGTTCTAACAGCAACATTATTTAGAGTTATTTAGAGAAAAGATCTAATCAGATAGGGGCCCTAACCGGTTAAGAACCTATATTCATAACCGTTCAAAGAGAACTTGACTAAAAATGGTCACATATGAAAATGGTCAGTTCTAATCACGTTCAATTTTATTGAGACATATTTAAGGGTTCAAAATTTATACAACTATTTCCAAAAAAATGGTGCATTAGAGTCTCTACAAAATAATTTTTTTATAAATTTTTTTTATTTCTCTAAGTGTTTTTTAAAAGAAACCTAAAAAGTATAGACGACCTGCTATAAACCCAATAAAACCTTAAGTCAAATGTTTACAGGTGAATGTGTGAGTGCACAAGAATTTATATAAATTCATACTCTTAAAAAAATCCTTATAAAAAAATAACTCAATGAGCAAAAACGAACAAGAGAAATATTTCTAGTTATATGATTTGTTATTGTGTGTGTGTGTGTATGTGTAGCAAATAAAGTTAACCTTTCAACTTGCTTTTCATATTAGACAATAAATTCATAAGTTTTAGCTTTTATAACAAAGGAGCACACACACACATATATATACAAACAAAAACAGGGATACCTGTACAGTAAAGCAGCCTAGAAATAAAGGAAAAGAGAAAAAAGCGATCAAATAATATGTGGTCCTTTCAGGGATGCATGAACATGAGTATGTAAGTTTGTTTTTATTAATTTATTTGTATGTGTTGTATTTGTTTGAAATGAAAATCCTTTAAAGGTTGTCACTATTTGGGATATAAAAAGGTTATAAATTTTATTTAATGCTACTTTATTGTATAACATTTTCTTTTCCTGTTTATACTCAAACTTATTTCATCTGTGTTGCTGTTTCTTATGAACATAATTTATTATCATTGTAATTATTTAGCTTTACCTTTCTCTCTCCATTTGGTATTAAACAAAAAAAAAAACGCGTGAGTGATTTGATTGCTCTGTTCATGCTGTTTCAAACCTTCGAAAAAAAACCTTCATTATAATCATTATTATCATAAACAAACATTCATTCAAACATCCATCTAAATATCTCCTTTTCATTGTGTTGAATAGTTGAAATGGTGTTAATTTATGTTAATTCTTAAAGTGCGTGCATATCACTACAACGCACCCTTTTTTCTCTATATATACTTTTTTGGTTAAAAGATTGTTATATTCTATTCAGTTGTTTTTTTTTTCCTTTCTCTCGGTTTATGATGAGTTGAGTTGTTGAACGTGTGTCCTGTGTCAGGATAATTTTATTTGTTTTATGTTTATTTGTAGAAGAGTGTTGATGATACGTAAACAAATTAATAGAAATTTAAATATGTTTTCATGCTCTGACATGAATTGGGGTCACCCAAACAATTCCAAATAAAGAATGAAATATAAGAAAAAGATCATCAAAAGTGTGTTTAAGCGTGTCTAGGATTTTTAGAAAAGGGTTTAGTGCGCTCTAGATTAAGGGTTTATTAAAAACAAATCAAATTTATGTGATTAAAAAATCTTGTTACAGAAGGGGATAAATTAATAGAAATTACTAAAGAAAGATATTTATATTTGAAATTAACAAGAAAGAGGTAAAAATATAGATTTTTTTATGAAGTCCACCATAAATTTTATGTACTTACATCCGATCAGAATGGAATGAATAAAAAATAAGGTGTTTAGAACTTGAGTATGTATAAGATATGTTAGGTCCAGACCTTATAATTCTGTTTCCAAAAAGACCACAGTATTCCGCTTCCAAATTTACTGCGATATATCCCTTTCCAGCCATTTGCTGTTTCAATAAATCGATCAGCTTAGAATGAGAATAAAATTCTACAAGGTATGAATTTTTTATAACTTCATAACTTTGGTCCTAAACCGTCAACAAGATTCTCCTTCAAATTTTAAGACAAAACACTTTTTCTATATAAATCAATATTTCGAACAGATTCGTTGAAAAACACAGAAAAAAACAAATAACTGTTCTACTTTGGACCTTCATAATTCAGTTCCTAAACCAGCTGCATGCCTTCACTTCCAGGAATATGGCGATATTACCACTCTGCTAGTCCTCTATATAAAAAATTTTATATATCCCATGAATCTAGCGATCCGATTCGGCTGAAAACCAAAATTTAGCACAATATGGATTTCTTATAACAGAAGAAGTATACTTTGTGACTTCATAACTCTTATTCTTAACACTCAACATGGTTCCGCTTCCAATTGTATGACAATACAGTCATCTGCTATATCTATTAGCAAATTTATATATATCCAAGCGTTTAAGCGATCAGATTCGGTCAAGAAACAATGACAATAAATAAATAAACATTGTATTACTCTTTGGGCCTAAATGATTCACTTCCTAAATCATTAAGGTCCAAACACTTCTGGTCACTCTTCTGTAGCGATACCCCCTTAAGCTAGTTCCATTTAGACATTTATGTACTTTTATTTCATAAATCTATCGATCAGATTCGGCTGAGAGACAAACATTTGAATTTGGATTTTTTTGTGTTAGAGGTGGTCTATTTTACTATTCAAAGCTTGGTACCGGGTTAGCCGATATGTTTAGGCTTCCAGATATGTAGCGATAAACTACCCTGCTATCTCCGTATACAGATTGTGCATATATACAACGTCTCTATCGATCAGATTTGTTTGAGAGTCGAAAGTCTCCAGCTTTTATATTTAGGGAATTATCATCCCCTTTATAACATCCATTGGAATCGATTGAACCAATAAAATCTTTATTATTTTATTCAAATTTGTGTTACAGGGAAAGCATCATTCGAGAGTTCATAATTTGGTTCTTGGACAAGCTAGAGAGCCTTGATTTCAAATACCGTAAGCATACATTTTCCCTAATCTCTTAGCAAAATGTCCAGAAAATCCAATCGATCGATATCATGAGGGAACCAAAATTACCCCACGATTAAAGTTTATGTGTCAGTAATCATGTTATCGTAATAACTCCATTCCTGGATACACTAAGGCGGTTCAGTTTTCAAATTATTTAAAAAAAATTTCATTAATAATCTGCTTTAAACCTCTTCCTCTCTACATTTGAATCCTTTTCTCTAAGCAATTGTGTGTTAAATTTTTATTTATGTACTTACACTTATGTTCCTTCAGTTCTATTTTTTGTTGTTTTTATTATTTCTGTTTTTGTAATAAAATAAAAAGAGAAAATAAAAATCTATGACTATAAATTCTAGGTTTTCCCCAAAGATCTCATTATTTCTTAGCAAGACTAACAACAACGCCAACAACAATAATAACAGAGATAAAACAAGTAAGAATGTTAAATTCCGCTATGCCGAATCTTTATTACCCTCCACCACAAGTATGCATGAACATACACACGCACACATACTCTCGCTGATCTACACAATTTATAAAAGTTTTTCTTAAATATAATACGAAACACTTAATGAGTCATAAACTGAACCGATTTTGATAACTTTTGAAATGGTAATGAAGTGGCAAAATTTTATTCTTATTTGTGGATTTATAATTGACAATATTGCGAAAGTTATTTCCTTAAACTTAAAGGTTGCGTCAGATAGCGGTCTATAACTTTTAATATATTGAACTGATTTTGCTTGTTTTTAATCGGAAACTTTTCAGAACATAAGAAATACTCAGGACAAATTTCATTGAGCTCTATCAATTATTGTGGATTTAAGCGTGTCAACAGTAGACAAAGACAGACAGACGGACATAGAAAAATCTTCTCAATTCTTGATTTAATGTATGAATATATATACATTATGGGGTCTGAGATGATTCCTTCTTAGCGTTATACACGAAATGACAAAGTTAATATACCCCCATCACCATTTGTGGTGGTGTAGGGTATAAAAACAAATGATTTCCGTCTTTTTCTTTATTTATTTGTTTCAGAATTGCTGTTCCTTTTTTTCTACTCCATTCATTCATAACAATTTTTATTTTTCTCTTTCTTCCTCTTACTTTCTCTCTCTCTCTCTTTTAAAGTGTTATTATTGTTGCTGTTTTTGTATATCAATATCATGGAAATCAATAAGCAATACATTTACTATTTCCACTTAATTTAACTGCAATACTAACATTTATTAAATCTCTCAAAAGGCAGCAGCAACAACACACAACAACTTTAACAGCAACAACAACAGCAACAGCAGCATTAAATGAAATGAAATTTTCTCAAAATGCAAAGAAAAAGAACTTCACAGCCGGCAACAGCCAGCAACAACCCAAAATAAACGTATAAGAAATAAAAAATCAAGAAGCTTTTTTCTCAATCCTGCTGTTTTCCTTTTATATATGTATGTTGGATGTAAATGTTTATGTATGAGTGTGTGCTTATGTATATTGTAGGTTATTGAGAATTTTACACCCCAAAAGTTTTGTTGCCAATAAACGCCCACCACATACTGTGACAAGTGACATTTATGCGCATTTAAAAAAAAGCAACACTATTAAAATGCACACAAATATAAATACACACACAAACAGACACATACACACAAACGCCGTACTAATATGAGAAAATTGTTACAAATAGATTTTGACAATGAAAAGACAGCAACAGCCAACATACAGGGATGTTGGCTGTCAGAAAATATGAGAAATTTGCTTTGAACATGAATTTAATAAGAAAAACATTTTTTTTATTTATTAATTTATTTATTTTTAATTTTTTAAACAATTTTTTGTTAAATTCATATTATTTTGAACATAACAAAAATTCCCTTTAAATAAGACAAAACTCGAAATTTTAAAGTTTCGCTTAGCTTTAAGCAAAATTTTTTGTTAAGCTGCATTATAAGCCAAAAAGTGAACCAACCATAATAAAGCATAAATGAAGGAAATGAGTGAGTCCAAAATACATCAGGACTTGGACATATACATACGCAAAGGAAAATGTTGTTTTTCAATGCGGTAAATTTAGTTAATTTAGTCTGGACTATTTCGGGTAGACAACAGTCTGGACTAGTTTAGCCAGACAACAGTCTGGACTATTTTAGCCAGACAACAGTCTGGACTATTTTAGCCAGACAACAGTCTGGACTATTTTAGCCAGACAACAGTCTGGACTATTTTAGCCAGACAACAGTCTGGACTATTTTAGCCAAACAACAGTGTGACTATTTTAGCCAGACAACAGACTGGACTATTTTAGCCAAACAACAGTGTGACTATTTTAGCCAGACAACAGACTGGACTATTTTAGCCAGACAACAGACTGGACTATTTTAGCCAGACAACAGACTGGACTATTTTAGCCAGACAACAGACTGGACTATTTTAGCCAGACAACAGACTGGACTATTTTAGCCAGACAACAGACTGGACTATTTTAGCCAGACAACAGACTGGACTATTTTAGCCAGACAACAGACTGGACTATTTTAGCCAGACAACAGACTGGACTATTTTAGCCAGACAACAGACTGGACTATTTTAGCCAGACAACAGACTGGACTATTTTAGCCAGACAACAGACTGGACTATTTTAGCCAGACAACAGACTGGACTATTTTAGCCAGACAACAGACTGGACTATTTTAGCCAGACAACAGACTGGACTATTTTAGCCAGACAACAGACTGGACTATTTTAGCCAGACAACAGACTGGACTATTTTAGCCAGACAACAGACTGGACTATTTTAGCCAGACAACAGACTGGACTATTTTAGCCAGACAACAGACTGGACTATTTTAGCCAGACAACAGTCTGGACTATGGGCCAGACAACAGTCTAGACTATTGGCCAGACAACAGTCTAGACTATTGGCCAGACAACAGTCTGGACTATGGGCCAGACAACAGTCTAGACTATTGGCCAGACAACAGTCTAGACTATTGGCTAGACAATATAATTACTTATAATTACTTTGGTCATGAAATTGCATATAAATTGTCTGAGAATTTAATTTGATGAAAAAATTAATTAAAATCGATATTCATATTTATCAAATAATTTTCAAAATTAATATTATATTTTCATCCTCTTTAAACCATATTAACCACTGTCCCCTTCTCTCTCTCTCTCTCACACACACTGCTATTAACACCCTTTTTACTTGTATTAATCTTTATAAATGTTATTTTTCTATAGCCAACAATAATAACAGCAACAACAATAACTAATCAACATAAAATCTATATAAATTGTTAACAAATAAAATAGAAACTAAAAGGATATAATTTACAACAAAAACTCATGTTGTTATTCCTACATCCATTGATTCATCCTTTCTAGTTTAATCATACACACATACATATGTATATGGTGAATTAATAAAAAATGTTTGTTTGTTTTTTGTTTGGAAAATAAATAAAAAGTAATAAATAAAACGCAAAAAAGAAGAGGAAAGAAATCAACAATCAAAGCACAGTTAACAGATAAAAACGCACAGAGAAAGAGAAAAGGATATAAATTAAATTACATTGAATAATAAAGTTAAAATCATTATAGTTTTTGGTGGTGTTTAACTTTTTGCGACAACTGTTTACATTTAAGTCATTTTAGTTTATAACTTAAAATAATAGAATGATTTAGGGTGATTTTTTTGAATTAAATTTCCATTTGAATAATAAAGATAAATAAGTAAAAAAAATTAGTTCCACATTTAAAGGAAAAACGAAATAAGAGCATTTGGAATAGGGCTTCTTTTTCTGCCTCAATGATGGGGTGTTGTTTTATAAATTCGCTTGTCTTTAGAAAAAGAAAACAACATTTGCTAAACATGTCTTTTATTAAGATTATTATCATATTTGGAACATTTATGGTTTTGTTTGTTTCTATTTCATTCTTATTCTATTTTTTTTCTGTGTGATTGTGTGTGTGTGTATTACAAGATTATGTCATTATTTAAATGTTCTTGACCGCTTTTATATACACTCACACTTTTTCTTCGTTACGAAAACATTCTATTCAATATACCCTACACCACCGTAGGTGGTCGGGGTATTATGCGCTCGTGTTGATTTAGTATACCATTTTCTGAGTCGATTTAAATATGTCTGACTGTCTGCCCGGATGGTTGTCCGATTTTTGAGATATCTTAATGATACATATAATCGTTTCAACATTTCTGGTAGCTCCCATACAAATGCCCTCCCGGAATGAGGTCTTAAGTTCATAAAAGTTCTGAGTATAAAGCGAGTTTGACAAAATGTGTGGACAATTAGTCTTGTGATATTCTAAAATGATATGTCAAATTATGCGAGGGTCGGTCCATTGCTACTCATAGGCCCCATACAAACATCACTCAGAAAGTAAAATTATATGAGGGTGGTTCATTAATTTTTCGTAACTAACATTTTTAACCAACAATGTGGTGCAGGGTATTACATAGTCGGTCTTGACCAACGATAAGATTCTCACTTGTTTTCATTTTCATTTAGTTGATTTTTCATTTTTTTTTCATAGCAGCCATACAAATTTCTTTTTTAGACCCAAAAAAAACAATAAAAAAAACTCGGTTTCTTTAGGTTTTTTTTATTTTACAATCAATTTGATGTTTGTGACAGGTGTTTTTTGTTTTATTCATTTGGAAATATTTTTGTCACATAAACATCCACAACAATTTTTACAACAAGAACTAAAAGAAGAAGAAAAAAATTAAGGTCTTCCAAAAAAGATTATATTACCTTTCGGTCTGTTTTGCCTCTTAAAGTTTTTTTTTTCTAATAAATTTATTTTGTTTTCAAAATTTATTTACCTTTGGCTTTCTCTCTTTTTTGGTCGTTACTCCAAAAAAAGGACGAAAAAGTATGTCAATGATTTAATAAGAAAAGTTAAATAGAAAATTATCATGAAATTGATATAGTCAAGTCTATCTCTCTCTCTGTCTCCCTCTTTTGGAAGCAAACAACAGCAGCAGGACTTTATGAGTTCGTTTTTTTTTTTAATAAAATTATATCATTTATTATATTTTGATGAGGATATCAAATGAACTGGAAGGAAAAATTCAAAGAATGTTAAAAAAGCTTTAATTTGTTCAGTTTGATTTTTTAAAAAGCTAAAGATTTAAAACCATTGTTGCCAGATTTGACGTTTTATCGTCATTTTGATGATTTTATGAGCGCAAAATGGCATTTTGACGATTTATGACTCAAATTAATATTTGTTTTCCAAGAATTTTTTATAATCCATCACCAAAACTTGGACTAAATTGAAATTTTCAGCCCCCTTAATAAATCTCAATTCAATAAAAATTACAAAAGTCTAAATTGTTTCAGTAACAATCGTCTAGCACATCGGCATTTGCGGGTACTTCAAGACGCAAAGTTAATGTTGCAGTATTTTGGGAAAATAACTTCAATACGGTGTCAATGTTAATTTATCTTAAAGACTGAATTTCGTTCCCTAAGAAAGAGAGAAAGAGTGAGCAAAGGTATTAAACAACCCAATGGGATGTGGATTTAAGTTTACAGTATAGTTTAAGGCACAGGAAATATATATAGATTATCAGGAAGAGATTAAAATTTGAAATATATGGCAAAGAGAGAGATAGGTAGAATGAAATAGGGTGGAAGAGAGAGAGAGAAATAGTGAACGAAATTTACAATATAGTTTAAGGTACAAGAAAAATGTACGGATTATGAGTGAGAATAAGATCTAAAATGTAGCAGAGAGAGAGAGATAGGGTCAGAGAAAACTAGGTAAAGTGAAAAATAGTGGAAATGTTTTAACGCTATTAGCATTAGAAGAGACATAACTTAGTTTGAGAATAAATTGATCAATTAAATCGAGTGATCTTATTATTTCCATAAAAAACGGTTTTAAACTTAAAAAATAATGAAACCAAAAGTCTTTAATGACATTTTAAAAGTGAGAAGAAGGGAATAATATTTAAATAGTAAAAGAGCGAAATAGAGAGGTAAAACGGAAGGGAAAGAGTGAAAAGTTTCAATGAGATTTAGATTAAATCTGTTTTATTTTAAAGTGAATCGATCACCTAAATCGGTGATATTATTTGGAAAGAAAATAACATTTTCTTTCAATAAAAAGCTGTTAAGTTGTAGAGATACTAAAACCGAGAGCTTTAAAACTCAATTTAGGTTAATTACTGCTTAGATTAATCAATGAAGAGAAGATCTGTATAAATGTTGTCCAAAAGGGCAAAAAGGAATAAAACTTCATATCGAAAGCTCAAAAGTTTCATGATGTCAAAATCATAAACATTTCAACAATTGTCCTTATAAAAGGTGTTATCGGAAAACAAAAGCTTTAATTTTCACATAATTTCTGAAAGCTTCTTAATGTTAAAATAATTAAAACTGCATACGATTATTTTAACAGTTTAATTCTTCTGAAAATAATAAACTGATGGATGTTTTAATCTCATTAAAAATAATTCTAAATAATAACAATTTAAAAAGTTTTATTAAACAAAATCGAGATATGATTAAGTACTAAACATACTTTAGATACAAAAGCTTTAATTCTCTTAAACAATGTTTTCACCGATAACTTTTTAACAATAAATAAGAAATTTCTAAACAATAACTTAAATTTTTTAATATAATTCCCGTAAGCTTTTTTCTTTTTGATTAAATTCCCTTAAAAATAATTTAAACAGAAATAATGTTATCAATTCGTTAATAAATAACACTTGAAAAGCTTTAAAAATCAAAAGTTTTTGATTTTATTTTCAAAATAAGGAAAAAAGCTTTATTAATATTTATTATGAAATTAATTTAAAAATAAATAAATTTTGATGTATAATTTAATTCAAGCTGTGTAAATAACTTTTTATAGAATAAACCTTTGGAAAAAGGAAAAGGTAAAGGTATATATCAGTATGTACATAAATAGATACATATAGAGGTTTGCATGTACATATATATACAACAACAAATAATCATTTATTTCTTTGTATATAGAAACAGGGAAATATTTCTAAAAGGAAGCAAAGGGCACAGCAGGAATGAAAAAATGAAAAATGACAAGGGAGGTTTAGAACTGGTTAAAGCTCTAATTACATGATAAAATTTAATAAAGAAATAAAATTTTATAAAAATAAATATTAAAGCTTTAGTTAAGCTTTATGCATAACATTTTTGATCTATTTTGTATGAAAGCTTTGATGTTTTCATCAGTAGCAAAGTAAAGCTTTAATAAGCCTAAAGTTTGTATAACGCACTATGTATTAAGAACTTGAAAAAACTTACACTAAGGTAAGGAGTAAGAACGAAAAATTCTTAACACATAAAAATTCTCTGTTAAATATGTCAGTTGTTATGTTTAACGTCAAACAAATTAATCGTTTATCTCAATAAAATGAGTGACCACGGAAATATGCGAGCTAAAATTATTAACTATTTTCAACATAACCCAACCCGGACCTACAAAAAATTGGCAAATCATTCAAAGGTCTGCTATCAAACTGTTGCCAATGTTCTTTATTAGTACCGGAAGAAATTATGATGTTTCTAAAGCCAACGAATAGAAAGAAACTCCCAACTCAACCGATAGCTCTGTGTTCCCAACTTAGGCGATAGCTCTGTGCTCAGACTATTTGATACGAAAAATGAAAGTACCAGACTGCTTAACATTTATAGACCAATAAACACATCACAGAGATTTAAGTCAAGTTTTGCTGCATAATGGAGGATGAAACATATATAACAGCAGATTTCTCCCAACTTCCTGGTTAACAATTTTACATTGCTGATGCTCGAGAGAATGTTGATGAAAATTTTAAGGATCCATAAGCAGTCAAAATTTCCCAAAAAATTTGTTGGGCAAGCAATATGCTGTTGCGCAAAAGAACCCAATGATTTCTTACAATAGTGTCTATATATACCGAAATTTACATCAAGAAGTGTTAACAGAAAAGCAGTTGCCATTCATAAGATTTCATAATGTGTCCACCTAATAGGGCGAATCCTCCAAACTATCCAGAGCTAAGGCAAATGAAGAAATATTGGCTCAGTGGAGAGATATTGAACCGATTCCATTCATAAGACTTTATAGTGTATCCACTTAGTTTAGGCCTCATTTGGCATCCTTTCACTATGGTAAACTGCCCGGAGCTAAGGCAGGTGGAGAGATATTTCACTGAAATTAAAAATGGAAGTTTAGGGTTTTCGTTTTTATTTACATATATATGTATATTAAGAATTTTTGGATCTCACATCTTATGTTATTTATATTAAAATGTTTTGTTTTGTATTGAAACTTTGATAAATGAATCGGGAAAAGTTTGAAGTTATAATGAGCTTAAAGCTTAAATAAGCTTTTTGATTTTTTAATTTTCCAATCTTCAACTAATTTTCATTAATATTTATTCCAAATAACTAATAAACTAAAATTATATCCTCTTTTCTTCAATACTACCAAATATAACCTCAATATCCCCTCGATTACTTTTATCCCTATTTTTTATCTTTAATTCCTATTTCAACAAAATCAATACTAAACTTATATTGAAATTCGATATTTGGTCTAAAGTAATAACAAGAAATAGACCAATAAACTATATAATACGAAGAAAAGCAAAAAAAAAGGAATCGAAAGAAAACATATTGTTAAAGAAGAAAAACTTCCGCTATCAGTAGTTGTAAGCCAATTAATAATACAAAAAAATAAACATTCTGGTACACCGACTACACACAGATAACGAAATACATACATACACACACAGATATACAGATATACAAAGTATTACATATGGACAAAGAAAAACACCAATAGATGGATAAATAAAAAAATATATATATAAAAAAATATTGTAATACAGGGAATATAAGAGAAAATAAAAATTGAGAAATTCGTATAGAAATAGAAACACATGGTGTATGATTTAAGTTTATTACAAATACACTAAGAAAAATTATGTGAAAATGAGGCATAAGAAAACTTTTACTTATTTTGAAATAGAAAAATGTTAGTTGTAACAATTAATTTATATTCTAATAGAAGATTAAAAAAATAAGCCTTTTTAAAGCTTTAAATTTTTTCATTTAAACATTTTAAGCTTTTAAAAAGCTTTAAAAATTTAATATCAGGATTTTTTCTCGTAACCCTAAAGTAAAAAATATATTTTCTAGCGTTTTAAAATATTAAGTTTCTGTCTCTAAAGCTAAAGAACTCTTATATTTGCAATTAAGCTTTTCTGTAAATTAATAAATAGTGCAAATCAGAAGTGGGAACGAAAAATTCTTAACACACGATTTTCATTAAAATTTTAAGCCCAAGTTTTATTTCATATTACTTTGATCAAGTTACCCCTTTTAAAACATGACAATTATTATGTTTAATGTCAAAGCAATGAATTTATTAATTAATCAAATTAAAATGTTTGATCAGAAAAAAGTGGGTACTAAATTTATTAATATTTTCAACAAAACCCAACTTGATCCTACTTAAAGTTGTCCAAAATATTTAAAGGTCTGCCGACAAAAAGCATCCAATCTCTTTAAACAATATCGGGATAGAAAACGTGGTTCAGATAAATGGAATGGACCACATCATGTTTCATTTTTTAAAAGGGCTCCCAAAACATACAAAAGAAAAACAATACCGGGATAAAAAAAATTGGTCCAGATAAAAGGAATGGACCACATCAGGACTCTTAAAACATATAATAGGAAAGCAGCCCGGTTAGCTCAGTGCTCGGACTATTTGGTACGAAAATTTAAATCGAATGCAGGTTTAAAAACTTAGAAATCTCAAAAAATTCCTGACACGAACGCTGCTAAAAATTTAGAGTCCAAAACCAGAGCACTTTCTTTCGAAAGTTTGACTCTAACAGCAGATTTTTTACAACTTCCTGGTCAAAAATGTTATATTGCTGATGCTCGGGAGAAGATTGAAGAATTGTTAAGGATCCACAAGTAGTCAAAATTTACCAACAAGTTCTTGGTACGCAAAGGGCTCTATAAATAACGAAATTTTTATCAAGGAGTGTGTATGTTTACAAAAAAGGCGCTTTGCATCTTGTCTCTATGGTAAGCGAGCTCTTAAGTGGAAAAAGAACAATAATGTGGTATTTGCACCAAGAGGGGCAAATCTTGCAAACTATACTGAACTTAGTCTAGTAGCGAGATATTAAACTCTTTTTAAAAGCGCCCAAAAAGGCTTCATTTGGTATCTTCGCACCATATGTAAACAAGCCCTTGAGAGGTAAAAGAACAATAATGTGATATTTTTACAGACAGGGAAAATTCTGCAAACAGTCCTGAGCTAAGGCTAATGACGAAATGTTGAGCTCCTTCTAAAAGAGCCCAAAAAAGACTACTCCATTCATAAGACTTCATAGTAAACAAACCCTTGAGTACTAAGAGAACAATAAAGTCGTATTTATACCAGGAGAAGCAAATCCTCTAAACTGCCCGGACCAAATCTTTTACAAGAGTGAAAAACCTAATAATTCATTTTTAAATTTTGAAATTTGTCATTAAATTTCTTTCCAAATTCAATAATTATTTTTGCTTTTAATAAATTTTATTCATAAATTTAAACTTAAACCCGAAATTCGCTTTTAACAAACATTTATTGATACGAAAACATTTAATGGAGCTGACCTATGAAACGTGCCACAAAACTTTGCAAAAGACTTTAACTAGAAATCTTTTAATATTAAATACATAAAATGACAGAATTTATATTATTTTATACTCATGTACAATACGTATGTAATAATGTATATCTGATTATATTATGCACATAACCAGAACAAGACCCAATAAAATGTTCACAAAAACTAAACACACAATATTCCGAAAACAAAAGGGAAACTACAAGACAAATTGGATTGTAAGAACAATGGAAATAAAGAAAAATGAAAAAAGAAAAATGAAATGAAATTTTATTTCTAAGAACATAAAAAATTGGAATTATATTATGAATATGTGTAAATGTAGGGGTTTGCATGTCATTTATAACGGCATAATAAAAATTAATTCCGATTTGGGACACGCGACTGAATTGTGTCCTCCATTCATAGTGTCTACGATAAATATCCTGCTGGAGAATTTGAATTTTGAATGTTTGAGGGTTGAATAGGGAAACAAAGAATTCAACCACATAAAACTTAAATTGAAAATGACATCATGCAAAAATAAGGCAAAAGGAAGAAAGGTCAAAATGGGGTGTCCCATATCAAAATCTTATTAAAATAAATTATTGACCTTTTTTTGTGTTGTATTCAGTTTAAGGGTCTTGTTGCTCGACTAAATTTATTTGTCTTAATAAATATTTGTGTTTAAAGTTATTGATGACAAAATAAATATAAATACTTAATAAAGGATCCCAAAAAAAAAACAGAAATTATTAGCTAAACAAGTTTAAGAGCATAACAAAAGAAATATTTGAGAAAAAAGAAAAACAACTTAAAAAAATTTTGGAATATAAAGTTCACATGACCTTCAGTAAGAGATTTATTTTTATTCAGGAATAAGAAAAACATGTTTAAATTTCCAAAATTATTTTACAAACTATTTAGAAATCCTGAAAATTCGATTAGAAAACCAATGGAAATAAAGAAACAGAAAAATACGTTACATTTCTTTTTAAAGGACTAGAATTTCTAGATTTTTTCGCCTTTAGATTGCAGCATCCCTTGGGATTTTTTTAAAGCCTCAAAATTTAATGTTTATTAGTTTTTCTAGCAATAAAGTAGAAATCAGTTCAAAGTCACCCTTTTTAATTGCTAAAAGTTTAACAGAAAAATTAATAAATTTTTTAACCCTTTGAGGTACTAAAATATACAAAAAATTTGAAATTTATCTTTACAATTAATTTTTATCTCTTGATGAAGAACTGTATAGGAAGTAAACTGGAAGTAGACCAGATATGAACCAGAAGCAATCTAGAAGTTGACCAAAAATTTACCAGAACTAAAAAAATAGATCTAAATCAAAACTGGAGCAGATTAGAACAGGACTAGAACAGAACTAGAAATGAATTTGAACTGAATTAGAACAGAATTAGAAGAGAATTAGAGCAGAACCAGAACAAAACCAGAACAAAACTAGAACAGAATTAGAACAGACATAGAACTGAACTAGAATTGAACTAAAACACAATTAGAACAAAACTAGAACCATTCTAAAACTAAACAAGAAATAAACAAGAACTAAACTAGAACTGAACTGGAATTGAACAAGAAATGAACTAAAACACAGCTAGAACCAACTAGAACTAAACTGGAACCGAACTAGAACTTAACTAGAACTAAACTGGAACTTAACTAGAACTGAAGTAACTCTGAACTAGAACTGAATTAGAACTGAACTAAAACTTAGCTAGAATTGAACTAGAACTCAACTAGAACTGTTCTAAAACTGAACTAAAACTAATTAAACTGAAATTTTCAAACATAAAATAAGTTAAGTTTTTACATTTTATTTTTAAAAAGTTTTCTCCAGTTTTAAAGGGTTAATTTCCTTAATTTTTATTATGTTTGTTTATTATTTTCCTTTTCATTCGCTTATAAAAATCTCTTTCTCTTCTATTTTTCTATAATTTTATTAATAAAATACTTTGTCTATCTAAAAGTCATTTGTAGAAAAGTTTCTACAGAAAAAAGAAAAAACTTGTATTTAACATCATTTTGAACCCCTATAGAAAATGTCCTTTTTTGCCTTTAAGTTAAATACACAAACTACCACTTTTCTTAATTCTCTTTTTCTAAATGACTTGCGGTCATTTCAATAAGGTCCTTCTCTAATATCAACACATTTTCAATTTTTAGACTTGTTAATCAACAAATAAAATAAACTCGTTTTTGAAAACACACACACACACAAATAAAAAAGGATCAAATTGTGAAGCACTAAAAAGGACGAGAATTTTATTTACATTCATATTTATATCAAAACAAATGAATTTTTTCTAATGTCGTTTCTGATATAAAGATTTGATATTTTTCCAACTTCAAAAAAAAAAGGACTAAAGTGTGTGTTAATGATTATGGATGACAAGCAGGGAAGGAAGTAGGGAAGCTGTTGTTCCAGTTTGTTAAATTTAATTTCTTTGGAAGATTTATTTTATTTTTTCTCATCTTTTGGATTTTCTTTTATTAGAAAAATGATGAGATTTTTTTTTGATTCAGAATTCTTTTGCTGTTTTCAGCTTTTATTTTATAAATGTCTCTAATAAGGGATAAACAATTTCTGTTACTTTTGTTTAGCTTAACTAATTGCAAATAGTAACTGGAAAAGAATTTCTTTTTTATTTATGTTTTTTTTATTATTATAAATTATTTTTTAATAGCAAAACTATCGTTTTTGTACTTACAGTTGAATTCATTTGTTGTAATATTTCTATTCTGTTGTTTTTGTTATTTTGATTACAGAATAATAAAAGAATCTAACTAGAACTATGAATAATAATCAGTATTTGTGAAGTAAAGTTTAAATTACCTGTAAATACAAGAAAAGAATGATAAAGAAATGAAAAAAATTAATATGGAAGAGAGAAAAAATTATATATTTATATTTTCATTATTAAGAGTCTGTTAATATTCCTTAATAACTATAAAAAAATAATGGTATTAATTTAAAAGGGTTTGAGTTAAATAGGAATTTATAATAATAAATAATCTATTAAAAAGCAACAGAAGATCAACAAATTCTTAACACACGTTTTTCATTAACATTTTTTTTTGGATCAAGTCACCTCTATCAGTCAGTTATGTTATGTGTTAAATATCAAACATATTAATATATAATTAATCTGATCAAAATGAATGACCAGAAAAAAGTGTACAAAAACCAACTTGGTCCTACAAAAAGTACGTCATACGTCTGCCGTCCAATGTTATTAAACAGTTAAAGAAATCCAAATCCAAAATAATAGAAATGATTTCAAAAGAGTTCCCTACAAATACGGTAGGAAAGCAGATCGGTTAGCTTAGTGCTCGGACTATTTGATAGGAAAAGTTTAAGCAGATTTAAAAACTTTCAAGGCTTAAAAAGCCTTGACGATAAAAATTTAGAGGCAAAAAGCAAAACCCAGAAATTAAAGTCAAGTTCACTAAAAATGGCTAAATGGATGATGCTACGTATGACCTTTTCAGATTTTCGCAACTTCTTGGTCAAACATTTTATGTTGCTGATGCTCGGGGAATTGTTGAATAAAATTTTAGGACCCAAAAGCAGTCAAAATATGCCAGCCAGTTTTTGGTATGGCAATTAATATGCAGTTGCGCGCAAAATAAGACAAACATTTGTTACAACGGGTTCTTTAAATACCTAAATTGTCATCAAGAAAAGTTTACAAAAAAGTTTTCTTTCAAAAGACTTTATAATATGACCACTTATTTTTGGGCTGACTTGGTATCCTATCGCCCTTGAGAGGTACAAGAACAATAGTGTGGTATTTGTAATAAGATAAGCAAATCCCTTATTGAAGCTCTTATTGAAGAACAATTGAGGCGCAAAAAATATTATCGAACGTTTTTTTAATCTAAAGCTGAGATGGACTTTCTGCTCGAGCAATGTGACAGAATGTTATATAAAACGACCAAAATTTCATCGCTTGTGATTAAAACTAAAACATATTTTTATATTAAAAATATTGCTTTAGTGGTTTCATTTTTATTAATGCCTATGTATGTTTAGAATTTTTCGATCTCACTCCATAGAAAGATCTCAATATTTATTAAATAATAACAATGACCTGAACAAGAACTGGACTAGAAGTGAACTGGAACTAAACAAGAATTTGTATTTTTATATCCTCCAACACCACAAGTGGTGAGGAATATGTAACGCTAGGAAGGAATCATCATGCATCAAATCAAAATCTGAGTCGATTTAGTTATGTCCGTCTATCGGTCTGCTGCTGATATGCTCCACAAAAATTGACTAAACTCAATGAAATTCGGACTAAGTATTCTCTTTAGTCGTAAGAAGTTTCCTATTAAAAACCAGCCAAATCGTTTCAGTATATTAAAAGCTAAAAACCGATATCTGATGGGACCTCTAAGTTTAAGCGATGAACTTTCGTAAAATTGTCTATTATATCACGTTAAATTGGAATGAAATTTTTCGGGAATATTTAGTTATGTGAACTGTTCCAGAAATGATTAAAATCGGTTCAGTAAAAAAAGTTATGGCCATAAATATAACTTATTTTATGATTCACTAAGTGTTTCTGTGTTATATTTAAGAAAAGCGTATATTTTATGTATACATTAGTGAATGTATGTTTAAGTATACCTGCGGAACCTAACGTTTTAACTTTACCCGAATTTGTGGTGTAGAGTATTGAAGATTCGGCATAGCCGAATAGATTAGATTTTTTATTTAATTTTCTTAAGGAAAATGTTACGCAATAAAAAGTTGAGGTTTATCAAAGAGACACTGAAAATTCTTAACCTATGATTTCACATATTAAGCCAAAGTCTTTGTGCTATAAACTAATCGAATAATCCTTTAAAAACATTTGAAAAAATTATTAAACTTCTTCATCCCAAGTTTCACTAGTAATGAACTTTTAAAGTCTTTTACATTTAATGGGTTTCAAGGCCTTCAGTAATTTGACTCATAATATATTTTTAAATATTATTTTTATTCAAAATCCCTCAATATGTCAATTTATCATATAATACCCTACACTCCTTTTAATCTCTTAAAACTTTTATTTTTTTTTAATTGTTTTCTTCCTGCATCCACAATAAATTAAAAATTTTGAAATTCCAGAAAAAGAAAGAGAAACGAAAGAATTGAAATGAAATTCAAATATGTATATCGTTTGTTAAAATATGCCCAAGTTATATGACATTTGCTCTCTCGAATACCAAACATTTTAAATTCTTGACAAGATTTTTTTTATCTCTTTTTTGCTCTTTCTACTTCTTGTTCTGGCAGCTTTTCTTATTACTTTTTTTAATACTTCTTGTAATTTTCTTGTTATTTTTCTAGAAAAAAGAGATACAAAAAACAGAAAAAAGTATGGAAAAAAATCATTAAATACTAAAGATACAAAAACATTTGTCTTTAAAGTTGTTGAATGTAGAATGTGGTTGCTGTTGCTGCTGATGTTGCTGCTGTTGCTGGTAGTTGTTGGTTTTATTATTATTTTTTTTATTTCTTCAGCGGTTTTAATTTATAGACTTAATGTCAGACATGAGTTGTTATTTTGCTTGTCTTCTATATTTAATTACAACATCTAAAACAACAAGAGAGTGTAAGAGCGCAACATGAACAAAAATAACAACAAATTTTATGTTTTATGGGAATTATGAGATTTGCAAGTGCAGAAATGCAAAAACAAAAATAACATAAAAATCCAACAGATTAAAAGTGTATATATACACACACACAAACATATACAACAATATTTAGTTCCAAAAATATTTAAAACAAAATCTGGGTGTTTATTTAAGGCCACCTTGTAGAGAGCAAATATGATCATAATTCATAATATGTGTCACCTCTTCAGCTAGAATGGAGTGCAACTTATTGATCAATAGTTTAAAAAAAAAGACCAGTTTACTCTGGAAAGATCACGGAGCAGGAGAATTATTGATCAGAGAGAATTGGATCATAATATATTGATCAAAGGCTTCAAAAAAGATCTGCTTACTTTTTAATCAAAGAGCAGCAAAATTATTGTTGCAAACCCTCCTGCTAGAAAGAAAATCAGTATATCGATCAATGGCTTACTCGTTAAAGATCAGAGATCAGGATAATTATTATTGATCATTTATATCATGATCATTATCTATATGTTTTAAGCTTAAACGGGAAGCTTCAAAAAAACATATAATTACTCCTTAAAGATCACAGATCAGGGGAGATATGAATCAGTTATAATTTTGACATAATGCTCTTTAAAGACAAAAAAACAAGAGAAAGAATAAAACTATAATTCTTAGATTTTGTAACTTCCAACAATAATAGGAAGCGTAAATTAAAGACTTAAGAAGATTAAAGCTTATTCCTTAAAGATCAGTTAGTAAAGGAATTATAGATCAGTAATGAAAATCATAAATACATTTACAATATTCACCAAGAATCCTTAGTCTTCAATAGGCCTTTGTATTCGATTGAACCACATATAATTCACTTAGTCTGCAAAGCAATGTATGTTAATATAATTCGAATAACGATCAATAACTGAAAATAGTTATCCAAAGTGATCCTGTTGTTAATTCCTGTCTTATTAATAATCATAATTGAGAGATAGAATTTATTGGAACTTGTTTCATATCATACAATTATTCTCTTCTCGACACAAGAACACAGTGGTCCAAAAAGAAGAAAAATATTAAAAACTTTTTTCTAGAAAACAATTTTAAAACGAAATACTGATTCCAATCATATTTAGTGTATTGTTGCCATAAATACATTTTTTATTTTATATTAAAAAAAGCCAAAGTTCGTAAATGGAATTTTATTTTCATATTTTTTCTATTAAATTCCCTTAACAGTTTGAGGCTGTTTATAGAATTTAATAATAACGTATGTATGTTTGTATAAGTACACATCTATATATACATATATACTTTTGAAATGCGCCATGAAGCACATATAAAAATAATAATAATAAATCCTAACAAACCGCAAAAAGTCACGTATCCTGTTATTATATATAATTTTTTCTACTTTATATTTTTCTAAAATAGAAAAAAAATGTCCTTAAGAATATAAGGACGAGTAATGTTATCATGAGAAAAGGGAACAAATTTGACATTTACTATTTAATAGATATAATTTGTTTAAAGAAAAGTAAAATTATAGTTATTAAGGATATAAAATTAAAGGGAAAGTTAAAAAGAGAGTTGAGAGCGGTTGACCACTTCACTTATCAGAATTTGTTTTAAAGAGGTATGAAATGACCATGAAATGGACCCGTTGATTTAAAACTTTTTTAAGTCTCCGACCAACAATGTTTGTAAGCCGGATTTGTTCTTGTACCAACGATAAGTCAAGATTGTCAGTAATCGAATTTCAAAACTTTTTACTTAACTATAGCGAACAACGACAAAGTAATCCTCAGAACGAACTGGGAGAGTTAGCACGACCTGGAAGAGTTAACACATGAGTTTTTTCTTACGCTTAGGGGCTCGATTAGTTGAACTTTAATTTAAATCTTTATTCAAAACTCATATCGGTAAACTGAAAAAGCATGTACTAGTGATTTCCCAGATTTGCTCAAATTTTAACATTTTCGATTCTGTGACACATTTGATCGATTATGCTCAGCTAAAATTTTCGTAGTCCAAGAAATTCTCCAAACCCTTCACCGCCACAGTTAGTGAGGGTATAAAACGTTTGAAAGGGTATGAAGAAATAGTGCTAATATCTCTTAAATGTTCACCGATCTCAAAATCAATGTTACTTTGTGAAGACTTTACAGGTCCCAATTTTAGAGATGTATCGATAAAATGTCTACATATATATATTTTTTTTTTTTGGTAGACGTATTGAAATTGGCTATATCTTTCAGGTAGCTTCCATACAAATATTCTCCCGGAATGGGTGTTTTAACTCATGAAACATACTGATATGAAATATTTAAATTGAATTTGGCAGAAAAACATTTCTAAAAGAATCCAATTTTATAACAGTAACTCCCATACAGACCCACCCTAAAGAATAACCTTTAAGCGGATAAATCTATATTATTTTTGTGTTGTGATTATATTTCTTCTGGTTCACAATTTCATATTTTCGTAAAGTATATAATCTCTACTTCTGAAAATCACCATAATTTGTAGTATACTTTCGCGAGTCAGGAGATCTGTTACAGATTGTTCTTCGGTTTTGAAACAAAAAAGGTTATTCCACTAAACGCGAAATCACACTGAGTGTCACAAAAAAATAATATAAATCTATAACTTTCGAACCTATAAACCGATTTCAATGAAATTTCACACAGTGATTGTAAAGGTGTTTTAAGGTTGTTAAGGCATATCAACTTAAATCTAAATAACTCGGGTCATAAAAGTTAAATAATTTAATACCACTTTAATTGTGATCTCAGTATAACTCTCTTTTGCTTAACTGTTATAATTTCTCTGTTTACTCTTTTAAACATTGTGAATAAATTTAATTGGTAAAAAATGAAAAACTTTAATTTTTATATTATTTTATTTTCAAAATTCCTCAAGTTTTATTTATAAAAAAATCTGGCATTAAATTTGTAAAAATTATTACATATTCCCTCTCTTTCCCTGCCACTAACTATCACCCTCTCTCACTCTCTCTCTTTAGTTGCTATTTACAAATTTTGACGTAAACTCGTAAATTGTTTCAACGTATTAATTAAAATTTCATTAAGTTGATTTTCATAATATGATGCTTTTAAATACGTATGTATTTATATATACATATATACATATACATATATACATAAGTATATATATAGAATATATTCTACTTAATTCTTTACTAATTTTTATAAAGTGAAAAAAAATTTATGAAACACACAAGTCTTTTTTAGTTTGTTTATTTTATATATTATTTTATATTCGGTATATTTATCGTTCCATTGGAAATTTGGCAACATAGTAATAAATATTTTGTGCCAAAAATCACAATACATCTCTAAATATATCAAGAGAGAGCAGAAAAAAAGAAGAATAAAAAGTATAAAATTGTACAACTGAAAATTATTTACCATAATGCACAACAACAAAACAGTGAAGAAAAACTATTTCATATTTAAGTTTATAAGTTCTATTTTGCTGCACTTTCATCTTTAGAAATACCCTACAGATCGGAGAGGAAATCGGTGCAGAAAATCTTATAGCATTTTCAAAATACAATAATTTATATCTTGTTTGTTCTCTAAACAGCTAAAACGTCTTTTACACTCTCGCTAGCTTTCGGAAGATCTTGCATCGACATCGTAATACAATAGCTTGTTCCCTTTTAGAAGATCTTACGCCAGGATCCCAAATTCTCTAGCTTTAATTTTAATTTGCCCGAAATACACAAGAAAAAAATAAATAAGATTTCAACCGATTATTTTCATCGTCCCCCTTCCCAATATACTTTACTCGTCTTACTTGGAAGTTATTAAAAGATCTTACGTTCTCTCACTAAAATTTATGTTTTTACTGAACAGCTTAAATTTTTCTTGCACCATCTTCCACTATTGCTCCCGATTAGAAAATCAAAATTTAGAGAAGCAAAATAAATGCATTTTCCCTTCCAATCACTTCAAGAGCCTCTTTCACTCCCACTCGCTAAAATTCTGATTTTTTCTTTAATATCTTGCCAGCTTCTCAAAGAGCGAAAAAATACAATGAAGATACTGAGTCAGAACGTTTTAAACTCATCTACTCTACTTTTCCTGGCGATCTATTAGGTCACCCTCTCTCATTTGAAAAATTTTGACTCTATGGGACAACTGAATGAGTAGTACCGACATGTGATTTGTCAGCAGGAAAATGGCATTAATCGGCTTGAAAGAATTGTCAGCATAATGGATCCAATCTTCCTATTATTCTAGAAATAAGTGACCTTTATAAGTCGGTTCGAAAGAATCAATTAGGGAATGTGACTTCCAATTATCGTACATTTCATTATTTTCTTTTGGTCACCACATCCGATCCAATGTTTCTATAGTCGTTAGAATTAAACGAAAAAAATCGTATCTATTTAAAATGAAACAGCTCTATGCTTACTCGCCAAGTTCATTCCTATAAATATAAGTGATTTTTAAATTTATATGCTTACAAGGTACAACTGAGTCAAGAGATTGTAACATACTGATCTTTTCAAATGTTGTGCATTTTGGTGGGACCATTCGTTAGAAATACAAAACAGTCAAATCCGGTGATTTTCTTAAAAGTTAAAAGGTTTTGGGCAGCATCTAAATTCTCAGGTACTTCAAAATTGATTGAAACGCTGCTTAAAATTCAGAGGCCAAAAGCAGACTATGGAAATTAAAGTTTTGTAAAAAAATATTCTTGCTGAATAATGTATGATGAAACTTACGTTTCGACAGATTTTTCGAAACTAAAAGGTCAATCATTGGTGAAAATGTTGGAGAAAGGTTTAGAAGTCAAAAACAGTCAAAATTTCCCAAACGTTCTTGATATGGCAAACACTTTTGGTTGAGACAAAAGAGGCCGATCATTTGTTACAACGGGCTCTATAAATACTGAAGTTTACATCATGATGTATATAAAAAAGGCTACTTCCACTCACAAGACTTTATAATGTGGCCACTTATTTTTAAACTGATTTGGCAAGAACAATAATGTGGTCTTTGAAGCAAGTGAGGCAAATCTGGAGCTAAGGCGAATGGAAAGATATTGAACTTTCGTTCATGTATTTTAAAGTGTTTTTAAATGTTCAACGAAGATGGACTATCTGTGACAGAAAGCCCTATAAAAGCGTTAATAGAGGGAGTTTCGAAAAATGTTCAAAATTTTATTATATAAAAATATAAATTAATTTTATTGTAATAATAATTTCAAATTAAAACTGTAAGTTTTGTAGTTCAATTTTTATTAACTTATATGTACGTTAAGAATTTTTCGATCTCACTCCTCAGTTTAGGGTAAACATAGTTATAAGAAATTTGGCAACATTTTTATAAGAACTAATTTAAAAACAATGTGGCAACCTGGAAAACTGAAAAATCTATAAATCCTTAAAAGTCATTCTTACATTTTATAGGGTATTACCCATATGCTGGTCGCCCCATTCATAAAATTCTTCTACATGTCTTACAAAATTTCTCTTCATTTTCTTTTATTTGTTTGAATTTATATTTTTCATAATTTTAACATTTCATTCTGTCATATTGAAAATTATGAAAATTATGAAAATTATGAAAATTATGACACACATAAATAATTTAGTGCAATTTTCTTCTTCTCTATTTCTCCCATCGAATTTCAGCAAAAAAGAAAAGAAAACTATTTTAATTGCAAACTAAAATATAAAATATTTATGAAACCTTCAAGTTGTTAGACTTTCAGTTCATTTAGTTGATTTTTCAAAAATGAATCGATATTTTTTTCTTTTTGTGCCACAAAAAAAAACAGATATAGAATAAAGTATAAAACATCTTTGACTGCTCTTAAAGTGTCAAAGAATTTTTTAGTTTTCTTAAAAAAATAAAAAAAATAATAAAATTGCAATTACATGAACCAGAATCGCATCAGAACAGATGCACCAACAAAATTTGATTAAAAATTCTACATTTTAAAAATGCACTAATTGAAATTAGATTTAATGCTGTATTTGGCAATGCCGAATCTTCTATACCCTACACCACAAATGGTTGTGAAGTAAATAACTTATGTTTCGTACATACACACTCACACATACACTCAAAGATATATACAATATAAAAAAATTTTTCTTATATACAACACAGGAACTTTAATGAGTCATAAAATTATATTATAGTTTTGGTTATAACTTTTTTTAACTGAATCGATTTTGATGATTTTTGAAATAATAATCAAGTACATATAGCTTAATGTTGTGACTAAATTTCATTCTAATTTGTCGATTTGTAATTGAAAATTTTACGAAAGTTTTTGCCTCAGATATCAGTCTATACCTTTTAATATACTGAAACAATTTTGCTGGTTTTCTGTAAGTAACTTCTAAGGACTTTAGCATATACTTAAACAAAATTTTGTTAAGCTCTGTCAATTATTGTAGATATAAGTGCACCAACAACAGACAGGCGGATAGAGAGAGAGAGAGAGAGACAGACAGACAGATAGACGAACATTGAGACAGACGGCGGACATTGCTTAATCGACTCGTAATTTCTTCTGATACAAGAATATAAATACACTATGGGGTCTGAAACGATTCCTTATTAGAGTTACACACGGAATGACAAAGTTAATATACCCCCATCACCACTTGTGTTGGTGGAGGGTATTAAAATGAATAAATTTTATTCGAATAACTTTTTCCCAGAAAATGATAAATATTTTTTATTAAACTAGTTATTACGTAATTACATCTTCTTCCAAATTTTTTGTATTAAATATACAAAAATTATTCGAATAATTTCTAACCGAATAATACATTAATTTTTATTAGTTTTACATATATTTTAATGATACATATTGTAGTATTTTTTTAACATTAAAAATTATATATAAAATATCAATTAATTTTTATTCGAATTATCAAAAAAAATCATTGTTTTTTTCGAATAATCAATTATATTTTAAACCAATAATCGTCAAGATTATCTTATATATGAAATTCTTAGTGAGTTTGAAAATTAAAAATTATTAAAATTTATTATTTTTGACTCTCGATTAAGTTTTAATCGCAATTTTTATAATTACCGAATAATCGCTTAATATGTTTGCTGTTAAATTTTTTTCCATATTAGAAAAGAATAATTAATTATTATACGAATAATCGAATTAATAATAAAAGGAATAAAATTATAAACGAATATCTTTGTTTTTCTTTTTTTTTTTCGAGCAAAAAAATATAATGAATAAATTTATTCGAATAAACTGTTAATCTCAAAATTTTTATTTAAAAAACATTTTTATTAGATCATGTAATAACGAATAATTTTATTCGAGTAATAAATTAAGCTTTATTAAACACTATTTTCTTCATTATTATCCCTCCGAAGATTGTTTGTTTAGTTACTGAATAATCGAATAAATTTTGAAAAAAATCTATTCGAATATTAAAAATAAGCAAATATATTTGATTCTTAATATATGAGATAATAATAGTTTTATTCGAATAAAATATTATTGCATGAAATTTTATTTCATTATTATTTCAATTGTTTTTTTCGAAAGATTCATTTTACAGTAAATAAACGAATAAATCTTAAAAAAAATTATTCGAACGTTAATAATAAACAGATATCTTTTTTTCTGATTATGTAGGATTATAACAAGTATTCTATTCGAATATGATATTGTTGTTGAAATCTTTGTCTCTTAATATAAAAAGATAATGGATAGTTTTATTCGAATAATATAATATTCTGTGAATATTATTTCTAATTATACTCATTCTTTAGAGGATTAATTTTTTCTTTAACGAATAATCGATTCAATCTTGAAACATATTTTTATTAAAATATTAATCTTTATTTCTTAATATGTATGATTATAACGAGTGATTTTATTCGAATAAAATATTATACTGTGAAATATTATTTCTATAATATTTTTTAGTTTTTCGTTTCTAAACATACTTTAGTAATTTAACGAATAATCGAATAATTGTAAATATTGCCTGTCAAATTTTTAATGTGAGAGCAAATCTCGCCTTTTTTAATATATTTAAATAATTGATTCGATTTTCTTTTTTTCAAAAATACATTAACAAGAAATTTTAAATGTCCTTTAAACAGGATAAAAAGTAATCGATTACACTTAAAGTTTCATTGAAAATGCATAATTATTTTCAATCTCTCTCTACACTTATTATTTTCTATTTTAATCTCTTCTTTAGTTCTCTTCACTCCATTGTTCTGCCATATTTATATAAATTTTTTTTAATCCTTAGAGCTTTAATCCTTTGTTTTTCCATTTTTTTCTTCATGTAAATAAAACTTATGTAAATTTACATT
Organism: Cochliomyia hominivorax; assembly: GCA_004302925.2. Taxonomy (NCBI): domain Eukaryota; kingdom Metazoa; phylum Arthropoda; class Insecta; order Diptera; family Calliphoridae; genus Cochliomyia; species Cochliomyia hominivorax. Next base: position 24,618,897 of record PYHX02000494.1, read on the forward strand.
TTACATTGAAATTATTACAAAAATTACATTTGTAATTATATATTTCTCTTTGGTCCCGGTCGTTTCTAATAAATAAGTACAACAATTTATGTAAATAATTGTTTGTTGTTGCCAATACTTTTCTATATAATTCAATATCGTACACACATACACATTAGTTGTCCTGGTAACTATGTAAACTTTATCGGGGGCCAAACAAAGTGTTTAATAATGATAAAATAAAAACATTTTAAAATGAAGAAAAAAACAACTAATTAATGATAATGGAAATTATAGAGATACAATTTTAAAAGGGGAAACAAATTAATCGATTATTCGAATAATTGTAATAAAATTGATTGCTTCTAACCTAAAGTACGTCTAAAATTTGTTGTCTTAATAAATTATTGGTTATTGATTAGTCATTGAGACCTAATTATTCGAATAACCTTAACCGATTATAGGCTTCAATGGTTATCTAATTAATAGTTAATAAATTTAGATTCAACAATTAATTAGTCGATTTACTGCATTCGATTATATTTAATGAAGAAATTAGTTTTTATTATATATTTATTTTAAATTTATTTTAAGTCGGTTAGAAAAATTATTCTGTTAAATTTTATTCGAATTAACGATTAAACTATATTCGTATAATGTAATACTCGATTGACAATTTAAACACAACAAATTTATTCGATTATATTTAATGAAGAAATTCGTTTTTAATATATATTTTATTTTAAATTAATTTAAGTCGGTTAGAAAAATTATTCTGTTAAATTTTATTCGAATTAACGATTAAACTATATTCGTATAATGTAATACTCGATTGACAATTTCAACACAACAAATTTATTCGTAAAACTTTGTAAATTTTTGGAATTTAATATTCGACAACTTTGAAATATTTATTTTTAATGTTCAAATAACCGAATAAAATTTAATCGAATAATTTCTAAATACTGTCAAAAAAATTAAAAATGTATATATAAAAAAACTTATCAAAAAATTGAGCAAAATTGAAATTATATTTTTTAAAACAAATACTTTTTCGAATAATCTATTCCATTTTTAACGAGTAATAAACTAAATTTTATTCGAAAAATTTCAAAAATAAAGTTACTGTTTTTAGGTATTTTTAATACAATTAAAAATATATTGTAAAGAATATTATGTTTCTAATTAATCGAATAAATTTTAAACGAATCGAGTAAATTTCGAACGTACGTAAACTTTTTCGTTCAAAGAGTTTGAAATTACATTATTGCTTTTCAATAAATAAAAAATAATTTAAAAGAAAATTATTTATTCGAATATTCGACTAATTTTTCTACGAATAATAAAAATATGTTCTGTAGCATTAGTTTAAATCATGTAATATATCTTTCACAATAAATGTTGAAGTTTATTATTTTTCCGAATAATCAATTCATTTCGATACATTATAAAAAATATTTAATGAATAGATATTTATCCGAATAATCGTTTAAATATTATATAAATATATATTAGTATTCGAGTATTAAATAATATTTGTCTTCGTTTTCTTAAATTTAAATATATTATTCAAAAAAATTGTAATTAAAAAATTATTCGACCATTAATCATTTAATTTTTTCAGTCTGTTCTAATTTTGATTTAATTAATTTTAATCGAATAATTTTATTCCTTAATCTTAATAACCGGTTTATTAATTTAAATAATTAGTTTTATTTTTTTTTAATTGAGGTCGTATTTTAAGAGTCTAATTTTGTAGAACTGTATTTTAATCGCACATTTTACAATCGATTATTCGAATAATTCGATTATTTGAACAATTTAATCAATGTATTTAATATAATTAAACATATTAATATAATTATACATATAAATAATAATTCTCTAGTGTGAGACCATTTTCATCGCCGATTATTCGGATAATATTAATCGATTAAATGTTTTAGTTTAATGATTTAATCTCACAAATATGCTAATTAATTCGATTAATTTTATAAAAGTATATAAATGATATGTTCTTTAGCAACATTTTCTTTTAAAAGGTATATATTTTTTCTTACTTACCCCTCTAGTCCCTGTCCTAATTGATCGCTTAAACCTTAAGTCTGCTTAAAATATTTTGAAAGTAACGACTAAGTGTTATAATCTAAATAATATAATTTTATAGCACTAACTGTTTAGCACTTAAATATAAACTAAAAACTTCAATAAATGTTCTTAAAAAAATGTATATAAACACGATAATCCAGCAAACATTTTAAAGGGAAAATAATAAACAAAGGAAATAAAATATAATTCTGGGGACTATATAAGCTGAAAAAAGAACATTTGTAGGTGAAATTAATTTTTAGGTTTTTAAAAGAAAAAGATTGCTGGGTTATGATTCATCTATATATGGTTGTGTGGTTTACAAAACCCTAATATCATGCTCTTTCATGACTCTTAAATACAAATGCAATTTTCAAAATTATATTTTGTTGTTTAGAAGTAATGGTTGCAACAAACGGGCGAAAAAAAAAACATATTAAAACAAAATGGTAGAGAAGCAGACATAGTGGTAGTATTTGTGACTACATGTGTCCATTTTCAAAGGAATTCCACCCGCTGGGCTTATTACGATTTTCAATTAGCAAAATTACTTAAAAAAATAAACATATAAACACTCACAGGGGCAACAACAGCCAGCCAACGTACAAGAGCTCAACACGGCAGCAACAATTTATGAAAGTGTTTTTAACCCTTTAATGGATATTTAATCTATGAAAGTTTGGATCTTTGTAGCAACATTGTTTTTTACTTGTTGCTTGAATTTGGCAGTTTTTAAATTCAAATTTTTGGAAATTTCTTTTCAAGCTTTTAAGGGGTTAAGGAAATTTTTAAAATTAAAAATTCTAGTTTCATTATTTAAAAGCTTGTAGATATGAAAAGTTTCTCCAGCTGCTGTTTTTTTTGCATTTGATGCAACATTTTTCATTGTTATCAGAAATGTAGCCAATAATTTATATAAACATATTGCAATCAAAATAATTATGTAAACGTTTCATTGTCAAGTTGATTTTATTTCAAGAAAATGAAATTTTAAACATGTTGCTAACAATACCCATGTTGCTAAACATAACCTAAATGTTGTTTTAAAGTATTCTTTGATCTACAAAATTTGAAAATTCTTTTTTAGAAATTTTAATATATAAAACATCTTGTCTACGTAAATATATATGTTGATAACAACAAGCCTGTTAAGTGTTATTATAATTATTTGCTAGAAGTAAAATCCAGCAATTACTTTTATTTTGAAATATTTTCAAATTGAAACATATTGCCAATAATATCAGTATTGCAACAACAACAATTTAAATGTTGCTTAAAATTTTTCAATAAATTAACAAATAAAAATTTTTCTTTCTTAAATTTTAAAATGTGAAACATGTTGCCTAATACTAATACAAATGTTGCTAGCAAAACGTCTACCTAAAGCTAAAGTTATATCTATACATTTGAACATTTTTTTTAATATTCCAGAATATTTTTATAAAATAGTATGTGTATACATGTTGCCAACAAAATTTTTCAACACATTTTCTTTGTCAGAACATATTCGATTTTTTCTAACAACATGTTTATTAAGTTTGTAGTATTGAATCTTATATTTTTTTTCTGAAAATTTTTGAATTTTCTGTTTGAAAAAATTTTTGAAGATTTTCATATTGAAATATGTTGCGAAAATAAAACACAAACATAAAATGACCTCTTCTTTTCAGAAAATTTTTTGAAAAGATTTTCATCTTGAAACACGTCGCCTATATAAATGCAAATGTTGATAGCAACATGTACGAAAACGTAACTTTCTTGTTGTATCATTTGAAAGACAAATTTCAAGTCTGCACATTTGAAAAATTTTTAAAAAATCCTAGAATATTTTTTAAGCATTTTACACATTTTATTTGTCAAAACATATTCGATTTCTTCTTGTCAACATGTTTTATATTATTTGCTCTTGAGGCATGTTGCTACTATTGAAATTTTATACACATGTTACCAACAAAAAGTTCTTAACACTTTCAAATTTGTCAATTTATACTCAATTTTTTTAATATCAACATGTCTGAATTTTAAAATTTGAAACATGTTGCCTGCAAAAATATATTGAAAGAATTGTCACATTCTCGTTGTAATTTTCTAGAAAAAAATCTGAATCTGTATAATTGAAAAACATTTAAAAAATTAGAAAATATTTTTATAAAAAGTTTAACGTAGTAGTGTAAACATGATGCCATAAAAATTTCTCAATACATTTTATTTATCAATAAATATTCAAAATTATTTATTTTTGAAGCATGTTGACAAAAAAATTCTCAACACATTCGATTTTTTTAAATATCAACATGTTTATAGAGATGGAAATATTGAATCTTATATCTTGTTTCTTTAATACTTGAAACATGTTGTCTGTTCATTTAGCGAATTTTCTTTTCAGGAAAAAAGTTTAAGATTTTCAAATTGAAACTTTTCTATTTTGTATCAGCAACATTGTTAAATTTTAATGTAATTAGAACATGTAAACATTTATAAATGTTTAAATATATATTTTTTAATTTTAAAGTTGAAACATGTTGCTGGAGAAGCAAGTGATACTTTTCATGTTTTCAATATACTTTCCAATAAAACAACTTTATATCATTGAACTTTTTGGAAATAAGGAAAATGTTGCGAATAATAAAATTCATATGTTGCTCCGCAAAGAAAACTGAGGTTATTTTTAAAGTCTGCAGTATACATTTCATTTGTTGTACACTTTTCACCATCTTTAAACTTGAAACATGTTGCCAGCAAATTATATATACATGTTGCTTTTTAGTAAACATCTTTTCCTGCTCTATTTAAAATTATCATAAAAAGTTCTTGAAGCAATGTTGCGTAAACATATTTCCAACAAATTACTTCACTTGCAAAAGTCTTTAATAAAAAGAGATCATAACTCCTTTTTTGCTAATTTTTTTTATAAAAAAACATTTTTTATTGAAAACTTCTTTAAAAAAAACACTACAAATTTTATAAATTTAATTTAAAAGAAAATCTAAAGCTTTAAAATTCCTTTCCAGCAAAACAGCTACAACACTCGAGGCTCTTAGGACTGTCGCAATTTGAAGTCATTATTTTGACCTTTGGACACATGACCACAAGAACTTGGACAGGAAAAATATGGTATAGGCCCCCAACAATATGTAAGACTGTTCCAAAATATTCGCGTTACTTGCTTCGGTTGTTGCAGCAGCAGCACCTTCATCGTCTGCCATCTTTATTTATTTTATTTAGCGATTCTCTTTAAAAGCTTTTAAAAAAAAGATTTAGTTTTTTTTGTTTAGAAAAATATAATTTATATCAGATTTTTTTTCTCTTTGATAGAAATTGAAAAAATATCACAACCGAGCTTTGCGTTCTATTGATACGAATGAACTTATTTTCGTAGTAGTGAAAATATTTTTAAGCAAACAAATCAAAGCCAACTAGATTTGAAAAGAAAATATGTATGTATATGAGTTTCATATGAAGACTACAAATACCTAGAGCACTTAGATATTTAATTATCACATAATTGTTTAACCCTTGAAAAGCATAAAGCTTTCTTTAAGCTCCCCTGCAGTACATTCACCCCTTAAACTAAAACAAAGAGAGGGAGAGATAATATCACATTCAAAAGCAGATTTTTAAGTAAAGCTTTGAGAGTTGTAATCGTTTAAAAAGCTTTGGGAATACAATACTGATTTTGTTTCATACAAAATAACAAGCAATTTGAAAGCTCTAAAGTTTAGTTTATCAATTAGCATTATTCTTATAAACTAAAGTTATAGCCAACATTTTTTAGTTCCTTTTAAAGAGACATAAAGCTTTTAAATTTTTAAAGCTTATTCAATTATTATCAATATTACCTTTTACCATTTATTAACGAGCTTTTTGAAGCTGTTGGAGCTTATAAACTCGTTGACAAAAAGCATTTAAATGGGCTTCACATGTTATGAGACGAGTTTTAACTTAAGCTTAATATACTTAACTCTAGCTTTTTAGGAAATGTATCGTTATTTTTCCTTTTTAGTTTTAAAATAATGAAAAAGCTTTAACTCTATTCTATCAAAGCTTCAACTGAAAACTTATTTAAAGCCTCTGTTAGAAAAAATAAAATTTAAAATTTAAGTGAACTGTTTACTCTTTTCCTAAAATTTTTAAATTCAAATAGAGCTTTTAAAAAATCATTTAAACTTTTGAAAAGCTTATTAGCAAAACTACTTAAATTATTTAGAGCTTCTGATATAGCTAAACAACAAAAGTTCTTAAAAAAGTTTTCTCCAAAAAGCTTTTGTAAATATTTTCCCATATTTTGCAAGCTTTTAAAATGTTTTATATTAAGCTTTCTATATAAAGTCATTTAATATTTGTAGCTAATAAGATATATAACACTATAAGCTTAAAAGAAATTGTCTAATGACATTTGATCAAAGAACTATCTGTAATAAAAAATACGAAATTCTATTAACTAAAACTTTCCAAAAGTTTTATAAGCTTTCGACGACGACAAAAGTATAGCATAGAAATTTCTAATAAAATATCAATACATAAACTATAGGAAAGCTTTCAAAAATTATATAGATATGATGAGAAAAAGCTTTTCACTAAATATGAAAAGCTTTTAAATAAAAACCTTCTGAAGTTGGCTTATGGAATCTAAACTCATCATTAATTTCTTTTCTTAAAGCTTTAAGCTTTAAGCTAAAAAAATTGAACTGTTCCTTTCATTTTTAAATTGAAATTATTAGACTTAATGCTATAAGCCTTTAAATCTTTTTTAGGGATAAAAATTATATTAACATTTATCGCTTCAAGTTCAATGAAAGTTTTTAAAAAGTTCGGTTTTGGAAAAATCCTGACAGATTTAAATTCACCTATAAAGCTTTTAAAGAATACAACTTCTTATAGTTTAAAGCTTGTAAATGTTAAGTTCCAATCAAAGTTTAATTCACCTATAAAGCTTAAAAGATATAATTCTAACGATATTTAATACCTTGTGAAGCTTTAGTTCTAATAAAGAGTTTAAAGCTTTCAAGGAATAATACTTATAATTATTAAGCTTACGTTTAGCCATTAGCTAATTTGGTTTTGCAGCTTTTTATGTCTATTAACATAAAAAATTCTATATCAAATTTCCTTAGATTTTTTTTCATATATAAAGCTTTAAACTTTTTATAAAGCTTATTGTTTTTCTAAAAAAACTTTAGGAATATAATCCTTTTAAAATAAAAACGAGTTAATGAAATAAAAATATATTTAAAGGATGTAAATATTCCACGTCTATTAGCTTCCTAAAAAAGCTTTAAAAAATCCAAAGCTTTTGGCATATAAAAGCTTTCTTTATTAAAACTTCTGCATTTCTTAATATAAATATACATATAAAGAATTCAAACAAATGTTTGTACGGTTTCTCTAATATAAAAGCTTTACAAAGTTTAAAGCTTTCAATTTTTTTAACAAAACTTTTAAAATACATTATATCAATATGCATATAAAGAACAAAAACAGAAGTCTATTTGCTTCCTAAACTATGAATGCTTTAGAAAATATAAAGCTTTTGGGATTTCAAAGCTTTCGATTTTTTAAGACGCTCTTTAGCCAAATTTTTGAACATCTTTAGTATAACTTTCATAAAAAATAGATGTCTATTTGCTTCCTCATCTATTAAAGATTTAGAAAATTCAAAGCTTTTGAAAATTAAAAGCTTTGGAATACTTTTTGCGATTTCCTTTAGCTTAACTAAAGAATATACGTATAAAGAATTTGATTCGTTAAATATTAAAGCTTTAGAAAATTCAAAGCTTTTGGAATTTTTTTAAGACTTTCTTTTCCAAAACTCGGAAATTAATTTAATTAATCGGTCTAGTCTATTTGCTTCTTCTGTTATCCAAGCTTTAGTATCTTTTTTGAGACTTTCTTTATCCAAACTTGTGAATTTTATTTTAAAAGAAGATACATACAAAGAAGGCGAATTCAAAGCTTCAAAGCTTTTATAGTTTGTTGCCTAAACTATAAAAGCTTTGAAAAATTCAAAACTTTTAAGATTTGTTGTTTACATTTTCTTTCTTTCTATTTTTGAAAAACTTCTGAATTTTATGAAAATAATATGCATAAATTGGATGTAAACAGACGTCTATTTGCTCAGTTAACTTTCAAAGCTTTAAAAAAATCAAAACTTTTGTGATTTAAATGCTCTAAACGTTTGTGGAAACTCTCTTCAAAAAATATGTTTATACTTTTTTTATAGTCTTTTTGCTAAAACTCTACTTAAGCTTTCCAAAAAAGCTTTTAAGCTTAATAACGATACATTTCCCGTTGCTTACAACTAATATTACTAAAAAAGGACATGCGTTAATGTTTAAGTTTAATTAAGTTTATCTTTAAGCAAAACTACTAACCTTAATGCTATCATAACAAGCGGTGACTTTGCCATTTTGAACTTCAACATTTGCTGGCGGATGGGCAAATTTACATTCAGTATCTTGGCGGGAGCATTTATTTCTTTGAAATTCCCGACATACTTCTAGCTGGAGCCAACGTGAATCTTTGCCATTTAACAGGCTGGTCATATTAACCATAGCAGCCATTTTTATTTTATATATATTTAATTTATTTCTTTATTATTAATTTTTCTTTAAATAATTTTATTATTACTTTTCTTCTTTATTAATATTTTCTTAATCAATTAATCAATTAATTAATTAATTAACTTTACACTAGCGTATATTTGTATATTTTTGATTAAAAACAAATAAAAGAATTTTTATCTTTTTTTTTTTTGAGACGACAAACAAAACCAAAATAGTGGATATAGAAAATTATTTATTACACCAACAAAATTATATATATGAAGCTGTCAAATTTTGACAGACAGGCCGAAGGGCGGAGCGGAATTAAAAAATAATATTAATTTTTTTACCAGATAATAATGCACACACAAACACACGTACGCACTTGCTTTCAGCTTTAATTGGGGGATAATGATGTTGATTGGTTGGTTGGTGAAGGGTTAAAGGGGGGATAATAGTGGATTTGATTTCTTAGGAAATTTTTATTATTAATTTTTTGTTTATTCGATTTTCTTTTCTTTCTTTACTTTTCAAATGCCAAAATTAATTTTGACAAATTTCAAATTTTCTTTTATGGCCGTTTTTCTTTTTCTTTTAGTTTATTTTCAGGGTTTTTGACTTTAATAACAATTCAGAATAACAATTGAAAATTCCAAAAATGACTAGAATGTAGGCGAAACCTTTAATTTCTATTTAAAATTTCTTTTTTTGCTGGTTATTAGGATTTTGGATTAACTTTTTTTTCTGATTTTGCTGGTAATGAAGGATGGCTGCAGTTATAGGGAGAGCGGTATTCAACTCAAAATTTATTTTAATTAAGGACATAAATTTCTATTTAGCATTTCAAGCAGCAGTTTATTTTTTTGTATTTCTATTAGAAATCTTTTTTTTTAAATTATAGAAATTAAGCAGCAGAGATTTCAAATTCAAAACTAATTTTTTTCAAATTTCACAATAATTTTCAAAATTATTTTCAGCGTTTGTTGTTGTTGTAGCATTTAGTTAAATAAATTTAGAAATTACAGGCATTGTTGTATACAGAGTAGGGAGGTGGTTGTTGTTGAAAGATCTGTAAAGAGAAACATCAAAAAAAGAAGAGAAAGAAAAAAGAGAAAATTAGTAAAAAATTACAAAAAAAAATGTTTATAAGAAAAACTAAAACTAACAATTGTTATAAATTTGAGTCTTTTATTTGCAATATAAATTTAATAAATTAAGTAACATACTTTAAGGAGTTTAAGCATAATTTTAGGAGCTAAAAACAATATTATTTTGTTTTACAACAGAAGCTCATTTCAATACCGACATATTATATAAAAAAACTAATATTTATTGATTTATTAACCAAAATAACATACTTTTGGGAGTCTCATTATCCAAAATAATAAGTCTAATTTTAGGAGCTTAAATCTAAATGTCACTATTTAAAAAAAACTTTCCCTTATTTTGCTACATAATTGCTACATCATTTATAAAAAAGCACTGAAAATTTATAGATTTTTATGAACTACTTAACACAGTTTCGGAAGTCTCTATATACAAAATAATAAGCCTACTTTTAGGAGTTTTAATAGTCTATTTTAAAAAACTGTGATTTATTTTTCAGCATAATTTTTAAGAGCAAAATTTAAAAATTATAGATTTTATTTAATATGGGTCCATATTCTCTAATTACTTTTACCAGACCTGAAACATACTTTAAGTAATTGTGGAAGCCAAAATAATACACCAATTTTCAGGTGTTTATATCGACATCAATTTAAAATAAGGAATATTACAAAGTGAACTAAAATTTATTTTAAATTTGTATCTGCTAAATGCAATAATTTTTATAAAACTATTAGCATACTTTTAGAGGTCTCAATACCCAAAATAACAAGTTTACTTTTAGGCGTATAAATCAAAATTATTCTGTTGCCAAATTTCATTAAGATACCTTCAAAACCGTAACTTAATTATTGTACAGCCAGCCTGTCGAAAGAACTTTACTTTTTACTTTTATGGACTGTATTTTTATTATTTGAAGTATACTTTTAGGAATGGTTGCTTTAATGCATTAAAGCATTAAATTAAGCAAAAATTTAGCATTCAACAGCCCCACCAATAAAGAATTATTAAAGACTTTATAAAATTAATATATTCTTAGAGCAAAACGAAGTTTGAGTTAACTTACTTATGTCCATCTGTCTTTTCGTTTGCCTATTTGTTATGAGCTCGATCACATGAAAACTAATTGTCTGAGCTCATCAAAATTTAACCAAATTATGTGTTGTTCTCATTTTAAGTTGACTATTTACAATCAAAAAACAAATCAGTAGAGAAGAAAACGAAGTTATAGACCGATATCTAAAACAACCTCGAAATTTCAGTTTTTGTTTACAAAATTTTTTATAAATTTCATTTTGAAAAAAATTTATATAAAAAACTAATTTTGAGAAATCTTTTTAAAAACAAAAAATTATGAAAAATTATAAAATAAATAAAAAATTTTAATTGTCGTAAACAATTTTAAACGGAAAATAAATAAATTAACGAAAACAAATGTACAGACGGAAAAAGACCAACATTTAACGATCAAATCAGTTTTATGAATTCTGAAAAGAAATATTTTTATATTATATATATATATAAAATATATATATTTGCAGTTGCTTGTAGGTGATAAATTTGCTATAAAATTCGGTCATATTGCTGCCAAAATTATGAACTAATTTGTGACGTAATTAAATTTAAAAAGAATGAAATTTATTCAAGCAAAAAATATTTAATAAAAATAATTAAATAAAAAATTATTAAGGAGTGAGAAAGGAAAATTCTTAACATACATATGTCTTAATAAAAAGGCACAACTAAACTTATAGTTTTCATCATTTTATTTAATTAAAATTATTATTACAATTTACAAACAAAAAATATAGGTTTCATGACTATGAAATTTTGAAACTTTCTCAGAAACCCTTCCATTTCGTTTTTATAGTATTTTGGATCATTTCCTCCAACAGGTGGTCCATCTCCGTTAAAAAATCTAATACACTTTTAAATACCTTTTTTGTGCTTTTCATATCTCAATATCTCTCCAAAGGCCTTGACACTGGGAAGTTTGGGGGATTTGCCTCTCTTGGTACAAATACCATACTATTGTTCTTGTACCACTAAAGGGCTAGTTAGCCATAGCAATTGGATCAAAATAAATGGTCACATTATGAAGTCTTGGACCAAGTATTTCTTGATATAAATTTCGGTATTTATAAATTCCGTTGCAACAAATGATTGGCTCCTTTTGTCACAACTCCACATCGCTTGCCATACCAAGAACTTTTTGTTTAATTTAAACTGCTTTTGGGTCCTAAACTTTTCTACAGCATTATCTCGAGCATCAGCAACAAAAAATTTTTGTCCGAGATTTACGAAAAATCTGCCAGAACTTTCATTATGCAGCAAAAATATTTATTTAGAAAAGTTGTCATCAGTTTCTGTGCTCCATTCTTGGCCTTTAATTTTTAGCAGTTTTCCTTGAGGAATTTTTTGAGCACGAGAACTGAAATTACCGGGCACCTTTCCTACCGGATGAGTTGGGATCTCATTTGAAAATGCTTTCGATTTTTTTGTCTTTAGAAACATCATGTGGACCATTCCTTTTACTAGAACTAGTAACAGTTACCTCAAATATCAGTCAATATTATTTAATATACTGAACCGATTTTAGTGGTTTAAAATAAGAAGCTTTAGTCTATAACAAATACTCAAGCCAAATTTCATTATGGGGTCTAATATTATTCCTTCTTAGCGTAACACACGGAATGACAAAGTTAATATACTCTCTTCACCACTTACGGTGGAGGAGGGTATTAATTTTAATGAAAAACGTGTATTAAAAATTTTTCGCTCTAAGACTTTATTTGGGAGGTAAAAACAAATTTTAATTTCCTTCATACAAAATTTTACAGACTTTATAACCTTTAAATGCTTAAAGGTATACTTAACATAGTCCTGGTGTATAGAGAAGTAGATAGTGCTTCAATAGTTGTTGTGTATTAATAACTTTAACATTTTGTTGTATGAAATTTTTGTTGTTTTTTAAATTTGTAATTTTATTAAGTGAATTTTTAACAAAATTCACTTCAATTTAAAAATTTTGTTTTTAAAATGGAATTTTTTTCTCATAACTAAAATTTATTAATTAAAATAAGCAAATGTTTTGAAAAAGAACTTATTTTGGGCAAATGTTTATTTCAATTTCAAACGTAAACAGACAACAACAAAAAGTTTTGAAATTCTAAATACGAGACTGCAAAACAGCAGCATCATACTTCAGCAGTCTCAGCCTCAGCATCATCATCTATAAATTTAGCATTTTTAGCTTTTAAAAATTTTTATTATTTTTGAATTTTTTTCCTTTTTTCAATTTTCTTTTAAGAAAATTTATTTTTAAACTGCACATGTTTTGAAAAAATCAAAACATCTGAGGAACAACAGCAGCAGCAGCAATTGAAAATTGAAATAAGAAAGAAAAAATTCAAAATAAAAAAATAAAAAATTAAAACTAAAAATAAAAATTCATAAATTATATAATTTAGTTTTGATTAAAATTTTACTAAATTTCATTTTAATAACTTTTAATTTTTGTTAAAAATCACCGTCATAATCATAATAATAAACAATAATTTGAGGAAATATTGGTTGAAGATGTTTAAATTAAAATTATGAAGTCTTAAATAAATGATTATTTAATGAAACAGGTTTACAAGGTCTTTTGTTGTTACCTTTTTTTAACAACCCAAAATATAGATTCATATTAATCTTTAAAATTTAAAACAAAAACAAAATGAGAAAATACGAAAAAACAAAAACCTTAAAACAACAACAATAAGACAGCTATAACAACACACACATATCTATAGAGAGATCTACATGTGTATCACACAGAGCATGGAAAAACTCGAAGCAAAATCTTTATTTTTAAATGATCTTAATTTTTACTCTTCGTTGCGAAGATTAAAGAAATATTTTTTTTTCGAATAAAATTTGTATCTTTATTTTGTTTAAATTATTTCATTTGTTTTTATTTCAGTTAATAGTAAAGGAGAGGATTATTTTTAACTCGCTCTTAATATTTTTCATTTTTAAACTGTTTTCTTTTTTCATTTTCGCTCTTTTTAATTTTCATCTTTTTTAGTTTTTATAATTTTTTAACACAAAGCTCTTTTCAAAGGGCGATAAAAATAATGAAATTCTTTTTAAAAAAAAAAATTAAACTCTTTGAAAGATCTTACGAAGAAGATATAGTAGAAGCAACTGACAAATTTCTTGTCATAATAAAACGTAATGTTGTTATGTTAGTCCGTTTGTATATTCATACAAAAGTTGTAAACATACAAATATCCCTTTTTCAACAATAATTGACTGCTACACACGACTTCAAACCAATTTGTGCAACTTATTAATTTTTAACTCGTTTTTACGATTTCGCTCTTTTTTATTTTTATCTTTTCTGATTTTTTTAAATTAAACTCTTTTCAAAGAGCGATAAAAAAAGAAACTCTTTTCTTAAAATTAAAATTAAAATTAAACTTCTTAAAAGATCCGATCCTACGAAGAAAAATCAAAAGAGTGAAAAGCCGTACCTTGATGTGACATTAATAACCCAACGAATAATGTAATGATCGAAGTCCAAAACTTGTTGAGATTTGAATATAGAAAAAAAGTTTCTCTAAAAAAATTCAAAGAAAAAGGAATAAGTAACTTCCATAAAGCTTAATGAGGAAAAAGCTTTTCAATTATTTCATATAAACAAACTTTCTTTTATTAAAACTTTTTCAATTTTGAATTGATAAAATTAAGATTTTTTACAGGAAAAGCTCCTCATTTAAAAGAGCTTTTTAATGACGCTTTATAAAATCAAGCAAACGTTTGATTTAATGCGTACTTTTATAATTTTTTTTTTATTCTTTTTTTTATTTAAGAAAGATAAGTTTCAAGTCCTTTATGTACCCTACCTTGATGCAACAAAAATCTTATTGGATCTATATAACGTCGTCCGTCCTTCCGTCTGTTTTTATGACTATTAAAGTAAGTTTTTTATTTAAATCCCTTCGAAAGCATTGAATTGAAAGCATGAAGAGGTATTTATTTCTCTCTCATATCTTGGGGTACCCTAACGAGCAATGATTCTATATAACGTGTCCATCCTTCCGTCCGTCCTTTGGAATTTTAGTGAAATTTGATCTAAAAAAATTGCCTGAGAGATAAAACTAGTTTTTTTCGGTTTAAGTACTTTTCGGAATAGTTTAAATTATCGAATGGATTTCATTTTTTCTTTATTAGAGCGTTTCTTAAATCCGTCCTTCCGTCCGTTCTTTGGAATTGTAAAGAAATTTAGAAATCAAAATCTTCTGAGAGAAAAAACAAATTTTTAGCTTTAAATAATCTTCGCAATAGTTAAACTAAAAGCCTGGAATCGGATTTATTCTTCATTCTAAACAGGTACACAATACAGTCCATTGGTTACTTATAAGGGCGTCCGTACTTCTGTCCGTCTTTAAGAATTCTAAAACAATTTAATCATAAAAAATTTTTCTGAGAGATAAAATTTAAAGTATTTTTAACTTAAAACCTCTAGATAACTAAAATCTTCTGAAAGATAAAAGTATTTTTTCGATTCAAGTGAAGTTGAAGAATTTAAATTTCGGAGTTTCTGCAAAATCGTGCCCAAACAGATTTTCTAACTCTTTCATTCATAATTTCATGAAACCAGCAAAAAAATCTTAAACTAAAAATTTTAATACTTTCAATTAGCTTTATCTCCCTCAAATATATTAATACCGATCTTTTTTTTTAATTTTTAAAATAATAAAAATTTACTTTGGCAAATACAACCGATGACGATGTTTTTTTGTGTTATTGTTACAAAAACAATTCAATTGTTTGAACAAAAAAAGTCTTATCTTGAAAATGAAACACATTAAAAGTTTTTTTGAACAAAAAAAAATAATTTCATTATGAATTTTGTTCTAAATAAAGGAAATAAACATACAATTCGACACAATTGAAATTCAGAAAAAATATTGAACAAAAAGTAAACAAAATTATTCATCAAAGTCTAGCGATTTTGTTTAGGAACACACAAGCACACACTTTCTGAAATGGGCTTGAGATTATTAAAGAAATGTTGAGTTCTATTTGATTTTGTCAGAAATGAATTATTTTCTGAAATTAAAGTGCTCAATGAAGAATTATTATCTCTAGATCCTCTGATCCTTATGAAAAAATGAAAAAAAGAAATTGTTTGAGAGGACCAAATTCCATTTAAATTTTACATATTTATATAAGTATTTGATGTCGTTGGAAAGGTAATTACTTGAAGAATATTACGAAATACATAATAAACTACTGAAACTAAATTTCTTTAATAGATTTTTCAAAAAAACCTAAAATTTTTATTTTTGGGGGTAATTTTGTGAAAAATATTTTAATTTTAGACGTAAATAAAATCTATAATAATAAGTCGATTATAATGAAATCTGGATATAATATGTATAAAATGGTTTTTAATATAGAACTTAAAACAGATTCCCACTTTATGAATCCAAAATCCCCAAAATTCCAATCTAAAAAACTAATTTTCAAATTAGCTTTCTTTTACATTTAATTAGTCACTCTGCCGTTATAAGAGGTTTGAGTCATAACCGATGTCCTGGCTGCACTATGTAGCTATATAATCAACGTTATTTTACTCTTAATATCAACCCGAAAAATTAAAGTTTTTATTTCATTTATTAACAAAATTCTGTAATATCTAGCGAATTGCCCTTAATTCCTTCAGGTTTGTTTAATATTAGTGGATTTTGTTGGCGTTTTTTGTTTTTAAACAATTTTGTAACCGATGTCACCAACTCTTGAGGTCTAGTCTTCGTCATCTGGTCCCACTTTTAAGTTGCACTTTTTTCATATTAATTGGAAATTAACTCAAAAATATCCATGTAAAAAGTGACTGAATTATTATTTTGGAAATTTTTTGAGATTTTTTTTCAAAGTGATCAATATAGGTTCTCTCTCCCTGGATCGACTAAGTACTATTTTTCCAAATCAATTAAAAAATCAAGAATGTCCCTGTAAAATTTTATCATAAAAATATCAAATAGTTTCAAAGTTATAGAATCATTAACAAAATTATATATGAAAGGTGAGCAATTTTAGAGTTCAAGCCTCCGTTTCCAGGACCAACTAAGTACTTCTGCTGTTGGAAATCAATCAAAAAACAGATCAAGAATGTTCATATTGAATTTTTCGTAATTCTAAAGAATTAATTCGAAAGAAGCGTTTAATCTTTCTTAAGGGAAATGGTGTATTTTTGATAATTTCATTTGGTTAAAAGCCCATTACCACCTCTAGCTCGCACTTTGTGCTCTTTGAAAAACTAAGAGCAACAAATTTTAGCTCTTCACCTCTTTTCACATTAATTCATCCCCCCCAACCAAAGAAAAATTATGTCGATTTTTTTTAAAGAAATATTTATTATCTATAAAATAATGAAAATATTAAAAAAAAACTTATCAATCTGTATGATTAGATAACTAATTTGTTGCTTTTGTCAAAGGGGACCCAACAACAAAAACAAGTATGAAATAGGAAAAGAGGCAAAAATAGAGATTAAAATTAATGAAAAAAAATTAGGAAAAATTACGAAATAAATTCTTAAAATCTTAAAAATATAAAAACCAGCTTAATGATTCATTTTAAGAGGCCAAATAGAGATTTTTTTTATTTAAAAATTTTTATCTTTAAAAAATTAATAAGATTTAAGCTTAATTTAAAAAAAAAAAACTTTTGATGAATAATATTAAAATAAAATTTACGTCAAAATCGCCAAAAAATGGAAAAAAGTAAGAAGTTTTAGTCGGTCAAGCCGGACTATGTTATACCCTAAGAAAACAAATGTTAGTTACAAAAATAGTAATGAACGATCTGCGTATAATTTTATTATCTGATTTAATCTTAAGTGTGCAGTATATTATTGTGACAATAAAATTTATTTGAATTTTCTTAAGGAGCTGCAATAAGAAATTATGGACCGACCACCGTATGATATTTTACATTGATATTTTCTTATATTTATCCTTATTTGACCAATCATTATTACAATACCAACATTTATGTGAGATTTAGGCTTTTAAAGTGATATTTGGAAGGGGCTTGTTTGGGACCTATGAGAAGCAATGGACCGACCCGTGCAAAATTCAGCACATCGGTTTAAGTTTGTCAAATTTATATTGAAAACCTTTATAAGACTAAAATCACATTCGTGGAGTACTATAAATATACTTAAAGGTGGGTGTTATGTCATTTTTTCTGCATGTTACAAACATCAGCACAAACGCATAATACCCCAACCATTGACGGTGGTGTAGGGTATAAAAACATGATTTCATAATTAGTTTTATTTTTCAAATCAGCAACAACTACAACAACATGAAGTATTTTTTTTAATAAAATAAATTAATTTATAATAAAGAAATGTCAAAGATCTTCCAATAACCAGATACATTTTTTTCGTGTTTAAAATTGTAGTTAATGTTCAGCTAAAAATAGTGAACACAAAAAACGAGAGATTCAAGTCAACCAATAAAAGATACACACACACACACATGAAAGGTTAAGAGAAGGCGCACATTTAAAGATCATAACAATAAGAAGAAGAAAAAAAAACAAAAAATTTTAATACAACAATAAAAAACAAATACGGAGCTGATGATGATTGATCTTACAACATACTAAATACAGTAACAACAACAGCAACAACAACATAAAGACATTCGAGTCAATAATAAACAGCAACAAATTAAATACACTCACTCTTTCTTATGCGCACACACATTCAAACACACACATTTATTCAATAAAAAACCCACCAAAAGTTATACAAAAAAAGACCTCAAAAAGAGTTTCGTAAGAATTGCTGGAACCACATCTAACAACTACAACAAAGAAAAGCGATCATATTTTTGTTTTTCAAATACTAAACATTCAAACAGTAATTTTATATTAAAATGCAGTTAACAGAAGTTAATTAACAGTTTCATCTCTTTTAAAAACATAACATTATATGTTTACAGTATGTGAAATTAAATGATAAAGAGATTTTTATTAAGAGAACAGTTGAATAGAAGAGTACAAATAAATAATTAATGCAATAATCTTTGAATTGTGATTATTACACTCATTGGTGATCATAGACGCTCGAAGGTGATATGGTATCTTAATGTTAAAATTCAAGTTACCAAGCAAGTACTGACTTAAATCAAAAGCGTTAGAAAATGATAATGATCGACTTTATGTAATCTAGTAATTACTTAACATGGGTCATTACTCTCTTTAAAGTTCTCATTCCCGGGAACGAAAAATGACCGATTACCTGATCATCTCAAAGTTTTGGTTATTGAGTAAAAATGGCATGTGCTACATTTTGACGTAGATATCTTTAAAAGTGAACAGTCATCCAGACAAACGGACGGACATAATAACATCGGCTTAAGAAGTTATTCTACACTGAACAAAAAAAGGTAGTAAATAACGAAATAAAGAAAAGTAGGTTAAACGAAACCTTTATTCAACATAACGAAAATTTTCTTTAATTTTTGGTAGATTCTTTAAATTAACAAAAAATCTTCAATATAACAATTTTGGAAATTTGTTAATAAAAATGCGGTTAATGTGAAAAAATAATATATTCTTAGTATTGATGAATATTATTCAATATGAATACCATATTTAAGTTAAATTTACGAAATTTTGGAAGAAGCAGCCCCCATACGAAGCAAATGTTAATTATCGAATATCTATAGATCTGCTTCGGAAAGAATTTGATCCCAATTATATTTATCAGGACAGGTCGATTTGTGATTTATGAAATTTCTTTCGAGATTCTAAAACTAAGTCGAGTTTCTATGCAGCAAACCGTGCCGGGTAAAAGCCAGTTTTAGATAATAATTAAACAGTTTAGAAAACGTAATAGACAACTGAAAATAGTGCAATGTCAATAGGATGGTGGTGAGACGGCTTATATTTCTGATGAAAATTTACTTGCATGTTTGTTGATCAGCTGATCTTCCATTTGAATTTTCATGAATTTATGAAAAATATTCCATTAATTTAAATAATTTGTATTAATTTCTATAAAATATTTTCCTCCTGTGCGTATATCTTTATTCAGTTTAAATTTTTTTGTCATATTTCATTTAATATGTCAAAAAAAATGTACAAAATTAGTTGACGAAAAAAATTGTTAAATTAGCGAAAATTTTATTCAAATTAACATCATTTTATTATGTAAAATTGATTAAATTTTTTGATTTATTTTACTCACTATGCGTTACTGCCATTTTTACTAAATATAATATAAATTTTTCGTTAATTTTTTTAACGAAATTTTATTCGATTTAACAACTTTAACTAAAAAATATTTTTGATTAATTTTTTTTTTCCAATTTGAAGAAAAATTCTGTTAATTAGAATAAAAATCTGTTTATTAACCACCTTTTTTATCGTTGAAATTCTACGTAAATTTTTGTTAATATTACCAACGACATTTGGTTCAGTGTATATCATCACCTGTCACCTTTTTTCAGGGCAATTTTAACTTTATTTTGGGAATTTTTTTAAAGCTTTTTTATCTTAATTATTGAAATTTCAGTATTTTTGTTTTTATAAATATTTATAACTGTAAAGAATTCTTTTCAAAAATATTAATTTTGCATAAAATTTAAATTTTTTAAACAAATTTACAAAAATAATTTCAACAAAATCTTGTTTTTTTATAAAAAGAAAAAAAAAACACATGAAAGAAGAAAAAAACACTTGTATTAAATTTTCAATATTATTAACTTCAAACTCATTAAAATTGTTGGTTTTATAAAACAAAATAAAATTTCAAGTGTCAATATTGTTACCCAACCAGTCAGCCACCACTGTATTATTAAACCGAGACTTAAAATTAGAAAAAAAATAACATCAACAGCAGCAGCAACAACAACAAACAAATCGTTTTAAGATGTTTTTTTTTTTTTTGAACATCATCCTCTTCATCATTAAACAACAGCAACAACAACAACAAAATTAACACACTCATCTTAATAAGAATGAAAAATATATATATGTATGTATGTGTATATAAAAACACACACAGAAATATCCACTTGGTGGGAGAGGAGTTAAAAGAGTAAGTGCGTGAGTGTAAGAGTATTTGTTTTTGTATGTGTAGGAAAGTGTAAATGAATGAATGTGTCTACCGAGTTGGTAGACTGAAGTTTAGTATTTTTTTTCAAGAACAAAAACGAAACTACTGGTACCTTTTTATACCCTCCACCACCAGAAATGGTGAAAAGGGTATATAAACTTTGTCATTCCGGGTGTAAAGTTAAAAAGGAATCATATCAGACCCCATAATGTATATATTCTTGCATCTGATTCGATTAAGCAATGTCTTTCTGTCTATCTCTCTGCCTGTGTTGGCACACTCACATCCACAAAATTTGACGAAGCTCAATGAAATTTGGCCGGAGTATTTGCTCTAGTCCTGAGAAGGTTCCTATTTCTCTTGAATTAAGAGGTTTCTATAAAACTAGTGTTTTATAAGTTTAACCCTACACCACAGGTGTTGGGGTATTATCGTTTGTGCAGCTGATATTTGGCCCAAGGACGATGCCTATTGAAACTGGTTATAATCGGTCCATTATTTCATATAGGTCCCATACAATTGTCTCCCAGGAATGGGATTTTTAGCCCACAAAATTCCTTTATATAGAAGAATTATAACTAAATTTTGCAAAACTGTAAAACGTGTTTAATTATACAAAGATCGGTCCACTATTTCTAATGTAACTCATACAATCACCCTTTCAAATATCATCTATAACAAAATGTTGCCCGATATACATTAAATAAATAACATATACTAAAGACAGTAAGGAAAGAATTAGTAGAACTAAGAGTTTTATATGCTTAAATGCTTATTCCGGATAAGGTCTTTGTATGAGAGCTAGTTCAAACAACTCTTTTGATTATATTCTTGTATTAAAGTAAAAGTATGGGGAAAATTTCAGAAAATCGTCTTTCAAATTGCAGTTTATATTAAACGCAGATATTCTGTGAATCAGATTTAGATGAGTTTTGATATGGTGATATAATATGGCTGAACTCTTTCTCAGATATCAGTTTAGAACTAGTTTTCTTTTGGAGCGGTATAACAGGTTTCAAAAAGGTAGTAACAGTACAGCGGAAGGTAAATTTTGCGAAAATAAGCCTTATTATGTGTGCTTAATTATACGAGAATCGGTCCATTATTTCTCATAGGTCCCATACAACCAACCTTCCAAATATCACTTTCACTCCAATAAATCGCACAAATCCGTGAGTGTTGTAGAAATATTTAGTCATATTAAGATAAATATCAGCTAAAAACCACTGTGAAAATTATACGAGAGTCGGTCTATAATTTTTTCTAACTTCCACATAACTTTTCACAGAAAATTCCCTTTTAAGACGAACAAATTTCAGTATCGTATTTTTATAAGCATAAATTAGAAAAGCAAATTATATGAAGGTCGTTCATAAATCTTTCATATCATTGATTTATAACCAGCAATGTGGTGTAGGGTAATACATAATCGTGCTGGACCGACTATAGCATTTTTTCTTGATTTCTTATTGTCAATAATTTAATTAACAAATTAAAATTAACAAATTGTGTGTGCTCTCTCTCCCTCTCTCTCTCTCTGTTTTTTTTGTATTTTTCCATTAAAACAACTCTTTTTTTCTAACATCAATTTCCTTGTTTTTTATTTCTCATTGTTTATAGAGATTTACTGTTATTTTTGTTAAACACTCTTGTGTTGTTTTTCTAAAACTCTCTTTACATTTAGAGCTGAGAGTATTGATTAGCTGGGTTTTGTTGGGGTAAAAATGACGTCATAAAATGCCGGTTTTTTACTTATTATTGTTTTTGTATTTATTATTTATTTTGCAATTGTTATTATATTTTTTTGCGTATTTTTTGGTGACAAATATTATTATTGTTGTTGTTAACATTCACTCTCACATTCACTTTTTTATTTATTTATTTTTTATTTATTTTAAAAATTATTATTTATTATTAAAAAGCAACTTAAAAATTTCATTTTGTTATCTTTAACAATTATTTTTTAACTTTTAATTTCTATAAGAAACAAAAAATATTATTGATATAAATAAATTATATTTTCAGAAAAAAATTATCGATGTGCGTTCCTCCGTCTGGCCAGGTGGCAGCAAGTTGTCCATGTAAACCTTGTGAACAAAATGAAGGCCGCAGTGTTCAAGATAATTTAATGAAATTAAGCAGGTGTCATTATTTAAGTCCAAGGACGATGCCTATTGAAATTAATGTTAATTGGTTTATTATTTCACCTACAAAATACCACCCGGAATGGGGATTTAAGATCACAAAAGTCCCAAATAAAAATCAATTAGTCTAAATATACAACAATGTGCAAAATTATACGAGGTCATTATTTTTCGGTCATTATTTTTCATAGGTCCCATTCAACCCCACTGCCAAATAGCACTTTGACAGGTTCAAATCTCACATATACGAGGTTGGTTCATTAATTTTTGGTAGCTACCTTTTTTAACCAACTATCTGATGTAGGGTATTAAATAGTTGGGCTTGACCGACTATAACTTTTTACATAAAAACAAACAGGCCTTAAAATGGGTTAAACATTTATTTCGAGTTGAATTTTATATAGACATTTTCAAGGACTGTATATATATATAAAATATCTTTTCTCTCAATTCATAAATGGATTTTTGGGGAATTTAAAAAAAATCATTGAACTATAAATTTCCAACGGTTCAGACAGAATTATTTCTAAAAAGTCAACTTGAACACATGGTGTGTAGGAGGTTGAGGTATTATTCGTTTGTGCGAATGTTTGTAATGTTAATATTTGTAAGTTTGTAAGTCGATGTCCGCTCGACCGCCCGTCCGGCTGCCTGTCCATATGAACTTGTTCGTAAAGTACAGGTCGCATTTTTTTAAGAATTCTAATGAAATTTGGCGTATTTCTATTTTGGCCCAAGGACGATGCCTATAATGAACTATAATTAAATTGTAACAAACATTTTAATCAAATAAAAAATTTAAACTGAAAGTGGTATCGTTTTTGTTAACGCATATGTATGTTAAGAATTTTTTGATCTCACATCAGGATTTGTTTTTGTAAGAAAATAAGTGTTTGGAAGATCCACAAAAATTAAAAGTCAAATTTAAAATCGGCTGAGATTTTCATTCAATAAAACTTTTTCACAACCTCATTATCACAACATTATTTTTTTAAATTAAATTTCAAAAAAGACATTTTAAAAAATTCATCTTTGATTTTAGTTTTACAAAAATATTTTTGAATTATAGAAGTTTTATCTAAACAAACATTTAAAATAAAAAAAATATTATAATTTAACTCTAATGTTAACCTCATTTGAAATAACTTTAAATAACTGATAAATCGTGATTACTTTTCATGTTCACGTTTTAAAGCTTTTTATACCCTCCACCACTACAGTTGGTGAATTGGATAGATTAACTTTATCATTCCATGTGTAACGCTAAGAAGAAATCGTCTAAGGCATGATAACGTATATATTCTTGCATCAAATCAAAATCTGAGTTGATTTAGCTATGTCCGTCTGTCTGTCTGTTGTTGGCAGACTCACATCCGCAATAACTGACAGAACTCAAACAAATTTTTATTCCTAAGAAGTTTCCTGTTTAAAATCAGCAAAATCGGTTTAGCATATTTAAAGATATAGAGCGGTATTTGGGCCAATCTCTAAGATCAAGTGAAGACCATTCGTAAAATTGTCAATAACATAACATAAAGTTATATGTACTTCATTACACTTCCAAAAATTATTGAAATCGGTTCAGTAAAAAACAAGTTATAGCAAAAATGTAACTAATTTTATAACTCATTAAGTGTTCCTGTGTTATTTTTAAGGCAAACTGTTATATATTGTATAAGTTTGTTAGTGTATATGTAAGTGTGCATGTACGTGCATACACATATTTCTGTTGCAGAGTATTAAAGATTCGACTTAGCCGAATAAAGTATTCTTACTTGTTATTAAATTAAAGTCTTTTTTCACTCGAAAAAAAGTGATTTATTTGTTTATAATTTCGGCCAGATTATTGTTTTGTTTAAATACTGTTGCATTTCTTTCATGATATATAATTTTTTTGGTTGTAAAAAAATATAACAATTTATTAACAAATAAAGCAGATTAAAATTTAAAGAGGATTTTTGGAAATCAATTTTTTTAATTAAAACAAAAGTAATTTGAAGGATTTAAATTAAAAATAAATTAAATAGAAAATTTTTTACAACATTAAAATGTCCACCAAATTGGTTTATAACAGATATATTTCAGTTATAAAGTTTGAGAAAAATTTAAGTTTCGGAAAAAATGTTTATATATATTTTTTTTAAATTTTCTATTTAATTTCTATTTAATATTTAATAATCTTTTAATTAACTTAATTAACAAATGTTTTAAAAATCTACTAAATTTTCTTTAAATTGTCTATTGTCTATTTGTATAATTGTCTATTTAATAATTGTTATTGGAAAAATACCATTAGGAGAATATTGAGGTTAGAAAATAAAATTATACCATAAAATAATGAAATTTAGAAGAAATTTTAATATAATTCTTTGCTTAAATAAATTTATTAAAATTGTTGATTATATTTCAACTTCCAACAAAATATGCTTTAAATTGATGTATAACACATTTATTTTAGATATAACATTTAAGTGAAATTTGAGGTTAAAAAGAGAATATTGATTCAATAATTTTTTAAGTGTTTAAATGATTATTTATAATTTTGTATTAACTAAATTTAAAAAGAAAAATTTATTCATATTGCAAAGTGGACAAAATATCCTGTCAGCTGTTATACAAAACGTATGTTTTAGACTTCTAATTGGAGAAAAGAAAGTATGATAAAATTGAGGTTAGAAATTAAATTTATACCATAAATTAATGAACTTTTTTTTATTGGTTTATATATCAATTTTACATTGATGTATAACACATTTACATTGAGGTATAACACATTTTATATTGATGTATAAGACATGTATTTTAGTAACAACATTTAAGAGAATTTTGAGGTAGAAAAAGTTATGAAATGAAAAGAAAAAATCATTTATAATTCTTTGCTATTTCTTAAGTATGAAAACTATACAAAATTGTCTGAACATAGATTTATAACACATTTATATTTATCGGAACATTTATGTAAAATTTGAGGTTAAGGTGAAAGTCATAAATCAAATATTCATAGAATTAAAAAAAATCCATAACAATTTACTACACACAAATTAATAAAAATAGCAAAATTTCCTCTAAATTGATTTATAACACATTTCTTTGATTTATAACATTTATTTTAGAAAATTTTTGGGTTAGAAAGAAATTATAGAATTAAAATTTTTTATTAAAAAAATATTATTTATAATTATTCGATGTGTCTTAATTAACAAAATCTAGACAATATCTATAACTAGACAAAATTTTCTTAAAATCGATGTATAACACTTTTACTTAAATTATAACATTTAAGTGAAATTTTGAGGTTAGAAAGAAAATATTGTATTAAAAATTTATGCATTTTTTTAAATCATTTATAATTCTTGACTACACTCGAATAAATAAATATTCAGGATGGCAAACTGGACAAAAATTTTCTTTATATTAATGTATAACATATTTATTTTAATTATAACATTAAATGGAAATTTGAGGTTAGGAAAAAAATTTTACATTAAAAAGTTGTGAACTTTTTTAAATATGATTCATAAATCTTTACAGTACTTAAATTAATAAAAAAGGTTTGAATATTTCAAAACAAGAAAAAAATCTTTAAAATGATTTCTGTTTGATTTGATATTTTCTACATAGCATGAAGGCAATATTGAGGTTAGGACACAAAATAATTAACAAAATTCGGGAATATTTTACAAAATTCTTTAAAAACCTTTATCGATTTAAAAAACAAAAAGAAATATTTGTAAAATAAAAAAATCACACAATTACCTTTAAATTGATATATAACTTATTTGCGTAAGATTTGATATTCGTCATATTTGAATATGGAAAATATTGAGATTGGAAAACAATATTGTATTTAAAGCTCTTGGAATAGTTTACAAAATTATCTTAAATTCTCTATCGATTTAAATTAATGAAATTTTTTTACAACATTTTGAAACTGGATAACATTGGAAATTAATGTATTATATATCAACTTGAGATTTAACATCCGGAAAAAACACAAAGGGAATTTTTGGAATGGGTGTTGCTAATTAACTAAAATTCTGCAATTCTTAAGGAAAGCAATGTAATGCTTATTTATGGAATATATTTTAAAAGAAGACAACATTTCCTTTTAAATGATATATAACATGTGTATTTAAGTTAATACATATTATGGGAATATTGAGGTTAGGAAACACAATTTTTTAAATTTATGGTTATACTTTAACAGGTTAAAAAATTAAAATTTTTAATAATATTTTTGGAAAAGATAAAATTGCCTTTTCTTTGATATAAATAACTTGATAGGAATTGGAAACCTCATAAGAGAAAATTGAGGTTAGAAAAAATTTTTTAATTATTTATAAAATTTCTAAACAAACTAATCTTTTAGATTTTATTAAGGGAAACTAACACATTTCAAAACTTCATGCAATTTCATATCAGTTGATATATAATATATCTATTTTTGATTTAAAAAGAGGCAAAAACATGAAGAGAGTATTGAGGTTATAAAAATATATTTATAGACATAATTCTTCTAAATTTTAACAATATTTTCTTCGAAAATAAATTAATAAATATTTTGAGATATATTTTTAAACTATAAAAAATTTCCTTTCAATCGATATATAGTTTATCTATTTTTGGACTAAATGTAAAGCAAATATTGTTAAGAGAATATTGAGGTTAGAATCAATTGAAGAATTTTGTTGTTTTTAAAATTATCATTAAAAATAATTTAGAAAATTAAAATGATGAGTCATTTTTCAAAAATATACAAAATTTCCTGTCATTTGATATATAATTTATCTCTCATTGAATAATATTAAGGGAATATTGAGGTTAGGAAATAAATTTCTAATAAGAAATTTGGTAGTTTTTTTTTTTAAATCGTTAATCATTCTTTAAAAAATTATATTCGAATTTATACAAAATTGCCTTTCAAATGATGTATAACAGGTGCATTTTAATTTCAGCATTTCACAAATAGCACAAAAGAAACTTTAAGGTTAGGAAACACAAATGGAAACATACGAATTAATTTTTTTAATTATTTATTAAATTGTAAATTTACATAATTTCAATTAATTTTCAAACAGTTCATGAGGAAATTTGAGGTTATGGCTCAATTGAAATTTTAATTTTGAAAAATTTGTCACTTTTTTAATTTGATTCGATTTGAAAGCTCTAGCAAAAAATTTCTTAAATTTAATTTTATAAAGTATACATATTTAATTAGAATTAGTTTAATATAGAATTAGTAAAGACTTGAATATTTTGAAAAATAATAAAATGTAACTAAAGTTTTTAATAATTCACAGAAAACACTTCTTTAAATGTCAAGTATTTTTCGAAAAGTTTCTTTTTTAAAATACCATATGTTTCCATTATTCCAAATTCTTAATTTCAAATATTTTTTGGACGTTTTTTTATCGTTTTTACATTAATTTTTTTATTTAAACAGATTTGAAAACATTTGATTTTTTTTATTTTTTTCACTTTCTATTTAAATTTTGATTTTTTTGAAGTCTTTTTATTTTTAACTTTGAATTTATTTTCTTAATAAAAAAATTGATATTAAAAAATTACACTTTATATTAATTAATTATTAATTTAAGGTTTTATTACTTAATTATGTTTTTTTTAAATATTTATAAAATTTAATATTTTTCACTATAAATTTTATTTTCAAAATTTTGAATTTTCATTAAAAACTTTTTATTAATTTAAAATTATTTACCAAGTCGATTTATTTCTATCC
This sequence comes from Cochliomyia hominivorax, assembly GCA_004302925.2. NCBI lineage: Eukaryota > Metazoa > Arthropoda > Insecta > Diptera > Calliphoridae > Cochliomyia > Cochliomyia hominivorax. Next base: position 24,647,622 of record PYHX02000494.1, read on the forward strand.
GTTAGAACACTTTAAGAAATAAGGGATGAGATCGAAAAATTGTTAATACACGTTTTTCATTTTTATATTTAATGTCAAAATGACAGATTTTCGCAATTTTCAGGTCGAAAATTATATATTGCTGATGCTCCAGGGAATGTTGAAGAAAAGTTTAGGACCCAAAAGCAGCCAAATTTTCACGAAAAGGTTTTTGGTAAGGCAAGTAATATGCACTTCCGGTAAAAGGAACCATCATAAGGGGCCATCATAAACTGCCCAGAGCTAAGGGCAGTGGAGAGGTATTGGACTCCTGTTAAAAGAGAACTGAAGAGCACAAGCATAGTGACGGAAATCACTATAAAACATTATTGGAATTGTTTCCGAAAAATATTAAAAATAAACATATTTTTTTCTTATTATACTCAGAGTCGATGTACTTCCGTCCGTCTGTGTGTCCGTCCGTCGTCTTTGTTGCCTATGTAGTGTGTTACAGGTCGAAGTTTTCATGATATTTTGATGAAATTTGATACGTATTATTATATTGGCCCAAGAACTAAGCTTATGAATATTGTTCAAATTCTGTTCAGGTAGTTCTCATAAAACTCACAAATATGAAAATATTTTAATTAAATTTGTATTCGTATGTTTGAATTCACATGCGAAATTTCAGAAAATATCGATGCACAAATGAACGTATTTCTCCACACAGATTCACTTCTGAAAATCAATTGAAAATGCATAAATCGCAAAAAAAATTCAATGATATTTCTTATGTTAAAGATCTATACAAACAAGCAACCAAACAAAATTTTTCGAGGATCCATCAATTATTTCCTATACCTCTTAACCAAATATTGCCTTAAATGGTATAATTCTCTCTCATATAAATATTTTATATAAAACACAATTTTGGGTCGGTCTATACTTCACCGAATATTAAACTCTTCCTTTTTTATTATTTTAAGATTTTTGTTAAAATTTTTGTTTTAAATTTAATATTTAATTTTTTATTTCCTTTTTAAATTTATGAATCTGAATCTTATTTTACTAAAATATTTTTTTAAATTCAATTTTAAAATATGATTTTTTACAAATTTTTGTTTGAATATAAAATTATTTGAATTATTTAAATTTTTAAATTATTTTGATAATTTTCTTTAAATTGAAAAAATTTGATTTATTTCGAAATCTATCTATTTTAATTCGTATTTTTTTAATATATTTTCTTTTCAAAAATTTTCTATATTTTAGTTTGGGATTTTTTTTAATTTAATTTTTTCTATCAAAAATTTCTGATTTTTTCATTATTTATAAATAAATTATATTTTTAATTTTTGATTTTTTTTACATTTTTAAAATAATTTATTATTTTAAACTTTAAAAAATCCAGTATTTTTAGTTTTTTTTATGAAATTAAATTTAATTCATTTCACTTTTTTAATTTTAAAAATTATGAAATTTTTTAATTAATAGATTTTTTTTATTTGTTATATTATAATTATTTTTTATGTTTTGTTATATTTTATTATTTATTTTATTTTTTTGCTTTTTTATTTTTATTTATTTTTGTTTATTCTATGAATTTATCTTTAACACGATTTTCTTATTTATTTAATAAAAAAATCTATAAAATTTTATGTTTATTTTATTTATATTTTTCTTTTAAATTGTTGTTGTTTTCTAAATTTCAAAATTTTTTTTATTATTTCAAAAAATTCCAGATTTGTTTTATATAATTTTTATTTTTGATTTCTTAAGATTTTTTATGTTGTTGTTTTTTTATTTAAATTTGTAAATAAAATAAACAAATAACTTTAACGCATAATAACACTCACGCACACACACACTTAGTTAAATATAAACACCGCTACTATAACCATCAAACATTTAAACGCACTTTTGTGCAAACACAATTTTTACAAACTTTTTTTTTATAAACAAAGACTCAAATTTATAACACAAAAAATTTTTTTGGAAAAAAAAAATATTTAAACAAAATTTTATTTTTGGAATTTAAATAAATACCCGGTCCGTTGTTGAATTTTCTTAAGATTTCTTACAATTCACAAACAATTTTTCTTTATTATTTTTCAATATTTTTTTTTTAAGAAATTTCTTTTCTTCTTTTTTTGTATTTATTTTTAATAAATTTTAACGTTCCTTTTAGCGTTTTTAAGCAAAAAAGTAAAAAGGCTGTGCAGTGCTCAGCGCCTGTTCACAGACTGAATTCAAACATTTACTCTGTGGCTCTCAATTACCAAAAACATTTCTTGTGTTAAGATAACGTCATCTGTAAAGAAACAGATACAATACAGTTTTTTTTCTTTCTTTCTGTTTCTAAAATCTCACACACAGATACTCAAAAATAAAACAAAAACAAACACTCTTACACATTCAAACTTACAGAAAAGAAATAAGCTAAACAGCAATAAAAAACACTCACTTTTAAAACACGAAGTTTTCATTTCAAAAAAATAAAAAGGAAAAACATTTATTAAAAGCAAAATCCATAAGAGAAATATCTAAAAAATTTGTAGAGCAGTCTCACACACACTTGCTTACGAACCCTTAATAACACTGAGTATCTCACATAAACAAAAATCAAGATACTCTTTTTCTTTTACGCAAAACAAAAACAAACCAACAAGAATACTAAACAACCAGTTCTTTAACAGAGTAACCGTAGTAGCAGTAGTTGTAGTTGTAGTTGTAGTTGTATTAGTTAGTATTGAGTGTGTGCCCCCTCAAGAAATAACCAAAAAAATAAAACATATATAACAGCTAACACAAACACACAAACCCCCTTTAAAGAGCTCTACAATGAAAAGCAATAAAGAAGAAAAACAAAAACAACCCAAACAATATTTTGCAGACAATAATTTTATTTGTGTGTTTGTTTTTTTTTTATCTCATTGTTTTGTTTTGTTTTTGCTTTGCCAGCATGTGTATTTGTTTATCTCTCATTTCCAGTTAGCACAATGAAGAGTTTTAGTATGAGTTTTACTCTAAAGAGAGTATAACTGTTTGCAACCAGAAAATTGTTTTTTTTAATATTAAATGACTTTCTACTCTTCACTCGTACGAAGTAAAGAGTTTTCTTTTTCTTGCATTAAAAAAGAGTAAAACAAAATGTATCTCTTCTTTCGAATTAAGAAAGAGTATAAATAAACTGTAATAAAATTAAAACTCTTTCAAAAAAACACTAAAAGAGTAAAATATTAAACGAAATTCTAATAAGAATTCGATTCAAATAATTATTGGAAAAAAAGAACAATAAAAAATTAAATGAAATCATTTAATTAAATTAATTTAATTAATTTTTATAAAAATCTTTACAAATTATTTAAAATTTCCATAAAATTTTTTTAAGTTCCATAATTTTCTTAAAATCTTTCTCCATTACGCTTTTTTCCATAACAAAACCATGTGTTTTTTAATTTTTATGCCTGCACATATAAATCTTGAAAAGAGAGCAGCTTTTACTCTCTTCAAAAATATCTTCACTCTCTTAAAATCATAACAGCCAACATGTGTTGAAAAGGGAAATTACACTAGTTAACAAAATGTTTGCTATAATTTTGTTTGTCTTAAATTGTTATAAAACAGCTGAAACTGAAGTTGTATTTTGAATTTTCCCACTGTGGAGAAATAAGGAGTGAGAGCGAAAAATCTTAAACATGCATAAACCACTAAACTTACATTTTTTATCTGATTGAAATTGTTATTAAAATTGTTATAATAAATAAAAAAATTATATAATTCTTTTACAACCTCCGCCACCATAAATGTTGAAGAGAATATATTAGGTTTTTCTTTCCGTGTGTTACGCCAAGGAAGGAATCATCTAAGACCCCATAAAGTATACATATAATTGCATTAAATAAAAATCTGTCTGTCAGTCTGTCTGTCTGATGGAAACATGGAATCATGTCTTCAATAATTGTCCGAATTCCTCATTGTTTGCTATTGTCCTATGCTATTTCCTCGGTACATTTGCTAAAGAGTTATATACCGATTTCTGAGACAACCTCCGAATTCAGAAAGTTAACATTTCTACTTTTGTTCAGCAAATAAATTAATAGATTTAAACAACATCAAACCATAACACACAGTTATATGTACTTCACTATAGTAAAATAAATCCTAAAAATCGGATCCTAAAAATCGGATTAATTGATAAAAAAGTATATGTTAAAATATGCAAAATTTGATACAACCCAAAATCTATGTGTCACAATTTTGAATATAATTTTCTGAATTTTGCCATATATTTATTTTGCTTCAACAAAGAAGCCAAAGAAAATAGATAATGCTGGGGCCATTATCTGATAAATTTCTTCCTTTACCGGAAACAGTTTTGAACCTATAAAACGAGTAAATAATGACCAATTCTATTGAAATTCAGCCAATATATGTGACCAATTTTGTGCATGTTTTATCTCATATGGAAAATTCCATTTTTAATATTTTTTTATAAAATACATTCGAATAATGTATAACTCGGTACCAATATTTATAGGTAATTTCAAGAATATGTTACCATATTTCAATTATTCCATAATTTTTATAGAGTTTTTTTGGAATCGGTATTTAGGTGATGAATTAATAATATCTTCAAATCATGTTAATTTTTTTATAATGTAAGTGGTAGAGGGTATTTTAGTTTCGGCACTGCCGAATAAAGCATTCTTGATCACTTGAGATGAAATTTTGAAGTTTTCGAAAACCCTTATATATAGTGTTTTCCTCGAGCAGATAGTTCATCTTCGCTTAAAATCTGCTCTTCAATTCTATTTTAAAAAGAGTCCAATATCTCTCCAATGGCCTTAGAACTGAGCAGTTTGGGAAATTTGCCTCTATTGTTATAGACACCACATTTTTGTTCTTGTAAAAATCAGATGCTTTTTACAATATTGACATGATGCCATGTTAGCCCAAAAATAAGTAGATACTTTATGAAGTCTTATGAATGGAAGCATCATCTTTTGTAAACATTCCTGAATGTAAATTTCGGTATATTAGAGCCCGTTGTAACAAATGATTTGCTTCTTTTCTCGTAACTGCATGTTGCCTGCCATAATAACGACTTTTTGAGAAATATTGGCTGTTTGTTACAAAACTTGACTTCAATTTCCGTGATCTGTTTTTGACCTCTAAATTTTTAACAGCGTTTGTGCCAGAAAATTTTTGAGCCTTGTATGTGTTTAAACCTGCATTGCACTTTTTTAGCACTGAGCTAACCTGGGATGCTACAGGATATTTTGGGAACTCTTTTGACTCATATGAACCATTAGTCTATCTGAACCAGGTTTTTTATCAACAAGTTTTCTCTGTGCGGTTTAATAACGTTGGAGACAGTTTCCCGGCAGGTTTTTGAATGCTTGTGCAACTAATTCTTGGGTTCAAAAATTTTTATGAAAAATCTGTGTTAAGACTTTCTTCATTACGTTTAATGACCGAGATTGTATAAAATTTGAAATATCAGCTGTTGAAGTATGGTCGTCTGAGTGATATCATTTTTCATTGCCCTATTCAAAAACTTTGTAAGCCTTGTACAAATCTGTACAGTCCATAAAATTTAACTCTATAGAATATCAATTGTGTCAAATCATTATGGATTTGATTTTTGAATATATTAGTGGTTTGGTGGTTATCTTCTCAGATATCGGTCTTTAATTTTGAATCTTGCGAAATAATTTTGTCAGTACAAAAGCAAACAATCTGGAGAAATATTATTAAGATCAGATAATTAGAATGGTAAAAACAGAATTGTTGGCCCAGGGGTCACAAAGACATAATATTCCTGTGTGTATATCATGTGTTGTAGAGTATTAAAGATCCGTAACATTCGAATGTTAAATTCTCATTTATTTTACTTATTTTCCTTCCAAAAACACCCACGTAAATCACTTTCATTAAAAAATACCCCAAAAATAGGTGGGTGGGTGCATTTGAAAAATCATTAACTAACAAATTCTCACTATTTAATCATTCGCTCTTCTGTTTATTATGTTGAACAATAAAATGTGATCATGTTAATGTCGTCATTTCGTCAAATAAATATTTACGTCAAATTGGCCATAAAAAACTAAAACTAATTTTTAATTTCAATTCGTAAATTTATTATTATTTATATAGTTTTTAGTTTTATCAATATCAAATTAATATCTCGATTTCTTTTTTCAAAAATCTTATTCGAAATTTTGTTAATAATGAGAGCGTAAAAGAGAGAGAGGAGAGAGTGAAATATTAGAAATTTAATAGATCCATTTCTGCAAAATTAGAATTTTTTATTTAATATTTTTGTGTTTTTTTTCGATAATTAAATGTTAATGCTGACGCAGTTAAAATATCTGATTGGAATCTGTTGAGCTGCGGGGGAGAGAAATGATTTAATTTTTAAAATGTCTTAAATTGTTTTTGGGGATGCAACTGAAATAATAAAACGAAAAATAAAAATAATATATTGATAATCAAAATTTTTGATGGAAAATTTATCGTTTGATAATTCTTAAAAAAAAAATAAAATTATTTTTATATATAATTTTGGACAGCAGTATATTCTGATATGATTTAAGCCATTTTTGTCTGCTCCCGCTACTCTCACTTTTTTCGTTTTTAAAAATTGTCTCTGAATTTAAAATTTTAAATCATAATTCTGACAAAAATTCCATCTTTCTGAAAAATTTCTTAATTTTGGAAAAAAATTTCTCTTGACAAATTTTTCTCTATGGAAAATTTTATCGTTTTTAATTTTCCCTGTAGCAAATTGTATCGTTTAAAAAAATCTACAGAAAATGTTTTTAAAAGAAATTTTCTCTATAGAAAATTGTTTTTAGAAAATTTTTTTATAGAAATTTTCAGTTTTTTTCCTCTATAAAAATTTTATATAAAGGAATTTTCCCTAAAAAAAATGCGTTTTCAAAATTTCCTCTTTTCTCTATAAAAATTTTCAGTTTTATCAAAAAATTTTCTTCTTATAAAATTTTTAGTTTCTTAGAAATTTTCTCTATAGAAAAATTTTAATTTTTCACAAATTTTTCTCTACAGAAAATTTTTAGTTTCTTTGAAATTTTCTCTATAAAATTTTTTAGTTTTTTAGAAATTTTCTCTATAAATTTTTTTAGTTTTTTAGAAATTTTCTTAAAGAAAATGTTCAGTTATTTTTTTTAAATTATGTTTTTAGAAATTTTCTCTATTAAAAATTTTAGTTTTATAGAAATTTTCTCTATTAAAAATTTTATAGAAATTTCCTCTATAAATTTTTTTTAAGAAACTTTTTATAGAAAAATTTTAATTTTTCACAAATTTTTCTCTACGGAAAATTTTATCGTTTTTAATTTTCCCTGTAGCAAATTGTATCGTTTAAAAAAAATCTACAGAAAATGTTTTTAAAAGAAATTTTCTCTATAGAAAATTGTTTTTAGAAAATTTTTTTATAGAAATTTTCAGTTTTTTTCCTCTATAAAAATTTTATATAAAGGAATTTTCCCTAAAAAAATGCGTTTTCAAAATTTCCTCTTTTCTCTATAAAAATTTTCAGTTTTATCAAAAAATTTTCTTCTTATAAAATTTTTAGTTTCTTAGAAATTTTCTCTATAGAAAAATTTTAATTTTTCACAAATTTTTCTCTACAGAAAATTTTTACTTTCTTTGAAATTTTCTCTATAAAATTTTTTAGTTTTTTAGAAATTTTCTCTATAAATTTTTTTAGTTTTTTAGAAATTTTCTTAAAGAAAATGTTCAGTTATTTTTTTTAAATTATGTTTTTAGAAATTTTCTCTATTAAAAATTTTTAGTTTTATAGGAATTTTCTCTATTAAAAATTTTATAGAAATTTCCTCTATAAATTTTTTTAAGAAACTTTTTATAGAAAAATTTTAATTTTTCACAAATTTTTCTCTACGGAAAATTTTATCGTTTTTAATTTTCCCTGTAGCAAATTGTATCGTTTAAAAAAACTTTACATAAAATGTTTTTAAAAGAAATTTAGAAAATTTCTTTATAGAAATTTTCAGTTTTTTTCCTCTAAAAAAATTTTATATAAAGGAATTTTCCCTAACAAAAAGCGTTTTTAAAATTTCCCCTTTTCTCTATAAAAATTTTCAGTTTTATCAAAAAATTTTCTTCTTATAAAATTTTTAGTTTCTTAGAAATTTTCCCTATAGAAAAATTTTAATTTTTAACAAATTTTTCTCTTCAGAAAATTTTTAGTTTCTTAGAAATTTTCTCTATAGAAAAATTTTAATTTTTCAGAAATTTTTCTCTACAGAAAATTTTTAGTTTCTTAGAAATTTTCTCTATAAATTTTTTTAGTTTTTTAGAAATTCTCTTAAAGAAAATGTTCAGTTATTTTTTTTTAATTATGTTTTTATAAATTTTCTCTATTAAAAATTTTATATACAATTTTTATAGAGGAAAAACTGAAAATTTCTATAAAGAAATTTTCTAAAAAAATTTTCTAAAAAAAATTTTCTATTGAGAAAATTTCTTTTAAAAACATTTTCTGTAAAGTTTTTTTAAACGATACAATTTTATAGAAATTTCTTCTATAAAATTTTATTTTAAGAAACTTTTTATAGAAAATTTTAATTTTTCAGAAAATTTCTCTAAGGAAAATTCTCAGTTCTTTAAAAACTTTCCCTATAAAAAATTTTGAATTTTATTAAAAATTAAAAAATAATAATTTTTAAGAAATTATCTCTATAGAAAAAATTAAGTTTTAAAGAAATTTTCACTATTGAAAAATTTTAGTTAGTTACGATAAAAAAATTTAAATCGATTAAGTTCATCATAAGAAATTTTTTTAAAAACGAAAAATATTTTCTATGAAAAAAATTCTGAAAAACGATAACATTTTGTTAATAAATATTTATATAGATTTTTTGGTATAAAATTTTTAAGTCCTCTAATTTTTTCAATAGAAAATTCTTTGCTTTAAATTTTTTCTATAAACAGTTTTTATTTTTTGAAATGCTTAATTTTCTTAAGAGAAAATTTTCATTTAAATTTAAAATTTTCTTTCAATATAAAAACTTCTTTGAAAATTAGAAATTTATAAAAAAAGTTTTTTTACTTTCAATATTTCTTATATAAAAAATTATTTTATAAGAAACTTAAAAATAAATTCTATATAGAATTTTTATATTTAATGTTACAATTGCATAGAATTAATATTTTATATAAACTTTCGAAATTCTGTATAAAATTTTTAAATTACGATTAATTTTTTAATAATTTTCAAAATTTTTCTTTCAATAATTTTTTACAGAAAAAATTTTTCTATACGAAAATTTTTTTATTTTTTTCTAAAAAAATTTCTTTGGGTTTCACCACTTTTTTTCTGGAGAAAAATCTTGTATTTTCTGTTGAAGAAATTTCCGGCTTTTTTTTCATTTTCTATATATAAAACTGTTTCATGATTAATTTTTCTTCGACTTCAATATTTTTTATATAAAATATTTATTTTATTATAAAATACAAAGATTTTCTACCGAAAACGTTTATTTATTTTAATAATCTTCGAAAAAGATTCTTTCGATAATAATACCCAACACCACCGAGAGGTGGTTGGGGTATTATGCATATCTAAGTCGATTTAACGATGTTCGTATATTTGTCTGTCCGTTTGGCTCGCTGTAAATGTAAACGTTGTAAATTTTCTACAGGTCACCGTTTCTCAGATATCTCAAAGAAATTTGAATCGTACTTTTATTATGGCCAAGAACGAAGCCTATTGAAATTGGTCATAATGGGTCCAATTTCATGTCTCTTCCGAAATGGGATTTTAAGATCATAAAAGTCCTAAATATAAAGCCATTTAAACGAAATTTGACACAAATAAGTCTTAATATGTTCTAAAACGATGTGTTTTTAAATATGCGAGGGTCGGTACATTATATCTCATAGGTCCCATATAAAACCTATTTCAAATTTCACTTTTTAAGGGCATAAATCTCATAAATATGCAGAGTTATACGAGGGTCAGTTCATAATTTCTTTTAGCTCTTATATAACCCCCCAGAAAAAAATTAATTTATAAATGTTGGCATCACATTAATGTGCTGCACACTTAAGATTAAATTAGAAAATGAAATTATACGAGGGTAGTTCGTTAACTTTTCGTAACTCTCATTTTAAGCCAAAAAAGTGGTGTAGGGTATAAGATAGTCGGGCTTGGCCGACAATAACGTTCTAATTTGTTTTGAATTGTTTTTAAGAAATTTTGGAATTTTTCTAATTTTATCAAATTTTGTTGCGATTTTCTAATTTTTAAAAAATCTTTTGCAGTTTATTTAATAAAAAAACAGTCGAATCAGTTGTTAACTATAAATATTGAATTTATTAATGGAATTTTTTTTTTAAATAAAATATTCGAAAATAACGAAATGTCACAAAATAAAATTAATTTCTAAAACGCTGTCACACATCTAATAGAGAAAATGGGAAAAACCACCTCCTCTAAGTATGAAAAAATGTTTCAAAATTATAAATTTAAATTTTTTTTTCAAAAAATTTCAATATTTTTTCGTGGTGAAACTAAACAGGAGGGAGATTAAAAGAAGAAGAGGAAGAAGAAAAGCAGAAACAAAAAAAAAAACAAATATAAAATTAGAAATGGAAATAGAAATGGGAAAACATATCTCATATACATATATAAACCTATTAAAAACAACAATAACAAAATGAAAAACTACAACAAAATTTATAAAAAAAATGAAAAGAAAATAAAATTAAAATTGATTTTATTTTGTTGTTGTAGTTGTTGTTGTTTGTATCTAAAAGAACCGCATCTATGTTTTCTGTTTGGTAAAATAGACAGACAGAATTTCAAGTATTTTTTCTAGTTATATTTTTTTGTATCTTTAGCTCTCATTCTTAAACTGATTGTCATACACATACAAACACACACACAGACACATGTGTTGTAGTCATTTGGAATATTTACCTCAAGTATATGCAAGATACAAACAACAACAACTGCAACAACACGAACAATTAAAACAGCAACTAACTGTTCTTTACGCCCCCGCAATGTTTTCATTTGTGTTCTTATTAATGTTCTTGTCTTTGCTAAAGACTGAGATTGAAAAATGCTTAACACACGTTTTTCATTAAAACAAATATTATTTGATTTTTATGCACTCCACCACTCCATGTGGTGATGATGGTAAATAAACTTTGTCATTCCATGTGTACAACCAAGAAGGAATGATCTAAGATCAAAATATGAGTCGATTTAGGTATATCTGTCTGTTGGGAACATTCTAACGCCTTGAATAATCAACGGATTTGAATAAAACTTTTCTGTTGAAAAAGTTGCTATATAAATCTATTAGTTATAGATCGATATCAGAGAAAACCTTAAACAAACCTTACACAAACCGTTAGATAAATAGCAATTTTGTTGAATTTCGGCCGCGACTCCCATATAAGGCCCCTTCCCAGAAAATGGTTTTATGCTTATATAATTATTTTATATAAAGCGCGATTGTTTATTTAAATGTCATAAATAATAATTATTAATTTGACAAATATCGTTCCATATTTTGCTATATCTCCCATATAAATCCCCCTCCTAGAATATGGTTTTGCACTTATAAAGCTCTTAAAACGAGACCAACTCTATTGAAATTAAACACAATCACATCTTTTTTGTTAATTTAACTAACATCGATTCATATTTTGCCATAGGTCCTATAAAATATATAACTTCATGTCATAAATATATAATTTCATGAATAACCAGAGCTATTTTGCTATTACTCCCAAAATTCGACAGAGCCGTATATAATGGAACAACTTTTTCTTTGTCCTAGGTAGAAGGAGGTTTCTAAAGCCAGAAAAATAGAAAGCATTTTCGAAAGATCTTTCGGCGCTTCTGCTAGAAAAGTACCAAGTTTAGTTAAGTGCATGGACTATGTGAAAAGATAAAGCAGGTTAAAAAAGATATAAGGCTGAAGAATGTCCTGACAGATCTCGGAAATTGAAGTCAAGTAATTAAAAAAAGGAAATATTCTTGCAACATAATGAAAGATGAAACGTATGTTTTGGCAGTTTTTTTTTTTGCAACTTTGTGATTCAAAGTTAATGTTGCTAATTCTCGAGAGAGTGTTGAAGAAATGTTTAGAACCTAAAACCTAAATTTTTCAAAAAGAGTAATAATTTTTTTTACAACTGGCTCTATAAATACCTAAATTTACATCAAGGAATGTTTACAAAAAAGGTCCTCTGTGTTCTCTTACTATACCTTTTTGTGGAATTTGTACCAAGAGAGGCAAATCTTCCAAACTGCTCAGAGCTAAGGCTAGTGGAGAGATATTGGGCTCTTGTTAAAAGAGAATTGAAAAGCACAATAAAAGTGTCCAAAGTTGTAGTAGATTTTAAATATTTGAGCAAAGTAACAGAAAACACTATATAACATTAATGGAACTGTTTCCGAAATAAAAAAATAATAATTAGAATTTTTGTAATTTATTATTTTATTATTTTTTTTGTTGTAAATTGTAATATTAATTTCAATAAAATAAAAAAGCGATATTAAAGCTGTAAATGCAGTGGTTTTGTTTTTATTAATATAAATGTATGTTAAGAATTTGTCCATCTCACTTCTTATATCGTGTAACTACAAATGTATTTTTCATTCTTATTGTTTTTGTTTTACTTTCCATTTTACTACTAATAATAGATTGATTTACATTCATTTTAGATTCTTTCATCACAACAACAACCAACAACCAACAACAATGTATTTCATTTTTCGTTCTTTTCCAATTGGAATCGAGTATGGAATGAACTTCTCGTGACTTTTGTTTATGTTTTCCCCCTTTTTTGTAAATAAACTTAAACCTCAAGAAAATCGTTTTTAAAAATAAAATTTGCTAAAAATTTTGTTTAAACAAACGAAAGAAATTCGAGAGATAAAAACGGAATTTGGCCTAAAAAATTATTTGAATGAAAATTGTTTGGAAATATTCAATTGGGAAAGGGAATGCGGCCTGTATAACTAGGAATATATGTGTATTAACTTTATAAAAATTAGTATAAATTTTTTTAAACGATAAATATTTCGCTAGAGAAACTATAAAATGTTCTTATAAAGAAAAATTTCGAAAATGATAAAATTTAATCGTTTTTGTAGAGAAAATTTTCTCAAGTGTTAAAAGATAAAAAAAATTATTTTTCTCTAGCGAAATTTTTTTAAAACGATAATTTTCTTCTGTAAAAACAATTTCAAAATGATAAATTTTTCTCTAGAGAAATTTTCCAAAACGATAAATTTTTCTCTAGAGAAAATTTTCCAAAACTAAAAATTTTCTTTAGAGAAAATTTTCCAAAACGATAAATTTTTCTCTAGAGAAAATTTTCCAAAACGATAAATTTTTCTCTAGAGAAAATTTTCCAAAACGATAAATTTTTCTCTAGAGAAAATTTTCCAAAACGATAAATTTTTCTCTAGAGAAAATTTTCCAAAACGATAAATTTTTCTCTAGAGAAAATTTTCCAAAACGATAAATTTTTCTCTAGAGAAAATTTTCCAAAACGATAAATTTTTCTCTAGAGAAAATTTTCCAAAACGATAAATTTTTCTCTAGAGAAAATTTTCCAAAACGATAAATTTTTCTCTAGAGAAAATTTTCCAAAACGATAAATTTTTCTCTAGAGAAAATTTTCCAAAACGATAATTTTTTCTCTAGAGAAAATTTTCCAAAACGATAAATTTTTCTCTAGAGAAAATTTTCCAAAACGATAATTTTTTCTCTAGAGAAAATTTTCCAAAACGATAAATTTTTCTCTAGAGAAAATTTTCCAAAACGATAAATTTTTCTCTAGAGAAAATTTTCCAAAACGATAAATTTTTCTCTAGAGAAAATTTTCCAAAACGATAAATTTTTCTCTAGAGAAATTTTCCAAAATGATAAATTTTTCTCTAGAGAAAATTTTCCAAAACGATAAATTTTTCTCTAGAGAAAATTTTCCAAAACGATAAATTTTTCTCTAGAGAAAATTTTCCAAAACGATAAATTTTTCTCTAGAGGATATTTTTATTGAACGATCAATATTTCTATAATGAAAATTTCATTAAGAAATAATTTTTTTACTACAGAAAGTTTTCTAAATCAATAAAATTTTTCTATAACGAACATTTTTATAAAATAACAATTTCGTGTGAGATGTCGTCTCCCGAGAGCGTACTCAGATAACGGATAAGGTATGAAGTCGGAATCATGAAAAATTGCCATCGGGAAGATTATGGGACCATTGCTAGAAAAGATACCCCGCGGAACAGAACGCTGCTACGGGTGCGTTCTCTTAAACAGAAAATCACTAAGAGGTGGCACCGGGAGTGACGATCAAGATTGTGAGGAGTGTAAGCATGAACTGAAGAATGGAAAAGCCAGAAAATACCATCAAACTACAGTGGAGGATTTGAGATAGTGAAATGTGAGCTTAAGGAGATATTATATACATCCTTTTTTGTTGTTACTGTCTTTAAAAACATTTTTTCGATTTCTGAAAATAATAAATTATGTAAATATCACTTTTTTCGATAAATTAGCTATTGATAATTTTTATCGATAGATTTTCTATAAATTATTTTTATCGATAAAGTTTCAATACATAACTTCAGAAAATAATAATTTGAAGTTATCGTGAAATTGTTTATTAGGAATTCAAAGTTATCGATAATTCTTCTTTGAAGTTTTTAATTGTTGTTCCCATTTTATGTTAAAAAAGTTGTTATCGAATAAAAAGCGTTAATTTGAAGTGTAAATTATTAAATTTTAAACGAAACGAAAAAAGCTGCGGGTTTTTAATTAAGAAAAAATTGTGGAACGAACTAAAGAAATTTAATTTAAAAAAGATTTAGTTTTTTTTTCTTCTTTGAAATCATTAAGAGAAAAAAGAGATCATGAACTGAGAAAAACTTGTTTAAAACGGACAAAGAATTCACGAAAAAAAGAACGTTTTTTTTCAAACTTAAATAAAAACACATTTAACAAAAGTACACACACACACTCAGACACTCTAAAGTTTAAATGTCAGTATGCGTTTTTGTATTTGAGGCTAAATGACTGACGTTCCGATGTTTGCCTAACCGCTCTTGTTTTATCTGCTAACATGGGGTGCAGCGCGCATGCGCAAAAGGCTAAAAATGTTTTTCGACTGTTTGCTTTACGGACAAACAAACAGACACTAAGACATTTAGTTATTCGGCCTGTCGTGTAGTCAGAAAGACACATAGACAATTTTATGTATCTTAGGTTAAGTTAAAAAGCTTAAGTTCATAACACAAAACAACAACCAAAACCATTAACATATTTACTCACATGTGTATGCAGATCATTAAATGAGAGAAAGAGAGAGAGAGAGAGAAAGACAAATAGCCAGACTTAAAGACAGAAGAAAACTCAGCATCTGACTGAAAAAGGCGCAGCAGACAATGGACCTCAATGACGCGCTTTAAATCTGAACAACAACTTTTGATTTTTGTTGTAACCGGTTTAAAAACTACTTCTAGTTGTTGTTTTTTCTTTTTGTTTACTTTTTATTCGTTAAAAATTCTCGCTCTCCTCTAGAGTTTTTTAACTCTTGGATTTTTCTATGTTTCTCTTTGTATGTGTGTATGTATGTATATGTGTGAGTGTATTATTCTCTGTATCTTTGAGATGGTTTTAGTTTTGTTTTGTGTTGTTGAAAATAAAATGTTGTGGCTTTTTGGCAGACAAAGTCAGTCTGTCATTCAGTCTGTTTGTTGGTCGGTCGTTGGGTCTATTAAATGGACTGACAAGAATGACTTTATTGTTTTTTTGTTATCGTTTTTTAGGGTCTTTTATTTTTGCATTTGCCGTTTTTTTCTTAAGATTCAACAATAAAAAAATTGTATTTTATTGAATTTTGTGAAAGTCGATTTTAATGTTTCTTTGTTGATGTTGTTGTTGCAGTTGCTTTAGTTATAGTTTCTTGAAAATTATTTAAACCTGGTTTTTTTCTTTAAGGCTTCATTGACTTAAATCGCCATTTTTATTTGTAAAACAGCGTATTTAAGAAAAAACTACAAAAAGGCAAAAGTATATTAAGTCGGGACTTGAACTTATTTTTAAGCTTAAAAAAAGTTCTTGTTTGGCATTTAAATATTTAAATTTATTATTTATAGTCGATTTTTTAAAATGTCATTTGTGTTAAAGTTAAGAGACAAAAAACTAAAAACGGGAATAAAAATATATAAATTTTAAAAATGCAAAATTTAAAATTAAATTTATAGAAATTTTCTATATAAAAATCAATCTGTGTTTTCTTGTTTGGGACTTATAGAATGGTAGCAATATACCCGAAATAACAATTGGGGTACCTCCATAGAAAGCAAATATGGATTATCAATTATCTAAAAAGCGAGTACAGTAAGAGTTATAACATTTGGTTTCAATCACTTTATCAAGGAACTGGCTTACTGAATACAAATGTAGGATGGTGGGATCAGGGGGAGTGGCAACTCTATACAAAACAAATATTTATTATCGAATATCTAAAGTTCTACTGCATCGAGAGTTTTTAAATTTAATCCTAATCACTTTAGCAAGGAACTAATTTGTTGAGGGAGAGTCCTATCGTAGTGAGAGTACATATGAACTGATTTCACACGGTTAGGGTAGACGGGTTAGGAGGGAAAGGTCAATTGCAATGCAAACATTAGCTTTCTATAATCTGTGGAATTATTATAAGTTTAGTTAAAAAAATCCAATCACATTCGTTAGGAATTGCTATGTCGAAAACATAAAGGACCGATAGGAATATGGTGCTGTACATACAATATTTGCTGCTAGAATTCATTTATTTACCCGAATAACTTTTCTTTAATTTACGTGAGAAAAGTTTTTTAAAATAAACAAATTTCTCCAAGGAAAATGCTTTAGATTTTTGAATTAAAAAACATTTTCTAATAGAAAATTTTTAAATTGAAAAAATTTCTTTAAAAAAATTTTAAACATTAAAAAAATAATATTGCAAAATTTTTCTTCATAGAAAGTGTTAAATATTGAAAAATGTTTCTTTATAGGATTTTTTTTATAATGAGAATTTTTTACAGAGAAAGAACATTTTCTATAGAGAAAATTTTTAATACTAAAAAAAATTATCAATAGAAAATTTTAAATACTGAAAAAAATTTTCTCTATAGAAAATTATTAATTCTGAAAAAATTTCTTTAAACATTTTCCTCTATAGAAAATTGTTTTAACTTTTTTATAGAAATTTTATTAATACTGAAAAAAATATAAATAGAAAATTTTCAATACTGAATATTGAAATTGTTTTCTCTATAGAAAATTTTTCATTAAAATAAATCTCTATAAAAATTGTTAGTACTGAAAATTTTCTCTATAAAAATTATTAATACTGAAAAATTTCTCTATAGAAAATTATTATTATTGAAGATGTTTTCTTTATAGAGAATTTTTAATACTTAAAAAAGTTTAATGCTGAAAAAATTTCTCTATAGAAAGTTTTTATTATTCAAAAAAATTATCTTTTGGATAATTTTTAATTTTGAAAAATTTTCTGTATACAAATTTTTAATATTAAAATAATATAAAAATTTAAACAAAGGAAAGTATTCTACGCAGATATTTTTTTATAAAGTAATAATTATTTCTATAGAAATTTTTAATACTGAAAAATTTTTCTCCAATTTGCACTGAAGAAAATTGATTGG
This sequence comes from Cochliomyia hominivorax, assembly GCA_004302925.2. Lineage (NCBI taxonomy): Eukaryota > Metazoa > Arthropoda > Insecta > Diptera > Calliphoridae > Cochliomyia > Cochliomyia hominivorax. Next base: position 24,665,314 of record PYHX02000494.1, read on the forward strand.
TAAAGAAAAAACTACTCTATAGGAAATTTCTTAAGGAAAAAGCAATTTCGTCTATAGAAAAAGAAAAATTCTTAAAAATATTATTAATAAAATATATTTTTTTAATTTTTTTAAAGAAATTTTTTTGTAAAGAGAATTATTTCCATAGAAATTTTCTTAGGAAAAAAACGCTATGGAAAAGGGTAAGAATATTTTAGAAAAATAACTATATTTCGAAAATTAAATTTTTCTTAATTTATATTTTTCTCAATAAATTATTTATTTTGTTTTTTAATTTTAAACGTTTTTTTTAATTTTTTATTTCAAAAATGTTTTAAAATTTATTTAAATTTTATCTAAAAATATTTATATGCATCTTGTATAAATTTTAACCTTGAAATTTATTAAAAACGAGCAAAAAAGTGTTAAATAGTTTAAAAACTTGTTGAAAAATAAAAGTTGAAAAAAGAAAAAACTAAAAATGTGTGAAATAATTACACAAAATATTAATGGAATTCACTAAATGTAAATGTGTATTAATACACACAAACTTATGAAAAATTAAAGTTTATAAAAATGTATAATATTGAATTTAAAATCATTATTAAACTTGTATTAACCTAAATGTATATAAAATAATCTCAACTTGTATCTAAACATTGTATCTGTACTTTCCCTTATAAATGTTGCTGAAGAATCTACTAAAAAAATTCCCTTTCAAAAATAAACAGTTTATTTTTGCATTCAAATTAAATGACAATTAAATTTTTACTTTTATTGTAAATTTAATACAAAAACAAGTAAGAAATTCGGCTGTGCCGAATCTTTTATGCCCTCCATCACTATATTGAAGACAATTTTTTAGTTGTCTGAAATTCATGGAATTGGTTCATATAAAGGAGTAATAAACAAATATGGCCTGATGATTATCAAACTAGTTTCATTTATTTAAGACAATTTAAAAAATATCGATCGAATTTAAACCATTTTATGCGAAGGGGCCTTAAATGAGAACTATAACAAAATATGGCCCGTTGTTAGTAACATATATTTAAGATAGAGCAATAATTGTTGCCAATGAAATGTTTTCAAGTTTAAAAGTCTTATAAGTTTAAGGCGAAGGGGCCTTAAATGAGAACTATTACAAAATATGGCCCGATATTAGTAACATATATTTAAGAAAGAGCAATAATTGTTGCCAATAAAATGGTTTCAAGTTTAAAAGTCTTATAAGTTTAAAGTTTTTTTTTTTCCGAAAATGAGACTTAACCCTCTGTAAACTGAAGTGATTTCATATGATTTTTTCACTGACATTTTGCTACTAAATTCCGGTTTTAGAAATTGGTTTCCACTATTAACATTTCTAGTTAAGGGGCTTAACTTCCTACATATTACGATACTTTTTTGAATTTGGAACAATAAATCAAATTAAAGTGCATCTTCTTACAGCGCTGGTGTCTGCTGGACTACCACGTCAGTTACAAATGGTTAAATGACAGCTGTAGCAAAATAAGGACCGATATTTGCCAAGAAAGTACCACATATTCAAGACAGTTAGAAAAATAATCATGACGATTTAAAATTAAACTGCATCATGTACATGTAATAATTTTATAAGCTCAAATATGGAAGCTGTAGGAAAATATGGACCGAGGTTGTTGAAACTAATTTTTTATATTGAAGATTGTTAATAAAGTGATTGTGTCAAATTTTAATGGAATGAGTCTTGGAATTAAGTGTTTTATAACCTTAAACCCGTTTTCCAACAGTGGCCTTATATGGGAGCTTGGTCAAATAATGGTCCCAACAGAATCTTGGTTCTTTTACGATTTATTATTGCATCAAAATAAATATATAGCAAATTTCTGTAAATTATATAAAACAATTGCCACTCATACGACACACAGATTTTGGGGTGTATCAAAAATTTTGCATATTTCAGCCTATAACCTTTTTTCGATTTATCCGAATTTGATAAAGAACATGTCACTGAACGATAGAGTTAAATTTTTCCTTAAATCCAAGTACTTTTTGTTGAAAATTTTCAAAAGTTCTTTTCGGAATTTTGAGGTTGTCTCAGATATCGGTCTATAACTTTTTTGCTTAAACAGGAAACTGCTTAGAGCAATAACAAATAATGTGGCAGAATTTTATTGAATAACAAACAGACGGAAAAACGGACTTTAGCTTTGCCCGTCTGTCTGGACTCAGACTTTGATTTGATGCAAGAATATATGTTCCTTATGGGTTCTGAGATCATTCCTTTTGGTGTTACATACGGAATGATAAAGTTAATATACCCTCATCAACACTTGTGGTGGTGGTGGTTATGATAAAAACAACAATTACAACAACATTTGTAATAAAACCAAAAACAAAACGTAATATAACATTAAACATCAACAATTACCACCAAAAAAAAACTTAAACAACAAAGAAGACCCTAAAGCTACAACAACAAGAACAACAAATTCAACTACAAAACAATATCACTCCATAAATGTTCGTGATCTTTAGCCAAAAACAAATTTTCGAAGAAAAAAAAATAATAACCAACAACAAAAACAAAGTATCCAACAACAATGAAAATATATACACAATATTTATAAACTTGTTTTCTTTTAGTAGAGCAGAAGCAGAGCAGCTGCTCTGCTACTGAGGAAACCAGAAATCAACAAAAAAATAAAATAATAAAAAATAAAATGCCAAATAAAATAAAGAAACAAGTCCAAAATATAAAGAAAAGAACAACTATAAAAAACACCATAAAAATACATTTACACACACATTCATACACATTTTAGTCAATAATTAACATAAACATATGATTCATTTTTAACAGTAAATGGAAACTGTTAAAATGTAAAATTACTCTGTAAACATTTTAATACACTGTCATGTTATCTTTAACATTAACATATATTTTATTAACATTTATCGGTAACACTTATGGAGAATTAAAAGTCTGAGAGAATTTTAAAAATCGGAATGTGTTGCATACTTAAAAGGTTCGATAGAATATGAATATTTATGTTATACCCTCCACTATAAAGGAGATGATGAAGAACTTTGTCATTTCATGTTATACGTTAAGAAAGAATCAGCCAAGAGCCCATAAAACATATATTCTTGCAGCAAATCAAAATTTGAGTCGATTAAGCTTTGTCCGCCTGTCTTTCCGTCTGTCTCTCTGTCGTTGGCAACATTCTCAAGCCCAGAATAATTAATTAAATTGGCTCCATTATTTGCGTTTGTCCCAGGCAGTTGCCTATTAAAAACCAGTTTTTTCAGTCTAACAGCAAAGAACTTACAGTTATACTTATTTCCTCTTATTACAAAAAAAATCATTAAAATCGGATCAGTGGAAAAAAGTTTTGGGCTAAAATATGCAAAATTTTGATACACTCCATTGGGTTGCAATTTTTAATATAATTTTCTAAAATTTTCTACAGATATTTGTTTTAGTACTTTACTTTTAGTAACTTGAATAAAGTAAAAATATTTTTAATAAAGGAAAATACTGTCTCTAAAGAACAGTTGATAAAATCGAAAATTATATAGAAGATTTCTTAATCCTGAAAAATATCTATAAAAAGTTTTCAATACGGAAAAAATCTCTACAGAAAAATGTTTTATATTTTTTTATAAAACAAATTTTTTATAGACTGAAAAAATTTCTGTGTAGAAAAATTTTTAATACTAAAGATATTTCTCTATAGAAAATTTTAATAAAGAAAAAATTTTCTCTTAGGTTAGGTTGAAGAGAACTGCATAAGGATGTCACGTCCACTGGCATACACTTAAGTCGCTATTTCTGCTTGTTGTGTGCGCCCAGTGTGAAAAAAGTTCTATATCATATGCTTAGTAGAATTTCGTATCATGTACGTATTTCCTCAACTTCCTCTAGTCCACTTCCCCTAGATGTGTTAGGTCTATAAAATTCTGGGATCTTACAGTCTGGGCAATGATAGAGGTAAGGCTGCATCGTTTTAATGTCCTTCCCATATACCCTTCATTCATTGTCATTAGCTGTTCCAATGCGCCTTAAATGTGACAGAGAAATAGAGTGTTTGCAAAGACACCCTACATCGTACTTAGCTCAGAAGAAATTTTAAATGTGATTTTTAAATACTTATTTTCTTCCCCTTATCAGGGTCTCTCCAAAGTATACTTGTAATGCTGGCGACTGTTCTATAGAAAATTTTTTATGAAACAAATAAATTTCTCCATTACAAATTTTCTTATGTGAAAAATGTTTTTTTGTGTATATAATTTTTAAATTTAGGAAATATTTTTAAAGAGCTGGACTCTTTAGCAAATCTCTCAATAAAGCTAAACTCTATAGAAAATCTCTCTATAGGGTCTTCAAAAATTATTTTTGTAGATATAGATTAAATAGGAAATCTCTTAATGGAGCTAAACTTTATAGATAAACTGTTTATAGAGCTAGACTTTATAAAAATCTCTCTGTAAAAATAAGCTCTATAAAAAATCTCTCTATATAAATAGGCTCCATTGGAAATCTCTCTATAGAGCGAGGCTCTATAGAAAATCTCTCTACAGAGCGAGGCTCTATAGAAAATCTCTCTACAGAGCGAGGCTCTATAGAAAATCTCTCTATAGAGCGAGGCTCTATAGAAAATCTCTCTATAGAGCGAGGCTCTATAGAAAATCTCTCTATAGAGCGAGGCTCTATAGAAAATCTCTCTATAGAGCGAGGCTCTATAGAAAATCTCTCTATAGAGCGAGGCTCTATAGAAAATCTCTCTATAGAGCGAGGCTCTATAGAAAATCTCTCTATAGAGCGAGGCTCTATAGAAAATCTCTCTATAGAGCGAGGCTCTATAGAAAATCTCTCTATAGAGCGAGGCTCTATAGAAAATCTCTCTATAGAGCGAGGCTCTATAGAAAATCTCTCTATAGAGCGAGGCTCTATAGAAAATCTCTCTATAGAGCGAGGCTCTATAGAAAATCTCTCTATAGAGCGAGGCTCTATAGAAAATCTCTCTATAGAGCGAGGCTCTATAGAAAATCTCTCTATAGAGCGAGGCTCTATAGAAAATCTCTCTATAGAGCGAGGCTCTATAGAAAATCTCTCTATAGAGCGAGGCTCTATAGAAAATCTCTCTATAGAGCGAGGCTCTATAGAAATCTCTCTATAGAGCGAGGCTCTATAGAAAATCTCTCTATAGAGCGAGGCTCTATAGAAAATCTCTCTATAGAGCGAGGCTCTATAGAAAATCTCTCTATAGAGCGAGGCTCTATAGAAAATCTCTCTATAGAGCGAGGCTCTATAGAAAATCTCTCTATAAAGCGAGGCTCTATAGAATATCTCTCTCTAGAGCTAGTTTTTACAAAACTAGTTGCTGTAGAAAATACTTACACAGAGTTAAGTCCTGTAGAGTTAAAGCTATCTCTCTAGGATCTATTTATGCTTCCACAAATATTTCTTACATTCTCTTACATTTATCTTTAATATCTGTCAATGTTAATTTTAAATTATATTTGACATTTATCAATTTTTAGTGGTTGTGTCTCTTTAATGCGCCAACATTTAGAGTCAATTATTCAACTGACATGTAAATCATTTTTAAGAAAAATAACTCCATCTCTTTCTATCTCTTTCACTCTTCCATTTAACATTTAAAACTAAATAAAGGAACTTTAGCAAAATGCAATTGACTTCAATGTAAAAGTTAAATTTATCTTGTGTAAATATTCTATTCAAATTTTTCTTATATTTTTTTTGTTTTGAAGAAAAGAAAGAATTTTTTTCTTTAGTTCTTTCTTTTTAAGGAATTTTGTTTTCTTTTTCTGAGTTTTTCTTCTTTTTTCTTGGAATTTTCTATGTCATTCAATGGTGAAAATTACATGGCAGCTAAAATTCATATTTGATGACTTTTTGATTGTACTGCATACAGTTAAAGAGAGTGAGAGACAGTCTGAGAGACAGACACATAGACAGTCAAATAGTCAGTCAGTCAGCCAGTCAGTCATTTAGTTTCTTTTGTATGGTATTTAGTCCCAAAGGTAGTTGAGAGTTTTACGACTACCGGCACTGGTGTTACATTTATAAATGTTCTCTTTCTTATTCACTTTTTTGCAAATAATACACACTCAATTTCATACACACACAAACTTGCTTAAATAGTGCTGCATAAAACACATCATTTATTAGTGTGGCTTCTTTTTACCGTTAAACTCTAGAAAAAATAACCGTGAAGGAAGGAAAAAAATGAAAAAAAAACTACTGAGTACTTTATAACGGTAACGGTATTTTAATGCTAAGCTATGACATGCCAATTCAATATGTTGCAACATAATGTTGCACCAAAAAAAATAATGATAAAATAAAAAGAGAAAATAGAACAATTTATTTTAAATTTAATAAGAACATAAGGTGAAAGCGGAAAGCAGATACTTTAATATTTAAAATAAAAAAATACAACAGCATATTTTAAATTATGTGAAGCCCAAAAATAGGCTACAGTTTCGATTGAAATATTAACATGAAATACAAGATAGAGAGAGAGAAAGAGTTTGTAAGTGACAGAGAATTGTTATTTATAATGGAATTTATAATGCATTAATTAGCTCGTTTTTAAATTAGTCTACCTGGTAGGGACATAAAAATTGTCATAATAAAAAAAACAACATGAATCAGTTTTGGAAAATGAGGCTCAGATAGCTCCAATTTGTATGTGTTGCATAATTTTTTGGAAATAATATTGTTAGTAGCCAAATAAGAGCACTGAAATTTAAGTCAAGTTTTATAAAAATAATATTCTTGTCGCTTAATGGAAGATGAAACGTATATTTTGGGAGATTTTTCGCAACTTCCAACACATGCTTACATGTTGATCGACTAGAGGGATAACTCTGTAATTTCTGATTGGATGGCTGGATTTGCTTCAAGACTGCTGAGGGGTGTAGCATTATAAATTTGGTAGCTTAGCACCCATAGAAGCTCTATAGGTAGAGTTATAGGGGTACAAAGTGAGGTACCTCATACATTTAATGTTTTACAACCGCATGGCAAATTTTTTGTATAATTTTATTTCAACACATTTCCACCATCGGATAGTCCCTGACAAGTTCTTTAAAAAAACATGGTTCACGTGTTACATATCTCTTCTAGTTTTAGAATTTTTTGCATTCGAATTTTTTACTTTTTAAGATCTTGAAGCAGCTTTTTAAATATACATCCTCAATCATGTTCTATTTATTTAATTTTTTAGTTAAAAAAGAATTTATTTAGCAAATTAAAAAGATTTGGGTCAATAATTTACCCAGTCCAAATATAAACCACGTTTAATTAAATAGCATTTTTGAACTTCAATGTCTATATATTTTTATTTTCATCTAAATTAAAAATTTTCTTAAAAACAGTTATGGAAGTTTTTTTTTTAAAGAAAATCAAAATTTAATTTTTATACCAAAAGACTTAGAAAGTCCAGGTCCAAAGTTTTATATATAACACTATGTTCTAAAATTTCAAAACAATGTAATTTAAAAGCCCATAATATATTCCTAATTATATAGTAACGACTTTTCCAGACCTTCAATATATGTGGACTATAAAGAGCAAAACCCTAAAAATCTCTTTTTTGTGATTTTTCTTTATATTTTTGGGAATTTAGTGAAATTGTTTGAAAAATTAATATTTTTTTATACTTTAATAAGGAATCACAAAGTTTACATTTTTATTATATAACATTTTGTTGTAATTCAAAAATTTTTGTTTTGGAATTCATGAAAATTGGCCAAAAATTTGATATTTTTTCAAGATAAAGGCAAAAGGACTTTTAATACCTGTCAAGAAGATGGCTTATAGCTATATTACCTTTAAAAGTGTGGACCCCTAGAATGAAAGAGTAGTTGATACAGTTTTCAGAAATGCAAATTTAGTTTTATTTGCCACGCCCCAAAGTACAGTTATTTTTTGTTTTATATATCATTGCTAATGATTTATTAAGAGCTAAATTTTGTCCTTTGATCTGACAGCAATTTCTAATATTCACTTACTTTTTAGATTTCTGAAAACAGTATCAACTGGGGTGACTGATATAATACACTTTTTGTATAAAGATGGACTTATTCTAATCTTCATCAATGATACATAAATGAATTTGTGTTTGTTTGCAGCTAAGCTACTGGACCGATTTTGTTGAAATTTGTGTAGGTTCGGGGGAGGGGTACCACCAAAACGAATATCTAAAGAACTAAAACCAATCACTTTTTCAAGGAACTGTTATAGTAGACAAGATGTAGGACGGATAGGACCAGAGAATTCATAAATTTAACCACAATAATTTCCGGTGATCATACAAAGAAGAAACGAAAGCCGAACCCAAATATATCAATTACTAATAATTGAATATCTAAGGAACTTTCTCGCCTGGGTTTTACAAACTTTGTCACTTTCCTATAAAACGGTTTTGAACGGTGGACAATTTTAGAACGGATATGGCCAGGGGATTTCTCAAAATCCCGTTTCTTAATCATTATTTTAATTTCACATTGAAATTTGTGAAATCTCTTTCGAGTTCAAATTCTGAGGAGAATTCTTTTGTGCAGCAAGGAATGCCGGGTAACAGCGTGTCTTTAATAAATTATCATATTATGATTATTTAAAAATAGCAAGAATTTCTAATAACTGAGATTATAATCGAACCTTTTTTACACAAAGCTCTCACATACACTCTAAATAATTAATGTAAAATTACACTAATACATTGTGTAAGATTTCATGTAAAATTACTAAATGTGCGTAAAAATAAGCATAAAATATTTGATATAATTTTTACAGACTTTTGTCTACAAAAATACGAAAATATAAAAATTAATGTGTAATTTTACCCAAACCTACCATAAATAGAGTAAATTTACATGAAATTTTTTAGAGTGTAATGAATAAGCTTTTAAGCTGATAAAACCTTTATTTCAATGAAAATTAGCAAACATGAATATCGGCCCATACTTTTCTATAGTTCATATGGCTTCTTATAAAGTTATTTCAGTTCAAAGAAATTTTTAATTATGTTTATGAGTTACATAAATATATACATAATAATACCCCCAACCACCTACGTTGGTGTAGGGTGTAAATATATATATAAGTATTTGTTAAATCTCATAAAGTAAATAATATTTTACCGAAAACCTTTGAACTTCTATTGTGTAAATAATGACAAGATACTTAAACAACCACTTGAGAGAGGGAACAAAATGCTTGCACTATGGGGGAAATGTTAATAAATTATTTGGAAGATATGGGTTTTGACAAAGAGAAATATAGTAGAAAACAGTGCAATTATTATGGTACCTGGAACCTAATTCTGGTTATATAGAGTGATTGGATGATCTAATATTAAAAAAGAAGTAAAGAGCACTGTTTGATAATACACGGAAGCATATTCCTATAAATGCCTCATTTTTTTCTATATATTTTTTATCTTTGCTGTTCTCATTCAAAAATAAAGCTGAAGTTTTCTAATGAGTGGCAACTCGTGTTGTTAGCACGATTTCAGATTATACGAATGTCAAAACTTAATTTCGGCGGTGGTAGTGATATGGTTTTTAGGCAGAATTTTGTGCAGTTGGCAAATCTTAAATTTGTTTTGTTCCAACAAAAGATGCTCTTCTCTTTTTCAAGGTTGAAAAAAATATGAGTAATATATATTCGCAAGATAATGCTGCTAAAGCTTATTTCTGTTGGACTGGATGTCTTGTAGTTTGGTAGTAAATAGAGAATTTATGGGAATACATGGACCATAAAGTGCCTAATTCTTTAAAAAAGAGTTATGTGCGTTAATAACAATATGCACCAGTGTAATGTAATCCTGAAAAGTTTCTTCAAAACTTGTCAGATTTAATCGTGTAAAATTTTTTCTACGACAATTCAAAATTTACATAACCTTTATGGAAAGTGACATTGTGCTTAAAATTGTTAAATCGCACGAAAATCCTTGCCATGTGAAGAGGAGTAGAAGAATGGACAGCATTTTCTACAGTTGGCAAATCCAATTTTTTTTGTTCCAACAAAAATGAATATTACAATTTATAATCAGTTGGTGAAAGATGCTCTTCTCTCTTGCATGAATGAATATTGCATATTCCAGCAGAGATCATGCTGCGGCACATGTTACAATGGAGTGTAAAACATGGTGCAACGAATGCAGAATATCTTTATTAGACTGGCTCTCTTGCAGTCCCGTTTTTTCTGGTTTGAATAGGAAACTTTTTAGGACAATAACAAATACATAAGCCAAAATTCATTAAACTCCGGAGAGATAGATAGACAGACAGGGAGTAAAGGAGACAGACGGACAAACAGAAATATAGTCAGAATCAAATTTTGATTTGATGCAATAATATATAAATTAGGCGGTCTTAGATGATTTATTCTAAGCGCTTTACACGGAATGACAAAGTAAAAACATGATGCAATACAAATAAAGTTTTTCGTTAAAAATATTTTAAATAAAATCTTAATTGATTTAATAAAGATATCATTTTTATATATCTTCAAAAAAGTTATGTGCGTTTATAGGAATATGCACTAGTGTATTTTGGAAGGTCTCTCGTTGGCCAACTGACAAGTTGTTCCCCAGTAATCCTGCAAAACATCTTGGAAAACATTTCAACTGCAATCGTGTAAAATTCTTTTAAGTTATCTCCAATGGTATGTGAAACGAGCTCCATAAATTCACCCCATTGTGCTTAAAATAGTTAAATCATAGTTGATTTTATAAACATGACTTTTCTCTCAGATCTCTTCTTCTCTCTCACACTAAGTTCTTTAAATGTTTCACCCCTTCATTATATTCGTACTGTTTTCTTTTTTGTCAAAGTGCATTCATGCAACATAAACTCAACTGTATATTCCCATACATACAAAACAAAGCATAAATTCATATTTGTATATGTGTGTGTGTGTGTTTGCATGTTTCATGTGTATGTAAAATTGTTTTGTAATTTATATCGAAGCATCTCTTAATTACCGCGATTATTTTGTCAAATTGAATTTATTACGCAACACAAAACATTATTTAACATGTGTATAAAATTTTTTTTGTTGGCTTGTTGTGTTGTTGTTTTTGTGTGTTTGTATTTAAGCGTTTGAAAGAGAGAGGGAGAGAGAGTAATTTTGTTTTTTAGTGACTGAAATAATTTTAACTGCAGTAGATGGAACTACTGTTGTATATCATTTCCACCAAAAAAAGACACAAATACACATTTAAACAGATTATATTAAGCACATACATTAACATAATATGTGTGTGTGTGTTTGTGTAAATAGAGGCAATGAAATTATTTTATTTTTGTTAGTTGCAAAATAGTATCTATGAGTTTTTGGAGTTTTGTGTGAGAATTTTAGTGTTGATAAATCATTCAAGTAATTTTTTCTTTGGATTAAAAAAAAAAACCTTTTTCAATCTATAATAAATTAATCTGTCCACATGGAGCTTTAATTGCATGTGTTGGATATTTTTATAGGACTTTTCTCTTATGGCCGAACGGGTCAATGGATGATATATTTAATGGTTCAAAATTTATATCATATAAACATGCAAAACTCCAGCATTTGTGTCCTAAAATGATCCACTTATTTGTCATAAAAATATAGAGAAATTATTTATTTCAACGCGGGAAAAAACTTGTTTTAAAATTTTACTATTTTTATTAAACTGTTGACTTCGTCATTATAAAAAGTGTGGCCTTTTCCTAATATATATAGAGCACTTATATGGGCATATAATCGATATATTTTCTATTTGAATTACGGTTTTATTATTTTCCTCTCAAAACAAAGAAAAAAACAATTAAAAATGTCGGTGAAGTCCAACTATGTAATACCCTACACAACATTGTTGGTCGTAAATAACTGTTACGAAAAATTTTGAACGGTCCTCGTATAATTTGCTTATGATACTAATATTTGGAGGATTATATGGGAGTTAGAAAAAAATTATGGACCGACCCACGTATAATTTCGCACAGCGGTTTTGGCTTATGTGTTTCAAAGTGATAGTTAATAGGGTAGTTGAATGAGAATAATAGACGGATCCTCGTACAATCAAACACATCGTTTTATTCCGGGGTGACATTTGTATGGGACCTTTACAAAATACATTACAAAGTCTTATCTTAAATTTAGTAAATTGTAATAGTGCTATTGGGAAAAGTAATTACTTTAATGCTCTCAGATTTGCTTTGGATGCATTTAATGCTACAAACTTTTTTGGAAAATATAAGATTTAACCATATTTTTTACAGTAATGAGAATTCTTATCGAATCCAAATAGTTATATTATGCCGGTATAAAAATTCATTAGGAATGCAGACAATATTAGAGTCTTCTTTTTCGAAATTGGGTCACAATTTTAAATTAATTTAAATATTTCTTAAATTTAAGAAAAATTCTGCAAAATGTAGTAAATACTATAAGGGAATATCGAAGTTGGGGCTGTATGGGACCAACTGTTATTTATGTAATAATACACATATCTGTGAGTTTTATTAGCTTGAAACCCTATTTAGAAAGCATATTTCTATGGTAGCTACCCAACATATTGGACAGAACATGACCAATTTGAATAGGCTTCGTCTTTGGGCCAAAATATTATGTTTGCAAATTTTATCAAAGACTGCAACTTGTTGAGTATGGACAGCTAGCTGGATAGACGGACATTATTATATCGACTAAGAAATTTATTTTGAGTCTATCGATAAACTGAAATGTGTAATACCATTTCTCCATAAATTACAAAAACACAAACCTATAAAACCCCAATCATTTATGCTGGCGCATTGTATAAACGTATAAATAATATACATGTGATGTCCGTGTATGTTTACAGTTATACACAATTTTTATACTATAATCCACTGTAGATGCTTGACGTATTATACGTTTTTGCAGAAGTTTTTAACAGACATTTTTCTACCTCCGTTCGACTCAAAATTGTTCTCTATGTATATTTAATGATATCCGTTCATCTGGCAGGTCGCAATTCTAGAAATATCTTGATGAATGATGAAATGTCATAATTTTGGACCAGCGATGATGCCTATTGAAATTGATAACAAACAATTGTTTCCAAAGGAATAGGGATTTCAGTTCATAAGAGTTCTAAATATAAAGCGATTTTCACAAATGTTCCACACAACCACCTCATAGGTCCTACACAGCCATTATTCTAAATATCAATTTAAAGGGCTCTGTTTTGCTAAATTTCATGCAAGTAGATTTACCCGATTAAAAACTACAGTTTTACTTTCGAAAAAAAAACAAAATACGATTCTGTCCCACTCTGCATTGTGGTTAACGCAAATATTTCGAATTCTCTGACACCTTACATATTGTTAGACTGGTCAATTTGAACATTTATTTTATTTATTCAACTGCGAACGTATGATTTATATTGATTTTAAAAAATATTAATCATACGTATAAGAAGCCTTGACATATGCAATACTTTTTGCAAATAAAACTAATATAATCAACAAGGGACAAATAGTTCGATTGAGTTATTATGTATTAACATTATTGTAATGACCCTCGTAAAATTTGTAATTTGTATTACGTCAAATGTGGACCAACTTGTTGCAATTTTGCACATAATAAAACTTTTATTTGTGTATATTTGAGAGAGTTTTATAAATTAAACCCAGCATTTCATGAGGAAATTTGAATGGATGATACTTAAATTGACTATCAGTAATTTTAGAAGACTTTTTTTAATTTCATGTAGATTTTCTATATGTTACGAAAACTGAAAAAGGCCATTCAACTAGAAGAAGCTCGCCAGAATGATCTTTATATTGAGCATTTAGTTTATGACAGACACACATATTTTTCTTTATGGAAATCAGCAAAATGAAAGCTGAAGGAACCTGGGCACGAAGTATTGAAGATAAGGCCAATTTATTTCCACGACATCTGATTACAGTATTATATAAACATATGATTTTATACTGTGAGAGAGCCCACATTCTACAATGAAATGTAATGGCTTGATTAGTGTTTACACCAGGTTTTATTGAATCCGTTATAAGGGGAAATGTTAACGTAAAAAAATCACCTGTTTATGATATTGTAACACCATCGATGAACACAAACCTACTGAAATTCTTAGCAATTGTTGTAAATCTTAAGACAAGATGCATTTCAAAAAAAGTTATAATGATACCAAAACCAGGAAAAGACTAAACGATATCTTATTCCTATGGACCATAAGCCTTCTCTCATGTTTACCGAAGGTTGTCGAGAAAGTATTACAGAAGAAAACTGTGTCCTACTTAGGCGATTTGGGTGTAAAAACATAGCACTATTGAACATAGTGCTATTTATTGCAGATGATTGTGAAATAAACGCGGATATACCTTATGAAGGAAAAAATAGTCCACCGTTATACAAGCTTTGTATCCATTTGGACAAATGAATTACATGGCCAAGCTTTCTTAGGCTAATTAATAGCCATTCCAAACTAAGTCTTAATAATAAAGTCATCCTGTACGATAACGTACTATAGCCAATCTAGACATATGACATGTATTTATGGGGAATGGCCTATAACACGAGTATCGACGTTGTACCGAGGAAACGGTTAAAGATTATCACAACCATAGGAGAAGCACAGTGGTACATAAGAAATTATAATATTCACAGAGATTTAATGTTTCCATTAGTAAAATAAGAATTGTGGAAATATCCAAAACCACTGCGATAGAGGATTCGGACATTGACTGTCGTAGAGCTGACATACTACCCCGATAATGAGAGGACCGATCACCCACTTATGATCTCCTTGGGGAGAATATAAATTTAGAATACCTGTTGCGAGGCCCATACAGGGCCGATTCAGAAAGATAAACGATGATAAAAAATTCAACAATATATTTCTTAAACAGTGATCATTTGAGTGCTCATTAAATCGCGTTGGGACATCAACTTTAAGGTGGACTTAATATTACATGTTGCTGTTGGAAAAAAAACTGTGATAAAATTAAATCGGTATGAGAGCTTTTTTTGGAAAGTCTCTTAAAATCATTTAACAGACAAAACATATGTTAAATTATCCCTCTATTTCACTGTTTCATTTTCATTATATTAATTTAATTCTTTTTCTAACTTTCACCTTAACAATTTAAAATAATTACTGAGTTTTATTAACTTCACTATTAACTTTATTCCATCTAAATGTTCCCCTACAAAGAAACGCCTCTTTGTTTCTAAAACTTTATTGAACAATCTCTGGGTATTTAGTTTAGGTTTAAAACGCCTAAAGTTATTTAAAATTAATCTATAGACAAAATTTGATACACAAACAAATTTATAATCTATTGTGCTTTCTAACGTTTTCAAAATAAATCTATTATTTTCGTTGTTATACCCTCTACCACCATAAATGGTGAAGAGGGTATACTAACTTTGTCATTCCGTGTGTAACGCTAAGAAGAAATCATCTCAGGTCATGCAAAAAATGAGATTCTGAGTCGATTTAAATGTCTGTCTGCCTGTCTGTGTGTATTCCCTATAATGTATATATACTTTTTAATCGAATAAAAATCTGAGTCGTTTAGCTATTTCCGCCTGTCTGTCTGTTGTTGGTACGCTCACTTCCACAATAATTAACGGAGCTCAATGAAATGTGGCCTTTGCGTTTTTAAATAGTCTTGAAAAGCTTCCTACTGTAAATCAGCAAAATCGGTTTAGTATTTCAAAAGGTATAGACCGATATCTGAGGCAACCTCGAAGTTCCAACAAAAGAATTTTCGAAAAACTGTGAATTAAAGATCGAAAATTTAGAATAAGATTTTGGCATTATATAAACTACATTATCATTCCAAAAACTATAAAATCGGTTCAGTAGAAAAAAGTTATAGTTTTGTGTTTTATTTAAGAAAAAAAAAAAACGGTTACATATTATATACGTTTGTGAGTGTGAGTGTATATGTACAAAACATAACGTATTTATTTAACACGCATTTGTGTCGGAGGGCATTGTCGAATATAGCATTCTTACCTTACGAGGGCCGTTCATAAAGTTTTCGTATCAGACATTTCAGCAAATAATATGGTGTAGGGTATTACATAATCGGCCTTGATCTACTTCAACATTTTTAACTCATTTTTTTCGTTTAAAATACAAAAATATTAAACGAAAAAAATAAAATTCGCAGAAATAAAAAATCATTTTCATTCAAAAATTAAAATGGTTTTTGTTTTTGTTTGAAGGCATAAGTTAGCGGAAATATCTTCTTTTGTAGTTTTTCAAATATGTATGTGTTTGATTTTATTTAGACAAAAAAAGCAAAATAAATATTTTTGCTTTATTGCGCTAAATAAACTTTATCTATTTGACAGTTTTTAGTTTCATTTAACCGAGATTAAGTTGAAGTTAAATGGAATTTTTTGTTTTTTGGGTTAAAAAATCAGACAAATAATTCTATTCTGCGTTGTATTTTAAATAACCGCTAATAACACCTTCTCATGTCCCACGCCGATAAAGGGTTAAGGATATTATCTACCCTATATAATGTTCTACACTACATTTTTGGTTGAAAATGTCTACTATAAAAAATTTATATACGTCCCTCGCATAATTTATTTTTCTTATTTATGCTTATGTATGCAATAGATTATTAAGGGAGTTATAAAATTATTGACCGACCCTCGTATAATTTAACGCAGCGATCTTGGATTATATTTATAGTTTGGCACAAAGTTTTTAAGTATTATTTCTGCAAAACGTGCTTAAAATCGGGGTTTATTTAGGAATATTTTGGGCACATTTGAATGGGGCCTACATGAAATAATGGACTGATCGTAACCAATTTCAATGAGTATTGCCTTTGAGCTAAAATATAAGGATGTGCCAAATTTCATTACGATATTTTAAGATATCCAATTTGGTCGTAATCACTATCTCAAGAAAATGTTTTACTGGACAAAATGTAGGATGGATAAGACCAGAGGGAGGGAAACCCCCATACAAAGCAATTATTTATTATTGAATGTCTAAAAAGTGTAACATTGAGATTTCTCATAATTGGCCCAAATCATTTCCTAAAGGATCTGTTTTACTGGACAAAACGTAGAGTGGATAGGGTATCCCCATAGGGCAGGGATATTCCAATACAAAGCATGTATTGATTATCGAATATCTAAAGAACTTTAAAAGCGGGAATTTTTAAATGTGGTTCCAATCACTTCCTATTTTACTGAACAATATGTAGGACGGATGGGGTCAAGAGGAGAGGCAGCCCCCATATAAAGCATATATATATTATCGGGTATCTGAAGAACAATTGAAGAAATGGTATTAGAATTTCATCCCAATTACTTCGCTAAGCATTATATTTACTGGATAAAATACAGAACGAATAAGGTAAGGAGTTAGGTATTCCTCATTAAAAATAAATATTAGTCACTTTCCTATGAAAAGGTGTAACTGAAAATTTTTGAGAACAGGTAGGGTCAGGGAGATTTGTTAAAAATTCCCGTTGCATAAAATGTTAATACACGTCTTGATTTGTGAAATTCCCTTTCAAGATCTAGGACTGAAGAGAATTTTGTGTAACAAAGCGCACTCAAAAGTTACAGATTTATTTTCAAAAAAATCTATTCTGTCCCACTGTGCATTATTATGATACTAATAATTTTTGTAATATTAATACATTTTTGAATGATTTTTTCTTTTATCATTTTTTAATTACTTTTTGAAATAATATAACTTTTAACCGGACCAACATAGATATTCGATTTCTATATTAGAATTTTTTGAAAAAAATTCTATATAATAAGACATCATTACCAAAACATGGGTGAAATTTTATTTTGATTTAAATATCATTAAACTAAATTCTTTTAGATAATTATAAGTTTCAATAATCGAGGTTCCTAAGCTAGAATATGTTAAATAGAATATAACATTCTTAATTGTTCGATTTCTAAATTATATTTCCTAAACACCGAAGCCTTTTAAAAATATAACTTTATTTTGTTTAGAAACAAATAAAAAATTATCTTATTTTTAAACATTTAATTAAATTGTTAATGCTTTGACAATATTTTTAAATTGTTTACAGATTTTTTCATTTATTGTTGTAAACATAAATATCAAAGAGGTAAAAATTATATATAAGGCAATGCCGAATCTTTAAAACTCCTCAATACACTTATTCATATACATGTAAAACACAGCCAAACACGTTCAATCTCTTCAGCGTCTCCAAATGTATAGTAGGGAGCCGGTTAAAAATTATGAAAGACATACTATACACTTTATAGTCACCAAGTGTATCGTAAGAGGCAGTAAAGATTTTCAGTACGTAAGTAATTGTCCCATAGTGATTCTTTCCCATCAAAATCGGTGAAAAAATGTCTAATTCGGCAGATTTGTGGCATATATACATTTATAACTCATACGCCTACGCATTCTTTGTTTATGGTTGAAATAAAAGACTATACATAACAACAGAATTGTTTTTATTAATATTCATCAAAATCAGATGAAATTATTTCATATTATGGAATTTATATTATATAAAAATTTAAAATTGAAAAATAAAAGTAAAATTTATGTATAAGATTTTAATTTTGTAGGAAAAGATAGTATTTATAAAAAATCACTTTTCTAAAATTGAACTAAAAACCGGCAGCAGTTCTCTATTCATTATAAATTGTATTGAAAACATAAAATGAATAAAATTACTCGTTTTGCTTTTTTCCATATCATATATTCGGAATTTTTTTGGAATTTGTGTAGAAAATGTTAATTTTGAAAGAAAATATTACATTTAAATAAAAATAATTTTTCTCAAAAAAAAAAAAAAAAAAAAAAAAAAAAAACTGGCAGCTGTTCTCTTTTCATTATTAGTTTATAAGTAAAAATAAATAAAAAAATACACTCTTTTTTTCATGTGAAATATTCATTATTTAGGTTATTGGAAAATTTTACGTTTAAAAATTTTTAATTTAACAGATAACTAAATTCGATACTGTCAAATCTTTAATCTTTAATACCATTCACCTTCACATTCAAATGTGTGTGAAGTAAAAACGTTATGTTTCGTACATATACACTCACATATGAACTTTTTTTCATTTTGACTGTATTTTTTTATTGAAGCGATCTTGATAATTTTTGGAAAAGTAATGAAGTACATTTAGCTGAATATAATTTACCGGCTTACAATTGATAATTTTACGATATTTCTTCGCTTAAACTTAGGTTGCTAGATATCGGTCTATATCTTTAAATATATTTAGGCAAAATTTTATTGATCAATGGCACTGTGCATGCTGAAACAGATGGAATAACTGACATAGTTAAATCGACTCCGATTTTGATTTTATATAAGAACTTTTTAGGATCTTAATTAATTTTTTTTGTGTTACAAACGGTATGACAATGTTAATATAACTTTATTTCAAAATAATATTAATTCTTTTGCTTTTGTCTTGTATTATTTTTTCTTGTAAAGAATTTACAAACATTAAAAAATAAATAAAAAAATATGTTTGTACTCTTGTTTTCCTTAATTATATATATTTTTGTTTTCTTTTTTGAACATTATCAATTAAAGTCATTTGAAAAGTTTTTTTGCTTACATTTTCCTTTAGAACTCCTGCAGCTCACATTTGTGTTTTTGTAAAATCACTTTAATAAAAAAACCCAACAGTTTTTTACTTGAGAATTAAATTCAATTTGAAGAGAGGGAAACACATGTTTTATCTGTTTATTTTAAAAGGGGTTTTAATTTGCCTTAAAAAGTACAAATACAGAGTTAAGACAACAAAAGTTTTAAGTATGTTGAAGGGCTTGATTCGATCAAATCCTTCTTCAAAAATTAGATTCAAGGTTTTTCGTAAAATGTTGCGTGTTGAACATGAAGGTGAGTTGAGTTTAACGGCACTACCATTACAATATTTAAAAGAACATCAATATTTTTGGCAGAATGAACTGGGCGAACATAAACAGGCATTTTGATATTTTTGGAGTATAATTTTTTCGATCGTGGTACCATTATTGAAATTTTGAGGGACAAAATTAATTTAAAAATTAGTTTCATAAAGAACCAACTGGTCTCTTAAACCATATAAGTTTTACTTAAATTTGGATTCGCCTTCAAAACTCTTTAAGAAATGGACGACATTTTGATGACTTTTAAAAAATTTTTGAGAAATTAAAAATTTTTAAATTGCAATAAAAAAATTCTCAAATAATTCGAAAACTATAAGAGTTAAAGTAAACAATAAACTATATTTTTTGAAGGTCTCATATCAGCTATAAAATTGCATTCTCTTAATTGATTGAGAAGCAAAAATTTGGTACTCAATTTGTATCAGCTCTCAAAGAAATAATGCTACACTCCTCTGAAATAATTGCAAATCCAACCAACCGGTTAAAAATGACGAAACAGTTTCCAAAAAATCAAACCTGCCTCATTGTGCAAGATCAAATGAAAATTTCTATCGAAATTTAGACAGACAGGTTCAGCAAGAAAATGTAACAAATTGTCGATATATTTAAATATAAAAATCTGATCAACAGAAAAAGTTATAATCGATAATGTAAACGTTATCGGTTTGGAACCTTTTCTGCATTAAATCGTAAACTGAGTCGATTTAGATATGTCTGTCTTTATCGCTGTATGTCTGTATAATGAAAGCATTCTCACGCCCAGAATAATTATCCAAATTTAATGGAATTTGGTCATATTTCTGGCTGTTGGACTAAACAATTTTCTAGGAAAGGGATTATAGAACGATATCTAAGACAATCATAAAATTCTGAAGAAGTACCTTTCTAAATTATTCAACAAGAAGTGAATAGATATTGACATATTTCATCCGTAGAATTGAGCTGTATGTACTTCATCATCGCCCAAAAAAATCATCAAAATTGGATCAATAGAAAAAAATTCAAAATTTTGATACACTCCAAAATCAGTGTGTCATATAGACAGCAATTTTGAACATAATTTTTTGCAATTTGCAATATATATTTACTTTTATACAAAAATCAATGCAACATATTTAGATGCTGCTGGAGCCATTACTTGAGCCAGTTCCTATAAAAGAACCATTCCCGGAATATGGTGTAAATATTACAAAAGTCTTAAATATATACCGATTCAATTAAAAATCAGTACAATATTTTTGATAGCTGTTCTGAAAAGTCTTAAATATAGACCATTGCTATGGAAGTCGGCACCATTATTTTTATAATTTCTAACTTAAAAAACAATAAGAAAAATGGATTAAAATTTTGTTTTTGGTGTATTTTAAAATTATTAACATATCCGGTGGACTAATATGGAGGTCCATCGGCTACGCCATAGAGCCGTTAGAAGTCTGTATCTTTTTAAACCATAACGAAAATATATCGTTTCTAATTATATACATTTTTTGAGGTATTTGTAACGGTTTAAAAGTTCCCAAAAATCGAGTTGGATTCACCGTTTATAGTTAAATATGGTTGAGGAAACTTTAATATATTTCTAATTCTTTGAAAACTATTTGGACCCTTAGAAACATGAAGTTTTACTATAAAAGATGAACAAACGGTCTACTTTATGTTCATACTTTATAGCAAAAAAAAAAAAAATACTGGTTTACATTCCATTCTATATATGCATAGGTGTAATCAGATTCATATTTTCATTTATGAAATATATTTTGTCATCTTAGGAACTGTAATTTAAGTTACATTTGACTCTTCGTTGTCAACTGTTTTATAAAAAAAACTTTTATTATTTTTGAAATCCTCCATCCCCACAAGTGAAGAGGTGAAGAGGTGAAAGGGTATATAAACTCTGTCATTTCGTGTGAAATGGTAAGAAGGAACCATCTCAGACCCGATAATAAATATATATAATTGCATCAAATCTGTCTGTCTGTCAGCCTAATCGTCTGTCCGACTGTCCGTCCATCTGTCAGTCTGTCAATCTGTGCGTCTATATATTCGACTCTCCGTCTGTCTGTCCCTCTGTCTATTGTTGGCACGCTCCAACCCACAATAGCTGACAGAACTCAATAAAATATTACCTGAGTATTTTCTATAATCCTGAGAAATTATCTATTTAAACCCAGAAAAATCAGTTTAAAACATATAGACCGATATCTGAGGCATCATCTAAATGCAAGCGAAGAACTTTCGTCAAATTGTCAATTATAAATCGATATATTAGGTTGCATATAATTCATTAATGTTGCGAAAATTATCAAAATCGGTTCAGTGGAAAAAAGTTATAGACAAAAATATAACTGATTTAATGACTCATTAAGAGTTTCTTTTCTATATTAAAGGAAAACTTTTATATATGGCATACGTAAGTGAGAATATGTAAGCCTGTGTATGTACGAAATATAACATATTTACTGCGCATACATTTGTGGTGAAGGGTACTAAAGATTCGGCATATTGTCCTTATACAAGTCATTTTAAACTACATTTTTATTCCTTTTTTGTCGTTGTTGTTGTCATTTTCATTTCCTGTATTCTATTATTTTCCTTTTATGTTGTTTTACGATTTTTATTAAGTCTTCTTGGTATTTAAAATTAAAAACTTTATTTAGTTGTTGTTGTTGTAGGCGAAATATAACCAAAAAATTTTATTTAACTTTTAATTCTCTATAAAGAATTTTAGATTTTTTAAAATTATTGTTACAAAAGAAGAGTTAAATGGTTGAATGCTAAAGAATACAGAGAAATTTTAATTACTATTTTGGAGAGATTTTGTGGAGACACTGTAAAAAATTTTAAAGGTTGAGCTATGAAAGAAAATTTATGGAAACTTTAATGAAAGTTTAATTAAACTTTAATAAAAATGATTAAAAGTTGGAAAGAAAAGAAATGAGATTTTTTTAAACAATCAATGTCATTATGTCAACGAATATGAAAAGAAAGAAATGAAAATAAAAAGAGTGATCAAACATAATACACTATTTAATTATGAGACATTCCATACATTTTGTTCAGCTACCAAATTCGGTATACTTTAGCTTAGCATATCGTACCATGGACGCTTTTTTGAGAAGCTTGAAAACATGGTTAAAGAATTCGCTAATAAATTAAATGAACTAAAAAGTAAGCAAAATATCTTCGTTCCTAGAGGAGGAAACTGTTCAATAGTTTTCATAACAGGTTTTCATAAAAAGTCCAAGCCTCTAGATAATATTGGTTAATCAGGATATTGACATTGTTTGAGATATGAGAGTTCAAAAACAGATACGCATTGCCTCAGTTATTGCTTTAATATAAGAATGTGTATACTTTGTGGAGTCTTAGATGATTAATTTTAGCTTTAACGAAATTAAAATATATCAAGAAATTAAGATATACAAAGTCAGAATACTATATTTGGTCCGAATATAGCATTATTTATATAATAACTACAGTGAAATATTATCAATCAATAAAAAAATCATTTAGAAACCACTGTGCGGTTATCAAAATTTATCATCTTACAGCAGTTACAGGTTTTCCTTTTCACGATAATTCACAGAAATTTGCCAAACTTTAATTCTCTAAATTGTTTCATAAAGAGACATTTTATCACTTTTAATTTAAGTTAACAAAAAATTATAAATTTACTTTTAAGTTCTGAAATAATTCAACTTTCATTTACTCTCACATCATTTCTCAATTTACCGCCCGCCCCCTTTAATTACTTTCGCTCTGTCATTGTTTTCGTATGACATCACAATAAGGTTTCTTTAGACAAAAGTTTTCAAATTTTTCATTTAAAACTTTATGTTCATTTTTTTTCTCGCTCTCCAGAAAAAAAGTCACAACAGAAAAACGTTAAAAAGCATAAGCTTTGCATTTTCATACTTCATAACGTTAACAGAGAAAACAAGTTAAAATATTATATTCGACTATGCCGAATCTTTAATACCCTCCACCACAATTACGTTATGTTTGGCACAAACACACTAACAGAGGTGTAAATTATATAAATGAGTTATAGTTTTAGCTATAACATTTATTCTACTGAACCGATTTTGATCATTTCTGGAATGATAATGAAGTTAATGGCAGAATTTCGTTCTAATTTATCCACTTATAATTGACAATTTAACAAAAGTTTTTCACTTGAACTAAGTGGTTGCTTCAGATATTGGTCTATATCTTTTAATATACTGAATTGATTTTAAGGATGAATTTCATTGAACTCTGTCCATTTTTTGGATGTGACAGTGCCAACAGCAAGAGAGACAGACGGACAGACAGACATATTTAGCTAAATCGACTTAGATTTTGATACGATGCAAGAACATATATACACTATAGGTTTAGAGGTCTTAGCGTTACACACGTAATGACAAAGTTAATATATCCCCTTCAACACTTGTGGTGGTGGAGGGTATAAAAAATTGAAACAAAATTAAACAAGAAAACAAAAACGAAAAATGTACAGGAGAAAAAAAATTATAGAACAAAACACACGAAAACTTTTAAATGAAATAAAAATCTGTAAAAAGAGATGAAAACAAGGAAGGAGAAGTAAAAGAAAAGAAGTGTTATAAAGCAACAGCAATTCGTATTTGGAATAATAAAGTAAGTAGCATACAATGACTGTCAACGAGTTGCAATTTTTCTTAAAAAACAACAGCAACAACAATAAAACAACAGCAGCAACAACAGTAGTATTAGCAGCAACAACAATACCAAAAGTGTTAAAATTAAAAACCATTTACAAGCAGTTTGTAAATGTTTTGTATGACTATGAGAATTCTACAACCCGTCTATAACTCGACAACTTTTGGTTGTGTAGATTTAATATTTTGTTGTTATTGTGTTGTTTGTTTTTTTGTATGTATTACACAATATACACTCACATTTATTCATTGACATACACATGAAAGCAAAATATATGTTTTATATACGAATGTGTTGAATTTTTAATACCCTTTAAATTGGAACAGAGCGCAGTGTTACCAGATCGATTAATTTGAGATATAATTCTGAAATTTTTAAATCTTTAGAAATATCTTTGTGAAATTTCAAGTGCTTAAAGCTGAAAAATTTATGAAGTCAGGTGCGTAATTGGCGATTCTTCAAGTTGACCACCTATGGTTGATTGTTGTTGATTTTTTAAATATTCACCAACATTAATTTTTGAATTCTGACAAAAAAACATTTTATATACACTGATGCATATTCCTATATATGCATTTGTTGAAGTTCGTTTTTGATGAGAGGCAACCTAACAGTAAACACGATTTTATGTTAGTCTTATGGAATATTTCCAAAGTTTATCTTATAAATAACGGTATGTTTTGATGACGATATCTCAAAAATGCTGTCAATTTTTTTAATTTAATCCATAAATTTCATAACGTTTAAAGATGCTCAAGGGAATTTTTCTAACCAATCAAGAAAAGATCCATGTTAAATAATTTCATGACCAAGGTTATTCCAGTATAGAGAGCGGCTTCGGAGCCAAGGGAAGCACAAAATTAACATAAAGACATATGCACTTTATTAAACCTGGATCAATCTGTAACAAGTAGAATTGCATATTAATATTAATAAAGAATAAAGTAGATCTTCTTGTGATTTCCAAACACGTTGCTCATATTTTACGAAGAGATGAAAACATAAAGCGGAAGAAGTTAATGTGTAAGCCAAGGCTCAGAAAATAGCATAAAGATAACCCTCTAAAATTCGCACGATAATACAAGAAATAGGCAGAGGAGTGGAATTTCGACGGTTCTAACTTATACTTATGTTGCTGACACGATTTGAGATCAAACGATGTTCTGCTGTCTAAACGTTATTACTGCAGTGGTAGTGTTACGATTGGGCATTATTTTCTAAAGCTGAGAAGTCTTAAAGTTGCTAGAAGGTGCTCTCTTTTATGGATGGAAAAATAAATGGAGATTGCAAATTCCAGCTAGATAATGCTGCGCTACATGGTTCAAAGCAGACTAAATCATGGTTTAACGAACATCAAAAATCTCTGTTCGACTGGCCTTACTGGAGAACTTCTGGGGATACATAGACTGTAAAGTTTATTTAAATAACGCCTAACCTAAATGCTTACGACCACAACAAATGAAGCTTCATTGATTTCCGACAAAAAGTTTTAGTGTGAGAATGTTTCGAACAGACCGGCGGACTGACCGACATCGCTAAATCGACTAATAATTGTTGCCAGAATACATATACTTCAAGGGTTCTTAGATAATTCCTTCTTGACGTTACACACGGAATCTCCATTTGTGGGTGGAGGGTAAAAAAATATTCATTCTAAATTTCAGATGAATGTATATCTATTCTTAAAATTCTCACCTTTCTATGCATTCCCAAAATCCCAATATATGTAAAACGCTTTCACACATTCACTTAAAAAACTTTTATCTGCTTGGTAAGGATTCCACTAATTTTTTATGATGATCGGAATCAACTTCCTTCCAAACTTGTTTTTTTTTTCAGTTTTAGTTCCTATTTAAAACCAGTTATATGGGTGTATTAGTAAAAGAGTTATAAACCGATATCTGAGATAATCCTAAAATTTCGATAAAGAACTTTTCTAAAAAAAAAATTAAAAACCAGATTTAAGCGGAATTTGTCTTGCTTTTTCACCATGCTAAACATCGGATTAACAAAAAAAGTTTAAGGTTAACATTGCAAGTTTTTGATACACTCCAAAATCAATTTCTCACAAAGATCGCAATTCTAAAGACAGCTATTCTGACGTAATAATAAAATTGCTGGCAAAGCCCCTTCCCGGAACATGATTTTAAGCTTAAATATGAATATATAGAAATTCGAAACAATAATTTTTCTAACTGTTATTAATTCAATCAATATCGATCCATTATAAACTGTAGCTCCCATATAAATCCCCTTCTCGGAAAATAGTTTTGAACTTATAAAAATCTTAAATATAAACCAATTCTATTGAAATTCTAAAAAAAATATTGTTCTATATGTCTTGGATATAAGTCACTTATTTTAAAAATATCAGGCCATATTTTGCTATAGTGCCCATTTAAGGTCTCTTCCTGTAAAAGAGTTTTAAGCTTATAAGACTCTTAAATTTTATAGAAATATGGTACTTTTATGTTTATGGATTTTCAAAATTAATTTTGAAGGATCTCTAGTGGCAAATAATGTCCTCTAAGATGAGCCATTTAAAATGTGGGAGACCCATTTCTTATAGACGATGAATGTTTATAAATTGTTTTACACTAATTTCATAAAAATGGAATCAAACCGAGGATTCAAAACCAGTTCCTTCGAACTGGGTTTGAAGTTTTTTAACAAAACGCTTTGTTATTACTACGCACATAACACTCAATTTATTACACCCACATTCTGCATTTGTATTAGTGTAGAGTGTAACAAGTGAATTTGTTTGTCAGGAAATTCAATTTAAAAAGATTTAATTGTTCCGCAGGCAAAAAAAAGTTTTGCTTTTCTTTAAAAAAAATTTTATTGTTTTACAAAAGATCAAACGTTACAGAAAAGTTGTTTTATTTTTTTGGAAAGAGTTATACAAAATATATAATGAGTATAAAAACAAATATTTAAGTGTATGTACGTATGAGTGTATGCGTGAGTGTTTGAAGACGAGTGTGTTTATTTACGAATACTTAAGTTGTTATTAGCAGTTAATTTGGAATTGTCATTTGATGCTTAAATGTATTAAGTTAAAAATTTTATACATTTGATAATTACACCCTACACCACCATAGGTGGTGGGGTATTATGCGTTTGTAAGTAAGTGTGTAACGGGCAAAAAATTAGCCCTACCACCACTTATAAGTATACCGTTCGATTGAGAATCACTTCCTGAGTCGATTTAACTATGTCCGTCCGACCGTTCTTCCATCTGTTCATGTAAAGCTTGATGTCTAAAATATTAATTATAATCGATCCACTATTTTATAAAGGCTCCATACAAATGTCCCTCCGGAATGAGGTTTTTAGTTTATTGTATTCCAAAATACAAAACGATTTTAATCAAGTATTTCAAAATTATAGGAGGATCGGTCCATTATTATTCATAGGTCCCACACAATTTTCACTGTGCGAAATTATACAAGGCCTGGACCATAACTTTTTCTAACTCTCATATAAACCTTCAGAAAAATTCCTTTTAAAACATAAATTTCGCATAAATATTGGTATCATAATAATCTATTGCACACATAAGCATAAATACGAAAAGCAAATTATACGAGAGCCCTTCAAAATTGTTTTCGCAGCAGTCATTTAAATGCAGCAATAAGGTGCAGGATATGCATTGTAGGGTTTGATTGCCTACAATATGTTTACTTCATTTTATGCCTGTTTCTGTGACATTTAATAAGAGACGATATTAATCATTCAAATTTGAGGGACTTGAAAATATTTGATAGGTAAAATACGAAAGTTTTAAGGGACAGGACTGATTACTAGGATACAGTATCTTATTCTTTAAATTAAACAATACCACAACCCATGGTGATTACAAAAAGATATTTTTTGGAAAAAAGATTCTTAAGATGAAAAAATCGGAGCTGTTTTGAAGTTGATTTGGTACTAAGTTAGTCAAGGGGTTATCGTGTGGATCTTCAAAGTTGAGTGTGATAAAACAAAAATTCCTTTTTGACTATGCTCCAAAATATGGCCCTTCTTGTTTTTGTATAGAACGGTGCCATTCTAAGTCCGATCGGAACATTATATATTGTTGTTTATGATTTGAAATCGGCTACATTTTGACCTCTGACAGTTTTTGAATCCGAAATCATCTTTCGTATCAAAAATTTGAAAAAA
Organism: Cochliomyia hominivorax; assembly: GCA_004302925.2. Classification (NCBI taxonomy): domain Eukaryota; kingdom Metazoa; phylum Arthropoda; class Insecta; order Diptera; family Calliphoridae; genus Cochliomyia; species Cochliomyia hominivorax. The sequence goes on from PYHX02000494.1 coordinate 24,694,077, forward strand.
CTAATTATGCAATCGTGACATTTTCCTACATTTTGTACACAAATTTTACATATTTACGCAATATTGACATAGGAAAAGAGGTAAATCTACTACTTTATTTTTATTTTTTAAAATTTTGATTTACTTTAATAACACATACTTTTCAATTAAAAATCAAAAGGGAACAGCTGCCAGTTTTTTTTTGTTAAATTTGAGTAAAACTTTTTTTTCTTTTAATGAAATATTACATTGAAATATACATTAATTTTACGTATGTAAATTAATAATACATATAAATACTAAGAGTTTTTTTTAATTTTATGCCGCAATTGTTTAAGTAACAATAATTGAAATCAATAAGTTAAATTTTGATAAAAGAATTTCAAAACAGAATAATAGAATGAAAAGGTCCAAAACGCACATTAAAAATTTGCTTGCTTCAAGTAACTGAGGAAAAATTAGAAGTTTTTTAAAATAAAAAGAAAATGAATTTAAATCATTCAAGACAAATTTATTGAATCAATTCAAATATTTAATTTTATTAAGACATTTAATTTAATATTCAGATTCATTATTGTCATTTGAAAGAATAATTTGGTCAAAATAAAAAATTCAAATAAAAATAAGTTAAAATGTTGCAGTCCGTCTAGCCTGACTATGTAATACCCTATAACTCATTGTTGCTTGTAAATTACAGCTATGAAAAAATTACAAACGATCCTCTTTTAATTTGCATTTCTGATTTATGATTAAGTGCAATATGACACCAAGATTTATGTAAAGTTTATGCGTTTGAAAATATTTTTTTGGCGGGTTATACTGAGGCTAGAAGAATTGATGGGCAGACCCTCGTACAATTTTAAACATTAATTTTAGATTGTATTTATCATAACTTGACCAATTATTATTACAATACAAACATATGTGTGAGATTTAGTAGGGAGCTTATATGGAACCTGTGAGAAGTAATTGGACGACTCTCGCATAATTTGATACATCTATTAAGAATATCATATGACATTAATATAATGAAATCGGTATATATTTAGGACTTTTATTACCTTTTAACCCCATTCCAGGAAGACATTTTCATGGAAGCTACCTAAAATGTTGGACCAATTTCAATAGGCTTCGTCCTTGAGCAATAAGAAAGTTCACAACGTTTATATGGACAACCAGCCGGACTTATGGAGTGACGGAAGACATCGTTAAATCTATTTAGAAAGTTAAATCGACTTAGAAAGTGAAAGTGAAGTCGAACGGTATTCTTACAGGTGGGTGTTATACTATTTTTTCTGTGTGTTACAAACATCAGCACAAACGCATAATACCCCAACCGCCTATGGTGGTGTAGGGTATAAAGACTTTGAAAAGAGTGGATGCAAAAATTTATCTGACTTTTATTTAAAAATATAAACAATTTTATTGTTATTATTTTTTAAATCACTAACAAATTATACATATGCGTATGAGTTATATATGTATATGGACATTTAGTTTATTAAGTATACTCCCTGTACTGCAGATATAAACACAATTACTAAGTAAAAAATAATCAAATAAGTAATAATTGGACAAATCTAACAAATCTTGACAGGATGAAGAAGATTACATAAAGGATTTATAAAAAATAACATCATTTTACAAAAGAGTTTATGTTAGATGATTAGGAATTATGGAAGATTTTGGAATCCTTGAAGCGAATTTCTTCAAAATTGGGGTTTTCTTAATTATTCCAAGTTTTCAGAATTCTGCTATAAATTCCCTACTTTAAATGATTTTTGTATGTTAAGGAATCACAGTGGAACGTTCCGATATCGTTTCAAATCAGGAAGTGATTCTGATTTTTTTTGAAATTAATTTATAAAAAATCGGGACAAAAATTTTTATATCCACATGATCACCTTTACATAATATCCAAAAAATAATAAGTTTTTTTCATAAACGTTTCCAAAAAAATATAAATATTTTTTTAATATCAGTTTATTGTTCTTGTACTTTTGCATGGCAACATTTCCGTTTTGACTCTCTCTCTCTTAAAGGAAACAAAAGTAAACGTAAGTGTTTGCATGTATATGATAATATGTATGTTGAGTGTGTTTGTTAAAAAAATAAAAACATTTCTTTCTTGTGTTTGTTATTTTTTTTGGTTTATTCACTAAAATATATATTTTTTTCATACAAAAAACTATTATAATTTTTATAGTCCTGATGCCATTTGTTAAGACACGCAACGCCATTTCGGCGACGAATGTCATGAATTTGTACAATTCTCATATAAGAACGATATGAACAAAAAATTGTTCAAAAGTAAAGAAGAAGAGCTTTTAAAGCACAAAGTAAGAAATAAAATAGTGAAATGGAAAAGAAAACACGCGCTACATTTTATATTTTTTTTGAGAGTGGAAGGTATGTGAGAGGATTTTAAGTGGAACATTCATAATATAGTGAGTAGAAATTTTGTTGTTGCAGCTGTTGGCAGGAGACTTCAAACCTCCTCTAGTAGTTATTCATTTCAATTCATTTATTGTTTAAACAAAAAATAAAAGGAAAAAAGAATTATCATGCGAAGGAAAAGAGTATAACAAAAAAATATATGAAATGAAAATAAATGTTTAAGTATTGGCAAAGTCAGAAGCGCAACCAAGGGGGGCTTATGATATGCAGATCCTAGAGCCACTATTTCAGCTAAGAATGGATTATATTTGAACTGAATTTTGCTCTCATTTAAAGACCCTTTTCCCAAGTTTATAAACTTTTAAATAATCACCAATTTTATTGATTTTTTATACAATTATTAAACTTATTGGATATATTTGAGTATCGGTCCATATTTGTTTATAACTCACATATGAGACGCCTTCCTGGAATGGGGTTTTAGGCTCAAAAAACTTTTAAATTTTGGATTTGGCTTAAATATGATTACTATTACTATGTTTACTAAAGCAATGTTTGCTATAACTATGTTTGCTATAACTATGTTTGCTATAACTATGTTTGCTATAACTATGTTTACTATATTAATCAATTAGACATAACTTTTTTCTTAAACTATTTTTATTCATGAACTACTTTCATTATTATCGATTTTAAAGCTTTTATATAGGACCCCTTTCTGCAATATTTTTTAATAACTATAAAAGTCACACAGTGTTTCAAATGAAGAATTAAATGGAAATAAGTCTACAACTTCTGAACAGTTAGCCCGAAATTTATTATAAATTTTTCAAAAAAAGACATAATTTCCGACACACTGATTTATAATATGATCATCTGCACATACATACGTATCCAAGTGATTTGATATATTACAACTCCTTGTAAATGTTGCTTATCTAGTTAATTCTGTAATTAGCTAAGTCATGAACCTTCAAATAAATTTCAATAGATGCTCCAAAACCAAAACTCTCCCTTTCAGCTATCGCGAATTGAAAATTGTCAAAATCAGTTCCGAATGGTTAGAAAGTTACATATTTATTTTTATTTCATTTTTCATTGGCAACACTGAGAGTCGTACTTTGGATATTTAATCCCAATCATCTGTCGAATAATATTACTTACTAAAGCGGCAAGGAGAAAGAGGAGAAATTTTCCTTTTAAATACAGTCCCTATCACAATGTATAGTGGGGACAGAACTTTTGATCGATTGAATGGATTTTTACGGAATTTAACATGTTGAAAACAGAGGAGTTTATCATTATAATTTTTAGACTTTGTGCCAAAAAGGAGTTCCAAGGGTTGTGAAATTTGGCGTATTTCGGTCATAAAACTGTTTGACTACTTGACAAGTTTCCGTTTCTCATACAATTCTAAAATTATTTTACGATTTAAAGTCTTGAATGAGTCCTTTTCGCGTCATTTGCATTTGGATTTTTTTCAAAATTTTGTAAGATCTAAAAGATATTGAGGGCGATAAAAGGAGAAAAAAATTTGGAAATTAACTGAGGAACAAAATTTACTAAGCGGTTAAAAGTAATTAATGTTCTAAGAATCCTAATTTTTATCCCCTATAAATTCACATATGAAGCCCTTATGGGGGAGAAGGTGAAAAGTAATAATGCCACACTCCTCTGTTATCCTTTTGTTTAATTCTATGCAAATCCAATCAGCCGATTATGTTACAGATTTATATCCGTAAAAGTCGATTGTTCTCCTGAAATCAGTTTGCTTGATAAATTGAAGACCGCTTAGAATTTCGAAGAGTTCTGGTGTATGCCCCCCCCCATGAGTCATTTTGAACTATAGTTGTTATTATACATTTATTTCTAAACATTTATATATTTATTAATATTTTATATATTTTTATAACTTTCTCGTGTCTTCAAATATTTTACTCTTACTCTTCAATATCATTCAATTTCCCACCCACATAAAATTTAGATCCCTCCTTGAAGAACTACTTCCTTATTTAATATAATAACTAAATATTTATACTAAAATACATTTACATACATAAGTAAATACATACAATTTTTATATTGATGTATGTGAGTTTAGTTTTATTTTGTGGATTTTATTTTGTTTCCTTTTTTTCTATTATTCTCATACATACATTTACCACATTAAGTATGAATGTATGTGTGTGCAAATGTAAGTGGTTCATCTATGTAGCACAAAAGTGGGTTTATTAACAGGGTGGTTATATATATATTTTTTTTGAGGATTATACACGGCGCCAGTAAAGTTGTAAAATCGTTGAAATGGCAAATAAAAGTCGACAAAATGACTGCAGTGCAGAACAACAATAATAATAATATTACAACAACAATAATAATACCAGGAAATTGTAAGAAAAAAATGAAATAAAATTAGAAAAATAAGAAGAGAGAGAGAACAAGAAAATAACAATTGAAACCAAATATAAACATTCATATAAATAAGAATACATATACCAGCTATAAGCTCTCTTCCTCATTCTTTTTCTTTATCTTTATCTTCTTCTCTTTCTCTATGATTAATAGCAAAGTTATTAGAGAATGCCGAGCGAAAAGTGGTTAAGGTAGAAGGAATTTTCCACATGATGTTTCTAGAGTCAAGAAATAGAAATTATCTTCTAAAGAGAGAACACATCCGGTTGGCTCATTGCTTGAAAGGCTTAAAAAGTTACTGAGAGCAGACGCTGCTAAAAATGTAGAGATCAAAAACAGAGTACGAAAATTGAAGTCAAGTTTTATAAAAAAAAATCTTGCTGCATAATGACAATTTTTTCACAATTTTCTGGTCAAAAACTTTATATTGCTAAATCTTTAGAGGATATTGTAGAAAAGTATAGAACCCAAAAGCTCTCAAAATTTCCCAAACAAGTTCTAAGCGTGGCAAGCAATATGCAATTGCGGCAAAAGAAGTTAATCACTTGCTACAACATACAACATTACAAATACCGAAATGTATATCATAATGTGTCCACTTATTTTTGACCTGACTTGGTATTCTGACACTATGATAAACAAGCTTTTGAAAAGTACTAAAACTATAATGTGGTTTTTGTAACAAAAGAGACAAATCCTCCAAGCTATGAACAGTGGAGAGATATTTGGCTCTTGTAAAAAGGGAATTGAAGAGCGTAAAAAAATGTGTTAAAAATATGGTAGATTTTAAATGGAGATGAACTGTCTGTCCGGGCTTTATGTCACTCTGCTCGGATAGATAGTCCATCTTCGTTTTAACTCGACTACACTTTTGAATACCGTTTTTGTGCTTTCCAATTACTTTTTAACAAGAGACCAAGAGATACTGGCCATAGTTTGGAGGATTTGCCTTCCTTGTTACAAAAACCACATTACCGTTCTTTTCAAAAAAGGTTCAAAATTTCATTTCATTTGTAAATTGTAATAATAATTTTAATCAAATAAAACAACAACTAAAACTGTTTGTGGTTTCGCTTGAATTAAAACTTATGTATGTTAAGAGTATTTCGATCCCAGTCTTTAAATAAAATCCTCATAAAATACGTTAATAAATTAAAAATTATAAAAATGTTGTTAATTTAATAAAATAATTAAAATTAAATTATTTTACGTTCTTTTGACATAACAAATTTAACAAAAAAAATATTAAATACCGGACATTAAGTTTAACCGACAACTGGATACTTTTGTTTCAAAATGGACATTATTGTGGATTGAGTAATGTATTCTATTTTACCTGATTGTAAATTTCTAATCTGGAATGAGTGTGTGAATGAGTGTGTGTTATTATGGTTATAGAAAACATTTTATTTTATTTCATTTGTAACAGTGTGTGTGTGTGTGCGTATTAAAATATTTCAAATACGAACAATTTGAAATACTCATCTAATAAGAATTAAACGAGGCTTAGTTTTAAAATTATTAAAAAAATTGAGTTTTAATTTAAGAGCATTTCTGGGGGAGAAATAAATGAAAATAAATATAAATTCACATTTTCATTTACATATAAATATTTTGACATTTAAACTAATTTTCATTTCAATCTCGTATTATTTAGATATTTAAATGTTTCTTTTTGTTTATATATGTATGATGTATATAATGGTTGCATATTTATCTGCCTTTAGCCGGTGTGCTTCACAGTCCATATAGTTATATTCTATGATGGCTCCTTATAAGGGAGCTATAGGAAAATTATTTAGTCGAATGTCAAAAAAATTGTTTCATATTAAAGGACTAAGCTCGAAGACGTTTTCCGCGAGGGGACCTTATTTGGGAGCTATACCCAAATATAGGCTGATACTGGTCAAATCAATATCAGTTAAGTTTTTCTTTCTAATTTTAAGGTTGTATTAGGTATTGATCAATAACTTATTTGCTAATAAAACGATTAAAATAGGACACTGCTTAAGATAACAACGAAAAATGTGGTCGACTTTAAATGAAAGCTAAGAACTATATTAAGTGTGGGAATGTTTCCAACCTACATAACGATATAGCTAAATCGTCTCAGATTTTGATTTGACGTAAGAATATATACATACTTTCTGGGATCTGAGATGATTCGAAACATAATTTTGTGTTTAATTAGCTTAAACTTCAATTTACTAAATTTCATTCAAGGACCTTAATATTTAAAAACCTTATTTGCTTAAAGTCCTGCTTCGGGCACATATAAACATGTTATTAAAAAATTTTTTAAATTTTATTTCTTGTTTATTTAATCGAAATCATTATTACAATTCACAAAAATATATCTCTAGTGATAAAAATTTGAACCTTTTTCGAAAATCTTTTCATTAACGTGTTTATAGTGTTTTATGTCACTTTGTCCGAACAGATAGTTCATCTCCGTCTAAAATCTACTACAGTTTCGGACACATTTTTGTGCTCTTCAGTTCTCTTTTAACAAGGAAAAAATGCTTCTCCACTGGCCTTAGCCCCGGGTAGTTTTAAGGATTTGTCTCTCTTGGTACAAATGCCACATTATTGTTCCTGTACCACACAGGGGCTGGTTTACCATATTGGCAGGATGCCAAGACAAAGTCAATACATTTTGAAGTCTTATGTCCTTGATGTCCAAATATTAAAGCTGTAGCATTAGGAAGTTAGGAAGAAACTCAAACATCAGCGAAACTATTAAAAAAATAGCCATCTATAATACGACCCAGCACCAACAAGTAGAAATGAAAGTAAGTGATTTTTACGACAGATTATGCCATTTGGGTTTAATGTTGAAAGTTTTGTTAATCTACGAAATAAGGAACTTATCTTCAGAAAATTTGGTAAAATATTTTAAATATCAAATAGATGGAATTATTCTTACCCTGCAGGTGTTCAGAATTATAGACCTAAAAGTGATTTTCTGAAGTGATTCTGCAGGAAAGCGAGCTCTACAAATGATTGTAACTACTAAGGCCAACTAAGGACTTTTCAACTTTTAATTTTGCTTGTAGATTTATCAAAGAGTTCAGTGACTTTAAAACCTCATTCTGGGAGGACCTGTGTATTGCAACTATCAGATTTATACGATATTCTGAACTTGGTATTGATATATTACAGCTTTAGTTAATATACAACCAGCACTATGGACTGGTTGATCTGAGTTAATACTGAGTTGATTAGATCGTGTCTTAATCTACTAAACGATTCCACATTTCAGGAACAATTAAAAGACGTCTGTACTATCTTATATAGCTTAAATGATTCTGAAATATATTATTTGTATAAATCTATAGTGGGAGATGGATTACCGATAGTTAAAGAGGTAATATTTTACTACAAAAGAAATCCCGAAATTGATTCTTTTAAGATAGTACTAGTTTGATTTAAGGTCCGTTATCCACTATCTGAGGAACTTATTTATTGTAGATCTGAAGGTGGCCTTATTATATAATTCCAAAAGCATGTTACGAATTGAAGCTTTTTCCATTAAGGATTGGTCTGAACAATAGAGATGGTGTGTAAAAACTTTGTCGCAGAGCGGGAGGTTTATAGCATCGTAGTTGATCTCATATTCGGATAGATTCTCGATCATTTTTTAGAAACGTTTGGAACGAATCTTTTGCACTTTCTACAGGTCTCAAGTAAGCGTTTAACCCGATTTTCCGATTTAATCAAATACAAAGCATTAACTTGGCCTCATATATATTCGATATTCCGACAAAATTGCAAGAAAATCCAGTGGTTTGATGCTCCATAGTGTCCAAAACAAATCAACAAACAATATCACCAATACATTTCAATTTTTATATACAGTGTATGCTACACATAGAAGAGTGTTCTAAAAATTTACCTATACATGCATATACATATACATATGTTGTATATTAAACTCTCAATACACATTTAAAACCTGCCTTGTGTGTGATTGTGGTTTTATTGGTTAAAGTTAAAGTGACAGCAATATTTTTGGTTAAAATTTAATTATGTTTTGTTGAATTTACACAATACATTTATACAATTAAAATATATGTGTGTATGTAAACATATACATACATATGTATATATAAATATATATTTTGTATAAAATGAAAACAAAATTTACTTGAATGTGTATACATACAAATGTATAATTTAATACAAATACTATATGTTTTTGTATTTTTTTTAAAATTCTACAATATAATAGAGTTCAAATGTCAGGAATACATTGAGGTTAAAACAAATGATTATTGTTGACCTGATGTTGCCAAAAAATGAAATAATTTGCAACCAATTTGTTGTATTTTCAAAAAAAAAATCAGCTGCAACGAATTTTAAATGTCATTTATTATATGTATAAGTGAAGTAACAATACATGTGCACTTCTACTCATCGATCTTTCTCTCATCTGATTATAAGCTTTTTTTGTATGCGTATCACAGACAGGTCGGCATGATTAAATCACTTCAGATTTTGATTTGGTCAAAGAATATGCGTTGTAGACAAAATTATGTAGTATATTCTATTTTTATACCCTACACCATCATAGGTGTTGGGATGCAGATGTTTGTAACGAGCAAAAAAATGGTGCTACCATCACTTTTAGGTAAAACGTTCGGCTGAGTCGATCTTATCTATCCGTCAGGATGTCCATGTAAAGTTTGTTCGCAAAGTAGAGTTCTCTGTTTTAAAGATGAAATTTACCTTGCATATTGAAATTGGATATGATCGGTACATTTTTAAATGAAGGTCGCCCCAAAATGGGGTTTAAGCCCATAAAATTCCTAAATACAAAATGATTCATTTTTATAAGTAAATTTTATATTAATCTTGAACGACGTGGCAAATTTTATGAGGATCGGATTCTGAACATCACTTTAATGCGCATAAATCTCATAAATACACCGATAACACATTAATATTTGAATTAAATAAGACTAATAGGCACAAGAATAGATATTCGAAATTTTACGAGGGTCGGCCTACAATTTCCCATAGCTTCAATGAAATACGCATAAATTTAAAAAAATGTCAGTATATAATAATATGAGTTTTATACATTAACTCTTTAGCAGAAATAAAAAAAAACAAATATTACGAGGGTTGTTCCATAATATTCGCAAGTACTGTTAATTAACAAAAATGTGGTGTGGGATGTTTTATGGTCGGGCTTGATCGACTATAAATCTCTTACTTGTTTTAATTTAGTGAAACAGGCGTTAATATTGTTTTGTCATATTGAATTAATAATTTGTTAATTAAACATTTATAGAAAAATAATTAAAAAACTGATTTTATTAATTTAACAAAATAGAAGTTAGATACACTGGTAACTATTCTTCTAAAAGCACCTAACTTTTTTATAGGAATTAGGAGAAATGAAACAAATAATTTAGTGCGAAAATAATATTTTAATTAAATCAATTAAAACTTCATTAAAAAATAAAATATTGCATTTTTCTATAACGTACTTAATTTAACACTTTACTATAACAATATTAGTAATGGATTAATTTGGCATTGATTCCACAACCCTTTTAAGAAGTTACCTATTTAAAACCGGTCCACTAGCAAAAAAATGTATACAAAAATGTCAGAATTCAGAAGAAGAAGAAAAACTGGTTTTGATTTTTTAATAAAATTAAGTTGTCTTAGAAAAAATAAATTTCATAATCCATCGAAAACATCATAATCGGATAAAAGAAGTCATAAGCTAAAATATGCAAAATTTTGATACGCTACAAAATTAGGTATTTCGTGTAAAGATATTTTTATATATAGTCCTGGCTTTTATCCGATACGCTTTGCTGCTCAAAAATTTGCTCTGTCCTAAACCTCAAAATCATTTTTTTCAAATCCCCTGACTCTGTTCGTTCTTAAATTTTCGATAAAACCGTTTCAAAAGAAAGTCACACAATGCGGAAACTCTAAGTGAAATAGCTTTTCAGATATTCGATAAAGATCTCCTTTTTTTACATGACTAAATCTACCATCTCTATTCTGATTTAAAGTAGTTTTACAGAAAAAATATTAAGGTGGATTTCGTGAATTCTTGCTGCTAAAGTTTAATATAGAGTACAATGATCCTTTCTGTCCTATATTTTTCCCCACAGCATTTTTTTTAAGAAAGTAGTTATGACCAAATTTGAAAATTCTCACTCACCTCTACCCATGATCCTATCACTCCTACATTTAGTGCACAAAAACATTTTCTCGAAAAAGTGATTGTAACCATTCAAAAGTTTGCCGTCAAATTGTTTTCAATGTTTTTAACAAATACCGGGGGAACTTGCAGGATAATAGAAAAACTAGTTCAGTTCGGGTAGAAGTAATGGTCCAGATGTTGTGTCTAAAGCCAAAAAGTAGAAAGCCTTTTTAAAAGTACTCCAATACACATGTGGTAGGAAAGCAGCCCGTTTAGCTCAGTATTCGGATCTTTTGGAGCCAAAAAGCTAAAGCTTATGCAGGTTGAAAAACATACAAGGCTCCAAAAGTTATTGACAGGAACTGTGCTAAAAGACCTAAAGAAAGCACGGTAGTTGAAGTCAAAATTTCTAAAAAAATATTCTGCTTAATGGATGACGAAGTGAATGTTTTTTCAGATTTATTTTGCAACTTCCTGCTTAAAAATCTTATGTTGCTGATGCTCGAGAGAATTTGGGAAAAAGTCAAAAGCAGCCAACATTTCTCAAAAAGTTCTTGGCATGACAAGCAATATGCGGCAAAAGAAACCAATCATTTGTTATAGCCGACTCTATAAATACCCAAATGTACAACATGGAATGTTTAGAAAAAAATAGCTGCTAATTCCATTCATAAGAATCCACTTATTTTTGGCCTGACTTGGCATTCTCTTACTTTGCCTCTTACTTGGACCCTTAAGTGGTCCAAAAACTCTAATGTGGTTTTTGTAACAAGAAAAGCAAATCATCCAAAATACCAGGAGCAAAGGCCTGTGAAGAGATATTGGGCTCTTATTGAAAGACAAGTGAAGAACACCAAAAAGTGTCCCAAAAATGGGGAAGATTTTAAACGGAGTTGGACTACTTGTTCGAGTGTCAGGAAGCACTATAAAAATGACAATGGATGGTAATTTAAACTATAAATTGTAAGTTTAGTGGTTTCGGTTTTCATTAACATATATGTATGTTAAGAGTTTTTCAATCTCACTCCTTAATAAATATTAATCTCCTCCTTAATAAATATTAAATATTAATATTAAAAATCTATTTAATGACAAGATATACATTTATGTGCACTTATAGGTGAAGAGTTGCTTCGGTCTCGAACAATACTCAAGTCAGTAACTTTCAAACGGTTAAAGTTATTAAAATTTAACATTTTACTTTCTTTCATTTCTGTAGATATACATGAAGTATATCTGGAGTAGTGAAATTCTATATATCGGATTGAAGGGTTTTATATTATCTGGTCGCTTATTAAATTTGGTAAAAAAAAATCATTTAAAAAATATTTTTTTTTAGAAGGTTCTTGTAAATCCTGTCACTGCATCCTGTCACTATGGTTAACAAGCCCTACAAGAATAATAATGAGGTATTTCTACCAAGAGAGCTAAATCCATCAAATTTTCTGGAACCAAGGCCACTTGCAAAGATATTGGGGCCCTTGTAAAAATGGAATTGAAGAGCACAGAAAGGTATCCAAACAGGTGATGAGTTCTTGCAAATTCCAATCGTGATATCGACAATTATAATTAAAATTCTTTTAAAAAATAACGATTGAGTTATTTTCATTTAATAATTTAATTTGTTTACTTTTTGTTTAATTGTTTTATTTTATTTTTTTTTGTTAATGTATATAATTTTTATTTTACTATATTTTTTTTTTTGTTTAAAGCTGCAAACAACAAAAGTTTTGTTAATTGAAAATAATGACTTCCATTAAGCCAAAAAAAGAAAAAAACTCACGAAAGCAGACACAATATCCGCAGTTTTTTTTAAGTTTATTAAAATTTATGTTAAAGACACCGGGAGGCATTCAAAAAAAGTAAAGAAGTAAGAGAATACAAAACAAAAGAGAACAAGTAAGAATGCAATAATCGGCAGTGCCGAATCTAAATTAACCTTCACCACTGACGTTAACATTATGCAAAACACAAGCATAAGTTGAAACTTGTTCGTTCAGCAGCTGAAACGCCGATTACGGAAAACGATCATATAAAAACTTCAGTGAAATTAGCAAGAAATTTGATACATTTATTGAGGAGAAATATTTATATGGAATTGGTTCATATTGTAACACCCTGCAAGGCATGTGGGATATTCCGGGAAGTGGGATTGTAGAGAAGTAATTGAGAAATATGGCTTGATAATTATCAAATTAGTTTTATACATTGAAGATGGTTAAAAAATGGATCGAATATAAAACCATTTTCTGGGAAGTGACGCTATATGGGAACGATAGCAAAATATGACAACATATATCTCAGATAGTAAGAGATATCATTGAGCTCAATTTCAATAATAATAAACTAAAAACTGTTTTCCAGGTAGTGGTCGTATATGGGAGCTACAGCAATTTCTGGACTGAAATTGCCAATATTATAATGAAGATAATATGTAAGAGATTGTTAAAATATAATTGTTGCGAATTTCTATAGAATTGTTTTCCGGGAGGGGGCCTTATAAAGGAGCTACAAAAGTTTATCGACTTAGATTGCTCAACTCAAAAATATATAATTAAAATAGTTAGAAAAATCATGTTGCCTTATTTTAATGGAATCGGTCATTATTTAAGTGTATTACAAGCTCAAACCAGTTTTCCGGGAAGGGGCGTAGTATGGGAGCTTTAGCAAAATATGCACTCATATTTATAAAATTAATAATACACATTTCAATAAAATCGGTTCATATTAAAACGATTTAAAAGCTATAAATCATATTCCGGGAAGGGGCCTAGGTCAAATATTGACCCCATCACATTATAGTTTCTTGGGGTTTGTTATTGTATCAAAATTAAATATTTAAAAACAAAATTTCAAAAAATATCTTAAAAATTAATAAAGCACACAGATTTTGGGGTCTATCAAAATTTTGCATATTTTCGGCCTATAACTTTTTTCTATTGATCCGAATTTGCTAATGTTCTGGTACGATGATAAAGAATATATAACTATATGTTATAGTTAAACTCTTTTTTAAAACCAGTTAAATTTTTGTTAACAAAAATTAGAAAAGTTCATTTTGGAAATTTATAGTTCGTGTTAGATATCGGCCTATATTATTTTTGCCAATTAACCGATATAACTGGTTTTATATAGGAAACTGAATTTCATTGAATTCGTAGAATTTTTGCATTAGAATGTTTGAAACAAGCAGACAGATGGACGAGCAGAGACATAGCTAAATCGACTCAGATTTTGATTTGATGCCGGAGCAAATATATTTTATGGGATCTGAATTGACTCTCTTATTACCACTTGTGGTTGTGAAGGGTATAAAAATTATATAAAATTAAGTTAAAATAATTATTTGAACAAAGAACAACTCATTTGGAAATACAACTTAAAGTTTTTTGGAGAATTTTTGTTGTTTTTTTATTTTTAATTTTTTTTGATTATATTTGACTTCCTTTTTATAAAATAATCTTAATCATGATTATTTTATAAAAAATTCCTTTGACCCCCTTATGGTTGAATTCCTATTAAAGAATGTTGGCTTAACAAATTATCATCATTATCAACATTAACAACAGCAACAACAGCCAAATTTAAAAAAAAATCAAGAGGGACGAATAGGAAAAGGAAGTAAAAATTGGAAAAAATTCGATAATCACTTGAGTTAACGCATCAATAATCCTTAAATGTATTTCCGCGCAAAATGCAGTTGTATTACAATAAAAACAAAATATAAGAAAAATAATAATGAAGAAGAAATCAGGAAAGAAAAAAATGAACTTATTGCACAGATCCTTAACAAAATTTAATGCGACCCAAGAATGAAAGTTAAACAATTAAAGAGAAAAACTTAAAATAAAGTTGGGGGATAAAAGGAGAATAATATAAATAAATAATAAATTCCTGAATTTAAAATAAGAATTCTAGTGAAATGAAAGATGCACCACGATTTGGTTAGTTAATCACTGAAATCATCACAAAGGCCGTTAAGGGATAATGAAGACAAAAAGCTTCAATAAAAAATAAAACGGAACTTTTTTTTAAGTCTTTGGCGACTCAAAGAAGTTTGATGTTAAGTATTCTCTATCACTACGCAATTTAATATTTGAAGGTATACTGCATATTGAAGGCTGAAATTGCAGCTGTTTGGAGAGCGATTGATTGGCGAAATCGAATCGATTGAGATATCGTTATTTTTACCAATAACAAGGCCGCAATTAGGTCCTTAACAGATATCTACAATACACTGAATGTTGTGAATGCCACACATCATTAAATACGATGGCAGAGCATTCCAACATAGCGCTGGCCTGTAAAACACGGGCAAGTGGACTAACGAAAACAGGGGCGAATTAAAACACTGATTGTCTGTGTGGTTTACCACTCATTGCTGGTAAGAAATTTATAGAGGATGAGTTGAATGTTATAGTGCAAAACAAAATTTGGCCAAGATTGGCTGGGGCTAAGACATCATTCCTACATAATATCCCAAGAACTGTTTTTGGAATATGAGAAGCCTTCAAACGATTTCATTAACGAAATAAGGAGGAAGAAACGATTCCCCACTTTTTCTGCTAATGCCCTATACGTACGATAGATTTAGAGACTGCGAATTTGAGGTATATGTTTGGATTTAATTAGAATTGAGGATGTTTCCATGACTGATTTACTCCATAAGCTCTTCATAGATTTCTGTGATTGCACTCCTCATTTATATTTTCTACTTTGACTCCAGACATCAATCTACCACTACTTCTCTTATATCTACACTTTCTCTTTTTTCAGGAACCTTCAAGACCCAAGTGAGTCGTGTCCTGTATTTTCAAATTCAAGACAACCTGATGATCTCACCTAAATACCACAAGTATTGAAGAGGGCACATTAGCTTTGTCATTTGGTTTGTATTTATTCATTTAATCAAAAACTGATGCGAATGAGCTATATCCGCCTGTCTGTCTTTGACAAATTTTCAGGTCAACAATAATGAACCGATTCTAACAAAATCAGTTTTTGTTATAGTCTTTTTTAATTATTTATTTAAAGAGAAAATTAATAGCACCATATCATATACATGCATAGAGCTTGAAAAACTCTCACTGTTGCTCTTTATTATTCAGATCTGTTTCACTTTCTTTATTCATGTCTGCATTTTAGTCCCAGTTTGTGAATAGTTCGTGTCTATAGTTGCCCAAGTCAACTCCCCCTGTGTGTGATATAGTAGTAGAGAACCTTGCTAATTTTTTGTTCTTACTAGTTTCTCTGGTGTTGGATTAGCTTTCGAGTTTCTTTGATAACATTCTCCCTATTCACCCAAAGTTGAGTTGACCAAAAGGGTTCTGCAATGCTTTTTTTCTATTTTAATTTTCAGAGGTGAAGAAAATTAAATGGGAACTTGGATTTTCAATGGAATAAATGAATATATACAAATTTTAAAAGCTTAAATAACTTTACCGTGAAGATGCTTTAGAATAATGAGGATATTCGTCAAAAAAATTATAATAGAATAGAACTGGTCCATACTTAAGAGAATCATAAGTCTAAACCCTAACTCCTGGAAGAGATTTATGTGGAAACTTGATCATCTATTTACTACTCAAAAGTATACTTTCGAGTCAGGATCAATTCATTAGTCAATTTAGTGATGTTCGTCCCTTCATACCAAATTCTGCGAATCGGTCCTATAGCATTCCGAAAATCATCTCAAATGACATAAATCTCTCATAAATGTCAGTATTACGAAAAGTATTTAAAATAAGCATGTTTTATACGTGAATAAATTATAGATTCAAATACTACGAGGGTCGGTCCATAATTTTTCAACAAGTTAGTTAAGACCGTAAGATTCTTAGGTTTTTTGTTATATCAAAATAAATATATGTGTCAACCTTTATTTTCAAAATAATTATTTTGACCTTTAAGTTTAATGTTGAGGAGTATCAAAAATTTGACAATGTTTTTTACACAAATGTAACATGAGAAATTGATCTGGACCCACTGTGCTTTAGTATCAATGAGCTTTATATTAATGACATTAAAGCTTTGGAAATCGGTATTAAAAAATGATTTTTGGCCGATGAAGTAAATTTCCGAAGAACATTGTGTTGTAACTTTCAAAATGTTATTAAATCTTGAAAACTTTGACCACGAATGAGTTTTCCTGGAAGTTTTCATGACTTTGATTGAAAAATTGTTTATGGTAGAGAATAATACGCCATCCTTATTTGTTGCCTATTATATTTTACTTACTTCATCATTGACCGTCATACATATCTTAACCAATTTCCTCCGTTTTGCCCTTCACCAATTAATTATTCTTTTACAAAGGGTGCATAAATTTTACTCGATTACTACCATGTCACAGCAAAAAAATCGAAAAAGAATTTCATTATACTCTCCACCACCACAAGTGGTGGTAACTTTGTCATTCCGTATGTAATGCTCAGAATGAATCATCTCAGACCCCATAATGTATACATTTTATAAACTAGTTTCCTAAACAAGTAAAATCAGCTGAGTATATTCAAAGATATAGACTGATATCTGAGGCAACCTCTAAATTCAAGCGAAGATCTTTTGTAAAATTGTCAATTATAAATCGATAAATTAGAATGAACTTTTTTAATATTATTAAGTCACGTGTATTTCATTCCAAAAATGATTAAAATCGGTTCAGTAGAAAAAAATGTTGCAGCTTAATATATATAAGTAATTTTGTGACAGATTAAGTGTTCCAGTGTTACATCTCAAAAACATTTGTGTATTGTATAAGTTAGTGAGTGTCTAAGTGTGTTTGAATGAACATAACGTATTTACTTTACATGCATATGATGTGGAGGGTATAGAAAATTCGGCACAGCTGAATATAAAGTTCTTACTTGTTTTTAGTTTCTTTATTCGAATTAGAAAGAAATCTAAAGAGCTGGAGGAAGAATAGAAAAGCAAAAGAAAAACAAGAATAAAGTAACTAGAAACAAAACTTAAACAAAGGATTATTCTAGTTTGAATTTCAACTTCAGTTTTTGTTTTTGTTTTTTTTCTTTTTGCTCTCTATTTTCGCTAGATTCATGTTACTTTTGTAGTTTTAACAATTGTCAGTTACTATTTACCATTTCAAATGAATTGTTTGAATGTATATATGTGTGAGTGTAGTGGTAAAGAATATTGACTAAAAATGAAAGGAAAAAAAATTAAGAAACTCAAGAAAATTATATAAAAAAATGAAAAGAAAATTGTATGCAACAACAATAAGAAATGAAATGATGAGAGATGGAATGAAAATAAAGTAAACTAAAATAAATAAAGAAATCGAATGAAAAACCCCAGAGATTGTTGTTTACATACACAGTCTAACAAACACACACATACACACTAATACCTAAATGCAATATAGTTTGGGCAAACAAATACAAATACACCAATAAGCAGACAGACAGAAAAATAGCGATTTGCAAATAAAAACTGTGGAACAATAACGTTAATTTGTTTGAATCCGTTAAAAATATCTCAATGAAATTTTACATGATAAGAGCGGAGAGATTCATCGAATACGCCTCAAAATAATGAGTCAAGCCAATTTTTGATACCCTGTTTAAAGAAAGAAAAAAAGGAATTTCATAGAGACAATCTCTTGTTTTTAAGGCAGGTCAGCTAAATATTCCCATCCACTGTTTCCCAAATAGCTTTAGACCGATCTTGTAATATACGACAATTTGTTGTACTTATGAAAGACTATAACCTTGAATATGATCGCATATTCTAGAGAAGAACGAATCAGACATATATTTTGCTTCCAAAAAGTTTTGGTTTGATCTTATAACATATGGTCACTCGTAGTCTACTATTAGAAGACTAAAAAGTGTTACGTTCTTAAATAGATTAATTTTTTTTATACCCTCCACCATCACAAGTGGTGATGAGGGTTTATAAACTTAGTCATTCCGTTTATAAAGTAAAGAACGAAACATCTACGAACCCATAAAGTATACATTTCAGATACAAATCAAAATTTTTGGCGATTTAGCAATGTCAGTCTATCTGTATTTTCTGGGTCCGCTCACATTCACAATAAAAGGCAGAACGTAATCAGATTTGGTCTGAGTATTTGCTATTGCTATTCGGTAGAAATAAGGTTACAGGCCAATATCGGAAATAAACTCCTAAAACTGAAAAAAATTGAAGAATTGTGACTAAATACCCTATAAAATTTTTATAAAATTTGGTATGCTGATGTAGAATTCAGGATGGGGTATGGGGAAGTGATATTGCCTTATCAAACGAAAATTTTAGTAGCACATATCTTTGAAACTTTTGGAAATAATTTCATGAATTGGCGCATAGTTAAAGCCTTAACAACATAATATTAATGACTAATAAAATTCTGGATAGGGCACGTGGTAATGATATCCTCCTTACAAGCAAAAGTTAGTATATCTCTAAAGTTGTTAGAGAAAAATGAAGAAATTTGACACATTTGATGAAGAATTTATAACAAAATAATTATTATTACTAAATATTCAAACAAACTATATTTTTAGTATCGCATATTTCGGAACCAATTAAGAGTAAGAGTAAGAGAATAGTATGATAGGACTCGGGAGAGTATGGTCATAGCTGAGTATACTGGTTTAATCTCAATTTTCAAATTTGAAATGAAATTCATAGTGAATTTAGAATATTTTAAAAAGTACCAAATTATTTAAAAGGTACCAAAATGTTTCCCGAGTTAAAGTATCAATATAATAAATAATAAATTTTTGATTTACTGAATTTATTGTTTATTCAAATTATATTAAATTCGACCGATTATATATAAGATTAAATTCAATATTCCCTTTTGAGCTATTGTAAGTACTTTTTGTCTTCCTGCTGTGGTACTAATTACATTACATATTTTCATATATTTATTAAAAAATTATTACCAACCAAATATATTTCAATACCTCCTTTTCCATCCCACTGTACCCAGGGAACAATTGAATTTTTGTTTGTTTTTTTTTTAGTGTATTTTCGGTTCATTTATTTTCAACTCAAATACTTTGAACTGAATGAAGAGTAAGAAGAACTTATGTTTTGAAAAGGGTCTCAATGTTAACAATTTCTTGAATTTTGTTGAAGATTTTAACTTAGTTTCTGTACCCTACACCAACTTGGAATCATTTGGATATTTTCTGTTTGCATTTTTGTTTGAAACCTAGAAAATAATAACTTGTTAGTTTGTGTAAAAGTCGTCTTTGTGTAATCTTTTTAAGGAATCCTTAAAGGCAATAAATTTCTATTAAAACAGTACAGTAGGAGCTTTTTGAAATGTGACAAAGTCTTCCCAGAACAGTGGTAATAAATTCATTAGTAAATG
Organism: Cochliomyia hominivorax; assembly: GCA_004302925.2. Taxonomy (NCBI): domain Eukaryota; kingdom Metazoa; phylum Arthropoda; class Insecta; order Diptera; family Calliphoridae; genus Cochliomyia; species Cochliomyia hominivorax. The sequence goes on from PYHX02000494.1 coordinate 24,714,377, forward strand.
AAATTGTCTATATACAAGTCCTTAGCGCATGTATGCTGGATTTACAAAGTTTGCCTTTACGATTTACTATAATTGCGGAACCATACTTTTGCTAAACATACTTACAGAGCCTGCAATGTGGTGTAGCTTATTCTGCAGTCGATCTTAACCAACTTTAACGTATTTTTTGAGAGAGATTTTTTTGAAGAATTTCATTTTTGATTATTTTATTTCTTAACTGCAGTTAAAGAGTGGACGAGGAAGGGATGGAAAATAACTAACAAAATATAAAGTTTAATATCTGAATAGTTAACCTTTAAGAAGATAAACAATTTAGTAAGATTTATTTTAAAAACATACGAGTTACAAACAATTGTTTTGTTAGAGAAATTATAAAAACAAGTATGAATTCCACATTCAACTATGCCGAATCTTAAATACCCTCCACCACAAATGCGTGTGAAGTAAGTACGATATATAAATACGCACTCACACATACGCTCAGAAACGTGTATGTGATATATAAACATTTTTCATTAACATAATACATGAACATTTAATGAGTCATAAAATTGGTTTTGGCTATAACTTTTTTTAACCGATTTTTATAATTTTTGGAATGGTAATGAGGTACGTATAGCTTAATATTAAACTCATTTTAATTTGTCGATTTTTAATTCACAATTTCACGAAAAAAATTTGCTTGAACTAAGAAGTTGTCTCAGATATCGGTCTATATCTTTAAATATATATTAAATCTGTACTTCTCAGGTCTAAAACAAATATTTATGCCAAATTTAAGCTGTAAATTGTTGTGGATACAGACAGACGGACACAGCTCAATCGACTCAGATTTTGATTATAATGAACATTGTGGGATCTGAGATGATACTTTCATAACGGTACTCACGGAATGATAAAATTAATATACCCTCTTCACCACTTCTGGTGATGGAGGCTATAAAAACAAGTACAAATTTTATAGTCGGTCAATCCCAACTATGTAACATCCTACACTACATTGTTGGTTGTAAATGTCTGTTACGAAAAAAATTATAAACAACCCTCGCATAATTTCTTATTTGCTCCTATGAGTGCATTATTATGATATTAATATTTATGTGAAATTTATACGTTTTAAAAGGATTTTTTCTGGAGAGATATATAGCAGTTAGAAAAGGTTATGGACCGAAGCTATTGTAATTTCTAAAGCGATTTGGTTTATATTTATCTCAATTTTACTTAATTTTATTACAATACCCACGTATATGTGCAGTTTATGAGTGGTATTTGGAAGGGTGATTGCATTTGACCCATGAGAAATAATGGAGCGATATTCGTATTATTTGGTACAGCGGTTTAAAATCTTCTTGGACTTATTTTTGCAACGTTTGGTTAAAATCAGTTTTTATTTAGGAATTTAATGGGCTAAAAACGCGTGGGTGGGTTTGTATAGAGCCTATATGAAAAAATGGACCAATCATAACCAATTTCAATAGGCCTCGGCCTTAAAAATGGTTGCAGCACCATTTTTGGTTCGTTTTTTTAATATTAAAATAAAACTTTAAATTCACTAAAATATCAATTACTCCCATTTAGAGGAATAATTCGAATTCAGATTCCTATGAAATTAATTTCGAAAATATTTTCCCAGTGTTACAGTGATGCTAAGGAATGATAGTCAGACTTAAAGAATATTTCAGGACTTATTTGTGTCTAGTTTCGTTTTAATCGATCTATATTAAATCTTGACATCGATTTAGCGATGTCAGACAAATAAAATTTGCCACCTGACGTTACTTGAGTCAAAGTATGGGTGAATGTCAAATTTTACTTTATTCACATAGTTAAATTAGAAAGTAATTTATATGCGAAAGATTTATTTAAATTAGAGAAATTACTATTCTTCTGCCTGTTATAAATCATTTATGGTGATGTAGGATATAGTGATTTCTATTAACAGAAAACAGAAACAGAAACGACTTGTGTTTATTAGCATGAAATATATGGATGTGGCGGATGTTTTCGATGGAAAACATACATGCGGTGATATCGAAACTTATTTTTGCGCCGAAGTTTGACGAGCCGGCATCTTTCATGAGAAGAAAAAGGTTGCTGAAAGTTAACGAATACTGAAAGAACTCCAAATGATGAATCAGTGAATCTAAGGTAATGGACTTATGGTGAAGATTTATGATTCATTCGAAGTGAGCGAGCAATAATATATCATCATGAAAAATCTAAGTTAATATGTTGCAAAATCACCCAGAAAACTATTAGGAAAACAATGAACGAAAAAGTTTGGTTAATATAATTTGTTTCGATTGTTGCAGAACGCCCATATTTATTTTAACACTAAAAGTTTCTTCTGTTGCGAAATCCATATACTTTTCGGCAATTAGTGAGTTTATGGTTGATTACTTTTATAGTTATCTTTCTCCTAGTTCCAGAAGCAACAAAAGGCTATTCGCTCCTTTTAACCACCTTGTATTTTCATCAGAGTGTAATTAGATAAAGTCTTAGCCCCATCGATATATTATATTCCAATATTTACATTGAACGATATAATTTTTATTGTCCAATATTTGGGCCCAGTAAAAGATCCCTATAGTTAGCAAATTTGGATTAAACTCTCTATTGAACATTCAGTGATCAAATTAATCCAATGATTAGGTTGCCTAAAGGTACCGTATTTCGAAAGATATCAAGTAGGACAAATATACTTTTAGGATAACATGACTTAACATTTTCTCGATAAGTTTCGAACATTTCAAGTGTCCTCAATCATTCATCAAAAAAATGTAGAAGTTACTTTTCATATGACCTAATATTTTTGGGGTTAAATTTTGTGATTATATGTATTGTAACATGTATTTGAGTACCGTTATTTGTATATATGTATTATGGTTTGTTTAACTAATACCATTAACTATATATACATTTACATATTTTGAACTCTTGTTGAACTTCCGGTCAAATGTTAAAGCAACCTATCTCCTGCTTTAACTACCCGGCAATTTTCTGAATGGAAAAATATAATTTCAACATTTCCTGATCTTATATACAAAAGTTAAAGTGATGATGTTCTGAGAGTGTCACCTGGTCTCTTTCTATGATATTTTAATTTAATAGCAATGAGTCAGAACAGGTTTCTGGTTGAGTGGCATCACTAAAAATTGCTGGGCAATATATTGTGGTTTTTAAAGTCCTTTATTTTGTATATGTGTGTGGTTTTATTTCATTTTGTTGTTTTTTTTTTACTTAAATAAAATTAAAAGATTTTAAAGTTTGAAAAATGAGTTTAAAGAATTTTAGTCAAATTTTGCGTGAAACATTTAAATTTTGAATTTTTTGATTCCAAAATTTTTGGATACACCAACTAATAATGCCGATTTGGATCTCATATGATATAACTATCATATATGGTTAATGTCAATAATCATTTATATAATATTTTGGAAGGTAAACATCTGAAATTACAAGAATGCGGTCGCTTAAAAATATCGTTTGTTGGAAAATATTTATGGTCAACGTGCACCGAAACAAAAGAATTGCGAAAGACTGGCATGCGGAAGGAAATGGATGCATTACGCGACGAAGATTGAAAGAAACAATCGTGTTTCTTCTCAATATTTTAAAGCATTGGAATATATTAAGCAGCAGTGAACTGGGGACTCATATGAACTAAAACTAAGAGACCTTGAATGGTGAATTTGCATGAGGGCAAAAACGCTGTAAAAAGAATTAAAAATTTTGTCTTATTTTACCTGGTGATAAAAAATACATACATCCTGAGTGTAAAGTCAGGCTAGAAGGTGGATTGTGGCCAAAGCTATAATTTCATAATGTCACGGTATTGTGGGATCAGAAAAGGAAATTGGATAAAGCGTTCGAAAGGGACATGCACCGAAGGTTATTGATTCGTTTGAACAGAGCATTAAACGAAAAACCACCAGAATGTTTGACCAAAACTGATAACGTTCGATTAGTGTATTTAAAAACCGAAACCAGAAACTTTTCTTCATTTCAGAAAATCGACCGGTTTCGAACAACTTCTATTGCCAATTTATTCGGTTAACCGGTTTTTAATGGGAGGTTGTTTTTAACGCTTTCACTAAAGTTTTTCTTTCGGCATGTAATACGAGCAAAGTACTACATGCACCATAAGACCTCATATTTTGAGTCGATTAGTAATAATATCATTTATTAGACAAATTGCTAATAAATGATATTATTTTCCCCTAATTTATAATAATTTTTTAACTTAAAACCGTATTCGAAAACAGTTTTTTTGGAAAGGTAAATTTTTCGAATAATTTGAAAACTAGTTCCCTGAAAATGTCTGGTTTTGGCTATGCCGAATGTCCATTATCACTTACATTATATAAAAGACTTGTATAAGCTAAAGATATTGAATTTAAAAACTAGTTTTACGTTTCATCAGTTTAATCCCCGATACCGAAAAATGTTTATATGGACAACAAGTCGGACAGACTAATGGATATCATTAAATCGACTCAGAAATTGATTCTGAGTTGTATACTTAAAGTTGCTCTGTATAGATTCTACTGCTTCCATGATTCTATCCGTCTTATATTCTGTCCAGTAAAACAGCTCCTTCAGGAAGTCATTAAGATAAAATTTCTTTAGATATTTTATAATAATATTTGCTATGTGTGGGGAGTAAGTCCCACCTTGGTCCTTAACAGTTTATGAATTAATTATAACAATTTAACGTAACTTTTTCCTCAATTAAACTAAATCTTCGTAGATTTAACTTTCGTATTATAATAAAATTGAATAATATTCATCAATATGAATAATGTATTATTTTTCGTTAATTTGAAGAATTTACCTCAAATTAACGAAAATTTTCGTTATGATGAATAAAGGTTTCATTGGCTTATATTTAACCTACTTTTCTTCAATTCTATACCCTTTTCCGTTATATTTGCTACCTGTTTTGGTTTAGTGTAGGAATTTTTTCGATATCTTGATAAAATTTGATTCATATTATTGCTTTGGACCAGGAACAAAGCCTATTGAAACTGGCCATGTTTGGTACAGTATATCAGGTAGCTACCTTTATATGTTCATCCGAAATGGGGCTCTAAGGTCATAAAAGTCCTAAATATAAAGTCATTACAACGAAATTCAACAATAATAAATCTCATAGTATTCTAAATCGATGTGAAAATTATGCGAGGATCGGTAAATTTGAAGGCTGTAAATCTGGCACACTTTGGTATTGTAATATTAACTGCTAGAAATTATACCAGGATAGGACATCACTTCTTTTAGCTCCGATAAAACCCCTCAAACAATCCGTAAACCCATAAATTTCACATAACGAACTTCACACTTTATAATAAATCGAAAAAGCAAATTATACGAGGGTGGTTTTTGAATGTTTCGTAGTTGTCACTTACAAAAAACAATATGATGTAGAGTATTATAAAGTTTGCCTTAACAGATTATAGTATTTTTACATATTTCTAATTAAGGCCTTAATTTAACTTTTAGCGTTATTAAGTATTTCTTAAATTTTTAATTTCTTTTATTATTATAATTTCTATTTCCCCTTTTCTGGATTCGAAATAAAATTTTATTTCGTCTTTAACAATTTATTATCAAAAAATATATTTAATTGCCTCCTTTTTGCAATTTATTCTCTTAAAATATCGATTTTATTTACATACAAAACATAAATTCTGTATTAAATTATAGACGAATAAGAAGAAGCAACAGAAGAATAAGAATTTAAGTAATAAAATCACAAAGACTTGTACTCGATGGTACATTAAATTATTTTTACCTTCACTTAATTCAACAAACATTGAAATAAAACTTAAGCGCTCCCTGGGACAAATAATTCACTATAACAATTGTAATATTAAACAGCAATAAAACTGAATGAAGAGAATAAGACGATATTCAGAAAATCAAATAAAATCACAAAAAGAAATTAAAGGACTCATGAATTGTTTTTGGTTTTATTAACTACAAAGAGAGAGAGAGAAAGAGAAGATTTTTTTGATAAAGAACATTTTTAAAATTAGACACACGTCTACAAACTTTACTCAATAATTCATATTGATAAAAAAATTTGATAGAAATTTGTTGAAATTAGTTACGAGAAAAATTTAGTTTGAAATTAAGAAGAGTTCGGCTGTGCCTAACTTTTAATACCCACCATATAAACGTATGAAGTAAAACTGATATATAGGAATACCTATATGTCAGTCTCACCAACATGTTCCCTTTACCACTACCAGTATGAATAGGAGTCTACTAACTAACTTTGTCATTTCGTGCATAACGCCAAGATTTATCTAAAATTGCATCAGGTATATAATCCTGCTTCTCTGCCTCTCTTTTCATACATAGACTAAATGTTCGAATTCAATTAAATTCGGTTAAAAATGAGTTTTATTGAAACCAATATTTGACCCAGCATTTTCCATTATAGGACTTAATGCTCATAAATCTATTTGATGTGAACCGATTAATTATCTTTAATACATAAACAATTTAACTTATAAATATCGATATATGGTTATAGTTTCCATCCGGGGATGAGGTTTTAAGTCTTAAGAGTTATTAAATATGGACCCATTCTGCTGAATTCGTTTTAATATTTCTTTCTGTTCCTCGAACAGGTAGTCCATCTTCGTTTAAAATCTGTTACACTTTTGGACACTCTTTTTGCGCTCTTCAATTCTCTTTTATAAAGAATCCAATATCTCTACATTGACCTGAGCTTCGTGCAGCTTGGAGGATTTGCCTCTATTAATACAAATACCACATTATTGTACTACTCAAAGGCATGTTTTTCATAATGACAGAATATGGATTATGAATTGGAAGTAGCCTCTTTTGTAAACATTTCTTGATGTAAAAATCCGCATTTATAAAACCCGTTGAAACAAATGATTTGCCTTTATTTGCCACAAATGAATATATTTTTAGCAGCGCTCTGGTCAGGAACTTTTTGAGCTTTGTATGTTTTTAAACCTCTTTAACTTTTCGTAGCAAATGGTTCGAGCTGATTTACTACCGGATGTGTAGGGGGTTTTTTGAAAACGCTTTTTGGCTTTAGGAACATATAAGTCTCTATTTCCAAGTATTTCAACATAATTCGGCAATAATAATTTTGGATTTGGCGTAAATATATAAATTCAGATTTAAAAACCTTTCACTATAGTTCGCATCAGAAAACCCAGTCTCGATGTTGGGTTTTATGCTTATAATGCTTTTATTAAGTGATTTATTTTATTCAAATGCGGCAACACTTTTTTCTGCTTCCGCTTGGGGTGTCAAACAGACAATTTTTTTCATTTTCCGGAATTCTGGATTTTATTTTTCGTGATTTCGAGATTTTAATTCCATAATATAACATAACAATTTAAATAGACAACATTTTCTTTTATTTGCTAAGAGATAAGATTTAACGTTATATCTCTTGATAGATAGCAATTTTAAAGATAACTTGATAAAATCTGGTGTAAAAAATTATTTTGGGCTAAAAACGAAAGTTTTCATATTCGTTCCAATGTTTCGGATAACTTACGTGCGAATATTCTCACTTATAGCAGATTGTAGCTCATTTATCTCACATATAAATAAAAAATAATTCAATTTAATTTAGCACAAATAAATGTGCATAAGTCCAGGTCCATGTATATCGGTTCACAATAGACCGTAGCTCTCATACAGACAGATCACGAGAATGTAAATATTGTGATAATATTTAGTTTCCTAAAACAAATATATAAACTTAACCTTCCAAAGTCATTTCAAATTGTACAAATGAATCAAATATTTATATCTGTATATATAAAAATTAATCTGTATTTGTTTGTTTCCGACTTATGGACATTTTAACTATCGGACAGATTTTGTTAATCACTTTTCACTAAATAATCCCAATGTAACGGATGAGAGGTACCCTCGTACAAAGCAAATAAGACTTTTAAAATTTGGTCCCAATTGTTGGACAAAATGCTGGACGAATAAGATCAAGAGAAATGTAGTTGTCTTACAATATAATCGATTGTCTGTAGAATAATTACTTTCCTAAAGAATTGCTGTACAGAAAAAATATTGGGCTGATAGAAGTATGGGGACGTTCGCCCCCTCCTACAAGGCGAATATTACTTGGCGAATTTCTAAGGAATTTCTAAAGAATTTTTAAATCTAGATTTCTCAAGTTTAGTCCCATTTTATTATCCTATAAATGAGTTTTATCTGAGAAAAAAGATTATTCCGATACTTTCCAATGAAACAGTTTCACTAAAAATATTTAGAACGGACAAATTTAGGGGGAGTTGTAAATAAAAATATTTACATCAAATATATAGTCGAATATATGAAGAACGAACACCATAAAACAAATTCTCATATATCGTTCCATAATATTTCAAGCCTATGTTATGGTGTAGGGTATTATATTGTCGGTATTTACGGACTATTACACTTTTACCTGTTTACTTGTTCAGGGTATTATACACACATAGTCAGCGAGATGTAACGACCCAGAAATAAATTCTAAGTTACTCGGTACAAAATTCTTCACAACAAAAGGGTATGAAGTAAACACGTTATATTTCTTACATACACACTCACAAACGCATACAATATATGTAATTTTTTCTTAAACATTTATAATAAAGAAATTTTAATGAGGCCTATTTTTTACATTTTGGCTATATAATTCTTTCTACTGAACCGATTCGTATCATTTTGGGAATGGTAATAAGGTATATATATATATAGCTTACTTATATGGTAAAATTTTATTCTGATTAGTCGATTAATAATTGTGAATCTTACGGATGCACTTCTCAGATTTCGATATATATCTTTTCATATATTAAACCAATTTTATCGGTTTTAAATAGAAAACTTCTCAGGACAATAGCAAATACTCAGGCCAAATTTAATTGAGCTCTGTTTATAATTGCACGTGTGAGTGTTCAACAACTGACAGACGAACATAGCTAAATCGAATCAGACTTTAATTAGATGCATTATGGGAATTTAGTTGATTCCTTCTAAGCGTTGCGCATGGAATACCCCCTCCGCAATTGGTGGTGGTGAAGGGTATACCAACTATTAAAGCGTTTAATGACAATATAAAACAATTAATTTTAAAGATACACTTTTTTACAGTTATTTTTAAATAGATTTTAATGATATTCCATGTATACGTAAATAAAGATATGTGCATGTATCTGTGTATATGTTAATGTAAAAATAAATGACATTTTTAACACTTAAGTTGCAAATATGGACATATTTCAAAATAATTTCAAGACCTATAGAAAATGTCACCCACATTAAAAAGAAATAATAATAACGCCAACTACCACAACATGAAGTAGTAAAAATATTTACATAACAAACATATACATACATATATATATATACCTAGAACTATGTATAACTATACTCAAATACATTTGTATGTAAATGAATTAATAGTAAACTCCTGTAGATGAAGTTTTTATCCATGTTTGAGAATTCAAATACAGAGTCATAGTGTATGTGCAATAAGTTACTGTGTGTATGCATGTATGTGTGTGTATGTATTTGTACATTTATTTTCGAATATAAACAATACATAATTTACAAGTACCGATTAAATAACTGATACATACGATAGTCAGACGGACGGACAGACAGACAGACAAACAGATTACTGCCACCGTAAGAGAGCAACAGTGTGAGTATTTAAAAAAAGGCATCAACAAAAAAGGGAAATGAAGAAGCATGCAACAGCAACAAGGAGGTGTTAATTTCATTTGCATATACAACAAATTAATACAAAAACAACTACAATAATAACAATTTATTTACAAAAAATGACAACAATAATAATAACAACAACAACAACAAAAGAATAGTAACAACATTATAAAAGAGTGTGAGACTGAAGAAAGAAATCAAATAAATAAAATAAAACCAAAAACAACAAGAAGAAAATTGTATGCAACAAATAAATTGTCATTGTACCGAAGTACCAAAATGTTCCACCATTTGTATGCAAAAAATAACAACAACAACAATACATACACTATTCAAATGATGCACTGACACAAACTCACACTTAGTCACAACACTTTATTTATGTGAAAATGAACCAACAAACATTTCGAAGTAAGAAAGGAAATTCGATTTAAGAGAATATACCGTTCAACTATGTATAACTGTGTGAGTCGATTTAATGATGCCCGTCCTTGGTCATATTTCAGAGGGCATCTTGCGACACTAATATCTATGTTTAGTTTATGAGTTTAAAAATTGTTTCTTTTTGGGGGGTTATATGGGAGCTATAAGAAGTTGTAAACCGACCGTTGATGTAATGGGAATTACATGGGACCTATGAGAAATAATGGACCGACCCTTGCATATTTTGGCACATTGCTTCAGAATATCATAATATTTACTTTTGATTAATATTTGTTTAGTCGGTACCTCAAATATTGTAATTTTTACCAAAATTTCAGCGAGATCTGTTGCGAAATGTTCAAAACGTTTACATGGACAGCCAGCCGGATGGAAGGACATCGACTCAGAAAGTGACTCTGAGTAGAGCGGTATACTTAAAGGTGGGTATAAATAACACCACCTTTAAAATTGGAATCTGGAAAGACTTATAAATGGTAGTTCTCACCCATAACTTCAGTAGATTCTTCTAATGCAAAATATTTCCTGGGATTGAGATCTTCGGCGTGTATAAGGATTTCAACATTTACATACAAATATTTGCTATGAAGAAGACATGAGAAAAAAGATAAATATGAAAAACTACATGAACTTCATCATTGAGTGCATCAGTCACAATACACAACAAACACGAAAAGTAAATTGTAAATTGTCGAAATTTAAATTCACTCCAGGAGTGTGTGGAGAGATATAATAGCATAACTTACACCGATGGCTCCAAGATAAAAAAACAGATTTTTCCAGGTTGCAGTTTTTGCCACACTTTGGGTATGTAGGGAATGTTGGCATTTTTGTCGACAGTTTTGCAGCACTTCATGTTACTGACGGCCCCTACCATTTAGCCAGTTCTGGTCTTCTAATGCAGGAAGGAGCTTACCAGGTTGGTTCGTTCTTCTCGTCTTGATCGAGTGGACCTGTTAGTCAGAAAAGGTTCCGTAGCGATTAGGGACTTGTTTTATAATAATCTTGCAGATGAGTTAACCAGAAAGGATTTTGAAGCAAATATAAATATATTTACATCGAATCCGTTTGTCCGTCTGTCTGCCTGTCTGTTAAAAACATTCAAACAACTTGAGTAAATGTCCGAATTCACTAAAATTTTGCCACATTGTATGGGCCCATTAGCAGAATAATAGTTATCACAACCTCTAAATTCCGAGAAACAACTGTTTTAAGTTTTTCAACAAGATGTAAGTTTCTTAAATATAAAAACTATAATTTATAGCTAGATGTAGTTCCCGATAGAAATCCATCAAAATCTAATCAATAAGATAAATTATAATCTAAAATATTCTGAATTTTGATACACCCCAAAGTCAAAGTGGCATATAAGAGGCAAGTTCGAATACAATTTTTTTTTAATTTTCCCACATATATTTATTTTAATATTAAAAAAATACCAAAAAACTAGATTCTACTGAGGTTTTGATTTCAACAATATCGATCCATGGTTTGCTTTAGCTCTCATATAAGGCACTTTTCCGAAAAATGATTTAAACTTATAAAACTAATAAGTAAAGACTAATTTTAATAAAATTTTGCACAATTGTTTTTAAAGTTCTTTTAATACACGTACATAATTTAAGAAATATCGGTTCATATATTGCTACAGGTTCCTTCTCGGAATAGAATTTTAAGCTTATAAATGTCTCAAATATAAATCAATCCCATTGGAACTTGGTAAAATTTTTATTCTAACTATCTTGAATATATTATTTATTTTACCAATAACGAATCATACGCTCATATAGCTTCCATATAAGACACCCTTCTGATAAAAGATTTTGAGCCTTAAAAAATTCTTATATATGAACCAATTTCGTTGAACATCTTCACGATAAAATTTCAAAGAATCTTTAATATATGTAATTAATTTGATAAATATTGGTCCCTATTTTGATACAGCTTCCATAATTGGACCCTTCAAGAAAAAAGACTTTGAGCCTAAAAGACTTTCGAAATTTATCGTTATATTTTTAAACTGTCTTTGGTAAATGAACATAGTTTGAACCTAAAATCGGTCCTTATTCTTAAAACTCTCTCTTAAAACAGGGTTTTAGGCTTGAAAGATCGTTAAACATGGATAAATTCCATTGGAATATGAACCAAAACAATTTTTTACTTTAGATTTTGTTTGAAGCTGTTTTCAACTCAGGCAAATGTTTCCATAATTTAAATGGTGGAGGGTATTAAAAATTTGACTCAGACGAATATAGCATTCTTACTTCTCATATACCCTTCACCATCACTAGTGGTGTAGAGGGTATACAACAAATTAATTATCAAAGATCTCCTTATGAATATATATTCATGAATGAAATGTAAATATGATTCGATTTAGCTATGCAGGTCTGTCTGTTGTTGGCACGTTCACATCGACAATAATAACGGAACTCAATGAAAATTTTCCTCAGTATTTGAATTTTTCCTGAAAGGTGTCGTATTGGAAGGCAGCAAAATTTGTTCAGCGCATTTATTGTATTGTATGCGTTTTTGGAGGGTATTGAGGATTCGGCATGACTAAACCAATCGGGCCGATAACATTGAGAATATGGAACAATAATATATTTCATTTAAGGCTTTATATGAATGTTTTTTCTGCTCATGTAAATATTTGCAATATGTAAATGATGGAGGGTGTTTAAAATTCGGAACTGCCAAATATATTTTTTTAAATTACATTATTTTGAAAATTTTATGGTAAAATTTTTTATAAAGAATAAAATTTGTTTAAAAATAATTTTTTTTGTAAAAAACCGAAAGTTTGCCATTTTGCACTTTCTTAGTGGAAATAAAATTTTTAATGAAAATTTAATTTTTTGGAAATATTTTTTGTAAAAATTTGAATATTTTTTGTAATTATTGTTTGTGAAAATTAAATTTTTAGTGAAAATGCAATCATTGTTTTTGATGAAAAAATTCATAATTTTGATTTAAAGTTCTTGTGTTCTTGTTGGTTTTTCGAAAATCGATCTGAAATTATTTCATTCCTTTAAAATTTCATATAAATTACGTGGTTTACTCTGCTCTATTCTGCTCGACTCTCATACGTGTCGCCATGCATAAAATATATTGTTATGTTGCATACAACAACCAGTGTTGAATTGAAAATAAGTATGAGGATTATGATGAAAATGGTGATGATGAAACTGAACATGATCATTATTATCACAATGATGCTGATGCTGATTATTGTAAAGATACTAATGGAGATGACAAGAAAAAAAAACTAATATTGCATTTGAATATGAGCAACAGCAACAGTATTTCTGTACAAACTAACAACAAGTTATATTTTGTAAGAATGAATTATATTTGAACCACAGAGACACAAACAAATAACAGTTTTCCCCAAAAAAAGGATAATACACTCCTCACAAACTCACCAAAGTTAAAAAAGAGAGTAAAAAAAGGAAGACTTAGAAGTCAACAAAAATGTTCATAATTTATGATTTATACGACAGAAATACAAATAAACAAACACGTTTAATACATATAAAAATGAATCTGTGCTTGTTTGTTAAGGACTTATAGATGCATTGATTATCGAATATCCAAAGATCTATAATTAACTGAGTTTGGTATCAATTTGGTCTCTGGAAAAAATTAGGACGGATAGGACCAGTACAAATCAACTAATAATTATTGAATATTTAAGGAACTATAACAGAGAGAATTTGGTAGAAATCCGTTCCTCAAGGTGCTATTTTACTGGACAGGACCAGTGGAACCAGTAGTACCAGGAGTACCCCCATTCAAATGAATTATTGATACCCAAATATCCAAAGAACTTTAACAGAGAGAATTTTTAAATTTGGTTCCGATTACTTTCTCACAATGTTGGACGGATGGGACTAGGAGGAGAGGTATCCATATAAAAATCAACTATAGATAATTGAATATTTAAAGAAATGTGACTGGGAGAACTTTTAAATTTGTTTAAAATCCATTCCACAAGGAGATATTTCACTGGATAGGACCAATGGTAGGAGTACCCTCATACAAATCAAATATTAATTACCGAATATCTAAAGAACTATAACATGACTTTTTAAATTTGGCGCCAATCACTTCATCAAGGAGCTGTTTTACTGAACACAGTATAGGATAGGACCAGGGGGAGTGGCAGAACTAATACAGCGAGAATTTTTTTAATTTGGCTTCAGTCACTTCCTCAAGAAGCTGCTTTGTGTAATGAACATAATGTAGGATGGACCAGGGGAGAGGGTAACCCTACACAAAGAAAAAATTGATTTTCGACTATCTTAAGACTTATAACAGCGAAAATGAGCAAATTTGTTCCCAATCACTTCCTCAAGAAACTATTTAACTGAAAAAAAAAAAAAAATTGGATGAATAGGGCCAGAGGGAAGGGTACCTCAAATATAAAGTAAATTATGATTATTAAACATCTAGAGAACTAACGAAGTAAGTGTATTAAGATTTCGTCCCGATTACTTTCCCAATGAACAGTTTTAGTGGAAAAATATAGAACGAATAGGATCAGAGGGAGAGAAAGCTCCGACAAAAAGCAAATATTAGTTATGGAATGTCTTAAGTACTATCGAAGTGAGAGACCATACCAATAACTTTCTCAGAGGAAAAGTTTTACTGGACAAAATCTAGGACGGTTAGGATGAAAGGAAGGGGTAGCCCCCAGGTAATGTAAATTTTAATTATTATTATCTGCGGAATTGTTATAGCTAGAGTCACTTAAATTAAAAAAATGTTATGGTGAAAAAATAGGACGGATTGGTCTTTTCATATAACTTTTGCAGCTAGAATTCAAAAATTTGGGCCCAATCATATTCCCGTAGGAAAATGAGTGGTAGATGTGGTCATACAAAGAAAAAACGAGAGCCGACTCTATGTAAACCAATTATTAATTAAGAAATATCTGAAGAACTATTTCATTTAGGGTTTCCGTATTTTATTGGAATTTTTAAAAACTTGCATGGTCAGGGGGATGTGGAAAGTTCCCCCTTACATGAAATTTTTGTAATACACATTGTGATTTGTGAAATTCTTTTCGTGACCTGGGACTGTGGAGATTTTTTCTGCAACAAAGCACACCAAGTAAAGGCTTGTAAAATATAAAATAAAATAATATGAAGTTAAGATTTTATAAATACTTATACATTTACTTTATTTAAACACTCATTTTACTTATTCACACACACACACACACACACACACACATTCACACACTCATCACTCACTTATGAAGAATAAACTTTAAATTATGGATTTAAATTATTATTTGATTATGTGACCAAAACAAATGATAAAATACTTGAAAGTTCTTTTGCGGTGAATGAAGGACAACAAAATAATTCGAGTTTAAATGAAAATACAAATATTTGAAAAAGAAATTAAAATATTTTATTTTGTATGCATGAGAAATGTTAATTATAATTAAATAATTGAAAAAGACCAAAGAACTGAAAATATTTATTATTCCCTACACCAATGTAAGTTGTTGAGGTATTATCTGTTTATGCTGATGTTTGTAACATACGGAAGAAATGGTGTAACAGCCAGAATAAGTAAGTTAAAGCCTTTTAGAATTTGTCATGTTCGGTTCAATATTTCGTGTACCTTCTATAGAAATGTCCTCCCGAAATTAGCGTTAAAGCAGATAAAATTCCTAAATATAAAGCTATTTTAACGAAAATTGCCAAGAAATAAGTCTTATGATATTTTAAAACTATGTGCCAAGTTATGCGAGGGTCGGTTTATTACATCTCATAGATATCATACAAACCCCCTTTCTAATATCACTTTAATGGGTATAAATCACAAAATATTTTGGTATTGTAACAATAACTGGTCCTATTTAAATAAATATAGGTAAAAATCGATTAGATTTTTACCTATATTTATTAATGATGAAATTAATGAACGACACGAGGGTCGTTCATTAATTTCTAACTACTCTTTATAACCTACATTGTGGTGTAGGGCTAAACCGACTATAACATTTTTACTTGTTTCTTTCTTCCATATGTGTATACACTTTACTTTTTATAAACTTCATTGCAGCACATTCCACCTGGTCAAATTTTGTATCAAGTGCCACTCGAATATGTCACTTTTTAACCAAATTTTGTTCTAAAATCGAAATGAATGTTAAAGTGAAATATAGTTCACTTGTCCTAACTTGATTTTTTTGAAAACAGATCTGTTACTTTTGATCCACTTTGGGGATTTGCATGATATTTAACATAATGATAGCACAAAAGTCTAGAATTTTAATCCATGAATACCATAGCGGCACCATGGGCGGAGTCATGGAGTGCAAATGTGGGTAGTTTTTTGTATTAACCACGTGACAAAATTTCTTTTCTCAATCAATTTTTAATATCTTGTTGCCATTGATAAGTTCTTTAAAAAACAAGTGAGAAAGCTGTATTCGGTTATACCGAATTTTCAATACCCTCCATCACAATTGCGTGTAAAATAAATGTGTTATGTTTTGTATATACACACTCACACATACACTCACATACGTACACATCTAAGTTTTTTCTTAATGTAACACAGGAACACTAAATATGTTATAAAATTAGTTATAATTTTTGGCTATAACTTTTTCTCTACTGAACCGATTTCGATTGTTTTTAGCATGGTAATGAAGAATGTATAATTTAATATTATGACACAATTTCATTCTAATTTGTCGATTTATAATTAACAATTTAAGAAAGTTCCTCACTTGGACTTAGAGGTTGCCTCAGATACCATTCTATATCTTTTAATATACAGAATCGATTTTGAGGGTCAAAACAATAGTAAAGACTCTGGCCAAATTTCATACCGTTCTGTCGATTATTGTGGATGCGAGTGTGCCAACAATATTTATATATTGATGCAACAATATTTATACATTATGGAATATGAAATGTGTCCTTCTTAGAGTTATCGATGGAATGACAAAGTTAGTTGTGGTGGAGGTTATAAGAAAATGCCTACATGTGTTACTTATCTCTTATAGTAATCGAGTAACTTGCATTTAGGTTTTCATCTGTAAACATTAAGCAAGATATTGAGTCAGTTTTTTTAATATGAGTCACAAAGTATTGCTCGGATCTCTTTAATTTTTTTAAGATGAAAAATAATTAAATTTATCTTATGAAAAATGTTAAAGTCAATTTCTTATTTCAGTCTAAAAATAATTTCAATTAGAAAATCCAAAGTGTTTGTCAGTGACATCTAAAATAATTTTTTTCTCAAAAAAGAATTTGATTTCTGAATTATCCTTATTTTCACTTCAATAAGTTCGCCAGTGGCGCCCGTTTTGGTTCCAAACTCCAAATTTTTTATACTAAAGTCTTTTGCTGTCATTATTATAAAAAATTATATTGCAAAATCATTCAACCGATCAGAAGTTATATTTCTGAAGACTCTGACAAAATCAGTTTGTGCGTGAGATTGGAGGGTTTAAAAGAATGATAAATGAATCGATTTATAGATTTGTGAGTTGATTTGCTATAACCGTCCACTTTTAGGAGAAAGGAAACAAGAGCCCCTCTCCCATTCAGCATAAAATTGTGTCCCCTTCTTTGATTTTTTTGAGTATTTTATTTCATACTTTGGAATCTCTCAATAAATTTACAATAACTATTAATTAAACGATAATTTGAAAGTACTTACAGGTATTTAGTTGGTAATTATTTTAACATCGTACCTGTAAAGAGGAAAAGAAAAATTTTGGTTAAAAAAACTTAAAAAATAATAATTAATTGTTACAAGGAGTTCATCACACCACTCTGACAGACCTTCAATTGGTTTTATATAAATTTAAAAAAATGTTATATTTTCCTTGGAAAAATTATTAGAAAATGTTAAATTGTACACCTGTTTTTTACCACAGTCAAAAATATCGAATCTTAAGTTTAAGGAGTGGGATAGAAAATTTCTAAACAAACAAATGTGTTAATGATGAAATTTTGAATCTATTTTGGAAACCCTTCTATTAACGCGTTTATAGTGCTTAATGTCACTTTGTAGATAGTCTATCTCCTTTTGAAATTTACAACGCATTTAAACAACTTTTTGTGCTCGTCAACTCTCTTTTAACAAGAGCCCAATATCTCTTCACTGGCCCTAACTCTGGGTAGTTTACTATTTGCCCCTTTTTGTATAAATGTCACATTATGGTTCATATGAACCATTCCTTCTACTTGAACCAGATTTTCTGTCAAGAGACGAGTTCATCTGGTACAGTTCGACGCAGATCTTTGAATGCTTAGCTAAGGACCAAGTTGTCCTAAGTTGTCCTAAAAAAAAAATAATAATAATTTTAGAACGCACTTTTTCCTGGACACTCATTTTGATCAGATTAAGAATATATTAATTTCTAAAATGTTTTACAAAGGTAACCCCATCTAAAAATATCAAATATAATTCGCTTAAAAGGTTTAATGAAAGACGTGTATTAAGAAGTGTATGATCTCAGTCCTTAGTTGCAATTTAATATCAAATCCATCAATAATAACGATAATTAAGAAACAACATGAAACTAATTGCTCTAAAAGGTTTATAATCAATTTTAGCGTATAATTGTTGATTTCAGTTGGTTTAAAATATAAAAATCAAAATATAAAATAAAAATAATAATACGCTTCGTTGGTCTCTAAATGTTTGTAGTTTTGTTTTTCAATTTGCAATTTGGCCATTGCAAATGCATGTTCATTAGGGGTGTCCTTTGATATTGGGATAAATAAAATATTTTCGGAGAAAAGGTTTATTAAAAATTTTTGAATATGTGAGAAATTTAAAAAGCCGTTTATTAAGAATCTATCCAATCAGTTTTTGGAGGTCGCCTCAGATATCGCTCTTATACTCTGTACCATGTGCACCGTGATTTGTTTCATAGACCAAGATACTTAAGTATACAGATTGAGCTGAAATTTACTTTAATTATAGTTGTGACTAATACCTCCACCGGACGCTTAAATCATATTATATTTGAAAAAAATATATTAAAGGATGCTATACTCATAAAGACCAAAATTGAAAATATTCGAAGAATTAACCAAAACAAAAAATATTTATTTATTTATTATTATTATTATTAATTTTTTTTTTGATATATTATTCGTTTAAAGAAAATTTCCAAAAATAGACAAATATTCACATTAAAAACAATGGAAAACGTGTATTTTTATTTTTTTGATTATTTGCTTAAATTTTATTAACGATAATCAAAAGAGAACAGCTGCCAGTTTTTTATTAAGTTTGAGAAAAACTATTTTTTTTTGTACGTAAAAAATTAACTTTTTGCAAACAAATTTCACAAATTCATTGATATAGGAAAAAGACAAAACGATTATTTTTATTTCTTAAAAATTTTTTGAATATGAAAAGAGTAAAAAATGGATTTTTAATGAACGTAAAATTTCAAAAAAAAAAAAATTTAAAACACCGAATATTTGACGCATAAAAAATGCTAAGCGTTTAGTTTTATAGTTTAATTTAATTATACTTGTAAATTTATAATCAAAAGTGAACAGCTGTCAGTTTTAGTTAAATTTGAGAAAAAATATTGTTTATAAACGTTATATATTCCTACAAAGTACAAAAACATACCCTCCACCACCTGAAGTAGTGTCATTCTATGTGTAACATTAAGAAGGCTTCATTTAAGACCTCATATTATATATATTTTTTTGCATCATATCAAAATCTGAGACAATTTAGGTATGTCCGCCTGTTTGCCCGTCTGTCTGTCTGTTGCTGGCACCTTCACATCCAAAATAAATTACAGAGCTAAATGAAATTTAATCTGAGTATTTGTTATAGTTTTGAGAAGTTTCCTATTCCAGACGAAAAAAGCGGTAAATTATTTTAAAAGTTATAGACAGATATCTGAGGCAACCGACAAATTTTGAAATTTTGCCATAATATTAATTTATATGTAACTTTCTAAAAGGTATAATTAGTAAGATTTCAGGTGAAACGACTAAAAGTGCGTAAAAACGAGCATAACATGTTTGATATCATTTTTACATAATTTTGTTTACAAAAATACACCCAAAATATAGTTGTATGAATGCTTCTAGTCGTGTTTATAGAATTATAGACATTTTCGTTGAAAAATTACTTATATTGCATTTAAAAACTTTTAAATTTTGAATAATATTGAATAAGAGATGCTTATTTTTAAATTATAAAATACGTAAAAGTTTGAAACAAAAATCAATGTGTAGTTTTACCCAATTTATAGTAGGAGTCCAATTACCTACTATAAATAGAGTAAATTTACATGAACATGTAGGAAAAACTTTTTTTACACTCATACACAAATTTGTAAATATATGTACGAAATATAATTTATTTACTTCACACGCATTTGTGGTGGAGGGTATTGAAGATTCGGAAAAACCGAATATAGCACTTGTTTAATAATGTATCCGCCTATAATGGAATAATTTTTGTCTGATTTCTATAACTATTAATAAAATACTATATTGTTATGCGTGGTCTTTTATTTAAACCAAAAATAAAAAATACCTTAGCGTATGAGTTATAAATGTTTATATAATCAATTATTATATTAAGTATACTCCCTGAACTATAAAAATGAACATAAAGTAATATTCAAATAAGTTTTAATACACTTAACCAAATTTAACCAATTTTTGAGAGGATAAAGTAGCTTTCAAAAAGAATTAAAAAAACTAAAAAGTAATTTTGGATGATTTAATACACATTTTTTACAGAAGGATATATAAAAGAGGATATATAAAAGAGGAATATATATTTTATAATTGCTGCCATATAAAAGTCATACTTTTCAAAATTTCAGATTTTTCTGAATATATTATCGTGGACAATATTTAGGATTTTATATTCAGAACATATGGAAGGTGTCGGAATTGTTAAGGAAGTTTTCTTCAAAATTTATTTTTTCCCTTAATTATTCTAATATTTAGCTGTGTGTAAGTTTTCAGAACTCTGGGATAAATACCACATTTTTAACGATTTTTGTATAGGAATGAATCGCTGTGTTTTTGGGCGATTTAGTTCCTTTTAAACAACCAATTTTTGGGAACAATCTGTCATAATACAACAGACGGACGGATGAATAAATAGACGGGTTCAGATATTTTCCAAAAATAAATATGTATTATGGGTTTTTGGACCCATAATGACAAACTGAATATCTACTATTTTAACTAACCCATTTACCAATGTTGGTCGCTATTAAATTAATATAAACAAATTTTTGTTTTGAACCCCCTTAGTTTTTGTATATATATTTTTTTAAAGAAATCGACATTTAAGAAAATTGTTTAAATAAAGAAAATTGGCAAAAAGCAAAAATGCAAAATTGCATTGATTAAAGGAAAATTTTGTTATGACACAAAGTGGAAATGTATTTCTAAAATTGTTTTCACAAGAAACTAAATACAAAAATGAAATTGAAAGTGAACAAAATGTTTTTGTCATACTGAAATAAACTAAATTTAAATGCCAAAAGTCATTTTAATCCGCTGTTAAATCGATATGATGGTGGTAAAAACATGTTTGATCTTTTTTAATAATTATTTTGTTGTTAACCAAATAAAAAAATGTGAACATGATCGTAGCAATATTTCTGGATATATTAAAAAAATGACTCAAGATATTTTAAAGTATTGAAAATTTAAATATATTCAACTCGAAAACTATAAGATTATAACACTTGTTATACCCTGCACCACCACAAGTGATGAGGAGGGTATATAACTATATCATTCCGAACACAACACTAAGAAGGAATTATTTTAGATCCCATTATGTATATATATTCTTGCATCAAATCAAAATAATTAACAGAGCTCAATGAAATTAAGTCTTAGTATTTGTTAGATCCCTACTTAAAACCAGCTAAATCGGTTCAGTATATTTCATGACATAGACCAGTTTCTGAGGGAAGATCTAAGTTTAAGCAAACATTTTTCTTAAAATTTTCAATTATAAATCGACAAATTAGAATTTGTAATTTTTCCATAATATTGAGCTATAAGTACTTCATTCCAAAAATTATCAAAATCGGTTCAGTGGAAAAGGAGTAATAGTTAAAAATACAACAGCAAAAGCTTTTTGATATTGTGTTTGTCTGTGAGTGTATGCGTAAATGTTTATGCATGAACATAAGTTATTTGCTTCACATGCATTTTATGGTGGAGGGTTTTGAAGATACCATTTATAAAAAATTTAATTTCAGATGTAACTTTGGTCCTACTTTATATAAAAGTACATCCACCAAAAGTTTAATATTTATTTTACTGCTTAACATCGTGGAATATGTTTATAGTCGAAAACAAGAATGTTATATTCGGCTCTGCCGAAATTTGAATACCCAACATGACGGAAATTTGCGAGGATTGAAAAAACTTTTATATAAAATTGAAGTGAAATATGATACTGGTCCATATACATAAATGCAAATGGTGCATATTTAAGAACCTTTTAAGCCTAAAGCACTGTTCCAAAAGATTTGCACAAAAAATAATTGTATAAAAATTCAATAAAATTTGTTCAAGCTAATAACGGTTTTCTGAAATTGGGAGCTACAGCAAAAATTAGACCGATTTTGGTCATATTTCTAATATATATTCAAGGTATTAACAATAATATTTGTGCCGAATTTCATTCAAATTTTCCCAAAAAGTTCTTAGTATGGCTAGCAATATGAAGTTCCGGCAAAAGAATCCAAACTTTTGTTACAACGGGCTCTAGAAATAACGAAATTTACTTCAAGGAATGTTTATAAAAAAAACTTATACTATTTATAAGGTGTCCACTAATTTTTAGCCTGACTTTTCATCCTGATACTATAGTAAATAAGCCCATGGGTGGTACAAGAACAGTAATATGGTAATTGTACAAAAAGAGGCAAAATCCTTGTACTGACCAGAGGAATGCTCAGTGGAGAGATATTTAATTCTTGTTAAAAGAAAAGAGCACAAAAAGGTTTAGAAAAGAGTGGTAAAATTTGAATGGAGATAGATTAACTGTTCGAGAACAAAATGTTGAGAATTCTTCGATCTCACCACTTTTTTCTAAAATGACGGTCTGTAAAACACACTGATTTTTGAAGGTGTCAAAGTTCAACATGTCTTGGTCTATAATTTTGGTTTTACTAATACGATTTTTAGTGTTTTCGGCTCTATAATGTGATACATATAATTATATAATTATAACGATCTATAACTTTTTCCTACTGAGCCGATATTGCTAGTTTAAATAGAAAACAGAAGAAGACTATGACAAATATCCGGTCTAAATTTCGTTATAATCCAATATTTCAACATACATAGCAAAATAGACTCTGATTTGATTGGGTCTTAGATGGTTCATTCTGGGAATTACACACGGAATGACAAAGTTATATACTTCAGCACATCCATATGATCTTGTATATTAAACAGTGATGCCTAAAATTTACAATTCCCGACTCTAGAGTTAATACTACAAATTCTGCTAACTCGGCAATGCTCCACATTTCTGATGTTTTTTCAATAGGATGAGAGAGAAAATTGTTCTTTAGTTCTCTTTATAGCAGAAACATACACTATAAGAAATGTTCGACAAAACATGTTCATTTAAGTAATATTTACCTTTGTTACTCACAATTTTAATGGAAATTTGCACAGAAATCTCTAAAAAAATATTTTTAAGAAAAAACTGAATCGTCAACTTTAAAATATTTCATTGTTTTCATATATAAATTCTGTAAATGAAGAGTTTTTTCAGTGTAAAATTAAGCAGAATTAAATTTCGTGCTTCACATACAAAGGTAAATGTATAATAGTGTTGGTGGGCAGCTCTGATACCCAACAAGTAATAACTTAGTTCGACTATGTTATACCCTACACCACATTGTTCATTCTTAATGATTGCTACGAAAGATTTATGAACAGCCTTCGTATAATTTGCTTTTCTTCTTTATACGCATGTGTGCAATAGATTATTATGATACTTATATTTGTGTGAAATAATGCGTTTTAAAAGGATTTTTTTTTGAGGGATACATGAGAGTTAGAAAAATTTTGTACTGACCCTCCTATAATTTCGCACAGCGGTTTTGGCTTATATTTATCATAATTTGACTAAATATTTTTGCAATACTCATGCATACGTACGATTTATTAGTTTCAAGGTGATATTTGGAAGGAAAGTTGTATGGGACCTATGAGAAAAATGGACCGATCCTCGTATAATTTATCGTTTTAGAATATAATAAGACTTATTTTCGAAAATTCTGGTTAAAATTGTTTTATATTTGGGAATTTTGAGGACTAAAAACTCCATTTCGGAGGAATGGTTATGATCGGTCCATTACCAATCTGAGGTAATGGACCGATCATAACCAATTTGAAGAGATATCTTCAAAACTGTGACCTGTACTTTGCAAACAAGCTTAACATGGAAAGGCAGTCGAACGGACGAACATGTATAAATTGACTCAAGAAGTGATGCTGAGTCGAACGGTATATTTAAAGGTGGTGGTAGGACTATTTTTCTACGGTGGTGTAGGGTATGGAAATGTGACAAATGTTATTCTCAGTACGTTCTGCTGCTACTTTTAAGAATTTTTATTTTATTGTGTGAATATATAAAAAATTTTTAAGGTTCTTTAGGATATACGGTATTAACAGGCAATACAATGGGTTCAATCATCTCAACCACTGCAACATGCAACATGATAATTCCACGATAAAATACCCTGTCGTCAGATTTGCTGTGTCTAAGTTTTTAAACTATTGAATTTTGTTGATGGTTTAAATTTAATTTCTTTTTTTTTTTTTGCTTATTCCTCCAAGTCATCAAATATTTCTTAGACAATTTGTCTTATTACTTTCCATCTTTAAATATGGTCACAGTTGTTTGATGTCTAATTAACAAAATCATCACAATAATTAACTCCATTATATAATGACAACAACACACATTATTGTCGGTCTCACCGCCGTTAATTATGTCATTTTATTACCTACATATTTACTTACATATAATCAATTCAAATTTCTGACACTTCAATCGATCAATTTGGTAATTTCATCAAAAATCAACAAAAATTTCAGTTGGACATCAATCAACTTTTTGGTTTTGGTTAGGTGATTTTGCAAAGTGATTGGTAACAATAATATTGTTATTGTCATTATGTCATGGCATTAATTTGTTTGCAGAAAAAAGTTACCTAAGAAAATTGAATACGCTCGTATACATATACATATCGCTTGTTTTCTGCAAAGTCGCAATAACTCGTAAGTATGAAGAGGGAAGCTAAAAAAACAAATAAGAAGTTTTAGCAAGGCACGCCCAAATATTTAACACCCTAAACCGCATTGTTGAATATAAGTGGTAGCTACCAATAGTTAATGAACCACTTCCATATAAAGGTATTTTTTAAATATATGTTTATGAGTACAGTAAACATCTATGAGGGATTAGTGCGTTCTGACACAATTTTTCTCTGGGCGTTAGATGGAATATACAGGAAATTATTGATCGACCGTTATTAAATTTGACACTTGGATTCTTTCTTATTAAAATATCAACGTTTTTGTGAGATTTAATCCGTTCAAAATTATATTTGGAAGGGGACTGAAAGTGACTTATGAGAAATTGAGAAATTGTTGGAAACAATATCATGTTTTAAATAGTTGTTAGAATTTAATAAAATTTGGTCGCATTGTTGTTGTTTTTTCTTATTAAAAACCAGCTATATCTGTCCAATAGCAAACAAATTATGGACCGATTCTGCGAGAACCTCAAAATTCTGAAAAATAAATTTTGTAATTTTTTCATTTAAAACTTGATTTAGACTTTAACCGAAATTAAACGTAACATACAGCTGTTCATAGTTCAAAAATTCATCAAAATCAGATCAATAGGAAACAAGTAAGAAGTTATACTCGTTCAAGCCCGACACATTGTTGATTATATGTGGTAGCTACCAAAAATTAATGAACCACCCTCGTATAAAATATTTTTTTAATTTAAGTTAACAGTATATTACACTGGTACCAATTTCCATGTGGGATTATTACGTTCTAAAATGTTTTTTCTGTGGGCGTTACATGGAACTTGGAAAAAATTGTGGACCGACCCTCGTAAAATTTCGCACATTGATTTTTGCTAATATTTGTCTTGATTTTGACTAATTCTTATTACAATACGAACATAGTAGTTTACGTCGCATAATGACATTTTTATAGGAGGCACCTTCGTTCTTGGACCAAAAAATTATATGTACCAAATTTCATCAAGATCTCTTAAACACCGTTAAATAGAGTCAGAAAATGATTTTGATAAACAAATAAAGTTGGCTGTAACGCCATTTTTCTGTATGGTAAAAACATCAGCACAAACGCATAATACCCCATACGATGGTGTAGGGTATAAAAGTATTAAATTTGTTTTTCTGAATACCAAGAATTATATTTCCGTAAAATAGTAAAAATAAATCTCCTGTAAAATTTAATTTTTTGAGTTATGACTTTCTTGCAGCAAATGAGCGATATGTGCAAGATATTTATTTTTGAAATATTTCTTTAAAAATTATTATTATTTAAACAATTAAAATAACACGCAATAGATAGAAAAAAATGCAAAACTTGAATGCAACAATGTAGTGAAAATTGAAATATTGTTTGATGCAAAAACAAAATGCTTGTGCTTGTTTTTATTGTTACGCCTGTTTAAGCATTGTGAGTTTTTTTGTTGTTTGTAATAAATTTTCTTTTTGCTAGAAAATTGCTTAAATACGAGAGTAAAATTCATATACAGTAATGGTCAAAAATTTAGTCACTCTTTCCTTAATAAGTACTTATTTGCTTATATCGCTCATTTGCTGCAAGGTTGTTACAATTCAAACAAAAAAAAAACTGTTCACGAAAATTGAAGTTTAGTTTCTAAACAACATCATGGTGAAAATCATCCAGGTCAAGAATTTAATATTGCAGATGCTCGAGGGAATGTTGAAGATAATTTTAGGACCCAAAAGTTCTTGGTAGACAAAAGAAGCCAAATATTTTTTATCGAAATGGACATCACACACAATGTGTCCACTTATTTTTGGTCCGACTTGTCATCCTGTCACTGTGATAAACAATCATCAAACTGTGATAAACAATCATCCAAACTGGATGAAAAGATATCGATCCAAAGTGTTTCTAAACGATTTTTTGGACATTATAATGTGGCGCATTACATAATCGTGCTTGGTCCACTATAAACTTCTCACTTGCTTATTTATCTATTTAAAGTACTTGGCCGTGGAAAATTTGCTTAGTTTTTGGTCAACACTGTTAGTGTATAAATGTTGCATGTTACACACTGACTTGAAATGACTTGACTAATAGAGTTAGACAAACAGACTGATAAATAAATATATAATAGATAGTCATACTATCAGATACACTCAACATACAAACATACATTCATCTCTTTATTTTTCATTTCTTTTGTTTCTGCATTACTAAATTAAAGTTATTTGTTGTTGTTGCCTTTCTTATGCCAAACTGTCTATCTTTTTGTCTGTCTGACAGTCTATAAAGCATTTCTATGTTTTCTTCTTCAAATTCATGTTAAAGCCGGGAGGGGGAATGTGAAATTTTACATTTGCAGAATTATACAAGAGGACCATCAGAGGAAGAAAATGTTGTTTGAAAAAAAAAATCGCATGTCGGTTAAAGCGATTAAAGACACTCAAATGGGCGCCTATGCTCTCGTTAATCAGGTTTCTTTCATTAATGAGTCATAATGAATGAATTCAAGACACAGTGTTGAGCAATATTAAAGTGGAAAAAAATTTTCTGACAAATGCAATTATGATGTAAATATAAAATCAATGAATGAAGTATTTATTTGGGTTGGCATGCTGTCAGTCGTGAGAAAGATAAGGGGAAGTAAACCTCTATTTTAAATAACAAAATTATAATAATAGAAGTACATTTGCAACACTATTCGTTTTATATATAATTAAAATCTAAAATCCTCCAAGAAAAATGTTATTTTCCCATGGCCTATCAAAAAATTTTTGAAGCACATGGAGCCGTCCACAAAACGAAATATCTCCGTGTCAAATTTCATGAAAATCAAAGAAACTGACGACACAGATTATTTTCGAACTATCAGTGTAGATTTTAGGTATTAAAATTTTTTGGCTTCATATATGGGGTAACATAATCCGACTGCGCTATGAGGTTATCCGAAAATGTGCCCAAAATGCTTGACGTTACAATTACAATTATCGTAATCGGGTTTATATCGTTCTGTAGTTAATTATTTTAATTCCTTAATCCGAAACACCTATGTCAGTCCAAAATTTTTTTAAAATGGTATGATATTTAGATCCTTTGAAGGGCTGGTCAGAAGTGCGTCTGTGATCGTCTACAAGCTATCAAAAATTATAGGAAACAGGTTAATATCGTTATCCTTATTAATTTATACGAAGCACTTTCCTTAAATGATTTTAAGGTGATAAAATCATAAATACTTTAATGAACTTCGTCAATAATATGTGTGATTATTTTAAGAATATCACCTCTTCTGAGCCTCGTTTAACTGCAGCTCCATGAATATAGGGTTTTCGTAAGTTTTTAATATTAAAAAGGGAGTTTAAGATTGGTCACAGCTGAGTGTACTATGTTTCCTCATTTAATATTTGTATCATTAAACATTTTTTATCAAATTAAATGAATGTAAATTTAATTAAATGTTAAATTTACTGTCACTCATTATTTGTAAATCTTTATAAATTTGAAATTAAATTCTTCTTTAATGGATTTTTGATATGAATTTCTATATAAACATTTGAAAAACTTAATAAAATCGTCAAGTATTTATTTACATTTTAATTCAAATCATTAATTTAACATACTCAAGCGTACACACACACACACACATACATGCATACACATACATTGAAATAAAAGTCCTTAGAAACTAAAATGACTAAAGAAAGTCATATGTACATTTAAATGTGTATGTGTGTGTGTGAGGATGTAAGTGTGTGAAAACATTAGAGACGTATTTCATAAATCTTTTAAGCACAAATGCATGAACAAATCTAAGAAACAGAGGAAGAGAGAGAGACAAAGCTTTGTAAGTTTTTTTTTCATTCATTCATTCATTCCTTCAATTATTTTTGATTTCTCATCTTTTGTTGTTTTCTCTTGTTTGTAAGAAAATGTCTTAAACTTAATCTTGCAACATTTCTGATTCTTAACATTTTCTTGTTCTTATTGTTTTGTTGTTGTTGTTGTTCTTTTTCTCTCTTTTCTGAAAAACTTTATTGTTTACTTGTGTTACAGTAAACGCATCAAAATGATACTTTTGTTATTGCCGCTGCCGATGCTGTTGTTAGTTGTTTGTATTATTATAATAATGTTGCTGCTGTTGTTGCAACATGTATATATTTTCTACTTTGTTGTTGCATAAAGAATTTTTAAGCGAAAGTGTAAGATTGTTAGGCATTTTATTATATATGTATTATTGTTGTTGTTGTTTTTGTTGCTGCTGAATGCTTTCAAGGCATAATAATATTTTAAGTATCAACTGTATTCCAACACAATTTAACACTAACACTTATACAGTTTACTATGTGCAACTGCCACATTATGTGAAGTGTAAAGAAATATTAGGTGTAGGAATAAATTGAGACACAGTTTTCAATAAAATTATTGTAGTTTTCGGGAATTTTAAAAGACCTCCCAACACATCCGGTAGGAAAGCAGACCAGTTATCTCAGTGCTTGGATTATTTGGTGCGAAAAGTTAATGCTAATCCAGGTTTGAAAACCAACGAGCCTTAAAAAAATTTTGTCAGGAACACTGATAAAAATTTTGTGGTCAAAAACAATTTACGCAAATTGAAGTTAAGTTTTCTAAAAAATATTCTTATGGATATGATTTTTCGCAAAATCCTAATCACGATTTTAATATTGCTGGTGATCGAAAAAATGTTGAGAAAAATTTAGGATTCAAAAAGCGTAAAATCTGTCCCAAAAGTTCTTGGTATGGCAAGCATTATGCAATTACATATACAAGATTATATGTTAAATCGGGCTTCAAAAATAATGAGATTTGCATCAAGGAATGTTGACAAAAAAGGCTGCTTCCATTCATAAGATTTCATAATGTGTCCATTCTTTTTTGGCCTGACTTGGCATCCTGTCATTATTGTAAACATGTTCTTAAGGAAATTATTGTAGTATTAGTATCAAGAGAAGCAAATCTTCCAAACTGCTCAGAGCTAAGTTCAGTGGAGAGATACTGATATTGTTCAAACAAAGTGACCGAAGTCACTATAAAAGTGGTAATGGAGGAGTTTCCGAAAAAAGTTCAAAATTTCTCACTGGTAATCAAAACTATAAAAATATTTTTTCATAAATTGTATATAGTAAAAAGGTCAGGATCTTGAGAAAAGTTGCAAAATTGTTCGAAAAATCAAAATTTTTGTTTTCAGTGCACTTTTATTAAAAAATCAGTTAATTGCTCAATCTGCAGGTCAAAGGGTTTTCACCCATTATATTTCTTAATATAATAAAATTTTTGGAATTTTAGGTTAAACATTTTTTTCCTCAAAAAAATTAAAAAAAAAGAAAAATCCGAAAGGGCTCATGAAGAAGGTGTTTCCCCAAATACAAGAAGTTTGAAGGACATCCGTATGTTGAGTTCCTCAATGAAGATTTCTCCTCCTACTTTGGCTACATTTTTCGCGCCATCATTGTATAAGGCCAATGTACTCCCATAAAACACAAACATTGGAACTTCTCCAATGTGCTAAGTAAATGTCGCATGAAGAAGCGGGAAAGGAATGCAATAGTCAATTAAACTAGGATAATCCTAGTTATTCCCAAAAAACTCGCATGACTTCAGTTCCTCGTGGTATTCAGCATAATCGCCCTTTGAACAGCACATATTCTGGTCATCAAATCAACCGGCAAGCACTTGGACAGAAGGCTTTACCTTACAGTAGATTTGATTCTTCTACAGATTCGTAAAACTAGTTCACATTTCCAGCTATGGTCATAGCATGCGTGTTCCAGGTTAATCTGTTATCGAAGATTTTCTATAGGTATTAAGCGCTTCTAGGCAAAGTCAAAGTTATGCGTTTCAATACCTGTAATCTAAAGTCTGGTATTTCATATAAACGCATAATCATCCCTTGAACAGCACATATTCTGGTCGTCAGATCAAACAGCAAACCGTTAAGAACCGCAAATATAGTCATAGTCGATGTGGATCTAAATGTACCAGTAATTGATAGCCCGAAGAACTGACACATACTTCGACCGGTTAAAAGAGTCTTCAAGTTATTTCCACTAGAAAGCTTCACCTTCGAATAGATTTTGTTCTTCTAACGATTCGTAAAACTAGTTCACATTTCTAAAATTAAGTGCCCAGATGTGGTTATAGGCTTGGATATTCTAGCATGCGAATTCCAGGTTAATCTGCTATTGTAAATTGTCTATAGATATTATGCGCTTCTAGATAGTTTCAAAGTTATGCCTTTCAATGCCCTTAATCTAAAGTCTGGCATTTTATTTTTCCTAGCACATAAAACCAGCTCCACTTTCGATAGATTAATCTTAACCCATTTCCAGCACTCCAACCGTTTAGAGAGTTAAGTGTTAGTTTAATACGTAGTGATAGCATTCTTAGTTGACACGGCTTAGGCCACATCGTCAGCATACACTGACAATTCCTTGGAGAATTCTCCTTACGCGATTTAATGATTCTTTTATACAGAAGTCTTGTTATGAATCCAACAACAGCCAATTTTTCTCCCAGATTAGAAAAAGTTTGGCAAAACTTGTCGCCTAATCGATGATAAATATTTTTACTATGAGATATTTTTAATAGTTTGGACCAATAAAAGAAGCATAATTTATATCTACACCCAATATTTATGTTTTCTTAAAACCTTAAAGTTCTAAATATATTGCCAACAGTGGTGAGCAGAATTATAGACTTAAATAGAAGAATAAAGATTTTAATTATATTGACAATAAATTGAACCAATATATTCCTTTAAAATGATTTTGGTGAATTATTTTATTCAATTTTAAACTTTTAATTTTCCTTCTTTTCTTAAGTTCTACTTTTTACTTTCTTTTATCGTCAATTGTTCCATTTGTTGTTCATTCGCAACAATATCTGTTTATTTTGTCTGGGATTGCAGTTTTAAATTGTAGAAAAGTTATCATCCATTCAGTTTTTTTCCTTATTTAGTTCATCTCTTATAGTTCTTTATACTAATACAGTTACAGACATTTACACAATGTAGAAAATATTTTTGATCTGTCCTTGTAGTTCTTTTAACGAGGCAATAGATCCTGAAAAGACGGGAAGTTAGATGACACAATCTAATGCAGTCAAATAACTTTATAGCCACAAGGACAACATAGGGAGGTTGTAAGGGACCTGAGTTTTTCTGGAACAATTAAAAAGTGAGATCAACTTCTTCATCGCTATCAAATAATTTGAAAGGAGATACTAATGAGTGCACGAAAATGACCAAACAAATAAGTAGATAACAGATGGGATCCACTATTTCATCACCCTCAAAGTATATTGTAGGGAGAAGCCTTCCTATTGTGTATCCTGATAAGATTATAGAAGACACAATATGTTATATCCTTCGATAAGCCGATATTTAAATAATAAATAGTAAATTAATTCTTTAGAATCACACATGTAAAGATCGGTATATTCATCAAAAACTGCTGGGTTGTATTTGTGTTAGTAAGTGTACATCTATGTTTTTTCATCCTTATTCTCATTCTATAATTTTCTTGTAATTTTACTTTAGATTTTATTTCGTATACAATATTGTGTTTTGGATTGAAAATGGTTTATAATGTACAACTTATTAGACATGTGCTGTCATATAAACCGAAATGAAAACTTGACAAACCAAAAAACTTTAATAGCAGAAAAGAAGATGAGAGTTGCAAAATTATATGGAAGAAAATGTAGAAAAAAGTGAAATAAAATAAAATAAAATAAAAAATAGAAACTTAAGCAGGATAAAATATTATTGTATTCTTCTTTCATTCAGTTATACACACTGATGTGGGGGATTTCAATTTAGAAGGATTTGACTTTTTGACGATTCTCTAGAGGGTTAGACATATAATTGATACGACAACCGTGATTCTAATAAACAATTGCATTTGATGGATTTAGTTTTTGTGGTTTCTAGAAATAAATTGAAATAAATATAATTAATATTTCCGAAAGTAAAGTTGTATTTACTTCATAAGATTGAGATTTATTTTTTTGTAAGTAAGAGGTCAAAAGGTTAATTGAATAATAATTATTAAACCCTCCACTACCACCTGTGATGATGAGGGTAAATTAACTTTATCATTACGTATGTAACGCCAAGAAGGCAGCATATAAGACTCCATAAAGTATATATATTCTTGCATCTAATGAAAAT
Organism: Cochliomyia hominivorax; assembly: GCA_004302925.2. Taxonomy (NCBI): domain Eukaryota; kingdom Metazoa; phylum Arthropoda; class Insecta; order Diptera; family Calliphoridae; genus Cochliomyia; species Cochliomyia hominivorax. The sequence continues at coordinate 24,748,031 of PYHX02000494.1, forward strand.
CTGAGTCGATTTTTTTATATCCGTCAGTCAGTTGGAAACATGTTAAAATCATCTATATCAGTCTATAAGCCAAAGAGTAATAGACTAATAACTGAGACAACCTTAAAATTCCATAGAATTAATATGATACATCGAAAAATCAGTGAGTCATATAGGTCAAAATTTGGAATATAACTTTTCTGAAATTTGTCACACTTATTTATTTTGATATGAAAATTAAGCCAAGGAAAATTGATTGTGAGCAGGGACGAAAATGGATAAAGATGCAGGAAAGATAGTTCTGCCTTAGAGTGAGACGGATTGTAAGAACCCTATTCCCATCTATTCGTCAAATACAATGCATTGGATTATTATCTATCCGCAGTTCCTTATATAAATATCTACGCTGTTCACGTCACTTGATTCTACTTTCTCCAAATTCGGCAAAATGCACCTACAAAGGAGTGTCGTATCATGTGAGAACTATTTGCAATTTCTGATATAACTATATACGCTGTTCAAAGCCTTGGAACTTAACTCCGCAAAATTCGGTAAATTGCACTTCACAATTCAAAAACCCTCCGCACTTTCGGATGTAACTTTATTCCACCTACGTCTTTGGAACCTAACTCCGTTGAGTATCGCAATGATTCTTTCAAAATTTTCATACATAAAGATCATGGAGGCAGGACATGCCAAGTAGTTGTCTTCTCTTAATCCTCATTTCAATATCTTCGATCAACATCCGTAGACCTATTTTGGCAGCGCTAGTGCTAAAGTTACAGTGACTGTTAATCGCTACCACTATATTCCGGAAATGATCTCTCGGTAGTTTCATACAAAGAAGTGTTCGTAATTTGTCCAATCTTGGCTAGAACTTTATTCAGATCACCTTTGCTGAGTCTCGTTGAAAAATTTACGTTTACGCTTTAAATTTTAGCTACAAAAATATCTATGTGTCCGCAAATTAGTTGCCCAGATTGGTATTATCATATATTCAGTGCAATATTCGATTGCTTGAACATCGCGTAGATGTTCTATCTATATATAGACAGTTTAGGTTTGTCATGTCTATCTCTTATAGACATTATGACTTCTGGGTGGCAGCCATCAATGTTGATATGATCTTTAACATCCACTAGAGTGTTGACAGAGAATTATTCTAGGGAGCACTTAAAATACTCTATAAAAGGAGATGTCTTAAATTTCTAGGTATTCGATGCAGTGAATCTGATTGCCGCAAGTGCCAGCTTTTTCCATTGACTTCGGAAATGTTGTCCTCGTAGTATCAAGTAGTAGTATTCCCGTTCTACGAAGTACTGATTTGATTTTGGATTAAAAAGCTTTGTATATTTATACATTCCTGCAAATCCCGTAATAAGTTTAAGGAAGATTTCCATGATGCTCAGACATTTCGTAATTTCTGGGGATGTTGAGATCACTTCCGTACTACCAAAGTTGACCTGTTTTTTAATAGTTCGCCAGAAATTCATTTATGATTTACATAACTCAATTTCGTAACTTTGCGTGAGAAGATATTATATAGATTTTCTTTTTTAGTTTCAGAGATATTAAGATCGCAATAAATATTTAACTAATTTTTATACCCTCCACCACCACAAGTAGTGAAAAGGGTGTAATGCAAAAATGGAATCATCTCAGACCATACAAAGTACATAAATACTAATCAAATCAAAATCTAAATTGACTGTCTGTCCGTTTTTAGATCTGTCTGTTGGAGAAATGCTCACGACTGGAATATCTGTTCAACGAAATTCGGCTAAGCTGTTTGTTAGAACAATAAGCTGTTTGTTATTCAAAACAATCTCTATTGATATTCGATATTACTAAACTCTTCGCACTTTTTCTGTTTTCTTCTGTTTTTTTATTTTTTTATTCATACAGTAAATTCATTCTTTTAATGGTCTCTATCACAATTATTGCTATTCTTTCAATTCGTTGATACAACTTCATCAACATTATTGTTAATCAGAAACCAGTTTTGCGTTGTAAACAAAACTAACAATTATAATTCTCATTCAGTTAAAAATCACTTTTGTATAAGTACTCAAATATTAGTTGATGTGGTTGCGTTTCACGTTTTGAGTGAATTTGACCGCTAAGCCAACAAAATAATTTGCTTTATTGCAAAATACTTTACATTGTTAGATTAGTCACTGCATCTCTGAAACTCCGTCCGTCCCCGACATTAAGAGATGTACCTTGTACAGCAACTTCGGTTGATTATTTCGTTCTCGTGGCTCCAACCTAAGTTGAATGTTTCGGCACTGCGGCTTCGGCTGACTGTTCCAGCACAGCGGTTTCGGATGGCTATTTCATTAACTAACCCTGAATAATGTATCTAAGATTTCAGACCATTGAATTATTTAGAATTTATAAGTCTAAAGTAATTAAATAATCAACAGAGTCAACCATAAAGATGGAGTTGATTCGTGAAAATTTATCCAGCCAGTATTGAATTCGATTCCCCAAATCGTCATCAATCAGTATTGAAACCCAAAGTATCCGCTGGATCATTACGATCCAGTTGCTGGTTAATAAAGATAACTTTGTATATTTGAACCCCCAGAAAGGGTAAATTGTTCGTGTTCTTACTTAAAGTTCGTGAATACCATAAGTCGACCCTGGACGCGATTGAACTACCTCAGACAAAACCAAATTACAAGGTCCCCATGTAAAAGAAATATAAGCCATTTCTGTTCAGCGATTGTTAATATAATCTTATCTTGTAATTTTAAACAAACTCAGTGGGCAATAAACACACACAGATACATATATACAGGCAAAAAATGTAAAAACTACAAAAGACCTGTCAATACACTGACGTATGGTCTGATACAAGAAATAACAAAGCGAAATTGATGAAATAGTAATTATCTGCAACTACGACTGGATTAATGGCAAAAGATCAAAATAGGAAGAAATAAAAAAGAAAAAAAGAAAATAAATGCTCACCACAAATCAAATCAAAGCAATCACAAGTTACCAGCATAAATACAAAAGTATGTTTTTAATGAAGAAATAAGAAAAAAATCAAGAGTTAAACCGGCAGCAGTTAAAGTGAAAATTATAAAATGAAACGAGAAAACATTAACTGCGTTTTGCGAACGTTACATAATCACATCGACAAAAAAAGGCCCAGTTATGACAAAAGAAGGTAAAACACAACAACAAGCTGATAAATGTAATACAGGAATAGTAATATAAAAATGAAAATAGCAGAAAATAAAAAAAGGCAGAACACTGTGGGGCAGAATCAAAAGTTGTACTAAATTAGTTAATGCCGAACATTGAAATTAATCGGTCAAGGCCGTCTATGTCTGTCATACTGTTCGTAAAATTTAACCACCGATATGCCAAACCAAAGAAACCAAAGAATATCGAGATTTATATAATTCTATTATAAATAATAATGGAACGATCCTCGTAAAATTCATTCCGCAAATATTTTAAAAGGAAAGTGATTCTAAGTCGCACAATATTGATAACAAGAGATTATGTAATAGGTGAATAGTGCCAACTTTACAATATTCTAAACATGATGGGCCGATCCTCACAGAACTTGATTTTTTGATTTGGGCCTTTAAAAGACAAACTTACTTCAATTTTTTTATGATCCTCACCTATATAATGGAATTAATACCGTTTCGGGAGGTTTTTGAAAGTTGGTTTTAGTAGGGCCATAAATCAATTAAATTCTGAACCGATGTACTGTTTCTTTTTAACAAGAAGTGAGATCGAAAATTTTTTAACACACGTTTTTCATTTAACGTTTTTTTTATCAAGTTAACTATTTAAAACTTGTCCATTACATAAAACCTAGATCATGTAGAAGGAATGGTCCATATGATATTTATAATAAATATAAAGCATTTTTAAAGAGCTTACAAACGGTAGGAAAATACTCCATTTAGCTCAGTGTTCGGACTATTTGGTACGCAAATTTAAAGCAAATGCAGGTTTAAAAATATGCAAAGCTCAAAGCGTTCCTAACAGGGACGACTCTAAAAATATATATGAAGTCAAGTTTTCTAAAATAGTATTTCTCCTGCAAAATGAACTACGAAATATATGTTCTGGCAGATTTTTCGCAATTTTATTTGCTGATATTCGAGGGAATGTTGAAAAAAGTTTTGGGCCTGGAAACAGTCAATATTTCCAAAAAAGTATGGGCTCTACAAATTACAAAATTCACATCAAATAATGTTTGCAAAAAGACTTCATAATGTGTCCACACATTTTTAGGCCTGACTTGGTATCCTGTCACTATGGTAAACAATCGCTTGAAGAAAATGTGGTAATGTGGTGTGGTACAGAGGCAAATCTCTTAAACTACCCGACGCTAAGACCTGTGGAGAGATATTGGCCTCTTGTTAAAAGGGAGTTGAAAAGCATTAAAAATGTGCCCAAAAGTGAGATAAATTTTAAACGGAGATGGATTACCTTTTCTAGCAAAGTGACAGAATAGAAGAAAATAAAATTGTAAGTATTGTGGTTTCATTTTTATTAAAGTATATGTATGTTGAGATTTTTTTAGATCTCACTCCCTTGTTTTATTTTATTCTAAATAGCAGCCATACAACTGCCACTTTTGAATATCATTTTCAAGTGCAAAAATAAATTTATTGGGTAGTTCATCAATAGCATCTACCATTTATAACCAAAAATGTGGTGTAGGGTGTTGTATAGTTGGGCTCGACCGACTATAACTTCTTTGTTGTTTTTTATCATTTCAAAATTTCTCATAAATGTGCATATGACAATTATTTGAGATGTTATTTGAAACATGGTTGAAGAATTGACGAATAAAAGTAAACGAACTGAAAAGTTAGCACGTCAACGTCGCTCTAAGAAGAGGAAACTTAATGAAGTTAACATTCCTCCAGGTGATTATATTACATACCTCGATATTCATTTGGATATGCGACTTACATGGCGCCGCCATGTAAAGGGTCTTTAATGATGTCAAAAGCTTCTAGCTAAGATTGATTAATTAAGCATCAGCTTAAGTTAAGCCTTGACAATTAAGTCATCCTGTATAAAACCGTTTTCAAACAAATATGTATATATGGTATCCAATTTAAGGGAAGGGCCTTAAATTTTTGATACAGAGGGTACAATCTAAATTATTTCGGATTATAACTAGTTTATTAGTAATGATAACATACATAAAAACTTGAATATTCCATTAATCAAGAAGATTTTTGAAACGTAAATGAGAGATATATAACAATAAAAACATCCTAATCCGCTTGTTAGACATTTTACAGATATGCAAACAGGTTCAAGACTTTGCCGGAATGATTTACTGCCATGTTGATTTACGAGACATGGGTGATGGCAAAGGGGGGATCAGATCTTACTAAATGATAAAATTTCAATTTAGTTTTTAAGCTTTCATTTCAATAAATAACAACTACGTTAAAAAAATCGGAAAGATTTTTCCAATTAAATTTTGAAGTTGTCTCAGATATTGGTTTATATATTTTTTGTTACCGATAATGCCACTTTTAAAGTAAACGACAAGCAGTCATTGAATTCCTACAATTAGGCATGAAAGTAGCTAAATCGGGTCAGAATATGTTTTGTGCCAATAGTTTATGATTTCAGCTTCACATTACACACGGAATGACAAGCTTAATTCACTCTTAATCACTGTTTGTGATGACAAAAAATATGTTAATTATTTTCACAACTATTTCTTGTTTCTGCCCCATTGTGCATTGGTTAATAATGTTGTGCGGTTAATTATTTGAATTCTTTTACATTTTTTTGCTTTAACTTTCTTTTAAACTCCGTTTAACTAAGTTACTAGGAAACCAACAACATAAATACAACATAAGTTATGTGGCCTAAAAGAAAAACTACTTTTCACTTTGTTTAATTTTCTGTTTTTTTTTCTATATTTTCTTGATTTTGTTTTTTCTTTTTTTTCTGTAACACTTTAAGTTTATGTTTTTTTGCATCATTTTTACATCATTTTTTACATCATTTTTACATCATATTTTCTATTTGTTTTACAAATTTACACAACAATTTCTGGGTAAATAATCTTTGTTTCTTTAAGCATTTATTATTTGATATCTATACTCTACAGCTCCATAGGTGTTGGGGGATAATATGCGTCTGTGCAGATGTTTGTAACGGGCAAAAAAATCCTAACGCCACTTTTAAGTATATCGTTGCCTTCAGAATCACTTCCTGAGTCCATTTCAGCATGTCCGTCTGTCCGTTCGGCTGGCTATCCATGTAAAGCTTGTTCGCAAAATACAAGTCGCAGTTTTGAAGATATCGATATCACGTATTATTATTTTGGCCCAAGGGCGGTGCCTATTGAAATTGGTTATGTTGATACATTTGTTCTAAAGGGTCGTACATAATTTCTATTCCAATACACCGGTGAAATTAAACGCATAAGTTTAGGAAAAAGGTACATAATAAAAATGCACATAATGAGCATAAACAGGAGAATATACGAGGGTCGTTCAAATTTTTGTAGAACATTTGCAAACAATTTCTTAAGGTTAAATAGTCGGGTTGGCCGAATAATAAATTTACACAGTATAAGGATATAAACTTTGTCATCAGTGCTGAGAGAATCTTCTCAGACCATAGTTTATAAATTTCTTGCATCAAATCATATCTGATCGATTAAGCTTTGTCCGTCTGCTGTTGTTACACGCTTACATCCCCAATAATTGATACGGATCAATAAAATTTGTAAATTGAATAAAATTGAGAATTCGTTATAGTCCTGAAAAGCTTACTACTTGAAATCAGTCAAAACCGGCCCAATTAAAAATGTTAAAGCCAAAAAATAGAAATAATTTTTTTGACTCATTAAGTGTTCCATGTTATATTTAAGAAAAGTGGTCATTTACAATGTACCTTTTAAGTGTATGTGTTAGTGTGTATGTACGAAACATAACGTATTTACTTACACACATTTGTGGTGGAGGGTAATGATGATTCCGCATAACCGAATATAGTATTTTTACTTGTTTTCTTCAGTTTTCTTCTTTATTTTGTTTTATTTTGCTTTTTGTTTTTGTTCATCAAATGAAATTACCACAAGATACTTTTACTCATTTTAAGTATCCAGGAAAACTAGAAGAAGTTGTTGCCAAACAAAATGCAGAAACAGAAAAAATTTGTTTTGAAACATTTTTCTAAAAAAGTAAAAATGTTTAGAATTATGGCAGGGAAAAAAGGGAAAGTGATAGAGCAGCAAAAAGTGAACTGATAATCTGAGATAAACTTGAAAACTTGTAAAGTTTCCAAAAAAATGTAGATTTCTTCTTCTTTTTATCTAAGTGAAATGAAAACAAAGATGTCAGAATGGTTTATAATTTTTTACTGAAGATTTATTACCTCCAAACGAAACAAATTATAATTTATGTGAAATTATGTATATATGTGTGTAAGGGTGTGTGAGTGTGTGTGAGTGTGTAATATTATGTATTTTCCCAGGAAATGTGGCGTCATATTTTCTAAAGAAGTTAGCAAGGAAATGGAGAGAAAAACATAAACTAAAAATGAGGGATATAAAACAGTGTAAATGCATGAGATATTTGTGATCCGATTTTGGAAAATGGATTTTAAAGAGAAACTACATTTATTTGCAAAGGAATACAACAAATAACACATGCGCCGTGATAGATTTTGTCATTATTGCTTCATCTGTGCATCAAAGTTTATAAAATTTCCTGAACAGTTTCAGAGATCAGTGATATTAAAACATCGTTTGTAAAGGAAATCACTCTCCCTTGAACTATCCGAAAATGTTTATACCCACCACGACCACAGGTGATAAAGTGTTAGTATTGTCATTTCGTGTTAAACGCTAAGAAGGGATCATCTCCGACCAGTTGAGATAATCTGAGTCAATTTACCTATGTCCGTCTGTCAGAGCGTGCCAACGCAACAACAGATAGACCGACGTGGCTAAATCGACTATTTTTGATATTTTAGATGATTCCAAGTTAGCGGTATACATGGAATGAGAAACCTTCATCACTTTCGCTGGTGTAGGGTATAAAAATGTAGTAAGACAAATTCTATTTCACAGCAATAGTCGACTAATGTTTCCAACTTGGACTTAAGGAACTAAGTGTAAGTGAGTTCACATGATTCTATATTTGAACAAGTTCGTTATAATATATAAAATATATTTATTAATTTATGTAGCCATTGTAGCAATATCTTTTAGAATTTTATAGAGAAACATATGTCAAATTTCTTATAAAATTCTAAAAAATATTTCTGAAATAACTATATAAAAATATGAATCCGTTAAAAGATATTTAAGACCTACAAAAAGTCCGTTTAACAAATAAACAGGGCTTAAAATGGGTAAAAAATTTATTTCGACTTTAAAATCACCGAAACTATAAGAGATGATATTTATTGTAGATATTTACAAAGAATTTCTATATATACAAAATTGATTTGAACTGACTGTGCGTAGTTCTATAGGAGAGTTATTGGGCTAAATTTTAAAACTTTAGCTTCATATGATCCTATATGACTTACATATTCTTCAGTAGAGATTCATTAGAGCTGAAGAAAGTATTTGAATATAATTTAATAAAATAAGGGATGAGATCGAATTTGTAACACACATTCTTCATTAAACTTTTAAGCCAAGTTTTATTTGATTTTTTATGATCAAGTTGCCTTCGTAAATTACATCAGTTATTATGTTAAATGTCAAAAGAATGAATATATTGTTAATCTGATAAAATTTGTGAACCTAAAAAAGTGTGTACAAAAACTATTTATTATTTTCAACAAAACCCAACTTGGTCCTGAAAATGTTGGCCAAGCAAAGGTCTGCTGTTAAACTATTTTCAATGTTATTAAACATTACCGGGATAACTTGTCAGCTGATAGAAATTTTGGCTCAGGTAAAAGGAAAGGTTCACATGATGTCTCTAAAGGCAAAAACTAGTACGTATTTTTAAAACTGCTTCCAACTACTCCGGGAGAAGGAAAGCAGACCGCTAAAAGCAGTGCTCGGACTATTTGGTACAAAAAGTTGAAGCTAAACACCTTTAAAACATACAAGGCTCAAAAAGTTCCTGACAATAACGCTGGTAAAATTTTAAAGGCAAAAGACAGCGGACAGATTTTTAATTAACATTTTTTTAAAATATCTTTGCTTTTGCCATATTTTTCACAATTTCCTAGTCAACAATTTTATGTTGCTAATGCTCGAGAGAATGTTAAAGAAAAGGATCAAAAACAGTAAAAATTTCTCAGAAAGTTCGGCAAAAACTTTGTTTCAACGGGTTCTTTAAATACCGTAATCTACATCAAATAATGTTTGCAAAAAAGGCTGCTTCCATTCATAAAAAATTATAAAGTGTCCACTTATTTTTGGTCTTAATTGGTATCCATATGATGGTAAACAAGCTTTTGAACAGAACAGTAACAATAATGTGGTATTTGTATCAAAAGAGTCAAATTGTTCAAAAAGTGCTAGGAGCTAAGGTCAGTGGAGGGATATTGGGCTCTTGTTAAAAGAGAATTGAAGAGCACAAAAGGGTGTCCAAATTGTGGCAGATTTTAAACGGATCTTTTCTAGCAAAATGACAGACAGCACTATAAAACCGTTTGTGGTAGTGTTTCCGAAAATGGTTTAAAATGAAAACTATAATCAAATAAAAAATATTAAATCTATAAGTTTAGTGGTTTTATTTTTTTGCACGATTATTTGCGCGATTTTCAGAGTAGTATGTGTTTCGAAGCGACAGCAGGAACTTGTTTAATCCGAAGTGTTATATCGTTGTAGTAGAACGATTTGAAAGTTTTCCGTTAAGATCATTTTATCAATTAGTACGACCCACTGAAACTTATCTGTTACTTAACAAATTGTGATCACATCATTAAATTAATTACAATCCAATTCTAACTACAAATAAACAAATCACTTTGACTCCATTAAACGCTCATAATACTTAAAATTTCCACTCCTAAAAATCAATACTAAAACAATTTTACCACTTAAATACCCACATGCACACTCACACTTATTTAAAAATGAGCATAAATTTCCAAGAAATTTAAATGCCAGAATCATTAATTTGCTTACAATTTTGGGTAACAATCTTGTATTAACGACAACAACTTCAAAAAGGCGGTAATGGCAGCATCGCTGGCAGTAATTGTGTAGAAGTTGTAGGAAAAATTTAAATTTTGTTGCAATCAAATTTCATTGAAAATTTTCTAAGATAAATCGAATACAACCAACAACTGTGTCTCCCTTAAAAATGAAATATAAACAAGTAAGAAGTTACAGTCGGTCAAGTTCGACTATTTAATATCCTGCACTATATTGTTGGTTATAAGGGTTTGCAATAATAAATGAACGATCCTCGTATAAAAGCTTTTTTAATTACATGCTGTTTATTAAAATGGTACTAACATGAATGTGGGGTTATTGCGTTCTGAAAGGATTTTTGCGTGGACGTTGTATGGGAAATTATTGTCATTATGAAAAATAGTGGACCGATCATTGTATAATTTATTACATCATTTTTGAATACTTTAAGACTTATTTGTTTCAAATTTCGTTAAAATCACTTTATATTTACGATTTTAGTCACCTTAATCTCCATTCAGGGAGGAACATTTATATAGGAGCTGGATGAAATAAGGGACACTTCATCACCACTTCATCTTCATCACTAAATTGACGCAAATAGTGAGTCCAACGGTAAACTTAAAATTGGTGGTATCACATATTTTTCTGCCCGTTACAATATTTGCACAAACACATAATAGCCCACCTATAGTGGTGTAGGGTACAAAAAATCTAAAACTACTTAGAGCAAAAATATAAATGCAACAAATATTATGTGAACGCTGCAAAGGAAAAACCCAAAAAATAAGGGAAATGTAAGAATAAAATGAAAGCATGAAAAAAGGAAACCTCAACAAACTTCTCTTAACATCCAACAAACTTAACTAAACTAAATATCACATTAAAGTATTTTCTCCTTCGCACATGAAAAATATAAGAATTTTTGAGTTAACATAACCTTAAAGTATGACAATAAAAATATTTTGAAGAAATAACGAAAATATAACGTCTTGGAGTTTACATGATGATAGTGTGGGTCCAAAACGATATTCTGAAAATAATTCTGTTGCCTTGGAATTATTAAAAATGTCTTAACGATAAACGAAACGAGGTATTTTCTAGCTGATTAAGAGGAGTGTATGTTATTATCCGGTCAGGGGGTAGTCGGAGACCAATTCAAAGTTGGTGACTTCGGGTATGTTGATTTGTTAAAAATCTATTCTATTCCCTATAAAAACAAAATCGGAGTCGACATTGATAAGTTTGTCAATACCGTTGGTGAGTTTCCAAACAGTTTCTCATTTAAAACAAACTACATCGGTCCATTAGCAAAAAAGTTATAAAAATATATTAGACGACCTTGAAATTCCAACCACCTACGTTGCAGGGTATGTGATACCCTTTTTTTTGATACAAAAATAAACAAAAAAATATATAATAAAAATATAAAATAAACAAAAAAAATATATAAATAAAAATATAAGGCTACTTCCCGGAATATTGTTTTATGACCTTTTCAAATATAGACACCTGTACCTGTTTTGTATATATGTTTTTAATTTGAGGAAAAGGCCACTTTCTCGAAAAGGGTTTTAAGTTGATAACTTGATAAAAACTCTACCGAAATAGGGCGTCAGACATAAAAGATTCCTAAATATTGAAAATTTCATTGAAAATATGGAACAGTACTTTATTTCACTTTAGTTTTTATATAAAGCTATTTTGTTTTTAAGTGGCAGGGTATAAAATATCCAGCCTTGTTTCTGAAATTTTAACTAAATCATCATAAGCTTAGGCAATTACCTGCCCACAAACACTATCGAAATTTGGTTAATTTTGAAAGAAAAAAATCGATAAGTTCTGAAATCATTATGATGGGATCACATATCGCTCATTTGCTGCAAGGTTGTCATATTTTTTTTAAAATATTTTTCATTATGAAACTTAAATTAGTCCTATAAGCGTAGTCATACAATAATACATAACAAACCGATGGACAACTGACATAACGCTTTGACATTAAAAGTTTTCGTCGATGTACTGCCTGATATATGAGAGATTCGATCACAAAATAAAGGAAGTTCCAATAGATAAATTAGGCATTAAATTAAATGTTCTGAAATTGTGATGTGTATTTTTTTAGAATAGCAGAATTATGGGATCCGTTAATCTACCAAGACAAATAGAAATTTAACAAAAAGACAGATAAATCTTATAAAAAAGAAGTAAACCTTTTTCTCTATAATTGAATTATAGAGAAAAAAGGGATTTAGAAAATATGTAGCGCATATTTTACGAAGATGTGAAAACCTGAAATGAAATAAGTCATAGTGCAGGCCAATGCTCGAAAAAAATCATAATGAAAATGCATAAAATTGGTGGAGGATATATAATGGTTATTCTCTTAAAAAAACAGGAATATTTGACGGTCCTGACTCATACTCATGTAATTGGCACGATTTAAAATCAAACGATATTCGGATATCAAAACGTAATTTGGGCGGTGGTAGCTTTATGTTTTGGACATTTTTTTTTGCAGCTCGGAAATGTAACAATTTGCCATGTTCCAACAAAAAGGAATAGCAGTTTATAAAGAATTGCTGAAAAGTGATATTCTTTCTTTGGGAGGCAATTGGTTTCGACCTTCTTAAGAAATGTAGCAAAGGTCATACACCCATTATTCATAACGCTATAGGAACCGATTGACTTAAGTGCCATTATAGAAAAATACCATTAAAAATTACAGTTTATCTAAAATTAAAATAAATAAGAATATCATAATCGCCTATGCCGAATTTTAAAAACCCTCAAAAAACGCATAAAATATGTGAACTTATAACTGATAAGTCTACGGAGGAACTCTTGAATTAAGAGACTGCTTCAGATATCGGTCTATATTATAACTTTTACTGGTTTTAAAAATGTAAGTTCTAAGGACAACAGCAAATATTCAACAACAAACAGATAGACAGACATAGTTTAATTGACTTTGATTTTGAATTGATGTAAAATATACATTATGTGGTCTGAGATGACTCCTTCTTAGCGTTACACTCGAAATGACAAAGTTGAGGAGGTGGTTACAGAAGTTTAGTTAAAGTGAAGCCTACTAAATATTATCTTGTTTAATTTTTTCTAATGCTTAAAAAATGTTATATGCATTTATAGGAATATGCACCAGTATATATGTTAAGCAAATGATTTCGAAGCACCAATAAAGCTTTAATCCATATTGGAATTGCTTAGTCATCATTCACTGCTCAATAATTAAATAAGTTCATAGTTTTTTTCATCTTCTATTCAACTTGAAAATAAAATTTTTATTTCCTCACTACAAAATGTTTGCTGGTTAATCTTATTATGTATGAGTTTTGTAGTTTCTATGAATGCATGAAATGAATGCATTTAGAAAATTCTACCACATACTTAACAATACATACAAAAGGATTTAAATATGTACATGAATTTATATAAACATCGTCATTGTACTTCTCCATACAACAACAAAAACAGCAACAAATATGTTGATGTATTTAATGATGAACAATTTTTAAATTCTTTTCAAATAATGCAGAAACCTTAAGATCATAAAAAGGGGGAATAAAGATGAGAATTAAGAAAACCTTCAACAATAAAAGATGTAGAATAATTCCAGATTTATTTCAAAGTAGAAAATATAAAAAAAATTAGGTTTGGAATATCACTTCAGTCTAACATATGTGTGATACTGTAATAATATTTGGTCAAATTAAGTTTAGTATAAGCAAAAATCGATGTTGGACTTGCGGTTAGCTCTCGTAACCACCATTTATTACTAAGAATGTAGTGTAGGGTATTACAAAGTTGTGCTTAACCGGCTATAACTGTAGTCTCACTATCAATTGATCGTCCATTATAAGGTCGTCCGGCAGAAAAACATATTTATCTATATATATTACGGATGATTTAAAGAAGATTCCTGTTTTACGCTTTGAGAATTTTACAAAAAAAAAAATAAATTAATTAAACTTAGTTTTTTAATTGATCAAATTTTATAGTACTTGTGGGTGGATTTTTGCATCAAGTGAATACAAATTTAGTTCTCACCCATTTCCTTTCTGATTTTATTATAAAACAACAAAAACAATAGTTCAGAAAAAAAAGGTTTCATCACTGAAAAAATATTGTCACTTTAGAAAAATCCCGAAAAATTTGATACTTTTTCAAATTTCTTATTTCAGATTAATAAAACCTTAAAAAAATGTAATATATTTATGGGATTATTGCATCAGTACTTTAAAAATTTCACAGCAATTCTGAGATATATTTTGAAAAACTTAAAGGGACTTCACTGGTGCATATTCCTATAAATGCACATACAATTTTTTAAAGAATTCGAACCAATTAAAAACAAAATAAAATATTTAGGAGATAAATAATATTTTTAATAAATAAACTTTTTTTTAATTTTAAATCTTTTTAACTTAACAGATTCATATATCTCTATGATAACTGCTTTAGTAGTTTTCATAATTTTATAGAGAATCTGGCATATATTTTAAAAAATTTTACCTATTTTTAGCCCGGTGTTTAAGAATGACTACAAAAAAAAATGCTAAAATGGGTAAAAAATAATTTCAGCTTGAATATCTCTGAAGCTATAAGGGATAACCTACACAATTAATGGATCTACAAAACTATATAAACTCAAATTTCTATTGTCTCAAATCATTTTTTTTTTTTTTTTATTATCACCATAATCGAGTTTAGCATTTTTGGAGGGTCACCTACGCCTCTGTCTTTCAGATTAACTCTAAATCACTACCATTTGAACCATGTGAGAAAGTTTTTAAAAAGTAACAGAATTAAAAAAACCAAACCGAACCGAACCGATTTTGACAATTTTGGAAATGGTCATGAACTTAATAATATGGCAAGATTTCATTCTTATATGTCGATTTATCTTTGACAAGTTCTTATAGATCTTTTAATTTTACCATTTACTTTAAAAAAACTTCAGGACTATAGAAAACACTCTGGCCAAATTTGATTGAGAACTTTGTGGAAGTGACGTGTCAAAATTTTGATTTTATGCACGGAATGACAAAGTTTATATACCCTCTTCACCACCTAAATTGGTGGAGGGTATAAAATAAAAAATATTTGAACACACTGTGCTGTTCCAGTTAATATGTATCTATACATTTCAACAACTGACTAAATTGACTTTATTGTGCCTTAGATGATTTCTTCTTGATGTTACATACAGAATGACAATCTTTGTATACCCTCTCTTGTGATGGTGCTGGATATGCAAATTTATAATATTTTTATATCCTTCATTAAACCTTCTAAAAGATCATGTCATTTTACTTTCCCTAACAATTTCAATGAAAACTTTTCATCGACAAACTTGAAATGCTGGCATAACTATACATTTATATGCCATTATACCACACCACCACACATATATATGTATATATGTAAATATATATACATACATAGTTATATCTAAATGCAATATAAATGTTAAAAGTAATTTTAGATTATCTTGTAAAATTTTTGCTTCTTTTTTCGCCATTTTCTCAAGAAAGAATCCCAGTTAGTTTGATCAAATATATATGTGATTAACAACATCATATAAATACTTATATCTGCATGTATGAATCTCCATATATACATATATCAGATACTTGCATACATATAAAAACGAGACGGTTTTAGTATTTGTGAATAAATAAATTTAATTAAATAAATACTTTTTCATGGAACTATAAAATAAAATGTAAATATAAACAAGTTTGAATGGAATATTCGTCTGAGCCGAATATTCAATACCCTCTACCATAAATGAGTTTGAAATAAGTACTTAAACTCACAGACATGTACCATATATATAAATACCTTTCTCAATGATTAATAAAATTGGTAATATTTTTGGCTAAAACCTTTTATTGCTGAACCGATTTTGATAATTTTTGCAATAGTAATGAAGTATATAAAATAAAATTAATATTTGGATTATAATTTCATTTTTATTTGACAATTTTATGAAAGTTCTTCGATTGAACTTAGAGGTTGTCTCAGATATCGGTTTTTATCCTTTAATATACTAAACCGATTTTAAAGGTTTTAAATAGAAAACTTCTCAGGAATATAACAAGCACGTAGGCCAAATTTAATTGAATTATTATAGATTATAGGATCTGAGTTAATTCTTTCTTAGTGTTACATATGGAATAACAAAGTTAACATACCCCCTTCACCACTTGTGGCGGTGGAGGATATAATAAACAAACTCAGAGAAAATACAAGAAAATATTTCAATAAAATCAGAAGTTTCAAGAATTTAAAGTTAAAAAGATGTTTTAAATTAATTTAATTATAAAATTTGTTTTGCGGTTAACTGATCTTTGGGGATTTTCCAAAGAATTGTAAATGAAAATCCCGCATTATTGCATTTACTAAAAATTAGTATGGTTTTTGTAATCTATTTAAAATTTTAAAATATGTTTTATGTTATTTTCCTTGAAATATTTAATATCTTTTCAATTGTCTTTTGACATTTAAGCTCAAATACGTTTTCTGGGAAAAGGCGTTATATGGGAGTTTTAAAAAAATATGGAACAATATTTATAAAACTAATAATATATATTCAATACAATTAGAAGATTAATTCTGCCAAATTTTTATAGAATCGTTTTAAAGTTAAGAGTTTTATAAATCATAAACCATATTCCGTGAAGGGCCTTATCTGGGAGCAAGGTCAAACAATGATTCCAACACGATTTAGTGTCTTTGGGTTTATTACTGTTTCAAATGAAATATATGGCATAAAATAAAATAAAAGAAAATTCTTTTTATTAAAAATTCAAGAACTTCAAAATACTTTTTAAATATGTTTAAAGAGAAATAAATGAAGGAATGGGAGAAAAACGATGGGGGCTGGTTTACCATAGTAATTAGCCAGATAATTTGCTTTTATTGTCGCAATTGCAAATTGTTTGTCATACCATAAATTCTTTGGGAAAAGTTAACTGCAAGAACATAAACCATTTCGAACAGGACGTTTCGAAAAATTTTCCAGTCAATATGTTATCTTATATGCAGCGAAAATATTGTATAGATAGGTAAACTTCGACCCTCGTATGTTTTTCAACCGGTTTCAGCTTTAATTAACTGGGCTGCTGCAGATGTGCTGGAAACTCATTAGAATATGAATTCTTTTTTCTGGCTTTGTTAACAGACAAGTTCTTCCGGTGCTGTTTAATATCAATGGAAAGACTTTAATGACAGATATTTAAGTGCTTGGCCATATTTTTGTAGGACCAAGTTGGGTCTTACAAAAATTTGGCCAACGCACTTTTAATCAGATTTAAAATATATTCATTAGTTTGACATTAAACATTAATAACTGGCATGTTTAACGAAGGTAACTTGATAAAAAAATCAAATAATACTTGGGTTAGAAGATTTAATGAAATACGCCTGTTAAGATTTTTTCGACCTCACTCCTTCTCTGTTGATGATAAATAATTTCATCTAATTCTTATAAATATTGATTAATTTTATCATATGCTTAATCTGTTATTTAATTCGTAAACAAAGAACCACTAGGCGTATGAGCTTTAAATGAACATGGACATATATTTTATTAAGTATACTCCCTGTACTACAAACATAAACGTGAAATAATATTTAAATAACATTTAATATACTTTGTCACATTTAACCAATTTTTGCAAAATGAAGAAGCTTTTAAAGAGAAATTATAAAAATTTCATTATTTTATAAAAAAATTTATTTTTTTTGATGTTTTCATGCACTTTTCATAAAAAAGGATATATGACAGGTGTCATATCCTTCGTCCGATATTAGAGAAAATTATAAGTGTGTAATTGTAAACAATTATAAATGATTGTGGATAATATTTTTTCCTTAATTATTGCAATTATTCGATGCACATTCTTAGAACTCTGGGATAAATGATCGCTTTTTGCCGTTTTTTGTAAGAGAACGATTCTCTGTGCATCTGTTGGAAACATTCTCAAGTTCACAATAGCGAATCTATTCCAACAAAATTTAGCCGGGATGTTTGTAATAGCACTTTTTCATTCGTAATTTACAATCGGCAATATCGGCTTAGTAGAAAAAAAATTATAGAATCTTAAGATTCAGATTTTTTTAACAGATTTTATTTATAAAATACAGCTACCTGTACATCATTTCATACCAAAACTCAACAAAATCGGATCAGATAAAACACGTTTTTGTCAAACTCGTTGTGTCATAAAGGTCACAATTTTCAAGTCCCTTCCCGAAATATGGTTTTAAGCTTTTCTTAAAACTCTTAAATGTATTATACTGATAATATTAGTCAATATTAATCTATGATACCCATATAAGGTCCTTTCCCAGAAAAAGATCTTGGGTTTTAAAAATTCATTAATATAAGCAAAAATTTATTGAAAGTTGCCACACTTGTTTTTGTAATGAATTTAAATTTGAATATTTTATTTGATTAGTCCATATTCGGTTATAGCTTCTATATGAATCCCCTACATAGAAAAGCATTTTAAGCTTATTAAACTCTTAATTATAGACCAAAATACCACATAAATATTTTTCAGATTTCTATATATTTGTTACTCAATAGTATCAGTCCATATTTGATTATAGCTCGCATACAAGTATACTTCTCGGAAAAGGGGTTTAAATTATATAAAGAACAATTTTATTGAAATTGGGTTAAATGACTTTCATACCCTACACCACCGCAAGTGGTGAAGAGGGTATATAAATTTTTTCATTCCATGTGTAACGCTAAGAAGAGAAGTATATATATATATATATATATATATATATATATATATATATATATATATATATATATATATATATATATATATATATATATATATATATATAATGTATATGTATATATATATACTTGCATCAAATCAAAGTCTGAGTAGATTTAACTATGTCCGTCTGTCTGCTGTTGGCACGCTCACAACATTGTATTGTAGGGTATTACGTAGTCAGGCTTACTTGTTTTTAATTTAAACTAATATTTTGACTACAATCGTAAATTGTTGAAATTTATTTGAATTCCCTTTTCATAAATCTCTTTTTCCTTCTTTTTAACAAAATTTAATTTAAAGTAAAAAAATGTATATGAAGAAATATTAAGGAAGTGAAATTATTCATAAACACTATTGTGAAATCCATTTGGAATTGGTTTAAATATTAAGTATGAGGGCCAACAAGAGGGAAATCACCTGAATTTTATTTCATTCTTATATTTCAGTCTTTTCTCTTGTTTTCTTAGATGAACAAGGGAAAGTAGTGAAATAAGCAGATTTTTTTTATTCAGTAATTTTTTTCTTTAGATTTTTTGATTATTTTCAGTTTCTTTTCCTTAATTTTTTCTCGGTTGGTTTTATTATCCTTTATTCTTGTGCTGGTTGTTGTTGTACATGAAACATTTATTCAAGTTTCTTGTTACCTCTGGAAAATATTTTGGTATCGGGTATAAATTTTTAAGCAGACATGCAGTAACATTTAATGTCATGTTTGAAAAAGTTTTGAGACGCCAACATGTTACATTTCTTTTCTCTTTCTTTTTTCTATTCATTTCTTGCTCTTTTTTCCTTACATACATGTGTATTTAAGTTATATAGATTGAAGCATGTAAATATATGTACATACGTATGTATGTGTAAGTGTTTATGTATACATATTTAAAATTTTTCTTACAAATTTTGTTACTGTTTTAGTTTAACTTTTTGTTTCATCTACCAACATCATCCGACAGAATTTAATTCGATATTTTCTAGACCCTCCACCAGCAGAAATGCTTAGTGGAGGTATTCTAGGTTTTTCATCAAATATGTAACAACTAGAAGAATTAATTTGAGACTTGATTAAAATGTTGATTTGGATGGCATATATCTATTAATTCAACCCTGTATTGGATGAACACTAAATTAACTTTAATGATGAATCTAATTAAGTCGAAAAGTATCTTATATAAGATTATTTTAAAAGCTTTAAGATTGTGATTCATTTTTTTAATTGATTAAAACAATTGCTTTTCCGAGGAACCCCAATTTGTAACTCTATAACTCCACCCACGTACTCCTTAGGAAACTATGCTTCCAGAGTTATAAAGCAAAACTTTTCTGTTAGTATTGTGATAAATTTCATACAAATCCATTCTGCTGATCAAGTCTAACATAAAAATCCAGTTTGCCTCATTGTGCAATGGTACCAGTGACGAATTAATACTATTTTACTACGATCTAATCTAACGCAACTGGTCTAAAACGGCGGTTGGGAAATTTGGACCCATTCGTTTCAAACTTCTAAATAGTAATTGTTGTACCGATCACCATAAGATGTATCCCTTACATATGAAACACATCTCTCAGTACCAGGAGAACTTGTTCGTTTATAGAAAATCTGATTCAGGTAGGAGGAAAATTCCATATGATGTTTCTAGAACTAAAAAATAGAAAGCATTTCATAAGAGCTCCCAATACATCCGGTCTGAAAGAGGGCCGTTTAGCTCAGTGCTCGGATAATTTGGTACGATTAATACTGAAATTTATACAAAAAATGTCTTCGCCTGCCTTGATATCCTGTCACTTTGTTCAACATAGGCAAATTTTTCAAACCACTCCAACTAAGGCCAGTGGAGAGTTATTAGGCTCTTATAAAAAGAGAATTGAATATCACAAAAAAGTGTCAAAAAGTGTGGTCGATTTTAAATGGATATTGAAAAGGTGGTACAAATCTTTAGAGGCAAGTTCTAAAAACTGTGCAAGCGAAGGCCAATGAAGAGATATTGGGGTATTGTAAAAAAGAGATAAGAAAGTATGATAAATTTTAAGTGGAGATGGACTACATGTCCGAAGAAATTGAAAAGCTGCATCTTTTTTGGACAACACAAGGACGAGATCACGACAGTCACCAAAAGCTATTGGACCCCGACCGAAATAAATAGTTATAGTAATACAAAATCAAGTCGATTTGTATTAACTATAACATTTCAACTGTTTTTCTTTTTCAAAATTCATATATCTTTGCTGCAGTATTATGGCATTTTTATTTATATTTTTCTAAATTTATTTTTATTTCTTTCATTCTTTTTTGAAGAAACAATTTTATTATAACAAAATTAAGGTTAGAAAATATACGACTCTATGTTTTTATCCCATAAAGGTATTTTTATACAATCTTATAAACATATGCCCACATGTCTGTCAGTATATGTGAGCGAAATCGTTGGAATGGGGGGTAGAATTGTTGTAGTGGTAAAAAATTTAAATTTTGTGTGTGTGTGTGTTTGTGAATCTGGTATACGAAAAATAGCGTTTGTATGATTAAATAATATTTCTTATATAAATATATTTCCCTATAAATTATAATGTTACCTTCCAAAAAATAGTAGAGAAAAACGTACATAATTTAAATTTTAAAACAGCTGCTTAAGATATGGCGGAAAAGGTCTGCAAGAATTTTTTTGCTGAAAGAGGATTGAAGTCGAAAAAATCGTAAATATTTTAGATACAGTTAATTTTAGATTTTTGTACCCATCACCGCTATAGCGGATTGGGGGGTATTATCTAATTGAACATAATTTTGTAACACTTAGAAAAACAACTCGGAATTGTTGAGATTCAACTCTCGCTGAAATTTATTTTGCGTTTTTGCAAAAAACACTCGTTTACTAACAATATTTATGCGAGATATCAATCAAAAACGTGGACAGCACTTTGTTCCAACTTCATGTCGTCAGATTGATTTTGAGTCGATATGGATATTCAAGGTAGTTAAAATACAAAGCTTTAGATACATTACAAACATGTACACAGTTGTCTTATACTCCAACCACGTTAAGGTATGGATTCAATATAACGATGTATTTTAATATTTGTAATGTTTAAGGTGTTTTTATCTGCTTCCATTACGGCAGTGATATCAAGGTTCAGAAAGATTTTTTATTTACTTCTTATTTGCCACAGAGCAGAAAGTCCTTTAATCCGGCCGAAGGCTGGTCGTACAAAAAGTCTAACCTTTATCTCATCTTTCCATTGAGGACTGATTTCTATGTGAAATTCGCCCTTAAAGTCGGGGAGTTATTTCATTTTTGATTTAGAATATGGCGCATTGATACATGTAACTGATTTGACGGGTATCAGACCATCTTTTGGTACAGATGCAACATAAGGGCTTACTGGAGTTGTGATACTTTATAGGCTGAATTGCAGCTATTAGAAGAGATGTACGAAAGAAATCTCATGATTTCACCGGTCAATAAGAGATGTGAATACTTATCATGTCTCCTCTTGTCTCAATGAAATAACACAGTACAATGGGGCTTGTACCCTTTGAGTGACTGAATGTACTTGCATGAAATTTAGCACAGCAGAAAAGATGATACTATTAGTTGGGTACGTTAGACATTCAATTTTTGTACGTGCGTTAAATTTTTGTTTCACATTCAATTTCAAAAATTTACTTCGTTATAGCTCTTGATGTGGCCTTTAAAACTTCCTTAAATGGAATATTAATCTCTTATAATTTTCGAATTTATTGCATTTTAATTTTTAACTTTAAAAATTTTGCAAAATCTGCAAGGTTTCTTCCCGGAATTGAGTCTTAGACTAATGAAACAACTAAATGTTAAAATATTTCAATGAAATTTAACATTAAAAATTATTTTTTCTGCATCATTGGTCCTGTAGCCCTAACATAAGTTATCTTTAAAGAATAATAAGTTCCTAAGTTTGTATAAAGTCCGGAACTACTAATTTTTGATTGAATCGATTGTATTTCAATGTATTTACCATCAAAACCCTTTCTCCGGTATCAGGTTTAATTTGATGTGCGTTTAAAGCAATATGTTTCAGTGTACACATAATTTGTTTTGGTTAACTTTCTTATTTGTTACACCTTGCAACTCCTCCTACATATTGCAACACCAGCAATAAATACATTCAATCGCATATGTATTCATTAAACGTGTGTTGCAATTCTCATATTACAACGCACACATTCACTTGATGCCATTGGAAAACCCCAAAAGTTATGTTACGCTAGTTTGCTTTTGAGGAATTTTTTTCTTTCTATCTCTATTTCATTTTATTTTTTTAGTTTTTTTCCCCGTTAAGTTTTTCTTTCTTTCTTATGCAGTTACTTTTTTATTTTTACTTTATATTTTTCTTCATCTCTTCTTTTTTATACCCTCCACTGCCACAAGTGGTGTTGAGGGTATATTTACTTTATCATTCCGTATGTGATGCCAATAAGAAATCATTTCAGGCCCCATTAAGTATATATATTCTTGCGAAATTTGATTTTCGATTTAACTATGTCCGTCTGTCCGTTTGTCTGTTGTAAAGATTCTCATGCCTAGAATAATTGTCCGAATACAATGAAATCTGTTTGCTATTGTCCTAAGCAGTTTCTTATATAAAACCAGCTATATCGGTTCATTGACATAAAAGTTATAGTTCGATATTTGCGAAAACCTCAAAATTCCGAAAATTAATTTTTTCATTGTTTTTAACGAACGGTAACTGGATTAAAACAAAAATTTCATTATAACATACAGTTATATATGCTTCATCATCGTTCCAAAAATCCAATAATCTGGAATATGCAAAATTTTGATACACTTCTCAAATTAGCCGCAAAAATTAATTTGTACACAATAATAAGCCCAGAGAATTTAGTTTTTGCTGGGGTCATTATTAGACCTAGCTCTCATGTTCGGCCCCTTTCCGGAATATGGTTTATAACTTGTAAAATTCTTAAAGATGTATCAATTTTATTGGAATTTGGTACAGTTGATTTTCTAACCGTCCTGAATGTTATTATTATTATTATTATGATTAACCTTGGACCACGTTTTGTTATAGTCTCGAATGAAGGCAAATTCTTTTGAAATTCGGCACAATTAATTTTCTAGCTGTATTAAATATACGTTATTAATTTGACCAATTCAGTCCATATTTTTCGCTCTCATATAACGCGCCTTTCCGAAAAATGATTTTAAGCTTATAATACTCTAAAGATCCCTTCCCGGAAAACTCTTTTGATCATATAAAAATCTTATATTGAGATGAACTAATCTAATTTAAAATCGCCACAATTTTTTTCTGTCTTGAATATGTGGTACATTTTTGGCGAATATCGGTCCATATTATGCTACAGCTCTCATTCAAGTCACGTTCCTGATAGAACTTAAACTTGTAGAACTTTTTAGCTTCAATCAAAATTCGGCACAGTTATTGCTCACACTATTTGATTTACTTATTAAACTTGCATAATGTAAGTCGTGGAGGGTATTTAAGATTCGACCCCAGCCGAATATAGAATTCTTACTATTTTTGGTTAACAAATGCCAGTAGTTTTAGTTTTGGATCTACAAGGTGTTGTTAGAAAATTTGTTTCATTTTTATACAACACTAAAAAAAAAAGAAAACAAGAACAACAATAACTGAAATCTTTTAAAATTGTTTAACAACAATATGTAGCAAAAATACAATAACAATATTGCAATAGTTTGTACAACTACAAACTAATATTTTTTCTACTTTTGGGTTTTAGAGAATTCTTAATGCATTTGTGTTGGAAAAAAAGAACAAAACCCCCCCAAAGAAAAAAATGGAATACAAGTTTTTTTTTTTTTTTTTTTTTTTTTTTTTGCAAAATTTAAAAATTAAATGAAATTGAAGTTTAAAGGTAAAAAGAACTTTAATGTAAATTTTTGCTGTGCAATGGAAATTTTCTGTATTCAGAGTTTTTATAAAGAAATTTTAAATTTCGATTGAGTTAGACTTGAAAGTGTAAAATGGTTCGAAAATGACGCTTGAGAAATGCTTGATAATTATATACAAATGATCAGAATTTAGTTTACCCTTCACGATTTATCAATGATCTTTCTACTATTGTTTACTAATGTCACGTACTGAATAAGGTCCGGCATGATTCTTAGTTATTTTTTAAAACGAATTGCCATTTGAAACCAACAAAATCGGTTAGGTAACAAAATCGGTTATTGGCCGATATCTGAGATAACCTCCAAATTTCAACGAAAAACCTTTTTATACCCTACACCGACACAAGTAATGACGATGGTATATTTGTCATACTGTGTGTAACGCTAAGAAGGTATTATCTTAGATCTTATAAAGTATATATATTCTTGCATCAAATCAAAGTCTGATTCAATTAGCCCGTCTGTCTTTTGTTGGTAAGTTCGTCTCTACAATAATTGACAGAGTTCAATGAATTTTACGTATTTGTTATAGAACTGAAAAGTTTCTTATTTTAAACCAGCAAAAACGGTTCAGTAAATTGAAAGATATACGCCAATATCTGAGCAATCGCTTAATTCAATCAAAAAACTTTCCTAAAAATGTCAATTAAAAATCGACAAATTAAATTTTTAAAAAATATTAAACTAAATGTAACTCATTTCTATTCCAAAAACTATTCCAAAAATCGGTTCAGTAGAGAAAAGTTATAGCAAAAAATATAACCAATTTTATGATTTATTAATTTTCCAGTTATATATTTAAGAGAAACTTTTATTTATTGAATACGTGTGTAGGTGTTTGTGTCAGTGTGTTTGTAAGATACATAACGTATTTAATACACATAAAATCATACTTTTTTAACAAACCTTATTTGTATCATATACAGTTTTATATACTGGATGGTATAGGGAAGGGGTCTTATATGGAGCTACATTAAACTGTGGACCGCTGTTTCATTTTTTTATGAAAATATTTTTCTTAATTTAATAATTATTGTTATTATAAATTTGCTAGGTCAGCTTTAGTCAGTCACTTATATTAAATAATGAGAGACGAATCATTTAGGCATTTAGAACATTTGCGTTACCTGTTTACACATTAAATCGCTATACCATATGAGTTGTGCTATAAAATAGTGTTTTTTTTTCTATAAATATCTTAAATGCGACAAGAAGATCGATGTCATTATTATGTCGCCAGGATATTGGCGTTTTAATTAAATTGTTATTTTATCAAGTAATGCAGGCATAACAAGATTCTTGAGACCTAATTGCTGTCTTAATGTAGTTAAAAATCATAATATTTCTTTCATATATATTATAACAAAATGTTTTTATTAAAAACTGAAATTTCAGATTAGATATTATATTTATTGGAATAAACATAAACACATTTTTGGGATTTTAACAAAAATATTTTTACTGGACCAAAATTTTATATTAAATTAACTTTGATAACCATAACATTGTCGGCATTGATTGTTAATCATCGACAATAAATGAAAACTTATTAATAAATAACAAAAAGTGTTAATTAAAGTTAATCTCAATATAAGATATTTTATTCAAGGGAAAGCTAATCATTCATATATGTATTAATATATAATTAATATAATTAATACAAACACACTGGCATGGTTTGGTGCACAAAAATCTTTTACCGTCCCCATTTCATTTAACGGATATTTGCCAAATTTGAAAGATTTTTGCCGAAAAAGTTCCTCAGATATTCGATATTTTATAACTGCTTTGAACAGAAGTTTTAACTCTCACTGTAGTAGTATGGATCCTATCGTTTTCCGTGAATTTATCTGTCCTTCATCTGGACAAAATGTTCCTTAGAAAAGTTATTGAAATGAAATCTTAATATTTCCACTTTAATATTTCTTTGGATATTCGATAATTAATTTTTTATTTGTATGGAGGATATTTTTTCCCTTATCCTATTCGTCCTACATTTTGTCCAGTAGAACAGTTCCTTGAGAAATTGGTTAAGGACTAATTTTAAAACTTTTGCTGTAACGGTTCTTCTGATATTTGCTAAATAAAATTGTCCTTGTATGGGATGCGCCTCTCTCCCAGATCCTATTAATATTTTTTACAGCCTATGTTACTTTTGGATATATAAGGATCATTCCGAAAAAATTGATCAAAATCGGTATAATAGTTTAGTTGTCGATATGTCCCAATCAAATACAGATTCATTTGCATATATGTGAAAAAGCATTACAATGTAACTAGAACATGGTTGTGGATTAAGCAAATATTTTTTGTGGATTATCATATTTTGTTGTACTACAGCATATTGTATTATCAAACGGATGGGTCAGCCATAATATACTTGCTTATAACCATATTTTAATCAACATCATGTGTGTGCCATAGTTCATAACCATAATATGGTTATGGGGCAAACTACTTCGTTAAGTGGCCCTATGGAAATTAAGTAAATAAATGGTTTTTATTTTTTCTTATTTTATGCAATAAGTTGAAGACAATTTTCTGTAAAATTATGACCGATATGAAATACTGATTGAAATAATTTGCTTATGTATGCGTCATGGTGTGCAGTTGCATAAAATCTGATTTTATAGGTTGTTACATTTTTTCTTATTTTAGCCACCATTGGTAGCCAACGATGCATCTTATGGCGAAAAAATTTTTCAAACCATTGTAGTCCTGTTTGCGTCAGAAAGTACATCGTGCAGACACTTCATCTGGTGGTAGAACGCTTAAGAGCCTGTCATCTGAGAGTTTTCAGAGAGTTTAGTAATAGTCTTTCTAAAGGAATGAAGGGTATTTAAGACTCGCTTAAACCGACTGTAGCAGTAATACTTATTCAGTTATCTAATCTTTTGTTTCCTCTTAGTGTCCTCCAAAATCGTTTTTAATTTATATTAATGATTTCATTTTCCTCTGTAAACAATAAATTAATTTTCCTTATATTTGATAAACTTTCATATTCTATTGATATACTCTTGATGTACTCTTCAAACAAATGAAAGACAGAATATGGAGGAAATGTGGCAAAAGAATAACAAAAGAAATTAAAAAAATGAAAAACCCACACAAACACAAAAATTTTGTGTTTTTCTTACAATTTTCTTAATATTCTTCTTCTTTTTCTTTTTTTCATTTTATACCTCTACTTACATTTCTGAGTTTATCTTCTTAATTAGTGGCAAAATCTTTGATTGTCTTGGTTGGTGGGGGGGTATGTTGGTGAATTGGGGAATGAAACAAAATATTGCAACGTTGTATTAACACCAACTTAAGTAACAATTAGCTAGAAAATCAAACAAAAGGAAATCATTAAAACTTACAAATGAAACAAAAAGAAAAGAGAAACCAACGAAGTAAATAAGACAAAAGAACTAAATTGAATTATAGCAAAAATGCAAGTATTGCGAATTGTTATATCAATAAATTATATAAAATACTAGCTATAACCCGGTGCGCTGTGCTGCACAAACATCCTCTTTAGTCCTTGATACGGAAAAATTGGCATAAATTTCGAAGTGTATTTAAGAAATGCAAAGGAGATTTTGCCAAAATTGAAAGATTTCTGCCGTTACAGTTCTTCAGATATTCAATTAATAATATTTGCTCTTGAATGGAGGGGTACATCTCCTCTCACTCCGTCCGTTGTATTTTTTTGGTTTTTCAAAATCACCAACTCTGAAAGCTCTAGATGAAGTAGTTCTTTAGATATACGGTAACTCATATTTGATCTAAATGTGGGTCAGATCACTACTTTAATACCCTACACTGCTGTAGGTGGTTGGGGTATTATGCATTTAAGGGCATTAATCTCACATAAAGTGATGTGTAAAATTTTACGATGGTCGGTTCATAATTTCTTGCAGCTCCCATATATTAACGAAATTAACGAATGGGAACTAATTTAAGAATTTTAACTGTAAAAGTTCTGTTAATATTGGCCAATTAATTGTCGAGTTCTATAAAGGAAACCTCCCATACTCGATAATACATTTTTGCTTTTTATGGGAATTATTTCTTGAATGTGATATAGACTAAATTTCAAAACTTTCTAAGTAAAAAGCTTTTTAGATATTCGATTATAAAATTGGCGCTGTAGAGGGGTACCACTTCGCTTGATATCATCCGTTATTATTTTTCTCCAGTTTTATTGCGAAAGTGAACGGGACCAAAGTTTAAAAAGAAGGGAGTACCCCTCCCCCTGATCCTATTCGTCCTACAATTTTTAGAGTAAAATAGATCTTTGATCCAGTGATTGGGACCAAATTTTAAAACTTTCGCTGTAATATTTTTTAATATATTTGACAGTTAATATTTTCTTTGAATGGGGGTATCCTCCCCATGATCCTATCCGCCCTACTTTTCCTTAAAGAAGGGGACTTAATTGTTAATATTTCACCTTTATTATTTAAAATTCCATAAAAAAACAAAAAACAATTTGTACTGGAACCGTTATTCGGCTCAATAAGGTCCTTTCCCGGAAAAAAGTTTTATGTATAAACATTTTTAATGTTACTACAAAAGGCGGTGTAGGGTATTATATATTCAATACAGCTGAATATAGCATGCATACTTGCCTTTGTAATAATTTTTTTATTTTACTCTTTAATAAATTCCGTTATAATAATATTGGTCTACCTAAATTGTTAACAAGAGTTATCCCAACATTAGTTCTTTATATATTTCATTATACCCTGCAGTACTCACCTATGGTGGTATTATTCGTTTGTGGTGATGTTTGTACATACAAAAAAATGGTGTTGCACACAGACTCAGAATTACTTCCTGAGTCGATTATATGATGTCCATTCGTCCGTCTGCCTGCCCATCCACCTGACTGATACAAGATATTTTGAGTGTATTCATGGGATATCTTGATGATATCTCATGATGTTGGCATTTCAATTATAATTAGTGAAATTAAGATGTATATAATCATAAATCGATGTTGAAAATTGTAAAATGGTCGATCCATAATTTTTTAGGCCTCATATAACGTTACTCCTCACTCCCAAAAACTTTCATTTTAATACATATAAATTCATATAATTGCTACTGTCACAATAACTTACATACTTAAGAATAAATCAAAAAATCAAATTTTACCATTCTTGTTCATTAATTTTTCGTAACATTGTGGTGTACATTGTCGTGCTTGACCGACTGTAACAAGCAATCAGTGGATTTTTACATTAGTTAACTAAAAACTGTGGGACATAAGCAAAATAATGTAAAAAGAATATTTAACTTAACGGTTTTTGATACCCCATTTTGATCAAAAGCGTATCCAGTTAGTCTGTTCATGGTCATGGCATGGTCTGAGTTATAGGCTTGATTATTCAAAACTTGTAAACCACTGATTTCATAATAACAACCATTTATCGCAGCTCACCAAATAGAAAATATTATGGGTTTATGGATGTTTGGTTTTGGAATAGATTTCAGCGATTGTAGTTGTCTGCAATATCATGTAAAAGTAACTTCTTTTTGTAGTGTCCCATGGGTACAATTCATATGGAACATGATCATCTTGCCTTTGAATTATCTCTATTTATTTGAGAATATGGAAATGGCTCGTTGTTACTCGTTGCAATGAAAGAGTTTTGCTTTTAACAACATTCTTTGTCGAACAACGTCAAACTACATATTAGAGTTATGACGGTCTTGTCGCAAATTAGTGATATTTCCTATAATTATCTTTAAAATATCATAAATATAAAAATTTTAACCCGCAATCTAGCTTCTCAACGTATATCACTTAAATTACAGTTCAATAACTACAAAACTTTAAGACAACAGTACCAATTGTAGACGAAGATCCTACTACAATTCTGAAACACCAAGACTGATAGTCGGCCAATCGTTAATATAACTAAAGTAACTGATCAAAGCGAAACTGAAATATGTTATGAAGAAAATTTTACGCACCTGGTATAAGTGAAATGAGAGAAGCGATTGTGAATTAAGGAAAGCCATTGTCGATTTTCTTTGGTGCCACATCACTTCAGTTTGGAAAAAAAGATTTAGGAAAATATATTTCTGCGATAAAAAGTATACGAAATTTAGACAAACATCATGAGAAGTTTAAAACAAAAGAGAGAATTTTCTACGAGATGATCAGGCAGGTTTTAGTCATGCAGGAGCAGCGTCAACACATTACGCATCGTAATGGAATAACATCTTTATAAATTTAAAAAAGTTAAGTATTTAGAAGAATAGAAACAATACGTACGATGACGCAGGACTCTCAATTCTTCACAATCAGTATGGCAGTCAAACATTTCACTTATCTGTTCGAAGAAAAATCTTTGGATATTGAAGAAAAATTGGAAAGAATGATGCGCTGTGTAGGACTTGTGATTGATATTAAAAGAACCAAGGTCGCAAATGTTAACAACACCAATTAGATAAACTTGTCGAGTACGTAAATAGTTTTGGAACTGGGACTGTATGGTGGTGGATGCTGACACATACTTTGATGAAATCAACTCTATCGTAAGCAAGTAAAACCTGATGAATATCGAACACCATCAAGTGGAAAATTTAGGTGTTAATCAGTATGAGCTTCACAATCATAGATCTCTAGTACTTTATCAACAATTAATGGCTAAAAACAGAGATGAATCATAAAGTCTACTGATATAAAAATAATGATTACGTTTGTGAGAATCTTTAGGGCTTAAGAAGCGGCGACTTATATATGAACACCCGGATACATTCGATGCTTCAGTTTCTAGGAACGGTACACACTCTATTTTCAATATTGGTTTGATTCTTCCCCATTGTACTGCATCATAAGTACAAAAATCTGTTAAACCAAACTCTTCATAACAATTGCTTTCAAATGTTTATTTTGCAATTCTTCAGTCAGTTGTTGTTGTTGTTGTTGCAACAATGGTAGTAAATAGTGAAGTTGTAGTTGGTGTAGTGTCAAAAAATACACACTATTAAAATGTTTCTTAATTTCAAGAGTACAATATTTATTTAAAATATTATGATTATCTTGCAATTAAACGTTTGTCTTTTTACTTATGAATTCATTAAATAGAATCATAAAAGAACTACAACAAAAAGAATGATAAATTAAATACACTTTCATGCAAAGACACACACACACATACAAAATCCTTTGTGTGGCAGATACACATAATTTGTTGCAGTGGTTTTATGAAACTTCATTTAACTGATGAAAATTCAGAAAAAAAATAATCAGGATTAAGTTGACAAGAGAAAAATTGTAATTCCTTTTTGTGTTTAAGGTCTTTTTTTTTGGAAAGATTTAAATTTTGAGGTAGTAAAGCCAGATTGCAATATAAAGAGAGTATTCGAAGTATGTAGCTTGCTAAATTTGGACAGGGGTTTAATTCCTCCACTAGCCTTGATCGCAGCGCATAGGAACCTCTTCGGTAATGAGCAGGCCGATCAGCTAGCCAGGGAAAATTCCACTTGGTCATATTAGGTTTATTAGTATTTTTACATACTTCTTTGAATAGGACAGAGATAGATAGTCTGGGTTAGACACATGCACATTCGCCAAGGAGATGTGGCCTGCTTTCAATCTGGGACGATCGAGACAACTCCTGATTCGTAGTCGCAGAAATTTATCTAGGTTGCTTTCAGTAATTACGGGCTTGGGAAGCATGTAAGTAGACTTGGATTATCTTTTATTGAAGATTGTCGCAGTTGTTATGATTTGGAGATAAAGGAAAGTGTTTAACTCCTCTTTTGTGAATGCGTGGCAACTACATACTGGATTCTCTTTGTGAGATATCACAGGTCAAACTAAATGATTGTCTTACGTGTTGTATGTCCATGTCAAAACAGAGTCATTCAGACTCACCTTAATAGCTCATGAGCATCTTGAACTATCGCAGTTACCTAATGTAAACAGAAATGTAATCTTGACGTTAATTTGTGTTGTGTTCGCGTATTTAGATCAAAGTTTTTATTAATGCCGAAACCTTTTCCCGAAAGCAGCACCACATTGGAGTTATAACCGAATAAACGAAATGTCTAATAAGTAAAGAGAGTTTAAAAAATAAATGAACATTTAAAGCTTAAATATCTTTACTTAAATGGGGCAAATGAGTAATAAATTCAGGATTGTTTTACTCTTAAGAGTTTTTTAATCTCAGAACTGTATTCCGAGAAGGAAGCTTATATGGGGCTACGGTAAAATACGGGTAATATTCGTCAAATTAGTAAAATATATTTGAAACAATTAGACAAATAATGCAGTAAAATTTTAATAGAGTTGGCCTATTTTAAGAGTTTTATAAACTTAAAATCATGTACCGGGAAAGGGCTACGTCAAATAGTGTTAGCAGCGCAATCCGGTTTTTTTTGGTTAATTGTCACAAAATCCTAAGCATAAAGCGATTTTAATAAATAAGTTTTATGATTCTTTATAGTTCCCATACAACCCCATCCAAGTATCACATTAAAGAGTTTAAATTCCTACTACTACTTTTCTACTTGTTTTAATATATAAATTAGCATTTTGGGGTTAAATCCTGTCCAAATCCACTTTCTATTTGTTGCAGAAATTAAAAAGATTTATCTTCGAAATTTTAAGGTTGTGTCATATAACGGTTTATAACTTTTTTGATAACTGACCGATGTAAGGAGTGAGAGTGAAAAATTCTAAACATACATATATATGCTAATAAAAATGAAACCACTAAACATACAGTTTAATTTGTTTTATTTGATTGAAATTATTATTACAATAATACGTTTTAATAGTGTTTTCTGTCACTTTGCTCGTATAGGTAAAGGTTCATCTTCTTTTTAAATATACCACACTTTTGGACAACATTTTGTGCTCTTTAGTTCTCTTTTAATAATAACTCAATATTGTACGACTCAAGGGCTTTTTCGCTATAGCGACAGGATGCCAGGAAAGATTCGAGAAAAGATTCAATCTTCTTAGTACTGACA
Organism: Cochliomyia hominivorax; assembly: GCA_004302925.2. Taxonomy (NCBI): domain Eukaryota; kingdom Metazoa; phylum Arthropoda; class Insecta; order Diptera; family Calliphoridae; genus Cochliomyia; species Cochliomyia hominivorax. The sequence goes on from PYHX02000494.1 coordinate 24,781,864, forward strand.
AAATGACAACTGCAAGGAAATTTTATCAAGAGAGAATGAAAATATAAAAAATTCACTTTGTTCCTTGTTAATATTAATTTCATTGGTTCGCACTCACATTAAGTAAGGAGTGGGGTCGAAAAATCCTTAACACAAGTGTTTCGTTAAAACTTCCAACCCAAGCATTATTTGATCTTTTTTTATTTGATCAAGTTACATGTCAGTTATTACGTTTCATGTTAAACAAATTAATATATTTTTAATCCTATAAAAAGTTTGGCCAATTATTCAAAGGTCTGTGGGAAACTGTTTCCAATGTTGCTAAATAGCACCGGGAGAACTTGTTCGTTGACATTTTCTTAGAGGCCAAAAAACAGTATACAGAAATCGAATCGAATTTTTCGCTACTTCTGGTAAAAATTTTAATGTTACTGATGTTCGTGAGAATGTTGAAGAAATGTTTAAGACGCAAAAACAATCAAAATTTCAAAAAAAAAAAAAAAGGTCTTTGCGTGGCAAGCAAAATGCAGTTGTGGCAAAAGAAGTCAATAATTTTTTAAATCGGGCTCTTTAAATACCGAAATTAACATCAAAGAATGTTTACAGAATAATGTGCTTCTTTTTGTCCACTTATTTGGCATAATAAAACTGTTTTGTGTAAAAAGAACAGTTTTGTGGTATTTGTAGCAAGAGAGGGAAATCCTCCAAAATGCTCGGAGCTCAAGCCAGTGGAGAGATATTGGGCTCATGTTAAAGGAGAGTTGAAAAGCACAAAAATGTGATAGACTTTAAACGGAGAACGACTACCTATTCAAGCAGAGTGACAGAAAGCACTAAAAAAGATGACGGAAAGGCTTACGGAAAAGATTCAAAAATTAATCAGCATTATTTAAAATTATTTTTATAAATTGTATTATTATTACAATTTATCAAATAATAAATAAAACTACGTTTTTTTGTTAACATATATGCATATGTTAAGAATTAAATCTCACTCCTTATTACCATGCTCAGATGAAATTCCCTCCTAAAGTATTAAACAAAATTAATATTTTTTTTTAAATTATTGTTAAACAATTATTGTTAAACAATTTATAAACAAATTTTCTTTACGATTTTCATACATTTTTATCTTTATCATTATTTTATAAAAAAATATATATGTGTGTATGTATGTGTAAATGAAAATCATATAATTTCTGACTTTTTGCTTTAAAACGATTTTGTTTAACTTTCAATTAATTTTGCATAAAATTGTATAATTATCACTCATGTATGTGTTTGTCTGTGTGTAATATTCAATATAATGTAAAATTATTTACTTATGTAAATCTTCTATGTAAAGTATACATAGTTGTTGTATTATACGTATTACAAACATAACCCAGCAAACATTGTAATAATTTATAAAATTTTTAATTTGTTTATGATTGATGTAAATGCATAATAATGTAAATGTTTGCTTATTTTGAAACAGATAATTCTATACATTTTTATTTTTCCATACATAAGTATGTGTTTTTTTGAAGTTGTAAGTTGTGTGAGTAATGAGACATATTATAGTGCACGGTGGGGTAACTGTAAAACGTAAAATGTAAGTAATATAATTCAGTTTCATCTATGAAAACGAATAGGCAGTTTTAGGATTAATAAGGACTTTCTAAGGATATTTGGAAAGCATTGAGAAGGAAAGGGATACTTTAAGGTTATGTGCAGGTATGCAAAGTTTTCATACTGCATTTTAAGCATTTTCACATCGGTTAGGACA